>CM055104.1:19747760-20947760 GCA_029204225.1 Diphasiastrum complanatum | reverse complement strand
AGAAAAAATAGTCGATGAATCACATTCATTATGAGTACTTATCTAGACTAATAGAGGATTTTCAAGAGATGGGGATTTTTTGGAAAGGTTAGTGAACTTGTCATTTAAAATTTCATATTCAAAGACAAAAATGTCCTTGAAGGAGAGAAGCACTTTAGGTCCCTAGCTCACTAGGTTTATGGTGGAGTTGATTAGGAGTATTCAACATGAGAGTAGCATAAGATAATTGGTATTGAAGCTAGGATTAAGGGGTAACCTTGAAAGTAAGGCTATGACTCCAAGTATAGCGTTCGGAGTAAGTCACTAAACCACTTAAATGCACATGTATGGGAACGTTTTTATCCCATAAGTGTCTATAGCTAAATAAGAGTGGACTTGAACGTCTGCCAATATTATTTAGTGTGATACTTGGACTATGAAATGACCCTATAGATCCTACAACACTTAGGTTAGGCAACTTCTAGAGAGAGTTGTGGGCTATGGTCGTATGGTGTCATGGGACATCATGACTATTCCCTAAGGGTGACATCTAGGATGTGTATGGGATAACTCCCAACTCACCTTGAGGTTGAGTGTGTCCAAGCGACACATGGTGGTAACTCGACTTTAAATCCTAAACAACAACATGGACCAATCAACATGTGCAAATGTGTTTAATATATCTCACGTTCTCTTTTCAATGATTAGAAAATTTGAATAGGAGACCTTTTGTGAAAGAAATTTCTATTAGTTTGTCATTGTTTTCCCTCACAAGTAGTGTTGAAATTGACAGATGGTGTGTGTATTGAATTCATTTGAAGGTCAAGAATCTATCAAGAATGTATGAAGACCCAAAAAAAAAATTGATGGATTTTGACTTGCAACTAAAAAAGTGGTCGCCAAAAATGACCAGAGATTGATTGATAATCTCCTTCATAAGAATGTTCTGGAATAGTGTCAAGCAAGTCACACTTCAAATCAAATAATAACTAGTATGTTGGTTTTGGGAGTAGTTCATCCTTCAATAACTCCATTTCTAATTTGGATATTGGAAAAACATGTTGCAAGGCTAATTTTAAATTGAAAGTCAAATGATGCACATCACCACTAGACATCATGCCAAAAAACGTATGCCATAACTCTAAATGTGAAGTTTCAACAAGTCATGAGTCTTCCTCCCTCTTTCCTTTGTCTTTCTCTCATGATCTTCTTGTATCTTAATGGCACGAAACTATTTAAAGCCCTCCACCATTGGATCAAACACTCCACCATGGGATCTTGTTCAAGTTTGGATTTCCGATGTTTTCATGACTTATCATTGAAAAAAGTCAAATTGAACAATGCCTAGAAAAATGAAAGTGATCAAAGGAGTAAAATATCACATGCCATTAAGCCCCATCTCCATCATCTCCCACATATTTACTTATTTTTTATTAGTTTGCTCTCTAATCTCTTGGTTTTTTTTTTGTTTCTCTTGATTGTTAAGTCTGTTTTGAGTGTTGACGTGCATGTGGTGGTGGCTTGGTCGCTGCTGCCCCGCATTTGTTGTCGGTCAACCAGACCTCAGATTTGCTGCATGCAGAATCACGATCCAAAGAGATTGTGTTCGGAAACTGCTTCTGAATTTTCTTCCCACCTTCGGGAATCGGGTATGCATGACCTGCCTCTAGTTCCACCTTCCACAGTATCTACTTGAAATCAGCAAGCTTTCAAGGCCATCTTTGCACGGGGCCTCTCCTGATCCGTGCTTTAATCCCCTTCTTTATTTCCCTCCTTGTTTCACAGGCTGCAAACACTTTCTTATAGGGATTTGAACACTTGCTGCGCTAAATATAGACGATCAGCTGATCTACAAATTCTGTAGGCAAATGTGAGCACAGAAGTATTTCTGTTTAGAAGCCCATCTTTGAGAAAGTTTTATGTAGCTTTGCAGTATTCTAAAGTTTAAACCTTTTCAGCTGTATAATGGACTCAAGTTCACAATCAAGGCGTGAACATTCCTCTAAGCGCCATAGGGAATCAGACGAGGTGCTGGATGAATCGTCATTACCGTGTAAAAGGCATTGTAGAGAAACACTCGCTCACAGAGATCTGGTAGCTTTTTTTGAGATTGATGACATGCAAGATGAATATCGTTCGAATGACAATTTTTGGGATGAAGCTACTCAATTTTTGGGGGCGCCTCGTCCTAGACATTGCCCAATTTACACAATATGTATAGCCAAGATAATGTCAATTGCTATAAAAATAACTATTTTAACATATATATTTTCAAGTTGCTTATTTCACAAAGAACAATAGGAACTTGAAAAGGATGGAGGGCGACTATTCTCTTCCATTGTTATTTCAAAGCATTTCTATAAACTATCTTCTATGTGGTGTTCGTTGGAATATCTCATCAAGTTTTTTTACATCCTTCTCACAAGCTTGTTTAGTATCTTGTGATGTAGCTTAGGGTTGTGATTTACCTAGTGGCCAAAGTAAACACAAGTTTCAAAGGTTGACACTCGGACAATTGTTTCTACTAAGAAAAGGCCTATCTTGTAATAACTATAGATAGTCTTCTCTTCTTCTCTTTCCATTCACGTACGTTGCAACCTAACACCAGCTAAAATGCCAAAAATCTTTATGTTAGAGGCCCTATTCTTTATGATCAATGTACACTCAACATGTTTTGCAAAATTATTCCAAGCTTCCATAAGGCTAATCTAAACAAGCTAGTTAGTTGGATTTATATTTTGATTCCATGTAGTCCATGGCAAAGGATCTAGATTGGCAGTTGAAACAACTTTATGTTGAGATTCTACTAGGCCGATCTCCATAAAGTGATATCTACCCATCAAGTCACGAACTCTTAGTAGTCATCCATCCATAGAGTGACAACTGACTCACCCTCATGTATTGATGCTATCAACACCAACTGGCTTGATTAAGCTTCTAACGATTACCAACGTCCCATACTATTGGCCATCATACTCAGCTCTCATCAGCACTCATCTCCATGGCTAGAGATACATCTTGGCTCATGCATGCTCATATCATCCACCCGCCCCTTAGGTAGATTGAATGAATGACACACAACTCTACCACCTCTATAGTACAAGTGGGTCCTACCACAAGCATGGTCCATGTTTGTGTGGAAAAAGTACAAAAAGGACCAAGAGTGGATCCTAATCTGATCCTCAAGAGGGATTGGTTGTCAGATTACTTGATCTATCAATCTACTTCAGATTAAGATCAATCTAGATCAATTCTAGACACAAAATCCTAACAAGAACAATCATTAATTGAAGGTAAGTGTACTTTATGGTTTCACACGTGTGAAACATTGTCTGAGTACGGACTCCAACCTAAAAATCAAGTCACATTGATAGAACCTCAAAACAATCAAAACAAATGTAGACAAATGGAGAGAATCACTCAAAATTGCTTCCAAAACCAAGATTGGTGTCACACAATGATTATGGCCAAATGTGGCTCTATATATACAATAAGTGGGAGTTCGTGGTACTGATCATCCCTCTAATCCCACATCTGTGAAGGTGCTTTGTCATATGATGATTCATCATGCAAAACTAACACTTGGACAAAACCTTCTATTTTGAGCACTTTTGGTCTATTTTACTTCTATATGGAGATCTACTTGGAAATCTTCTAGAAGTCAGAATTCGCCTACTTCAGCTTATTCCACATGTGTGAGTTGTCCTCTACACATGGGATATGACACCTAACAAAGGATGTGTCTCATGCAATCAATAGATTGATGCCATGTGTCGTATGTCTAGAAAACTAGTTTTTGGCCTTTTTAGCCACTAGAACTTGAATTAAATCATATGTACATCCTATATGATTATGGTACATGACAAGTACACTAGTTTCACACGTGGGAACAGGGTCCACACATGTGTGTTTATCTATATACAAGATTTTTGGCCTCTACCAAGCTTATTTTTGCATTTTTCACACTCCTCAAAAATCTAGCTTGGTAAATTTAGCTTGATGGAAAACATGATGATCTTGAACTTGACTCCATGGGCTGAATTGGTCTTTGCTGGTTCAAAAGGTGTGAAGATCAGCCAATGAGCTTGATGTTGATCTGAAATCACCATATCCATGATAATGCTTTTTTGATATTGATATCTTTGATGAACTTGAGAGCTTTGCACCATCCTAGCACCTCCAAAATTGATTCCTTCCAAATTTCGTGTAGATGCTTGACTTTGAGGCTTGCTCCTTCTTCATGTGCATGCTCCTCCATGAGAAAATAAATATTTCTTTTTTATTTATTAGGATCACAAAGATCTAACATCATATTACTACAATCTAGAGAATTAGTCTCATCCAAATTGGCAAGACTATGCATGCTATAATAACAAAGTGTTTGCAATATATCTTCATGCTTGTTTACCATCCTAATCTCAGATCCAATGAGGCTAAATACTTCATTATGGAGATAAGTGTCTTTAGAAGATGACTCACTTACTCTCATAAAGAGTTTACAATTTGCCTCAATACAAATTTTCAAACTATGAGTGAACAAATCACTTTGATGAAATAACCATTTGGTTTCTAATTGATTTAAAATAAATTTCAATCTTTTAAGAACATCATCTATGTTCTCAAGAGAGACTTCATACTCAACTAGTATGGCTTTACTCCAATTTTGAGATGCAATGATCTTACTAAAGCAAATTGAGTTATCAAATGATATAAGAGAAGTAAGTATGAGATGTATACCACATGAGATATGCTCCTCTTTCCCTTGAAATGTGAGCCACATGGATTCAACCATATTTCTTGGGTTAATTTTTGGAATCACAATTTGAGAAGGTCTCTCCACCTCAATCCTTGGCACACTTGAACCTTGAGAAGGATTCTCCTCCTCAGTCCTTGGCACATTTGAACCTTGAGATGACTCCTTAAGGTACTCTTCATGGTGCTCCTTTTTGATGGAAATCCAAGACATCCATGTCTCATAATGATCACAACAAGTATGACCATTCAATATGCATTTCCTATGATTATCAAGATTACTTATGCTAGAAACATAAGTCCAAAAATCACCACAACTTGGCATGATTTTTCCAATATTGAAAGCAAAAGGTATTTCCATCTCAATAAGACTAACTACTTGCTTATGGATATAAGTGTCCAATTTGGATGCTTCACTTATTCTCATAAGAAGTTTACAACTTGCCTTTAAGATTGAAAACTTACAATTTTCATCTTTATGAATGAACACACCATTCATAATCTTATTGAAACCAAAAGATCCTACATTATGAAGATATTTCCATTTCCTTGACTTCATAACTAATGTAAGCTTACAAGGAAAACATATTTTGCTATCTTTTAAGGCATCACACTCAGCTAGTATTGCCTTAATCCACCTTTGAGATACAAAAATCTCTTCAAAGCAAAATGGTTCTTCATAAGTTGACATGAGAGCATAAATGAAACTATTTCCATTTTGTGATTGCTCCTTATTCTTGATTGATTTCTCTTGGATAATAACAATAAATTTGAACTTGTCCAAAGTTCCAAGAAAAATACTTTCCAAGGACATAAAATAAATCCAAGTTACTTTCATGAAAGTGACATCTATCTTTGCATCTTGAACCAAACAATGCACTTCCAAATGAAAAATTTCAAAAGATTTGACATGTGTTGTGATGGACTCTTGAAGACAAATCTTGCAAGTCCTTGTGAGACTCCAAGCCTCATTCACCTTTCCACAAAGGAAACACCTTTCCTTGGACTTGTCCTTCTCGTATTTGCATTTTGAGCTTGAAGCTCCATCCTTCACCTCGGCCCCCTTGCTTTGGTTCTCCTTGGAACGACTTGTCTTCTTTTTGTAGCATCTTGAGAAAAAATATCCTCCCTTGCCACAAAGGTTGCATTCAGGATTATTTCTTTCCTTCAATAGAATGCCACCTATTGATGCCATGTGAATAAAGACCTGTGATATGATTCTACAAATGTAAGTTGTGACTTTCAAGAGACTAGATTTGAACATCTTCAACAATCTAGAAGGACCTACAAAAGATCTAGCTCACAAACCTAAGAATCAATCTTCATAGTAATGACTAGTCACTTGGAAACTTTGCTCTGATCACTAAGACAAAAGAGCACAATCTTTGAATCCAATCACTAAAAAAATCAGATCCAATCTCCTATTGGACTCGTCAAATACCAATGACTCTTTCTTTTGAAAGTTGAAATGGATATGAACAAGATTTGACACCTAGATTTTCCTTTTCACTTGACTAGTTCTCTCAACACTTCTATTGGATTCCACCAATTATTCTACCTCTTAAGACTTGGAATGAAATTCAAAATCAAAAGTTGTGATTTTTCTCACTAAGATATTGTGCTTCAAAGAGCTAATGCCACTTAGAAAGATTTGATCACCTAGGAGAATACAAATTCTCCACCAATAACAACACAAAATGAGCTTCTAGATCTTGCCCTCTCCAAAGGAAGGAACTCTTAGAAAATTGGATCTCTCTCTACACATTTGTCATAGACTCCTTAGTGACTCTTTTCAAACCTTACAATCACTCAAAAAAATTGAGTAGGGTTGAACAATGTGACTTGGATCTCAATCTCTTTTCTAGAACTCTCAATTGAAGCCAATCTATGTCAAATTCTACAAAAGATTTGCATAGATGCTCTATATGCACTAGAAACTCTCAAAGGTTTCACTTGGAGGACAGATCCAAAGATATTCTCTAGCAGATTGATGCTTCTAAACTTGACCCTATCACTCTTGAACAAATCTAGAGTGATGGTACAATGGATTTCAACCTCTCACCTTGCATATCACTCCTTAATCTATGATTTTTAGCAAAATCTCTCTCAACTTCAACATGCACTCAAAAAATTAGAGATAATCAATTAATGCACCTAATTCAAGCTCCAAATTTAATTTCTTGGCTGATCTAATCCAAGAACTAATCAAGGGATTAGATTTTCTATAGAAAATGCTTGATTTTGCAACAAAAATCACTCAAATTGGCTATGTGAGTCAAATTCTACAAATTTTTGAAATTTCTCAGTCAAAACCGGAGTTGTACGGCCTCAAGGGTTCCTACAGCCCACAACAAGATCTGGACCAAAAATTTTGAGGATAGCTATCAAATCCAACTTGCTTCACAAAATTTGACTAGTTTTCAAAAAACTGCTAATTTTGGCTTTGATTTGGATTAACCCTATCAATTTCAACAAAACCTCTTGTACTAGGCTCTGATACCATGTGGAAAAAGTACAAAAAGGACCAAGAGTGGATCCTAATCTGATCCTCAAGAGGGATTGGTTGTCAGATTACTTGATCTATCAATCTACTTCAGACTAAGATCAATCTAGATCAATTCTAGACACAAAATCCTAACAAGAACAATCATTAATTGAAGGTAAGTGTACTTTATGGTTTCACACGTATGAAACATTGTCTGAGTACGGACTCCAACCTGAAAATCAAGTACACATTGATAGAACCTCAAAACAATCAAAACAAATGTAGACAAATGGAGAGAATCACTCAAATTTGCTTCCAAAACCAAGATTGGTGTCTCACAATGATTATGGCCAAATGTGGCTCTATATATACAATAAGTGAGAGCTCGTGGTACTGATCATCCCTCTGATCCCACATGTGTGAAGGTGCTTTTGTCATATGATGATTCATCATGCAAAACTAACACTTGGACAAAACCTTCTATTTTGAGCACTTTTGGTCTATTTTCCTTCTATATGGAGATCTACTTGGTGTGAAAAATTGCCTACATTGGCAAATCTAGCCATGTAGAATATTGTACATTTTGTCAATATTGTTTGTTGGTTACTTGAATGGCCAAAGTGCCACTTGTACATACACACCTAAAGTAGGTTACCACGAGTCAAGAGGAGTGGTTGTGTCTATTTGGTAGTGATCCCTACTTTGTAGGATCTAGACCATGATTTATGATGAGATTTGTACCTACCATGCACCTACCAAGCATGACTCTTGGATCTAGACTAGGGTTTTCACATTAGGGCAAGAAAGTGGAGTCTACTTCCTTATTACATGCTGGATTTTCACCTAACTTTGCAAAAGAAGTGTGTTTTACTATGTATTTCCATTCTCCATAGTGAGAAGATAGAAACTTTTTGGAGCCTCAAGGAGAAACTCGAGTTTCCTCTCATTGTATGGTGATTACTCTATTTTTCCAATGAAACCCAGCATTGGCACTTTGTAAACACTGTCTACAGGCCGTACTACAGCCTTATTTCCACACGTGTGGAGTTGGATTAGACTATTTGATCAATGCTTTGATTGTCTCTACTTGTTTCCTATCAAGCTGCTAAACTAGATCTTGTTTTCTGATGACTAGTTTCTGATAGATTGTTTAACAAGCATACAATCACCTTGTGGATCATTCAAAGATCCATTTATGGTCCTTAGTACTGTACTTTTCACACTTGGAAATCTTCTAGAACTCAAAATTCGCCTACTTCAGCTTATTCCATATGTGTGAGCTGTCCTCTACACATGGGATATGACACCTAACCAAAGGATGTGGCTCATGCAATCAATAGATTGATGCCATGTGTCATATGTCTAGGAAACTAGTTTTTGGCCTTTTTAGCCACTAGACTCTTGAATTAAATCATATGTACATCCTATATTATTATGGTACATGACAAGTACACTAGTTTCACACGTGGGAATAGGCTCCACACATGTGTGTTTATCTATACACATAATTTTTGGCCTCTACCAAGCTTATTTTTGCATTTTTCACAGTTTGGATATATGACACAAGTTAGCTTGAGGTGTTGGCACATGGCACTAAAAATGTCAACAACATTGGCCTGGCATTTTGTCACATGGTGAGCCATTGCCTTAGGGTCATACCATTATGGTAATATCATTCCCTGCCCCTTAAGAATTTTTTTCTTAAAGTAGAAAACCAAGGGATTATTATCTAAGGTCTTCTTCTTTCTTTCATGTCCTCATCATCATATCTATCCTTTCGACAAACCAGGTGTTCCGGAATCAAGCAATTTCTAAACTGATATGTCACGTATCCATGACTTTTTCAAGTTCCGTGGGTGCTTAAATAATCAAATTCTCCAACAGTACTAGTTCACCAACCCACTCTTCCAAGTGTCTTACATGGAACCAAGGTACTTAAGAAAGATATATTCATTGATATGGAGATTAGTATGCATATAGGATGTTTCGTTATCTATCACTTATATCAATTTTACAATATGTCATGGAATTACAAAATGAAAACTTCCTATGCATAGAAACTACACCACTTTCTTGACGTAGGAGCATAATAGCATGGTCTCTCCATTCTTCTATCATCAAGAAGTGATGAGAAACTCTAAGATCCATCATTGAAAAAGTCCATACTTGGCTTTTCCTTTGTACCACACATAGAACACATAAAAAATGAAATAGCAACAAGTTTACTCAACAAAAACTCAAGATTGATTAGGTGGAAAAACCATTTCCTTTGTGCTCTCCTCTTATTATTTGAACCTAGAACACATGTTAGATCCATTGATGATCCTCCAAGATCCATGCCAAAGACTCTAGTTGCCAAGTTTTGCAACTTTCCTTGCCAAGCACCAATGTCTCATATTAGAACTTTGCATGACTTGATTACCAAATGCAAAGACAACATTGTATTTTTTATGTATCCTTACCTTTGGCATATCGTGAAGAGGACCATGATTCTCCATCATAGATTCTTTACTAAGATCATACAAGATCTATCAAACTTCATTTCACTTTGTTAAGTGAAAACAATGTCATCACCACAAAGCAACCATAAGATAAAATGATTTTTATCAAACTCGAATTACAAATAATGAAAATAAGTGCAACATTAGATCTTTTTTACTCTATTTTTTTCCATTCAAACATTTTTAATGATAAAAAATTATTTCCATCATGTAATTAGAGGAGTTCTCAATATCAAAAAGACCCTTTAAGAAATGCCATGTAGGATATAGAAAAATATAAAAATAAAAATATTGTTTATTTGCTTGCCCCCACCACTCCCCAACTCCCAATGATTTAATCATAGTGTCTATAGTCACAGTTAAGAACTGTGAACAGTTCGCGGTATAACTTGAGTAAATTCAAAAATATTCCCTCCATTGGTTACGAAAAGGGCAATATTTTCTCTGGATCTAGAATATGACCACCATCCCCAAATTTGAATCAGGAAAAATTGCAAAATGTTTACATATGCATTCCTTCCACGAGAATTGAAATATGGGTGTCATCTCCAATTATGAACGCCATCATCACCTTGGAACGGAAATATGAGCGCCAACTACCTATTGGAATGAAAAAATGAGCGGCATTTCCAAATTTGAATCAAACATACAAGCATGGAGATTGGATTGATCGTACATAGTATATAATATAATCAAAGATGAGTATTTTATTTTGCTTCATATAATCTGGTCATAGTACTTTGATGCAACTAATTACTCTATTGTTTTTTTTATGATGACATTGTATCATCTACATGTGGATATCCCTATTGATTTAGCACCTTTGCAGAGAAGAGGAGGCAAAGGAATTCAAATATCTGCTGAGGATCGTTCTCGTTACAGGGCAAAAGGCAAAAAAAACTTGGATTTGTGGATAGATAGAACATTATATCCACAAGATCCAAACACTTTGACACATCTCACATTCTCTTCAATAACTCATTTAGTTACATGGATATGCAATGGGCATAGTGGATTACTAGGATATTGTGAAAGATTGCAGAACCATGGAAAACAACTTTATATGAATAAAGTTCACTTTTTAGAAGGTGAATTAATTCGGAATCCTCTTATTGTCATAATAGAGATTGTCATCTCCAAAAGATGTTAGAAGAAAATGAACAACTTAAAAAAAATAATGAATCATTACAGAAGATAACAATCAATATCAAATCAGAACTAGAGCAAATGCAATCAATCTTACAGTCTATTCGTATTGAAAACTTACAATTATTGAAGGATGTGGATTTGGCAAAGAAGAAGGCCGAAAGTAAGAAGCGAAAGCGACAAAGTTGCAAGGATATTCAAACGCTTTCAAAAGGAGGTTATCGAAATAGAAGGATCTGTGCATTCAAGTAAGCATATTCTGATTTTTGTAAGTTTTTCAATAACATTTGGATTTAATTTCAGCTATGGTGATATTTTGTTAACTATCTGTTTTTTTTGCATATCTGCATTAGTAGCTCCTCGGAATATTACTTCACTAGGAATGTCATTAGGCACAATATTGACTTACAAATCCACTGAGCGTATCATGATGAACAATAGGATTTCAAATGTGAAGTGTAAAATAGCAGAGTCTTTGATGGTGGACATTCAAAAGAATTTAGATAACACTATAGTTCAGGGTGCTTATGATTTTGCAGGTATTAGCAGGGAAGCATATGCAACAATATTTAGACTAATTAGATCTGACAAAGTCTCATCTGATAAATCCTAGCAAACAAATAAAATTGGTGTCCTACGAACATTAGCACTCGAGAAAAAATCAACAAATATATGTAATGAGATAAACCAACTTAGGTAAACAATTTTTGAGCCTATGCCTATCTTCATAGCATTTCTAATATCAATGAGTAGCTTGCATCTCGAGGATTCATAAACAATGCTATCAGGAGTAGGCCACTCATCCCTTCGAAAACTAGGCAATGGAATTGCGTCGAGCTTGCCAAAACCTCCATCTGTTTGTGGCGTATATAAAGATTCATAAAAATAGATACCACAATCTGCAAGTTCCATTGGACTTCTTCCTCTGTACTGCAACTTTCCAACATCAGAGTGAATCACGTCTAATATTCCTGCAAGTGATTGTGCGAGCTCCCATTCACTTATGCATGATGGATATAAATCTGAAAGAAAAAAACAATGTTGAGGCATTTAAATCATAATTTGAAGAGCATCAATAAAAAAAATCACCTATGATTGTTGTAGAGTGCATATGTTTTGATATACTTACAATTACATTTTCGATGATCATGAGGATTGATATCATGTATTTGATTTCTGAATGCATATATACATGTTGTACTCAGACTTCTGATATCGATTGACCTCCCGGGGTAGTCTTAAACTCCAAAATTTTTGCTTTCCAATAAGATTTGTAAGTCATTTTTGCTCTTTTCTTTTGTCAAAAATTGCCCTTCGCTGATGGATGCAGCAATACCCATGAATTCTTCGTATATTTTGTTGGCTTCCAGTTATCAGCTTCATCTTTCTCATTGTAAAGAATCACAGACTCGATTATAGATCTGGGTCTCCTTGACATTGCTATTTTTAAAGCTTGGGCGTCAAAAATCCTTGATATGATACTTAATTTCAATTTTTCGTATCACAATTAATCTAATGTGAATGCCGACATAGTCACAGTTACTGCGTATACCATATTTTATGTAACTGTACATATTGTATTTCTATAACTGTAACTAGTATAGTTAGAAAATTTCATTATACTAACCAGCATAGTCAAGTAAATTTAACTTGAGGTATTGACGTCGGACAGATTAGCACGTGTCGGGCAGGAAGAAGAAACCAATGGGATACGTCCATGCTGCCCGGACACAAATTTCAAAGTTTTCTATATTGCATTTTTATTTCTCAATAATTTGAACTACGTTACGTAGATTTCAAATTTGTGCATTTTGATTGGGCCTTGTGACGGTCGAAACTAAAGAAAAATAAATAAAAGTATCTTTACAACGGGTCTTTTTGATATTGAGAACTCCTCTAATGATTAGGAGAAACATCTTGGTTGTGAAGGTGTGCAGAGGACGACGTCAACCAGTCTACTAGAGCTACGAGCCTCTCATCAAGCTCTCAATCTCTCCATGAGTCTATCTTGCTGCAAGGAAGACAACTGATCCGGCATATAACTGAATAACTCATCCTCACTCATGGAAGAAAAGTGGAATGACCCACAACTATGGCCTGATCTTTGACTCGGGGATGTGTCACGAGACATAATGGATAGGAGGAGAAAAAAAATACTGCAAGCAACCAAGGAAAGTCTTATATAATTAAAAATAAAAATAAACGTAAACAAGTATATCATTTCTAAGTTTTTGACACACAAACCCAACATTTGGTGAGCGTGCAAAAATTTACTCTCTCTCTCTCTCTCTCTCTCTTACTCTCTCTCTCTCTCTCTCTCTCTCTCTCTCTCTCTCTCTCTCTCTCTCTCTCTCTCTCTCTCTCTCTCTCTCTCTCTCTCTCTCTCTCTCTCTCTCTCTCTCTCTCTCTCTCTCTCTCTCTCTCTCTCTCTCTCTCTCTCTCTCTCTCTCTCTCTCTCTCTCTCTCTCTCTCTCTCTTGCAAATTCTGTTTGAGCATACAGTTCAAGGGAACTTCTCAAAGCATGGTGTCAAGGAATTATATGTTGTCAACAGCAAGGATCTTAGGGGTCCAAAACAATTATGTTCAAGAGGCTTCTTATGCGTATTTACACTTTTCACTAATTGGTTATAATCACAAGAATGTCAGGAGCGCAATTTGTAACATCAAAAGTATACCATCAGATACAACTAGCAAATGGTCAATACGTTCTCATGTAGGCAACTATGGTTCTCTTCATCCTTAGTAATTGTCATAGGTGAGAATTATAAGGGGAACTTCTTTAGGATGGAGAGAATCACATTTGTCTACAAGAGAATAGATTGACCATATGATGGTATAATCTTGACTCTACAAAATGCACTCTTGACATTTTTATAATTCTAACCAAAATTGCTCCAAAGGTCGCTCGATGACTCCAAATGTCACTCTCAAGGTCGCTCCAAAGATAGCTCCCACGTCGGCCTACAATGATGATGATGATCATAGCTCCTACATTCATAGGAATACATTGGAAAACTTACCTTAGGGTGCAATTACTGGTTGGAATATTGATAACACTCGAGATGGATGTCTATTTGCCTATCCTAACCATGTATTTTGATTTGTACAAGTGATTGAGGCCCAACCTCATGATAACACTTGGCATGCTTTTACATGACTAGCTTTTGTCTAGTTTCAAATTGCTTTGAAAAACAAGCTATTCTAAAGCATGAATTGGCTAATGCAAATAGGCCTACTACTCACATGTGGGAACATGCTCCACACAATGTGTGTGATCTACATATGTACATCAAAATGTAAATGATCAAGCTAAATATTACATATTCTTCACAAGAATATTGATTATTTAGCTATTTAAAAAACTACTTAAGAAACATATTCAAGCACACTACAACTAATGGCAATTTGATGAATATACGTTTTTGTAATATTGGCATGTCATATATTTACTTCAATTGAAATTTAGATCCATTTTTGGCATTATGTATTTCTTTGAAAGCTTCACAAATATCAAGCAGAATGGTAAAACTTCGCCGTTGATGTCTTGCACAACCTTTCAGAGTGTGTGATCTTTTCATACTGCTTCAAATTAAGACCTTTTCATATGACAATTTCAACTTGAATTGCGTATCTTCACCTTCGCTTAATACTTCAAAAAATCTTTGAGAAATATACTTCATTAATTGTTAGGAACTTTAGTTTGTTGTTAACTTAAAGTTTCAAGAACTTAGCACCAATTTCATTTGTTTGAAAGTGCACCGCATTTTAACAATGGGGGCACCGTAACTTCAAGCATTACATCAAAACGTCACAACAAGAGTTTAATGTTCTTCGAGACAACTTGAAATCCATTGGACAAAGTGTAAATGGCCTTTCACTTCATTGATTTGAGTTTGAAGTTGCACTTCCAATAGTGCTTTTAACAAAACAAATTTTCAATTAGACGTACACGTTTGAAAATACCTTCAAAAGCAAGGTCATTCTTCGAGGCATCCTACAAACTTTTCAATGTCTCCTTAGAATGACCTTGAGATTCAATGAAAGGACATATGACTGTGCATACACATTGATGGCTTCTCAAGTATCATCATTTTCACTCCTTCAATATTAGCATTTTCACTCCCCAAACAAAAACCAACACAACACAATAAATGGTTTTCTCCCTTTATTTCATTTCATTTAAAATAGATTATAAAAAACATAGAGACATTTTTTTATTTATTGGCAAAATGGAAAACTATAATCTCTCTACATAAAAGTAGAAACTACTGCATGCTAAGATTATTAGTGAGATTTGCCAATTTCTAATATAATATGGTGTTCAAAATCAAAGCATGCAAAGATTTTCTTGCATGAGAGGGAAAGAGAGAGAACGCCATGCTTGCTTATGTTACAATGCACTACAATACAATGAGAGAGATTGTGTGCGCATGTGTGTGTGTGTGTGTGTGTGTGTGTCTTTGAGAGAGAGAGAGAGAGAGAGAGAGAGAGAGAGAGAGAGAGAGAGAGAGAGAGAGAGATGTGTTTCCTCAAATCAAACCACTTACAAATAGCTTGTTTCACACTATAATGACTCATTTAACAACTTGAGACACCTTAGGCCTATTTTCATTAGTAATATCATGGCACACAAGCCCACTACTAGCATTTCAACTAAAGTTAAAAATTACACATTCTAACAATTTGTACCTTCTATAAATTGCTTGCGCTTCTCATCATATACGAGCTTTGATAGTTTTTTGCCCCGAGGTCCTCAGATTTTGACTTGAAAAAGCATCACCATCATCAACAATCATCCTCATCAAAAATGTTAGAATCAACATCACCACCTAACAAACTTAGGAACCTTACTATCATGAAATATTACATCCCTACTTATGAGAACTTCCTTTGTGGGAAGAATGTAGATACTATAAGCTCTACTTACATCAATATAGCCAATAAATATTCTCTTTTTAGATATGTGATCTTCCTTAGTCCTATCATTAAGAGCTATGTTGACATAGTATGTACATCAAAGAAAATCCTAGCACTCGGTCTCTTACCAAAAAGCACCTCATAAGGTGTCTTATCATCCAATGGTTCATTTGGCAACCTGTTGCAGAGAAATTTAGCACAATCCAAGGCTTATCCCCAAAAGGACTCGAAAAGAATCTGCATTCAACCTTATTGCCTTTGCACTTTCACATAGGAATCTATTCTTCCTCTCGACCACTCCATTTTGTTGAGAAGTTCTTGGGCTTTAAAGCTTTTTCTTGATCTCATGTGCTTAAGGATATTCTTTGAACTTGGTGGAGATATATTCACCTCTAAGCTAATATCATTTTAGTTTTCGTCTTGTATGGCTTCATGTTAAGGCATTGCTTAGATAGTATCAAAGCAGTCCATATGTCGACGTCCGATGCCCTTGCAAGCATATTTATGCATGTACACGTGGATATGCATTATATATTCGACCAATTTTTGTTTACAGGTTTCAAGAAAAACCACCACAATAGGCTTTCAAGCTTCCATTGACTACTCAAACAGAGCATTCCATACAGTAAAACTTTGAGTGAGAAGCTTCCTCATTGCATGCCACAGATAATCTGAAAGTTTCCGTAAGTGTAGGTTTAGGGGCAACAAAATCTATAGCAAAAGAACCCACATCGTTGGAGTTTGCTACAGCTCTATTCTGAAGACCTGAGTTGGAGGATGTTCCTGTATGAGAGATCGTGATAATAGAAATCACAAAGATACTCGAAGCTCAGTTAAATTTAAGCCCATGTGAGGCTGTCAACAAAAATGATTGATTAAATATGCTAGACCAATGTTGTGTCTGGTCTCAGAGTTGGGGTATCAACCTCTTTGATGTACATTTTACCATCTCTCCCACTGCAAAAATTGACAGAAGACAAACACATGTTAAATGTCTTCAAGTTTGTGTGCCTTATATCATCAAATTTTGCCTTCTCATTTGCTTTTTCGAAAGCTCTACGAGAAGCAATACAAGATACATTTGACTCTCATCAGTGTGAAGTGAGTGACGCAAAACAACAAACTTAGCAACAAAGCACATGACTATCCAAAGGCCATGCTAATCACAGAATAAAACCATAATATGCCAGTGATATTTCTCACAATGAAATACCTACACTGATAGATGAAAACCTTATTTTTCCAAACACAAAATAAAACTACAATTCACAGAAATGATTATAAGGGCCATGTACTTTGTGCCCGTTATATTGATCTCAAAGATCTGAATCATACAACTGGAGCCGTAGAAAGTGAGAGGTTTAGAGACCATCGTATTGTGCTACAAAAGAATACTTTATCCCCTCTTACAAAGAACCAAGATTTACAGAGACTGACAAAAATCATTGATTTTGAATCAAGCAACTGAGGACAGGTCAACATGTAAAGTCAATCTCTGTCCTCAAATGTTTAAACCCACAGAGAGACATCCATTAACCCGTGATAGCCAGACCATGAATAGAAGGCACTAAAACAAATGCTCACTCGGTTTCACCATTTCTAGCAGCTTTAATCTTAATCTTTGGCTCGCAAGAGATTTGCTGACACTTTGCTAAACCAGAAAGCATTTGCTTTCCTAGATTTGTTATTTGCAACTATTTTGACCCCATCCTTTGTCCAGGCCCTTCCATGTAGAATAGGACGGGAAGGATCTGTGAGCTTATGAAACCAGGAACAAATGTTTAACCCTGATTCACTTTTGAACCCAAGCATGATAGCTAGCTGTTTAGCTTTTACAAAAGTTTCCACTTAGGTACTTAAGTGATCGTGCTTATAATCCGGGTTCTCTTTGAGAATGACAAATCCTTCTAAAACAGACGATAGGGCAATGTACCTGCAACAGTAGACAAACAGAAGGGATTAACTGCTAAAAAGCTCTAGCCATGACTTCGATACTTGTAACAACTGTTGAAAAACATAGCTACTCAAGGATGAAAATCTCGTAGCAGTAAAAGGCATCAAGATAATCATGCAGATGCTTGATCAAATTCGAACTGCAGACTATCACACTCAGAAACTTACTTCTCTGTCGCAAGTTCAGCTCTGTCACCAGTGGCAAGAAGCACAGGAGTAGTGTGTGTTTGAAAACCAGTGATTGTCTTTGGACGGCCTGCCTGTCCTACGATATCAACAGCCTGCCCTACTCTAACAGGAACTGGAAGGGGCTTCAAATTTTCATCTAGAGTGATGAGCATTCGCGGCTACACATAGGCAAGGCTTCATCAGTACAACTAAACATCACCATAACTTCAAGTTTCAAAGTATATTCAGCAAACAGGCTGCATTCTAATCAAACATTTCACATTATCCAACATTCAACAAATATTTACAACCACAAGAAATTTACCTGCATTGCCAAGACAAGAAAATACAACACATAATGGTATTTCCCTAGTATAATGGACTTGATATCTAAGCAGCCATGTAGAAAAATCAATATCCCTGCAAGTGCCACACTGCAAAGAACACCCAAAAAACCAATTCAGCAAGGAAACATTTAGTTGTAGAGATTTGGAGATATCAAACACTTATTTAGCATGAACCGGATGAAAAACTTGAATCGTCAAAAGTTACTTCCAAACAGATTCTTGGATATACAAGTTAATCGCTATGCTTGCCATTCTTTCCTTACTCTGACAACAAAGAGTGAAACTCTAACCACTCTTAGGTTTCCAATGTTGCAGTAAAGCGTATTATTGATTTAGAACACCGCAGAATAACAGAGAGGCCTTGCTGTCCATAAACATATTAGTTGATGCAGATAGTTTAGGAGAGCAGCTCAAGTTCATGACCTTACCTTCAGAAGTTCAGATCACAGCTGGAACTCCCAACTTTACAATTTCAGTTACAGATTTGTCATATGGGACACATTGAATCTAACTAGATTACTTACATATTTATTGTATGAAGCACTATATGAAACATGACATAGACAGTAAAACATTCGCTAGTAATCTGCCCATTTGATAGTATGGAAGGGTGGTAAGGAGTTTGAACAACCTATAGACTAAAAAAGCCCATAGGGTGATTTTCTAAAATCATTTAATGCTTAGAGAACGTCAATTAGGCTCTTTCAGATAATTCTTGCATGCCCCAATGAAGTGTGAAAAACATTTCAGACATGGCAAAGAGTGATGTGTTTGAACTTATAATGTTTTGAAACAAAGGACAACACAATGTCAATGACTTCACTACAGGGAATCAGCACCTTAGAGTTGCTTGACAATCTCTTTTGTACCTCGCTTGAAAAACTTAAGCTTTCAGGAGCTATAGGTCAAGTATTAAAAAGTCAGGACTCATCTCTTTTGTGCCTTGCTTTAGAAGCTTAAGTTGTTAACTTGACCGTACAAAAAGTTAAGACTCAATACTGACTCATCGCAAGGGTAAGACCACATATATATCAGAATACCAGACCTTGTAAAAAAAGCACTTTACAGGGCTGACTTGTCCTAACAAGGTAAAAACCAGCTACATTTATCAAGCTTTAGGATGCTACCCATACAACAGAAAATGGCTTGCAATTTTTGACTTTATGACTTAAGTCCACATACAAGTCCCAAACCATCAATTTAATACGCATCCTTAACATATTGCAGGTCAAACCTATAAATACACATCCTCAAATCTATCAATCTATCTCTCTCTCTCTCTCTCTCTCTCTCTCTCACCGACTAGAGATGGACTCCAGAGACATTTGGACAGCTTACATACTTTTTGTACCCGTTGGGGATTGAGGGTGAATATATCGAAGACCAAAGTGACGGTTTTCAATACTTCCAGAGCCTTCATGTAGTGTCAGGAGATTTTTCTTGATGTTCAGCCCTTGGAGATTGTTTCATCTTATACTTATTTGGGTGTGCTATTCAATGGTCCAATTTTCAGTAGTCACTCCTACAGCATTATATGCGGCAGAGGCTTGGCGTACAGGTATTACCTCCTCGGATTGGTCTCGTATATCTCGACTCCAGACCTCCATGCTATCTCGGATGATTAGGGCTAAGCCCTCAGTCCCACACCAGATTATCACTGCTGAGTTTGTTGTTCCTCCTATTTTAGTGGATGCCCTTTTTAGGCTCATAATATATATCCAGAGAGTATTGACTCTCCCTTTTGACAGATATTCCTACCTTGCAGTCACATCCTCGAGACTACTCTATAATAGTGGAGTTCATTTCTCCTATCTTGATTATGGACTCTCACACTGTTTATGGTTTACTCTTGGACAGTTTCCGGTTTCTTCTCACCAGCTTGCTATTGAGACTGGTCGTTACCAGGGTACTTCACATGAGGATAGATTATGTCAGATGTGTTCCTTGGGAGAAATTGAGTTAGAGGAGCATTTCCTTTTCAGATGTCCGGACTATTATGAGATCTGGGGCCGTTACCATTGTCTTTTCAGAGATGCACCCACTTTACACTCTCTTATCACTTGTGGATCCTAGGTGTGTCGCCCTTATGATATACGAGATGTCCTTGCTATGGAGAGCCCTTGCTTCAGTGGATAGTGATACGCAACCTCAGATTACAGACTTTTTCACTAGTCGCCGTCCCCGAGCAATTTCAATCTCAGATGATGCATCGACATTGACCTAGCTCATTGAGATCAGAGACAGCGCTTGACCTCAGGTATTACCATAGCTCGAGCACCTACGGTTACTAGGAGAGTTTTCCCTCAGAGGTCCCATACTGCACAGACTCAGGACCCACAGAGACGACATCAGCGTCCATCCTCTACTGCATCATCTTCGGGACCTCGTTATCACAGACTTCTTCAGTGGTCTCAGATGATATCACTCACAGTGCTATCTCCTGGATTTACTTCTGTCTGTTATCGTTATTTTTCAGTGATGGACATTATGTATTTCAAATTGCATTTCTATTTCAGATTATATTTCTTTAACTGTTTTGTGGAGTTACTATGCTCCCTGGCTACTACACACTTGAGATGTACTACTTTGTCTTATATGCTTTTTGGCATCAATAAAGCTCTCTCTCTCTCTCTCTCTCTCTCTCTCTCTCTCTCTCTCTCTCAAAGAACTGAGCTACAACATGACTAATAATAAAAGTCGAAAGCCTACCCTAAGGCCTTTGCCAAATTCGCTCATAGGGCTAAACAGACAGAGCTGGATTCAAGGGAGCAAGAAGACTTTTAAACGGTAGTGATGAAGACGCCATAAGGGAGGAACACAATGGAGTTATCTCATCCCCAAAATGATACTGGAAGAGTGCTAGGAGACTTTGCATCAAGATCCCGATTCCACTAGATAGTATCATCGAGGAATCTAGATAAGCATACAAAGAAATCCACACCAACGTCCAGCCATCTGCGAGTTACTAAGGGACCAATGAACAAATGCTTCAAGCTACAGGTTCTTTCAACGTACATTGGTGGAAATGTGTTCTAAGGATGCACAATATTTTTGAAAAACTCTCTTTGATAGGCCCATGGCACTCATATATAATGTCAAGACAAATTTGCAGTCACATTATGCTAACCAACTATACAAGGTAAAGGAGGACAATAAGATCCACCCGTTTTAGATAATTAGGGAAAAAGCCAGTTCACCTACGACATCCAGAGGCCATAGCAAATAGGAAAGCTCAAAATATTGACACACAAGCAAAACTCCTCAAGATGGACAAGGAAATATAACTAACATCCATCCAAGGCTTGTCAATCCTTAGAAGAATCCTGTCTCAGCGGACGTGCAGAAGTCTGAAGCATCATAGTGGAAAAATAATTTAGAGATTGGCGAGAAATAGGCTCTCAAAGAGACCATTCTAAGGTAGCTCATTTAATCACATTGATAGCAATCCTTGAAGAAAGGGGACAAAATCAACAGAACCTATGCATGACAGATTGAGATGTATCGAAAACTGTGAATTTCTTTACAGCGATTTTACATTGGATGGTCAACAATTGGAGTTAGTTTCCTCTTTGTACATACATACTTAGGGGTACTCTTCTCAGAACCCATCTTTAGCACGACATAGGGAACAACCAATCAATATGGCAAAGGCCAGTCTTCCCTGGTCAACACGAAGTAATTTTCCAACAAGCAGCACATAGGGGACACAAGAAAAAAGTGTAGACTTTCTAACACTTCAATCACTCCCGAAGCGATACATGTGACAGAGGAACGGCACAGTTCACGATATGTAATTGGGTTAGCTTTTTATATATTCAAATCTCCATATTGTCAAGTATGATCCATGGCAAGCCATCGATTCCACGTCAGCTCATTTAAGCTGAGTTCTCTATGCCGCCTCTATAAGTGGAGACTTTCTTCATGGCATTTAATGACACAATTGTGGGTTTGCGAAGGTATGCAGAGTAATATCAGAAGTTCAAGCATCTTATTCACTTCAACTTATTATGTCAAAGAAAGCTGCCTGCTCACAGGCTCAACAATCTCTATGCATTCTTTTTCAAATATGGTGAACAATGGTGCTGTTCATCTTTCTGTAGAACTGCAGGACCATAGTCTTTGTCGTAAAGATGATATTCAGCTCAAATCTTAAACATAAAAGCAACTATACAGCCGTATTTATAAATCCAGAATAAGACAATATTGAGCATCTTCGCTTTTAGGATAAATATGCTAGGAGAAACGTAAAACTAACTGCAGTCATTTAACAAGGACCGTGAATCACTCTGTTAGCCATAAGCCCAACTAGTAGAGCTAAATCAAGTACTTACTTAGACAACAGAAAGCGGTCAGAATGATATGGATTCAAAGTCAGCAGTCCTTTTCCCATGTGTGCAAGTCCCTGTGCAATACGAACCTGCAGCCACCAGGAAATCAGAATAAGGAAAATGATTTAAATCCCATCATAAAGCAACTTGGAAGATTGTAAACGAGAATAGTAGTGTTGTAGCTGGTCGTACACAGAATAGAAGACTTGGATCTTTGTAGTAGTAGCTTGATAAATTCCGAAGCATGCCAGCAATGCGAGCATTATTAGTTCCAGCTCCTATCAAACCAAGTGAGACAGTGGCTGCCTGCATCAAACACTCCATGTCACTAACACAGTCCATGAACTGTTACAACGAGAAACAGGACAAGTGGCACTACCATCTTTTCTAGGCATGCAGTTAAGCATCAAAGTTATCCACTCAAAAGAAAGGATAGAAGGTTGTTTGCAGTACTTGCAAAACCCGCAGGTATTAGAGTGCAACTCGCATGATTTTTTCAGACACTATTGATAAGATCTGTTGGCAACATGGTTCCCAAAAGTTCCGCATAGCATTGTGTGCCTTTAAAACATTTAAAACAAGCAATTCAAAACATATGTTCAAAACAACCTTCCCAGAACTTACCATCGCAACTTCAGAATCACTGTCATGGCTCAATCGGCTTAGAGTATCCATGACGTTTATCTGTATAAGGGCAGAAATCAGATGCATCACATACTAAAAAACTCAATATGCAAAGTAACAGGTAGATTTTAACCTTAAAAAAGTAAAGCCTGTGAAATTTCTAGAAAAAAAAAAATTCCCTCCACTCTAAAACTTATGACAACCAATAGGGACATCAAGAACCACACATGATGGCAAGACAAATGACAGGCAATATATCTGTTTGCAATCAAATGGAGAAGTGGTACCAATGTAAGAACCAAATAAATACGTCTGGATAGCAAAAGTCTGTTTACCTTGGGATTTGAGATTGAGAGAATTCCAAGGGCCAGGGGAACAGCTCTTCGAATATTTTGCTCACCATACTGTAAAAGGTGCTCTAGTGAACGAATTCCCATTTCAAGACCAAGCTCCTCTGCCATAGCAACTAATGCAATGCCTAACACAGCAGGTGCTTGATACGTTTCTCCTTTTTCTAGATGGTCGCCACAGAGTCCAAGAAGATTTTGTACCTGATGTGTTACGACAAGTGAACAACCTTTGAAACAGAGCATGTACCAATTCTTGCATAGTACTTTAAAAAGAACTCTCTGATGCAGCAAACACAATCACATCACTACCGCTAAACCTTTGATATTCAGATAAAGAGATCATGATGCCCTTTTACCTTTAAGACATTGCCAGTCCCTGCATATGCACACGTTTCCAATGTCACCTGACAGTATCTCGTAATCTTTTCATTCAAAGTCTTAGCTACTTCCACAGTGGCATCTGCAGCATCCTTTTCACAAATAAAAGAAAGAAAACCTTAGTTTGCTGATAACTGCAAAGCTTAGCTCAAGAAGTGCAACATGGAGCTCACAAAAAACATAGTTCAAGTACATTCACTGATTAGGTGGCTGGGGCTGCAAAATTGTGATACATAGTCGTACAGAACCTTCCAGAGTTTTTTACAAGTACATGATGAAACGGTCACAACGAACTTCTGGAATCGATTTGAACCTTTTGGAGTTGAATTGAATCAAAATTTGCAAAAAGATTTAGGAAATCTAAATACAAATTTCACTGGTAGCACAAAAAATAGGGTTCCTGAAATTTGTTAATGATAGGCTACAGAAGTGATTCAAATATTCTGGCAGGCTGTGTCTCTATCTTGTATCATAAGAACAATGATACCTGTTCGGCGTTCCTAATATTTTGGATAGGAAGGGGTACAGTAACATTCCTGACGGCCATTCCAGTCTCTAGGAACGGATATTTTTTTTGTTATGGTTCCATTCCTATTTATGAACAAAACTGTTTCTAAACAGGAACGGTTCCATACCAAGAAAAAAAACTCTCTTTATGTTTTGGAAGCTGGTTTTAGGTTTTGTATTCCTAATCAATATCTTGGACATATTAAAGTATGATCTACATTATGTTATGTACCAATCTCTACTCAGCAAACCGGGGTTGTTCTAATACACCTATGTACTATGACTTACGGAGGTCCGAGAGCCTGTTCTTAAGTTTCTAATCATGTTCCCATTGCTAACAATTCTAAAGTTCATGCATAAAAAAAGGGTTTATGATTCATATTCCCATTCCTATAGAAACCTGAATTCTTGAGTCCATGCGTAAAAATTAAAGTGTTCCTATTCCTGTTCATGTTCCTATTGAACCTACGCTCCTTGGACTGACATGCTCCTAAGTTCCTAGGGCTCTTGCTCATGTTCCTAAGCAGCTTCCTCTGACTGTTCCTATTCTTTTTCCTAAGTTATTATCCTATTCTTGTTCCAGTTCATGTTCCTAAGAGCATCTTTAACTTAGATTTCAACTTCTTGCTTGATATACTAACCGAGATGGCGCAATTCATTCCAACTAAGATGATTGTCAAAGCTTTTGAACTTGCTCAACTTTTCGTGGAAAAGTTGTTCGGGTTGTTTGATTTGCCAAATGACATTGTTAGTGATCAGGATTCAAAGTTCACTGGCAAATTATGGCAAGTGATCTTCAAGAAATTGAAGACCACATTAAGTCTAGGGTCATCAGATCATATGGAATCAGATGGTCAGACTAAAAGGACAAACCAATCTATGGAAGATATGCTTCATGCCGAATTGAGAAAGGTACATCCCAATGGTTGAGTTTTTGTATAACAACACAAAGCACTCAGTGATGAGTTATAGTCCATTCATGTTGATGTATGGTTTCCAACCTCATGCTCCCAATTTCGTTGGCTTCAAAGATTTGAAGGTTAATGCAATAATAGATTTCTTGCGGGAAATGCTGCATGCCACTCGAGATACCATAAAAATGTCTCGGGATTCATCCTAGTTTTATGCTAATCAAAAGCGGCAACTTCAAGTCTTTGTGGAAGGAGATTGGGCTTACCTTAGAAGTCCAAAGATTCCACGGTATTAAGGACTCGTAAGTCGTCCCCTTGTTTCTATGGGCCTTTTGACTCTTGGACCACAGGCATGCCACTTGTCGTAATGAAGGATATGTGCTTGGCATGAAGACTTCTACCTTGCAAGTACACAAGGGGAGATCTGAGTTATCATTCATTCTATCTACCTAAGTGTTGGTAGATGGTAGTGCGCATGTGCATAGCCAGGATGGTGCTAGCTAGGGGTAGGAGAAGGCCGAAGTTCTTAGCTGGTGGTACGGGACATCATTAGGGCTGGAAGCTGGATCCCAACTGTTGTCTAGTCACAGGCTCAGGGCACAGAGGGTGGATCTGGATTGGATCTGTTAGGGACCCAACTCCCTTGGGTCCCAAACTCCCTTGGGTCACAAACCCAAACTTGAGACTGGACAATGACTGGGCCTGTAGACTTGACTGGTGACTCGTGAACATGCATGGTTGCCACGTGTCATGATCTAGGTGTGCACGTGGCTTGGAGTCTCTCTCCTTGGAAGTATACAAGGGGAGGAGGACTCATTTGCCATCCATTCTATCTACCTAGGAGGAGGTGGATGGAGAAAGTGTGCACGGCAAGAAAGTAATTATGCCTGAAAACGGCTTGAAAATGGCCAGAATCTCACCTGAAGTAGGTCGGAATCCTGCAGGAGATGGCTGATAGCCTAGGAAGTGGTATGGGACACTGTCTAGGATGGAGGTCGGATCCCGTTTGATATGGTCACAGGCCAGGGCACGGAGGGTGGACCCGGATTAGGTCCTATGGCGGGGTGGAACGTGTATCGTTCGGTCTCTTGTGGTTAACCGGCACTTGGAGGTTTGCAGTAAGTAGAGTTGTAACATATGGTATTATCAAAGCCACTGCATGCTGAAAGCAGAAGCGTTGATCCGAAGTGAGTTTCTTGTATGTTTTGCATCTTCTGACGGAATTCAATTTGGGCAAAAATTGTATTTTTTTTATGCACTTTTTTGTTCCTTTCCGCTGTTTTTCGAGTTTTTAATGTACTTAAAAAAAAACAGTTTTGGACCCAGTGGAAATCTGCCACGTGGCACTGTCCAGGATTGGACAGGTGGCAGAATACTGCGGATCCCCATTCCGCTCAAATGCAGTGTAGCGGATGGCTATTCCGCGGACCTTCCACGTTTTTTTTAAAAAAATGTAGTTATTTTCCTAGTTCTGCCGACCTGCAGCAAAGAAAGGTCTGTCCGCAGGCAGAGGAGAGAGAAAATCAGCGATGGGGGGAGGGGTGAAGGCTGGCCGCCAGCTGGCAGGTTTCAGGGTGGGTAGGTGGCCAGGGAATTAGGTGGAGGCCATGGTGGCAAGGTAAGGCCACATGGCAGGTGTGGATCAAGCATGGACAATACCATTTGGATTGTGAAGAGCCAGCAAGATAAATTTTGTATCTACCTTCCTTGAGTTGCTTTTGATCTCTTTCAACTCTTTCTTTCTTAATTCACCTCTCTTGCTCTTGAGATATGGAACCTAATCCTACCACACAGCCTATGTCTCCTGCTCATGAGGTAACGGCATCTACCTCTACCATGGATTCCGAAACCTTGTTGCTTGCAATTAACAATCTACAGCAACAGATTGTTGACTTGCAATCCACGCACTCTCGGGATCAGCATGATTTGAAGGAGTTGATGCAATTAAGGCAGCTATTGCATCAACCCTTGTTCACCCCTGAGATAGAACCCCGGAGGTGGTCTTGCCGTGGATCGATCGATGGAATTTGCACTTTTCCATGCACGATTCTTCCGACGACAACAAGATCAATCTAGCCGTCACGTACCTATGAGGGACAGCATTCACGTGGTGGCAAGATTTGAGGGGTAAGCCTGAAGTTTCTAAGAATTGGGAGGACTTTTGTAAGGCCTTTAAGGCAGCCTTCCTTCCTATTCTTGATGATTTTGAATTTTATCGTCAATATGCAACGATCCATATGGGGAACCGGCCCCTGGATCAGTATTTACAAGAATTTCAAGAGGTCTATTCTCGTTTTGCAACTAGAATAGATCCTCTTTTGGTAAAGTTGCATTTTATACTTGGGTTACCAAGGGACTATCAGCTAGAGGTCAGGAGGAACCAGCCTCTTGCCCTCGAGGACGCTATGCGCTTCGCCAGGATATACGATGATACTCGTATAGTGGCCAAGCCTGAGACTGGTGTCTTGCTCGACATAAAGGGTAAGAAGCCTTTCTTTCCAAAGAAATCGAAGATAAGGCAAAAGATGGGTCTTCGGGTTCTAGTAAATTGAAGAAAAGATCTACCTTGGACCAAGAACCCTTTATGAAAGCCGACAATCTGTGCTTTAATCGCATGGAACCAGGTCATGTTTTGAAGGAATGTCCAAAGAAATGGAAAGCCAAAGGGGCATCTTTTAAGACGCAAGTAACTCTAGCATATCTAGTCTAGATCTTTCCTTTGCTAATAATTCTGTGTGTGAGCATTGTTGTTTTAACACGGCTGTTTTTGGTCATCATGACCTCATTCGGATGAAGGGGGTTGTGGGTGGCCAAGCCGTAACAGTTTTATTTGATGATGGTTCCACACACAATTTTATTAACCTAAAGCAGGAAAATTCACCAGAAGGTAAAATCTTTAGGAAACTTAGGCAAGAATCTAACAATGTGTTTCCTAAGCAACTTCTTGAGGGTCTTCCCCCCTCTAGGGGTGTTGACCATGGTATTAAACTGATTCCTAGTAGTTCTCCTATATCATTGTATCCATATAGGATGAGTACTACTGAAGAGGATAAGGTTTATAGGCAACTGCAAAATTACCTTAAGATGGGCCATGTAAGGCCTAGTAAATCTCCTTGGGGGGCACCTGTGCTCCATGTTGATAAAAAAGACGAAGGTACTTGTCCTTGTGTGGACTTTAAGAAATTAAACAAGTTAACGATTAAAAAACGTTATCCTTTGCCACGAATGGATGAGCTGGTTGATCGATTAGATTTGAGATCAAGGTATCATCAGATCTGCATAAAGACTAAGGATGTTGAAAAAACCAGGTTTAGAACTAAGTACGGCCACTATGAGTTTCTGGTTATACCATTTGGCTTGACAAATTGTCCAGCGACTTTCCAGCAGATGATGAACGCTCCTCAGGACAAGACAAAGGACGCTTGACTTAATAAAAAGGAACTTTTATTGACAAAACTTAAAAAGCCAAGTGGAGGCATATGTTCGCAAGTCTGGACAATGCCAAGTTAATAAAGCTGAAAGACTTAAGGCTGGTTTACTAATGCCCTTGGAAATTCTTGAAAGAAAGTGGGAAAGTACTTCCAAGGACTTTGTGGTTGGGCTACCTTGGACGGGGAAGCGCGGTCTTTGAGAAATTAGAGACCACTTTAAGTATGGGGTCATCAGATCATCCTAAGTCGGATGGTCAGACAAAGAGGACGAACCAGTCTATGGAAGATATACTTCGAGCATATGTTTCCAGAAGACAGTCGGATTGGGAAAGGTACCTTCCAATGATTGAGTTTGCATATAACAGCGCAAGCCAGCGACGGGTTTTAGTCCATTTTCTCTAATGTATGGTTTCCAGCCTAGGGCTCCGATTTCAGTGGGCCTCAAAGGCCTAAAGGTTAAAGTAGCAGTAGATTTCCTACATGATATGCAAGAATTGTTGCTTGTTGCCCGCAATAACGTTAAAACGGCTCAGGATAGAGCCCAGTTTTACGCCAATCAAAAGCAACAACCTAGGGTCTATGAGGAGGGGGCTTGGGTATATCTTAGAATCCCAAAAGACTCTAAGGTATTAAAGACTGGAAAATGTCCTAAGTTATCACCTCGTTATGCACGGCTATTCCGTATAGTAAGGAAACTCCATCGGAATGCCTATCAGCTGGAGCTGCCTCAAGGTGTTAAGGTTCATCCAGTTTTACATTAGTCGTTTAAAGGAACGACTTGGTGGAAACGATGACTTGATACTTCAGGAGGACCTAGTTCAGCTAGAGGACAACATCCTTTGCACCTACGGAACCACAGGCCATTGTTGATTTACGTCAACGTGGGCTCAGAAACCGGCAGGTAACTGAGTACTTGGTTCGTTGGAAAGGAAGTTCCGAGGACGATGATACTTGGGAAAAAGAACATGACCTTAGACTGAGATTCCTAGATCTTCTTCCTTAGATAAGGAATTTTTTAAGGAGAAGGGAATGTTTGGGACCCAACTCCCTTGGGTCCCTAACCCAAACTTGAGACTGGACGATGATTGGGCCTGTAGACTTGACCGGTGACTCGTGAACCTGCATGGTTGCCACGTGTCATGATCTAGGTGTGCACATGACTTGGAGTCTCTCTCCTTGGAAGTATACAAGGGGAGGAGCATTCATTTGCCATCCATTCTATCTACCTAGGAGCAGGTGGACGGAGAGTGTGTGCACGGCCAAGATGAGTGCTAGCTTGAGGCAGGAGATGGCTGAGAGCCTAGGCAGTGGTATGGGACACTGTCTAGGATGGAGGTCGGATCCCGCTTAATACGGTCACAGGCCAGGGCACAGAGGGTGGACCCGGATTAGGTCCTATGGGGGGTTGGAACGTGTATCGTTCGGTCTCTTGTGGTTAACCGGCACCTGGAGGTTTGCAGTAAGTAGAGTTGTAATAGGATCCTACGGCAGGATGGATTGTGAGTGTTCGGTTTCTTGTGCTGACTGGCACCTGGCAGTTTCCGGTTAGTGTGGACATGACAATTCCACAAGATCCTTGTTTAAATTTACCTCCTTTGATTTCTCTGCAATCACCAGCAAGGCTGCTTTGTCTCCCTTATACTCCACATTAGCTTGCGCTAGAACTCTTCTCTGGTTCTTATCCGTCTTTCTTGGACAATCCCTGGCCTGATGACCCCGCTCACCACAAGGATGAAAATTTCCTTCTTCAATCTCTCATTTCTTTCTTGCTAATATCCTCTCTAAATATAAAACAATCTCTCCTTTCTTTCTTGCTAATATCCTCTCTAAATATAAAACATCCTCTCGCCGATTTGCCCTCCACTGCTCATTCCACATTTATAAACTTTCTCTGCATTCATGAATGACTTTCTTCCTTCTGCTTCCCAACCTTCTTTGAATCATACTCCCATCTTTCCCATGTCTGTTACTGATACAGGCTCCTCTGCAGCCATCTAGCACCATTCAAGCACTAGCTCAAGAATGCATGCGAAAAACAGAAAGAGAAGAGGAAGGCGATAATCAATTAGCCCCATCACCTTAAGTCATAATGAGAGGACAAATATAATGAAGGCTAGCAAAGGTGGTGTCTATGTTGTGTCATCCATAACCCTTCGGCAATAATCAATTAGCCCCATCACCTCAAGTCATAATCAGAGGAAAAATACAATGAAGGCTAGCAAAGGTGGAGTCTATGTTGTGTAGTCCATAACCCTTCTCACATCTTAAGTCTAAATGTAATCAATGCTAGCACAATCATATAGCAACCCAGTCATAAACACTTAACATGAAGTAACAACTCAAGAAACACGAGATGATGCCAAAGGAGTGTTTGTCGTTGTCATGAAATGAATCAAGTACTTGTAGCACAAGTTTTAGTGATACCAGAAGGAAAGATATTAGACATCATCAAGATTCAGAACAAGAAAAGTCATCAAGCGACACAGAGGCTCTAACCAACACCATTGGGCCGATAATCTAAATAGCTAACATATGTCTTCAGTCTCCAGAGGGAGAGGGAGAGTGAAACAGTGAACATTTTACTTCATAAGGTTGCTAATCCAGCCTAAATCACTGGTAGCAGAGATTTCCCATTTTCAAGTTTACACAAGCGTGCCTGTGCCCGATCGATCACCATGTATGTGCATCCCGTAAACTCAAGCATTGAAAGCAGTACCTCATCCAATGTTTAGATAACCGCGGTTTGAACCGGCTGCTCAAACCGGCCGATTCGATGGTGCGAACCATGCTCGAATCGGATAGGCAAGGTTCGAACCGTCTTTGTATTTTTATTGAAATTTGATTCTTTTTGAGGATTAATCATGATTCACACTACTGAGACAGGCCTAAACTGATGCATAAGCTCTAAGTAAATTGTAATCAATGATCATTCAAATCAGGCAAGGCATTTACCTGGTGGAATGGATTATGGAACCTTAATGGTCATTGGTAAAGAATGCCACAGTTGGCATCCAGTGGACTGTCAATGGATTGATACACTGGCTGCACAGTGCAAACTCCCAAACTTGGGGGTGAGCATGAATTTCGAATATGCCATATGGTTGGAACTTGGAACTTGAGCAATGGGTATTGAGTCTAATTTCTAGACTGTGGCAAATTTTATCCTATTCAGTAGGTAGTAGGTAGTAGGTAACATGTCAGGTTAGTCCTCGGTGAGCCTTTACAACTTCAGTCTCGTATAGTTAGTAGAGATGAGAGCCAAGGGTAGTAAGCAAATGAGATATGAAGACGTGTGAATCATGATCTCATATTAATTCATGAGACATGCTAAAGCTTTATGTCAGGTTCAGTCCTTCCTCCAGTTTTAAATTGCATCTATAACCTAGATGGGAGACCTCAGACAGGCACATAAACTCGTACAACTGTGACCAGTTAAAGTGTTACTTCCACAGTCCGGTACTTGATTTTTAGATCCGGACGTAGTGACGCACATTAGCGATGGTTTTGAGAAGATTCGTTTTACCTTTACCTACATGCATGGATGACGGTCTTACTCTTGATAAAAAAAAAAGGATTTTCATTTGTAACAGTTCGAACCAGGCAGGTTCAAACAGCGGTTTGGGGTTCAAACTGTGATTCTAATTTCTATCAAACATTCACATTGTCATCGGTGTCATAAACAAGATAGTTGGCAGGCCACCATCCAAACACCAGCAGAATGTGCCTTAATGAGTTATTCAAAAAATTTACAATATTGCCGGCAAGCACATTACTAATAATACAGCAATTGACACTCATATGAAGACCCAATTGGGTCAGAGAAAGCACCTACTCCATGGACAAATAGTGATCTAGTAGAGCCATAAACAAATAAGGTGGCAGAATATTCATGGCTGTTTTTATGATATTTTTGAAAGGTTTACATTTACAAAAAATCTATATTTGAAACTTCAATCCATGTTTGAAATTGCAATCCATGACAAAGCTTGAACTTCTTACTTGCTTGCCAAGGTATAGCAGACCAAGGCCTAGACACAGGAAGCGAGCAAGTGGATCTCCAAGCTCAGCCTCACTGCGTTCCATGAGCGATAGTACAATTGATTGTGCAACATCTTCATGGCAAGATCCAACGTAGACAAGACCAAGAGCTATTGCAGCAAACCCAGCAACATCTACTCCAACCTTTGAATCGGTTATAATTGGGGTAAGCAATTCCAAGACCTGCAAGAACCAATGCAGTTTGATAAGAGTATTTGCCACATCTTCCTCAGAAACATCACTAAGCATATGTACGACTCTGTTTGATTATCGATAAGGTTTGAAAGTAAGAAAGCAGGAGACTTGAAACTGTTTCTGATCATAGGAGACAATACTCTGATACGCTTGAACAAACTATGAGAATACATGTAAAACCATTTTGAGCAATAACATGAAAGACTTTTAGAGTCATGCCTCCTCCTTCTGAGAACCAGCATAAGCCAAACCAAGGCCCATGATGGCACCAATTCTTATGCTCGGATCCTCCTTGTTGACAAAGTCGTAAAGCAGAGCATATGCCTGTAATTGATTTGCCAACCATTGTAGTCCATGAGAAAATAGCACAATAAAACTTATGCCATTTGGCATATGCACAAATGTGCAAGAGAAACTACAAGTAGCAATCTCATATCTAGATTCTAAGTAGCTCATAGCAACAAAACCAAACACATAACTTAGCATTGAGGTATGATTCTTACTGGGTCACAATCATCATGAATGCCACAATTGACGATTCCAACAGCTAAGAGAGCACCAGCAACAACATGGCTGTCATTGCTATAAAGATATTTATCAATTTGAGGAATACCTCCGTCAACATCCCACAACAAGATAAGCCCCTGTAGAGCAATAGAAAAAACAAACAAAAGTTACTACAAGGACTAAATGCAGAATATAAAGAAAAAACAACAATAATCATAATTCCAAATAGTTAGAAGTCTCACCAAGCTGGCAGCAGCACTAGCTTTCCCATGTTCCTTATTTTTGAATAACCAGGTTCCAGTACTAGCTCCAGAAGATGATTCACCGGAAGGGGCGGTCATCAATTTGTCCTATAATAAATGTTTCACAATTAGAACAGATTGTGTCCTTAAGGCAGCTGTATCAAATAAGTAATCTTTATCAACAGCATCCCTCCGGAAAAAAAAAAAAAAAAAGCTTACTAAAGGCACCGGTTGCTGTCAAAAGATGAACTTACTTGGCCGAAGCCAGCATTTACAAAGCCATTAACAAAGGTGGCTGCCAAGTTTTGTCTGGCAGAATCTACACTTGCACCAGCACTTGCTCTTCCATCAATTAAATGTGCCTGTCAGGTCATCAAAAACATCACCTGCTCAATCCAATGACTAGGCAGATACTTTATGAGTACATCAGTCACTTTCAACAGTGTATTGAAACTTCAATTGCAGGGCCAGTTTATAAAGAGCTCATATACAAAACATGCTCTTAAGAACGTCAAATAGATTTCTGTCTCTTAGAAGAACGATGGCCCACATAAAGTCAACAACTTGCTTGTCGGCCAAGCAGTCAAGCATGCTAAATAACTTTCATTTAAGAGTACAGATTTGTGCTGACCTTGTATATATCTTCTGCTGTTTTAGGCTCCATGACGTCAAGGTCACGAGCTAGTGTAAGGTAACCTTCACTGAGCTTATTGTTACTGATTATTCCTTGCAACAGCTCACGGTGATCTTCCTTCTCAAATGTCATATCGTCATCCAACTCCAAAGTTACTCCCTGGAATCAGGAAAAAGCAACTGTTACGAGTGCTCTGGCATACTTGAGTCTATGATATGGAAGCAAAAACTAGTAATGAGTGCTTCAACTATTTGGGCTTATAAACACAATGATACACTTCATCCTTAAAGTGGTCTTTCATACATGGTTTTTCTGCAAAGCTCTTTCAGTACTTAGAAGATATACAACGTCGTGTACTGTACAAAATAGTACCAAACAAGTCACCTCTGATAGAACCCAAGAGATCAAACTTTACGAAATGCATGATGCAATTGATGAGTAAATAGAAATTACATAATTCTTAAAAGCAGAACCTTGATCATGCCTGAAGAGCTTTGAAGTACGAAGCTGGGTCAAAAATTTCAAGGATTACATAAATCATACTACACAGGCATTCTTGTATTAACAAAAGAAAACAACTTTCAACAGCACCCCAGGTCAGGTTTGACAGAATAACACAAAGTCTAGTATAAAATAGATACAGCATGAAGCTGCTTGGATCTTGGGTCTGCACTTATTATTTCCAATTGGTTCTTTATAATGCTAAGCTGGGTATTTTAACCCATAAATTATTGCTAACATTTATCAATTGGCGTGCTATTTTTAGGCTCCAAAAACAGGATCCTCACCTGCAGCCTTAACTAGGTCAAATTCAAATCATAAACAGATGTAAACTTTTTTTCTTTTATAGGCAAGTTTCAGCATAGAATCAATAGCATTATCTGGAGATCATCACTCTCCTATTCCTTTGAATTCATCTAACCGATATGACTTTATCTTGTCTGATTCTATCAATGTTATGTGCGTATTTATGATCATAACATCGTACCAACAACTTCCAGGCACGAAAAACTTGGGCGTAATTACTTCTAATATATCACTTACATAATACAGCTGCCTGTACATTTGGAATATTCAGTTTGCAGCTTTTGGATCGGAGGGAGCACCCTTATTTTCATTTTTTATTCGATAGGCTCAAGTTACAATTTTCAGGTTTAGATTGGAGCTTAGAATTCTCACAGCTGATCATTGAAGAAAGTAGTGATTTTTTTTCATTTGAGCACCTAGAAGTTCTAATTTCAAAAATCACTTTTTCACCCCAAAATCCTCTTCATAAATCCATTCCTTTTCAAAGGCCACTTACATAGTTGGATTGCCAGTTGGGGCCTAAAGAGATCTAGTGTCATTCTACAATTTTTTATTGCTTGGGAAAGTCCAACTCAACAATTGAAAGTGAGCGATGTTTAAGTGACGTTCATGACCGTCGCCCCCCAGCGATGTTAAAGTAAATGTCAATTTGGCATTAGAAAATTTCCAAGACACTTCTGAAAGTAATTGTTAGGCCTTGTATTGCATGCTTCTTATACATTAGAAATATTAGAATCGTAAAAAACCATTTTGTTGCAATTTTGTATTGTGTTAAATTTTTCACACATGAAAAGCAAAGAATAAAATTAATCTGATTGAGAATATTTGTCAGAATAAGAAAGAAGATGAGAATGAAAAATATTTGGCTCTGATCAATTGATCATAATTGAAAAAATAACAATATATGACAATGGAGGACGTCACTTGACAACACCAAATAAATCATTTAAAAACAATTAAACATAAACAAAACCAAAAAACTGCTCTCATTTGCTTCACAGAGTTCTAGCCCCCAAGAGTCTAGCTTTGATGCTCTTAGCTTGCACAGCCATTGATCATTCCCCATTTAGGGGAATAATAAAACAACCCAAATTTTGCTCATACTTGACTCATCCACTCATAGTGGTTAACTGCTGAATTCTCAAATTTAATTTACAGCTTGGTACTCCAATAAGCTTCTGACCATAGTCTCAAGGCACATTGGAAATGCTGCATTCCGAAGTGTTTACAGGATGGGTTCCAGAATGCCCTAGGAGTCTGTAGCACTCTGTTTCAAAATGGTATTCCAGTATTTTATTTCTTTTTGGGCAAGATATGAGAAACGAGCTAACAAAACATACTGCTGGAAAAACTGTCTTTATAAAATGATTACTGACTAACAACTAGCCCTAAAGTGCATCTGATTGATTGATATGTCATGCAATTTGCTAATAATCATTATGTATTCCAGATTCTGGCTTCTCTATCCATAGGGGCCACTACATGTAATGGTCAATATACCCCAACTCACAGGTTTCAACATGTACAGAAGGTTAGTACTTGTTAGAATGTGATATAGCTATTTGTTATAACCTATACCTGTATCATCTATGGCATTTGTGTGACCACTACATTCTTATCAAGTCGTGTACATAATCACGGTCAAAAGTCAACATATAAATTAATGTACCTGTGACTACAAAGTAGTGTTGGAATTTGATGCTCAAGTTCAAGGTAGGAGTGAACTAATCATATTAGCACTCACACACACCAATCAATATCAACATAAGAGATTAAAGAGAACCATAGTTGCCCATAATCACGTTTCTGGGCAAAAACGTTCCCAGAAACGTGTTGCAAAAAAAGAACAAATATTAATTCAATCAAACCCCTTGACAGAATCAAACGGGGATTGAGCCACCTAAATTGGACCACATTGTATCCAAACCATTCGTCAACCTACATAGATGTACTGCCCTTAATGAATGCTTTAATTTTATACCCATATGGCCCACTATAGCCAAACAAAAAAAAAATGCTCCACCATTTCAAAAACACGTTTCTGAATGCATTTCTAGAAACGTAAACAACTATGACTTAGAGAACTTACGTTAATTGAAGAATGAGCATAGCTCTCTACAATGGAATGAATGAAGGTGGGACGCCAGCCCTCCTTATATAATTTCTCTAGTCCTTAGCAAAAGCTAAAAGCTTATTACTATAGTTGCTCTTTATGTTGGGTAAAGAATCATGTTCTATTCTAGCACTAGTGTGCCCTCCTACAAGCAAGACTAATTAACTTGACTTTAGGACTTACTTTGATATACTAAAAATAAAAATGGCCTCTAAAATAGCTCGCAGGCATGGCCAAACCAGCATTAGGGGTGCAAATAAACATTAATTTCTAATAGTCCCCCTTAATGTTTACTTTGTTATCTACCACTCCTAGAAGTTCTCTAAACTTCTGAAACTTTTCTTTGCCAAGTCCTTTGGTAAAGATATCTACAACTTGCTCTTCTGTAGGGGAATAAATAAGCTCCACTTCACCACTTTCAATCTCCTCTCTGATAAAGTATTGTTGTACTTCGATGTGCTTTGTCTTATTGTGAAAAATTGGATTCTTCGCCACTTTAATACAACTTTGAATATCACATTGAATTATTGTAGTTGTATCTTGTACCATATGAAGATCCTGTAGAATCCTTCGAAACCATATTGCTTCACTCACTTGCTACGCTCGGAGTAGCTCGGTCTCTGCGTCTGTATATGATACTGCAACAGTATGCTACTTCTTTGAACTCCAAGATATAGAACCTGAACCCAGACTAAAGACATAACCTATAGTAGATCTTCGATCTTCTGCATCTCCAACCCAATCAGCATCCACATATACCTGCAATTGCAAAACATCACGTCTTCCATAGAACATTTCTTGCCCCAAAAGTACTAGACAAAATTTTCTTCGTATGATGTTTCCCTAAGACACAACCCTCACAACTTCAGGTAAACCAGTAACCATACGTATTTCCTCAAGACCTATAGACTATTGAAATTCAAATGTCCAAACCTTTTGTGCCATAACTAACTCACTGAACCAACATATGCAATACCTGCATGATAACCCGCCACCTGAGCCTGAAGTTCGAACAACCTTCCTGCAAGAATGCCCTCAACTACTACTTCATTGTCCTTCCTTTTGAGGAGACATTGTTCATCAAACTGTACAATCATATGTTGCTTCACAAAAGCTGAAACTAAGAGTAAGTTCTTGATTCTTGGTACATAAAGCACATCCTTTATGTCTCCAATCTTTCCCAAAGGTAGTTGAACCTATACTTTTCCAACTCCCTTTACATCATGTGTAACTCTCCCAACTTCACATTTGATCCATCATCTAGTTCTTGAAAACTAGATAGCCAATCTCGCCTAGGTGTCATAAGTTTCAATAGACCTACATCAATAAACCATAGTTGCACCACAATTGTGAATCGCGGTTCAGAATCGCGGGAAAGCTCTGATTAAGAGCATTATTACTGTGTAGTTTGCCGACTGTTTCGAGTACAGGATGGTCCAGTTCAGGTGCATTAATCCATGTTGGGTTCTGTCAAGGATAAAAATTCAAAACTAACCTCTAGCCTATTCATTACGATCACACCAAGGTTGCATTCAAACGATTCAAACGTATCAAACGTCCACATTTGAAACGCGTTTGAAACGTTTGAAAGAAAGTTTCAAACGTTTGAAACAAAAGCCTATATTTTTTTCTGATTTTTTTGCAAGTTTTTAAGCAACTAATGCTAATTTAAGTGTTGGAACCTTAAACATAACATAAAAGTAGTTGAATAAGCATGTCCCAGCCTCGTGGCAGGTAATTTTCTAGGTAGATGGGCCCTAAAACCCCATTTGGAGGGCTAGGGCCCCAAAAAATTTGAGTTGCAAATGTCCACGTTTCAAACGTGTTTCAAACGTGGGCGTTTCAAACGCGTTTGAATTGAAACTATGCTCAGGACTATCTTAAAGTTACTTAGACAGGAGAAGCTCTTCGCCAAAGAATGCATATGTGAGTTCTTTCATAAGAGAATAGTTTATCTCGGTCACATTATTTCATACCATGGGTTGGAGATTGACCCTAATAAGGTTCGTAATGTTCGTGCGTGGCCTATACTCCTAACCATCCGTGAGCTTAAGTCCTTTTTGGGCTGGATTATGCAATAATTGTATTACCCTTCACGAATATCCTCAAAGGGGCGAAAAGAACTAGCCAACACAATAAGTTCAGTCATGAGTTGAGAGCCAACAATCCGTCGCTCAAATTCATGCTCAGATAGCTCAAAAAACCAACGTTCGGGGTCTACGTAGAAGTCTCAAAAAGACTCTTGCTCAAGACATGCCTTGGAAGTATGCAAATCAAAGCACAACATCATAGCATTAGCCAACGACCAATAATGCTTTAGAGAGTCACTCATGATTGCGTTCCATGGCTCAAGAATTTCCACTATGATAAACCCAGGACCAACAGCTTCTCAGAATGTTATTTCTCAAGTAGGAGCTCATCTGCTCCTTTCTTCAGATGGCGATGCTCAAATTCTGTGAGAGTACAGAATGTTGTAGGAAGCAAGGAGATTGAGGGAGAATGTGCACGAACCAGAGTTCATGGGTCAACATGAGAGCTATCACTCAAGTTCAGGGAAGATCAGAAGTCAACATCCCATATCTTCGTCAATTGGACTGAAGATAGGAGCATTCCTATATCATGATGGTAGACCGGTTGCTTTTGAAAGCAAAAAGTTGAATCCTACTCAAAGGCAGTACTCCACCTATGATAAGGAGCTTTTTGCAGTAATTCATGCTTTAAAATTTTGGGGACATTATTTGTATGGCCATAGTAACTGACCATCAACATTAAAGTACATAAAGGATGCGGTTGACCTTGGGGGTCCAAATGGTCAGGGCACCCTGGCTCACAAAGAACGCTTGACCTAATAAAAAACTTTTATTGGCCAAATTTAAAAGGTTAGGCAGAGGCGTACGTTCGCAAATGCGGACAATGCCAAGTAAATAAAGCTGAAAGACTTAAGGCAGTTGGTTTGTTGCTTCCATTGGAGATTCTCGAAAGAAAATGGGAAAGTATTTATATGGATTTTGTGGTTGGACTTCCTCGGACGGGGAAGCGAAATGATGCTATTTGGGTTATAGTTGACAGAGTAACCAAAACGGCGCAATTCGTTCCAACCAAGCAGTCTATCAAAACTTCGGAACCTGCTCACGTTTTCGTGGAAAAGATGTTCAAGTTGTTTGGTTTGTCGATCAGGATTCTGAATTCATTGGCAAAATTTGGCAATCTGTCTTTGAAAAATTGGAGACCACCTTAAGTCTAGGATCTGCAGATCATCTTAAATTGGACGGTCAGACTGAATGGACGAACCAGTCCATGGAAGATATGCTTCAAACATATGTTTCCAGGAGACCATCAGATTGGGAAAAGTACCTTCCAACACAAAGCACTTAACGACGGGTTTTAGTCCATTCACTATGATATTTTGTTTTCAGCCTCGAGCTCCCATCTTCGTTGGCCTCAAAAGCCTTAAGGTTAAAGTGGTGGATTTCCTACATGATATGCAAGAAATGTTGCTTGTCGCTCACGATAGCGTAAAAATAGCTCAAGATAGAGCCTAGTTTTATGCTAATCAAAAGTGACAACCTAGGGTCTGTGCGGAAGAAGATTGGGTGTATCTTAAAGTCCCAAAAGACTCTAAGGTACTGAACACTGGAAAATGTCCTAAGTTATTGCCTCGTTTTGTTGGGCCCTTCTGTATTGTGAAGAAACTCAATCGGAATGCCTATCAACTAGACCATCCTCAAGGAATCAGTGTTCACCCGGTCTTCCACATTAGTCGTTTAAAGGAACGACTCGGTGGAAAGGATGAATTGATTCTACAGGATAAGCTAGTTCAATTACAGGATCTGACATCCTTTGTACCTTCTAAACCTCATGCCATTGTTGATGTACACCAATGTGAGCTCAAAAATTGGCAAGTAACTGAGTACTTGGTTCATTGGAAAGGAAGTTCCGAATACGAGGACACTTGGGAAAAGGAGTGAGACCTTAGACTGAGAATCCCAGCTTTCCTTCCTTAGAAGAGGAGTCTTTTAAGGAGGAGGGAATGTTAGGGACCCAACCCTTTGGGTCCCGAACCCTAACTTCGGACCGAGCGTCGACTGGGCTTGTTGACTTGACTAGTGACTCATGGACCCGCACGGTTACCACTTGTTGTGATCGAGAATGTGTGCTTGGCTTGGAGACTCCTATCTTGGAGGTATACAAGGGTAGGATGTCTCCATTACCATTCATTCTATCTACCTAGAAGAAGGTGGATGGTGGGCGCTTGTGCACAGCCAGGATGTGAGCTAGCTAGGGGTGGGAGATGGCTGATGGCTCTAGAAGTGGTATCGGACGTTGTTAGGGTTGGAGGCCTGATCTCGCTTGATACAAGTCACAGGCCAGGGCACGATGGGTGGATCTGGATTGGATCCTATGGCGGGGAAAAACGTGTATCGTTCGGTTTATAAGGTGACCGGCACCTACTAGCGGTTTGCGATTAGCGGGAAGTAACAATAAGCTGATTGATATAGTTGCTCTCTATTTTGGGTAAAGACCATTATTAAATTTCTATGTAAAAATCATGTTCTATTCTAGAACTAGTGCATCCTCCTACATGCAAGACTGATTAACTTGACTTTAGGACTTTGACTTTGATATACTAAAAATAGAAATGGCCCCTAAAATAGCTCGCAAGCATGCCAAACCAACATTAGGGGTGCAAATAAACATTAATTTCTAACAAGTAGGTTGGTTGGGGTCCTGCTAGACCTACCCGTGGGTCATCGGAGCCTACCACCGCCATAGACAGTAAAAATGTGGGGGCAGAATATATACTTCTCTACCCTTCTGTGCTAGAACTAGTTGAGGAGGTAACATAGATGATTCAGAATATATGAGCTGTAGCTGTGAGAACCTGCTAGACATACCTGTAGGTCATCGGAGCCTACCACCGCCGTAGATATGGTAAAAACGTGGGGGCAGAGTATATACTTCTCTACCCTTGTGTGCTAGAACTACTTGAGGAGGCAACATAGATGATTCAGAATATATAAGCTGTAGCTGTGAGAAATTCCAGCTCCATTTAGGTGTCATACTTCCTTTTTATAAATACCAAGATAAATTGCTATAATTCTTGTGTTTTATCCAATTCTTGTGTGCTTACTTGCTGTATGATTGGTGTGCATGTGAACTATTATTCCTGGATTCAACTTCTGACATGGTATCAGAGCTATATCAGTTCATGTAAAAGCCTGTTAGTGCTACGTGCCTGTCCAATTGAGAAGTGAGAGAACCCATTGAATTTAGCAATAGAAGGCAAGATTTCTAAAGTTTCTGTATAAGAGAATGATCAGCAGTTTGTTTAGATGAGTTCACATACCCCACTTTGAAAGCAATGAAAGCACACAGTATTTTCGGGCTGGCACACTCTCTAGATACCAAGCCATTTCTAGATTGATCACCGAATCCAAGAATCAGGACCAACATCTGCAACTCCAGGTTGAGAACTGAAGACAGTTGGATTCTTGTTGTTTGGCATCAAACCCTGGGTGTTTAGTTCAAGGAGTTTGCAAGCAGCTGAAGGAAATCACACCATCCATCCACACAACCTCCTATAAGTTGGAGGCAAAAGACAAACTCATCTGTGATAAGTTTAGAAACCCTGGTATAAAATCCTATGTCAATGGTATGTTCATCACAATAGTTAACAATCAACTTGCTGTCTGCTTCCTCTCCTTGCCTTTTTCCCTCTCTCCCATCACCATATAGGAAGTTTCCAAAAATATTGATCGTGGCAAACTGATGCTCATGAGCCTGGAAATCACTTTTCTAAGAGTCCTTTGAAATCCATTTTGCCTTTTTCAAGAAGCTTCTAAAACCTAATTTTGCATACCACATCACCGTTGCAAGTCAACTTGGATCACCAGCTCACTCTTATTTTGTCACTTGGTACACAATAACAAACTTCATGCTGAAGAATATCTAAATCAGGAAATCTTGGCACTGTTGTACGTTTCTGTCCAAAACTTTTACTCACAAGATCCACAGTATTGGCTTGGCCATATAATGTGACTATTTAATATTACTACTCTTGGATCAGATAGTCAAATCACCTGACGCGCAAGTAGATAACAGAGTTGCTCCTTTTCTGACAGGTCTTTACAAGCTGAAAATGTAGATTTTACGTACTGCACATCAAGAAGTCATTAGCAAGTTAGTGTACTTTGAACACACATAAATATTAGACAAAAGGAATGCAGTTAAGAAGCTCCAAATAGGATCCAAGGACCAGGCTTCTAGCATCAATCATGGCATACCTGAATGTTATCCATACGTAAGGCCACCCTCAGTGCATCTGGGTACTTTGCAAACTTGCTGTAGATCCGATAAGCAATATCTAGAACCAATTTATCTTCTTGCTCTGGTAGTATACTGCACAATGCACAATTTCTTCAGATTTACTTAAGCCTAGCATTTTATGAAGGAAAAACACCTCCTTGCAATACTCCTGTGAACAAACCATGTAACGGAGACATCGAGGAAACCAAAGCAAGTGCCAGTCAAGTCAACTTTCATGACTTTGAGCAGTTTTCATGTGAGAAAAATTGATCAGGCTGGAATCAAAACCTGTACTGTTGTTCAGCGTCTTCCCAAATAATATGTTGTAACCTAATAAAACTATAACACTTAAGCAGTGCTGCAAAAGATGTGCACTTCTCACATTAACCTTTGACCAATCTGCGATTAAGATTAATGTGATAAATAAATGTCCAGGTCCAGAAAAAACCTTCAACATTAGTACACCATCGGAGTTTGCTATTGTTAAGCAAAGCATGATAAGGATTCCAAATACCACAAGTAAGACGACTATCCATAGAACAGCATGATCACAAAAGTGACTTTGATTTTATCACAAAGCCTCAAGCTACTGTTGTCTTGGAATTTTTGTTAAATTTATGCTCATGAGCTTATCCATTCCAAATACCACAGGTAAGACAACTATCAGAACAGCATGATCACAAAAGTGACCTTGATTTTATGGAACTTCACAAACCCTCAAGCTACTGTTGTCTTGGAATTTTTGTTAAATAGCTCATGAGATTACCAAGAGCAGGTGCAACCAAGGGCAGGTGCAACCCACAGTAATAAAGTTGCTCTCGCCATACCTACCCACAAAGTTCAGTTGACTGAATCTTTATCAGTTCCTTGTAGGAGAAGAGTAGCATCAACGATGACTAAGGATGGAAAGCTGAATGCAAATCCAACATGTATTTCTTAAAAGAACCGTAAGTTAAGATATCCAGGAAATGAATGAGTGAGGAGCTCTTTAGCAATAAGAATGTTTACCCCATTGATAAGTTTCCCCCGGGTTCCAACCAGAACAAAACTTAAACACAAAAGCAAGACAACTAAACTTCAAAACTTGACCAACTCCATCATGTATCACGCACAGATACTTCTTGCAAAAGGACAAGGTGCCAACCTTGGAAAACTTGTCAGGTATGAACAAGCTCTCCTGTAGTTACCCTCATCAATATGTTCAATCAAAAGGTCCAGGCTTTCCACCTAGAATCAAGGAGCAAATGAAAATTAGAACACTTTGCAGCTAGCCTCTAAATGGAGATGTACATACATGTTAAAAGGAAATAGATCATAGATTATATACCTAGTTGAACTGCTTTTCACATCAAAAATTTGATGAGACAACTACCTTCAAAGACTAAAGTTATTCCCGCATGCAGAATGCAGTCTAGTAACTCCAGGTGTTATTGTTTGAACTCTAGTGATCACAAAACATCATAACGAGACATCATCATGACCATTATTGCCTACCTCCATCAGTAAATCCACCGCTTCTGGCTCAGCATTATGCTGCAAAGATAATCAGCTTGAAATATTAGAAAACGTACAATCTAGAATTGTATTAGTGGCCAACTTGAAACCAAACAGAGACATAATACAACCCTAAACATCAACCAATATAGAAACAATATAAAATTATAAATGAACTATTTTGCTGCAGTGGTTCCAGGGAGTTGAATTGAATCTAGGTTCTGACAGCCAATGGATGAAACTAAGCTATCAAGAATTGCTTCCTTCACTCAGTCTCATTAATAAGATATGTACATGGAATTGCACACTCATAGAAGTCCTCCAAATTTTGAGAACGAAAACAGAGCTGAACCACTGAAACAAAGCTACTATTAGAGAAGATTGTCATTACAAAAGATACATAGTACATTTCAAGAACCGAGGAACATATATCCTACCTTACTTACCATGCTAGCCTGTATTGTGCAACATAAAGGGTTTGAGCTTCAGCATAAATACATTAAAGCTTATTGTAACTATTTTTTGGTAAACTTAAGGCTACACTCAAACAGTCAAGCTAACCTTGACATGGAAAGGAACAATCTGCTTCACAAGCTCCATGAGATCATCAACCGGGTTTCCTTCCAACTGTCAGAGGCAGCAGATGATTTTAATTTGATGTAGACGGAGCAGATTCACTAAGACGAACAGAAAGAAAATCTATATCTATTTGTGAGATTGGAATATCTCCAAATATACAAATCTAATTTGATAATTCAGTGATGTCATAAGGTAAAGCTTAATAAAAAATCTACATGGAACCATAGAACCCACGGTTCCCAAAACCGTGGGTCCTGGGAACCGTGCAAGGAACCGTACCACGGTTCATTGAACCGTGGTAGAGTTCCAGTATTTAATTAGTTATTTATTTATTTATTTATTTATTTAATCACCAAATTCGGACAGACACAGATTTGGACCTGATTTGGACACAGATTTGGACAGACACAGATTTGGACCTGATCCATAATAGATTTGGACAGACAAATAGGACCTGATCCATAATAGAATTTCTGGTCCAAAATAGGACCTAATCCACACAGACACAGACACAGATTTGGACCTGATCCATAACAGATTTGGACAGACCATAGAACCATACTGTTAATCCACACAGACCTGATCCACACAGACACAGACACAGATTTGTGGTTTTTATTGGCATTTTTTTGGCCATTTTTTAGAATTTTTTTGGGCTGTTTTTGGTGGGAAACTGAAAAAAAAATATTTAATTAAGTAATTAATTAATTGTACAGTTCACCACGGTTCTGGCCAAAATTTTAGTGAACCGTACGGGTCTCAGAACCGTGGTGAACCGTACACGGTTCATTGATTCTATGCATGAAAAAAAAAAAGTCAAAAGAATCTTAGAACTCAATAATTAATCTTAGCCAACCAACACTACTTATGTCTCATCAGTACCCAAGCATAAGTTGCTATCTAGGTTTCGGAAGAATCCAAATTCTCTTGGGTAGACCCAGTGTTGACTAAAAAGCAAATGACAATCAACAAACAAAAAGTTTGAAATGAAATAAAATATAAAACAAGGACCATAATGCATAAACATAAAGAATAGTGCGTGCACCTGGCGCTTGGAAAATTCGTGGCCAATTTCACCTGCCAAATTCCTAAGCAACAGTGGAGCACGCTAATGAGTTGCTTATCATTCTCAGGACAATTGTCAAAGATCTCAAATTTGAAAATTCTATAGAACTATTTATTTACATTCAAGATGCCATTCAAGATAAAAATATAACTTCGTGCCTCAACATAGTGAAAGCCTTAGTAGTAAAAAATCAAATCCATTCAACACAGAGTAAACTTTTGATCAAGTTCATGTGTTAAATATTTAGAATCTACTTTCAACATGGCCAACATAAAAAGTGCTCACAGAAACATGCTAGCTAGATGGACTTATTAGCTACTCATGCCTTACCTACCATGCAACCTGTCAAAAGTGGATCCAGAAAAAGCTCGCATAGGTAACACTTGGCAACCGTAATGCTCACGTATTAATAGCACAAGAAAATAAAAACACACACACACACACACACATATATATATATATATACTAGTTGGTTGTGCCCGTCGATGACAGGCAATGGGCACTTACCCACAAAAAGTGTTTATATAATTTTGGAGGCTGTGTTTCTTTTACCATTTTTTAGCTTTTCCTTTTGCAAATGGGTGACATTTTTTGCCGGCAAAGCGAGACATTTTTGCCGGCAAAAGCGTGACATTTTTTACAGCACCTCACACATTCTCTTTCTAAAATAGTTTTATACTATATAGATATATATAATATCAAACATGAGGGTCCGGGCCAGAATGCCCGCGGCCGCGTCCGCATTTGACGCCCGGACCCGGACGCGTCCGACCCCTGGACGCGGGGTCGGACGCGTCCCTTTTTTTTCTATTTTTTTTGGCTGGACGCCGTTTTTTTTTTAAAAAAAACAAAAGGCACGGGCAGCGGACTGTTCCGCAGAAGCCCGAGAGGAGAGAAAGAGGGCGGGAGAGGGAGAGAGAGAGAGTGAGTGAGGGAGAGGGATAGAGTGAGAGAGAGAGAGAGAGAGAGAGAGAGAGTTATGGTGTTTGTGTGTGTGTGATGAGTTGTGTGTGTGTGTGTGTGTGTGTGTGTGTGTGTGTGTGTGTGTGTGTGTGTGTGTGTGTGCGCGCGCGTGAATGATTGTGTGTGTGAGATAATTTGTGTGTGTGTGTGTGTGTGGATATTGTTGACTTGTGTGAGTTGTGTGTGTGTGTGTGTGTGTGTGTGTGTGTGTGTGTGTGTGTGTGCGCGCGCGTGAATGATTGTGTGTGTGAGATAATTTGTGTGTGTGTGTGTGTGTGGATATTGTTGACTTGTGTGCACACAGATGTGTGTGTGTGGTGATTTGTGTGTGAGAGAGAGAAAGGAAGAGACAAAGAGTGTGAGGGACAGAGAGAGCGAGGATTTGTGTGTGTGCGCGCGTGTACGAGACATGGTGTGTGTGTGTGTGTGAGCTTAGGATTTAGGGTTTAGGGTGCTTGGGTTTAGGGTTTAGGGTCTAGGGTGAGAGACGGATATTAGATTTGCATGCTTCTGTGTGTGTGAGCGAGAAAAAGAGAGAGAGACAGAGAGAGTGGGAGAGATATGGCCGCTCGTCCCATTCAGGATGAGGTGGAGTTGTTGCCCGACAAAAAGTGGCATTGCCCTTTTTGTCAAAAGCAATTCACAGGGAACGCCTCTCGGGTTCGAGCACATCTGGGGGGGTTGCGAGTCTGACCCACGGGGGATCGACGTTTGTATGGTCATCCCCGCTGCGAGAGAGGGCTCGCATTCTCGAGGCATACAGTTGCTGCCCGGCGAGCCGTCCACAGATGCTGCGGACTTTGTTTCCATTGGTGCACCCATTGCCACCGACCCTGTCACTAGTCAACCCAGCGCCACCGCCCCCACCGTCGCATCCGCACTCGCCACCGCCGCTGCATCCGCACCCGCCTCCGCCTCCGCCACCCGTACCCCCTCCGCCAGTACTCCCCATGGATCCACAGCCTCCACTGCTGCACCTACGCCTCTGCCATCACCGTCAGATCTGCACGGCCCGTCCACATCCTCCGCTTCCGCACCTGCACCTATGCCACCACCTCCAGATCCGCATCGTCCATCCACATCCCGAGGCACCAGACAGATGTCCATGTCGGGATCTTTCAGAGAGGGGCAGCACAGAGGGGCCACCAGGACCATAGCACAGATGTTCTATGACCTGAACCTCCCCTTTATCATGGCATCATCCCGCATCTTTCGAGAGGCTATCTCGAAAGTTGCAGTCTGCGGGCCCGGCTACTCACCACCCACAGCCGACGCACTACGTGGCCCTTTGCTCCAGGACCAGGTTGCATCAGTCAGAGAGAGACTGGCCGCACTGCAGGAGGCTTGGGATAGATACGGCTGTTCCATCATGGCTGATGGGTGGACTGATCGTCGTAGACGTCCACTCATCAACGTGATTGTTTCTAGTTGTTACGGTTCCATGTTCCTGCGCAGCATCGATGCCTCCGAGGCAGGGAGAGTGCACTTGGCCGAGTACATTTACGGCATCATCTGCACAACGATAGAGGAGGTCGGGCCACAACGCGTTGTCGAAGCAAAAAAAATTTCATTAGTTGCTTGGTCATTTACTGCTTAATGTTGATACAAAAGTTTTGCGTGGTTTTCGATTGATTGCAATGTGTTTCCAAGCTGTGAACTGATCGTGTGAACGTACCGCGAAAGGTTGTGACGGACAATGCGTACAACTGCCGCGGTATGGGGGAGCTTCTTATGGCAGAGTACCCATCCATTGTGTGGACTCCATGTGCTGCACACTCACTGGACCTCCTTCTGCATTCCATCGGGCGCTTGTCTTGGGTCAGTGAGATTCTCACAAGGGCACTTGCGATTGTGGACTTCATCACACGCAAGCGCCGCATGACTGCCCTTTTCCACACATTCAGTAGGTAATACGGTATTTATTTTTTGGCTCGTTCAAGATGCTTCTTTTTTTTTGCTCGTTTCATGTGTGCCTCTCATTCCGTTTGTCAATGCAGGCTCGACTTGAAGAAGCCCACTCGCACCCGCTTCACCTACCAGTTCATCATGCTTGAGCGGCTACACAAGCTGAAGGGTGATTTGTGGCACATGGCTACTTCTGCAGAGTTCACCGCCATGGACCTGTCCATGACCCCAAAGGGCTTGGCCTTTCTAGGTGGATATGCAGCAGCTGATGGACGTCATGTGCCCCATCTACTCTATTCTGAGGCTCGTTGATAGCGAGGGGTGCACGATGGGCCTCATTTTCGAGTTCATGGACCGCATAGGCGAGCCTCTCCAGCGTTCTGAGCTGGACCCTGCCAGGTATAACTTTTTTCCGTCTCACCATGCTTACTTCCATTTCGCACTCTGTTTCGTCTTGCTGCTGCAACACGATGGTATGTAACTGTTGCCTCCACGTGGTTGTCCACAGGTTGGAGCCTATCAGGCGCTTGTGGCAACGACGATGGGATAAGTTTCACCGGCCCATTCACAGTGTGGCCCACATACTGCATCCGTTGTTTCAGAGCAAGAGGCAGTACGACGATGCAGAGTTGCGTGCGGACTGGTTCTCATACATCCGCCTCCTCAACAGCGACACTGGTATCCGCAGCAAGCTCAAGGAGCAGAGGCTCAATTACAGGTAAACTCTTGCTCTATCGTACGTTGTCGTTCGTTCAATTTCCCTGCGTGGGCTCAAGATGTACTCACGCACATCGCTGATCAACTGCAGGCACTCTTTGGGGTTGTTCGACGAGGACCTTGCACGTGTCCAAGAGAACATGCTCTTGCCTGTATCATGGTGGGAGAGCTACGGCGCTGGACAGCCAGACCTGAGGACGCTCACGCTCCGAGTCCTTTCACAGGTATGTTGTCTAATCTCATTCATCCAACCAGTTTTCGCATTTCTCTACAAGGTTGGTACTCACTCGAGTGGTTGCCAATTAATGCAGGACTATTCTGCTTGCGTGTGCGAGCGGAACTGGTCAGCGTTCAGCCTTGTTCACACGAACAGGCGGAACCGTCTGACAACGGAGCGATGCAATGACTTGGTGTATTGCAACACCAACACCGGGGTGGTTCGACGCATCATGGAGAGAATGAGGGCAGGAGGCGCGCGCGCCCTACTCTTGCAGGTATATGTCTATGCTCTATCGTTTGCTTTCGTATTAGTTTAAGACGTTCAGTTTAATGCCCTCACGGTTGCTTCGGCTATTCTCACGAATGATTGACTTGTGCGGGTCAATCCCGATGCGTGCCTGGTTGCAGCGGCCGATCATGAGCCAGAGCCAGAGGTTGATCCAGACGATGCCGCTCGGCGTGCTCTGCGGGGTGATCCCAAGGATGATGCCGATGCCGATGCCGATGCCGATGAGACCACCCCCCTCCCTGTTGACGTTCCATTGCCCTCCTCTGATGATGAGCCCACATATGATTCAGACTAGACGGTCGACCTTGCAAGGGATGGTCCACGTGCCCCACCCAGTACCCCCGCATCACGCCCCCTTTCACATGATGGTTGGTCAGAGTTTGCGAGGGAGACAAAGGCTGTTGCCCAGAGACAGATAGCGCAGAGACGACTCAGAGCATCACAGGCAGGCAGTTCTTCCCAGAGACCCCCCCGTGGCAGAGGGAGACCCCCCCGTGGCAGGAGTGTACAACAGAGGGTTCCTTCCGGCAGACCCAGAGGCAGGCCAACCAAGATGGGACGCACTGATGATTTTTCTAGTCGTCTCTTGGCAGGCGTTGGCCCAGACTTAGAGGAGTCCCAGATGCCTCCAGACTCCCAACCAAACTTTGTATTTGACACCCTTGCAGATGCATCTAGCACGCAGAGGGATGATTTTTTTAGCACAGACTTGTAGATACTAATACACATTTTAGCATCATGTACAGTGGCATCAGATGAGATGTATATATTTTTTTACAGTCTATTTGTGTCATGGCTAATTTATCGTGGTTGCTTACAAATGGTTAGCTCTGTAAAATTTGAATGGTTTAGGGTGAAATGGTTTGCTCCGTGCAAGATGAGAGGATGAGAGAGAGAGAGAGAGAGAGAGACAGAGAGACAGAGAGAGAGACCAGCACATCTGCATCTCTCTCATAACATATGCATCATGTTCAACCATTTAACATAACACGCTAAACCCGACACCCTAACAAATGGCACAGTTAACATAACACCATAAACCCTAACAAATCATCATAAACCCACAACCCCACAGCCATAACCATCAAAACAAGCCACGACCATAATCATCATAACCACATCCATAAACATCATCCACCCCATCCCACGTCCTCATTATGTCGTAGGCATTGCACCACAGGTATGTGCAGATTCAACATCAAAGCAGCACTTGTGTAGCATACACTTAAACCTGCGTAGAATGTATCAATGGTCCAAGAATACGGTCCACAGGTTCGTGAAGCGGGTACGAACCCAAGGGACCGAGCCTGGCTCGATTCGGGTATCGTCCGGTCAAAATGGCCGTTCGACGGGACAGAAACGCAATTAGGTCAATTGAAGTAGTTTTGCAGCTGTCCGTCCGACGGTCCCGTTTCTCTAGACGGGATCCGTTTCAGGTGTCATCCGTTTCGGCTTGCGGACAACCTCGATAGGAACCTGTCGGAACAGACAAGACGAGGAAAGGACCGACGAAAAACCTAGAACGTCCATCCGAAGTTCGACGTTGAACAGGGCTTCAAGGACACTTTGCGAGGGACAGGACCCGAAAACATTTGGAATCGACAAAATGGCCCAGGAATATAGTCCACGGATTCGTGATCCCGATACGAACTCAAAGGACCGAGCCTGGCTGGATTCGGGTGTCCTTCGGTCAAAATGGCCCTTCGACGAGACAGAAACGCAATTAGGTCAAGCGAAATGGACTAGTTTTGCAACTTTCCGTCCGACGGTCCCGTTTCTCCAAACGGGATCCGTTTCAGGTGCCGTCCGTTTCGGCCAGCGGACAACCTCGATAGGAACCTGTGGGAGCACACAACACGAGGACCGGACGAACGGCAGGCCCAGTACGTCCTTCCGAAGTTCGACGTCAAACAGGGCTTCAGGGACACTTTGTCAGGATGGGACCTGAAAACATTCGAAATCGACAAAATGGTCAGGAAATACAGTCCACCGATTCGTGATCCCGATACGATCTCAAGGGACCGAGCCTGGCTCGATTCGGGTGTCGTTCGATCAAAATGGCCGTTCGACGAAACAGAAACGCAATCAGGTCAAGCGAAATGGACTAGTTTTGCAGCTCTCCGTCTGACGACTCAGTTTCTTAAAACAGGATCCGTTTCGGGTGCCATCCGTTTCGGCCAACGGACAACCTCGGCAGGAACCTGTGGGAGCAGACAGGACGAGGAACGGACGGACGGCCTGTAGTGAATGAAACAGTTTTGCATAAGTGACTAGAAAGCTGTTGAAGTTCATCCGGGGGGAACCGATCGCATCATATAAGACATAGTACTGTGTAGGTCTCGTGGTTCCCTGTAGTGAATGAAACAGTTTTGCATAAGTAATTAGTAAGCTGTTGAAGTTCATCCGGGGGGAAACCGATCAAATCATATAAGACATAGTCCTGTGTAGGTCTCGTGGTTCGCTGTAGTGAATGTAACAGTTTTGCATAAGTGATTAGAAAGCTGTTGAAGTTCATCTGGGGGGAAACCGATCACATCATGTAAGACATAGTATTGTGTAGGTCTCGTGGTTCCCTGTAGTGAATGAAACAGTTTTGCATAAGTAATTAGTAAGTTGTTGAAGTTCATTTGGGGGGAAACCAATCACATCATATAAGACATAGTACTGTTTGTGTAGGCCTCTGCTGACAGAGGTAGCTATACTTCTTACAGGATGGTCGGTCATGTGGTTCCCTGTAGTGAACGGCATAGTTATGCTGACCATTCACTCTTCCGATTAGTTGCCCATGTGACGTTGTACCTCCCGAAACCCTAAATCTATCTCATCACATAGGCCATGGTACTGTGTAGAATGCATTAATGGTCCAGGAACACAGTCCACAGGTTCGTGATCCCAATACGAACCCAAGGGATCGAGCCTGGATCTATCTCATCACATAGGCCATGGTACTGTGTAGAATGCATTCATGGTCCAGGAACACAGTCCACAGGTTCGTGATCCCAATACGAACCCAAGGGATCGAGCCTGGCTCGATTCGGGTATCGTTCGGTCAGTTCGGATATCGTTCGGGTATCATTGACTGGAGAGAAACGCAATTAGGTCAAGCGAAATGGACTAGTTTTGCAGCTTTCCGTCGGACGGCCCCATTTCTCCAAACGGGATCCGTTTCAGGTGCCGTCTGTTTCGGCCAGTGGACAACCTCGATAGGAACCTGTGGGAACAAACAGGACGAGGAAACGACCGATGGTTGGCCCGCAACGTCCGTCCGAAGTTCGACGTTAAACAGGGCTTCAGGGACACCTTGTCCGGTCGGGACCTGAAAACTGGGAGATGTTTTGGAGCCCCCGTGTTGGTACGCAAAATTTCGACAGCATGTTGTAGCGTGTTGAAGTAGTGCCATAAGTAATTAGTAAGTTGTTGAAGTTCATTCGGGGAGAAACCGATCTCATCAACCGAGACACAGTAGTGTGTAGGTCTTGTGGTTTTCTGTAGTGAATGACAATTTTGCATAAGTAATTAGTAAGTTGTTGAAGTTCCGGGGGGAAACCGATCTCATCGGATAAGACATAGTAGAGTGTAGGTCTTGTGGTTTCCTGTCTTGAGAGCTTGTCACTCTTCTGGTGAGCATTGATTTCCCCTAGAGACTTTTGGTCCTGAGAGCTTGTCACTCTTCTGGTGAGCGTTCACCTCTCCCAAATCCTCTGGTGAGCATTCACTTCTTTGAGACAGTCATTGATGCACCCTCAACCCTAAATCAGTAATATGTTTGCCATACAAACCATCATCTTCACTCCAAACCACTTTCAGATCTTTCTTTGCCGCTTTTTTGGAGCTTAGTTCCCAATGAAGGTTCGTAATAATTTATGAACTGCTCATTAGTCATCGTTGTTTGGTAATATCTCAGTTATGGGAGGCATGGGCAGTGGTTAGGTCTGTTGCAGATTTTTTTGCAAATTTTTTTGGGTACCGTTTTCCTATTTTTTAACAAGAGGGGGCAGGTGGGTGCCAGACACCCTTTGATAATTAATTCCGAGAGGGGGGGGAAGGGCCATAAATTGATTTTATTTCGCTTTGGGGATGCGGGACAGCGTGGGCTAGTGCCCATATTTTTATTTTTATTTTTTGAAAGAAAAAAAATTGAAAATCACGCACGCGCCCGAACGCGGACGCGCGTCCGGACGCACGTTCGCGTCCGCCATCCGCTTCCTTAGATATATATATATCATAGTTGCACAACAATGCATTTCTAGGCAAAAACGTTTCCAAAAACGCATTTCTCAGAAACGTGATTCTGATTCCAGAATCATTCCAAAAAAATCCAGAATCGTTCCAAAATAAAACCACAATATATATATTTTCTACCCTAAAATTGCCCTAAATTGGACCTAAACCATGCTAACCAACCCAACAACAGAACACCGGCCAACCTATACAAATGCAATGCCCTTGATCAGAGCTTTAATCTGATACCCATATTGCCCACAAAAATCGAAGAAAAAAAAACACACATATATATGTTTGTATAGCCCTTTTGGGCCGGACGTATTGTACATTGAACCATAGTTGCACGAATTGCGGTTTGAACCTCGAACCACTGTTCGAACCATTCGAAGCTGGTTTGAACCAAAATCCGGTTCGAACCGGGGAAAAGAAAAAAGGCCACAAAAACGTTTTCAAAAAAAAAAATTCTTTCGAACCGTTTTCCGTACGAACCAGTACTAGTTCGAATCGGTTTGAACCGGTCGAATCAGCCCGATTCGAATCGGCTTGTAACCTTAGTACATTCTATACAGTATGTTTTGAAACGTACTAGTCGGAACGTATTTATTACAATATCACTTTTTTTTCTTTGTTAAAGAAATACTTTTTTTTATTGGTCAGATTCTTGAACGCATTCCCTTCCGAAAAGGGCAACTAATATATTTATCAACATTGCATGGCACGTTTTGGAATGCATTTCGGATGACATTCTGATAAATCCAATTAGGATTTCCCGAAACGTGCACTGAAAAGAAAAAGTTTGAATATTTGTTAAAAAAACAAAATTTCTACTGTTTTTTTTTAATTCAGTGTAAATTTTTTTAGGCGGTGCATAAATTTTTTTGCTACTGCTAATCAAGTATTTTTTTGATGTATTAAGTGTTTTTTCAGATATTTCTAAAAGTATATATATATTTTAAATAGCATTTTGAAACGTCCATGCAACAGAAGTTGCTCCGCCACATGTATTGTGTGTGTGTGTGTGTGTGTGTGTGTGTGTGTGCAATTATGCATATTACATACCTAAGTTGCATCGGAACGGCGTTCGAAAGGCATAGGGTTTCAGAACATTCATTCCGGAACACAGCGTTCCGAAATGTCGGAACCCTAAAAAGAAAACAAAAAAAACAACAACAAAACAAAACAAAAAACTTTTAAAACTTAAAAGTTCCTACATTGTTTAGATACATGGTATTCTTATGCCTGGCTCCCTCTTACAACTATGGTGCTGCTCTGTGAACTATGTTCATAAAAGAAACAGATTAATCATTAAAATTGAGACCATAGATTCTAAATATTTCTAATCATGTTGGCAACGTCGTCATTCGCTAGATTATTCTAAAAGAGATGGATCCTCGAGCATAGACACAAAGAATGGCAATTCAAAGGTCTTGGCCAAACAACCTGAACAACTTTTCAACGAAAAGCTGAGCAAGTTCAAAAGCTTTGACAGTTTCCTTGGTTGGAATGAATTGCGCCATTTTGATTAATCTGTCAACTATAACCCAAATAGCATAATTTTGCTTCCTTGTCCGAGGTAGCCCAACCACAAAGTCCATGGAAATACTTTCCCACATTCTTTCGGGAATTTCCAAGGGCATTAGTAAAGCAACTGCCCTAAGTCTTTCAGCTTTATTAACTTGACATTGTCCACATTTGCAAACATATGCCTCCACTTGACTTTTTAAGTTTGGCCAATAAAAGTTCCTTTTTATTAGGTCAAGTGTTCTTTGTGAGCCAGGGTGCCCTCTACACACGGGCTGACATGACATTCATGCAGGATTTGGGCCCTGATATCATCATTTTCTGGCGCACAAACTTTTTCATTCCAAAAAAGTAGCCCATTCCTAATGGAATAGTCTCTTGATATCTTGTCCTAAGGAGAAATCTTGGAATCCTGCATTCCAAGCTCATCACTAGATCTAGAAGAACCTGCCAGGACGTCTAGCCTAATACGACCGAAATACCTATCGGTCTTACACCAATCTCTTAAGGACATATACAACTCAGATTGGATCTCAATTCTCTAGAGCATTCTCATGAAATTGGATGTATCTACTTGTTACTAGACTTTCTATGACATCTGTAAACCCCAAAAACCCTCAATAACACATTTTCAAAAAAAAAACCCTAAAAAAAATTTCCCGTTTCGAACCTGAACCAAACGTTTCAAACGCGTTTCGAAACGCGTACGAAACGCGCCCATGAAACATTGAACACAAGATATGCTAGAGTTACCTGGCGTCTTAAAAGATGCCCCTTTAGCCTTCCTTTTCTTAGGACATTCCTTCATGACATGACCTGGTTCCATGCAATTGAAGCATAGATTGTCGCCTCTGGCGTTCATAAAGGTTTCCTGATCCATAGTAGATCTTTTCTTCGATTTACTTCAACCAGAAGACCCTTCCTTTGCCTAATCCTTCCCTTTCTTTCCAAAGAAAGGCTTCTTACATCGGGCAAGACACCAAACTCAGGCTTGGCCACTACGAGTATCATCGTAAAGCGAACCGCATCCTCGAGGGTAAGAGGCTGGTTCCTCCTAACCTATAGCTGGTAGTCTCTTGGCAACCCAAGAATAAAATGCAACTTTTCCAAAAGAGGGTTTATTCTAGTTGCAAAACGAGAATAAACCTCTTGAAATTCTTGTAAATATTGATCTAGGGGCCGGTTCCCCATATGTATCGTTGCATATTGACAATAAATTCAAAGTCATCTAATATGGGAAGGAAGGCCGCCTTAAAGGCCTTACAAAAGTTTTCCTAATTCTTAGGTGCTTCAGGCTTACCCCTTAAATCTTGCCACCATGTAAAAGCTTTACCTCGCAAGTACATGACGGCTAGGTTGATCTTGTTGTCATCGAATGAATCATGCATGGAGAAGTGCGAGTTCCACCGATCAATCCACGGCAAGACCGCTTCAGGGGTTCTATCCTTCTTTTCCCCAGCGAAAATCTCAGGGGTGAACAAAGGTTGATGCAATACCTTAATTGCGTCAACTCCTTCAAATCTTGCTAATCCCGAGAGTGTTTAGATTGCAAATCAACAATCTGTTGTTGTAGATTATTAATTGCAAGCAACAACAATTCAGAATCCAAGGTAGAGGTAGATGTTGTAACCTCATGAGTAGGAGACAGAGGCTGTGTGGTAAGATTAGGATCCATTATTCAAAAGCAAGAGAGGTGAATTAAGAAAGAAAGGAGTTGGAAGAGATCACAAACAACTCAAGGACGGTAAATACAACTCAAACTTGCTGTCTCCTCACTATCCAAATGGTATTGTCCATGGCTGCCACAAGGATAAAAAGACAGCAAAGGGAGAGATGCACCACCACCTCCACCCTCTTTCTCATGAAACTTAGCATAGGAGAGGCATACCTCCCTTTTCATGCTTGATCCACATCTGCCAACTGGCATTACTTTGCCACCTAAGCCTCCACATAGGTGACCTGGACCACCTGCCAGACTTCTTGCCAGCTGGCGGCCAGGATACCACCCCCCCCCCTTCGCTGGTCTGACCCGCGGACGGTTAACAAACCGCCGCTGTCCAGCGGACCTGGTTTTTTTCATTGTAGGGCCTCGCGGAACAGCAGTCTGCCGCAACTGACCCTCGCGGAAGTACTGTCCGCTGCCTGCTGCCACCTGTACGCTGCAGGACAGTGCCGCGTGGCAGCCCGCCTCACTAAGAATTTCAAAAAGATCAAAACTTATCAAGAAAACCCTTTCGGATCAACACACCTGCTTTCGGCATACAGTGGCTCTGATACCATATGTTAGACTCTCTGTAGACAAACAGATTCTACATTTTAGAATCTGTTTTTTCTGATTTCTATGCTTCTTTACTTCTTGTTATAGCCTTGTGCTTGTGCTCTGCCTGTCAGCAGGGACTGTGGGCTTGTTCTTAAGTTTATCTTTCTTGTTTAAAGACCAGATTAGGCAGAAGGGACAAATCTTCGTTGTAGTATGTCCCGCCTGTCTGAGGACAATCCAGGGAGGATTGATTTTCATAATCAGTAGACTATAAACCATAGCACAAAGTAGCAATACATACACAAGAAGGTAAATGAAGTTTGTCAAAAATTTGTAAAAATCTAAACTTGGCAACTTGATTTATCAATGTATGCGAGTCGAAGTCTGTTATGATCGCAAGCTTTCATATGCTCTTTTCACTCTCTTTAAAGTACACCGTAGCAGTTGGAACTTCCTTCACAAATTTGAATCTTGACAATTTAATACATCAATGTACATGACTCAAAGTTTTGTGATTGTAATCTCCAATGTCGAAGATTCTTCTCTTATATGCTTTTTAAGTCATTGTTATGTACTTTTTAAGACTTGTCTCTTTGATCTGAACATGTTCCAAACTTTGCTTGGCAATGCACTCTAGAAGCTAATGTATCTTTATTGTATGATTACTAGTGGCCATTGATGTTTGTGCACATGACGTGCTCTTGCTCTTGAGCACGATGATGCAAGTAGGGATGTCATAGCATTATTCCATGTTATGCATGATGGAGTTAATGACCTGAGACTTTGTGGGTGGACTTCATCAAAGTTCGACAAAGTTTATGTTTGAATGATTGTTCCAAACATTTGAAATGCATTTGAAATATTTATGTGACAACAATTTGAATGTTTCGTTGCTACCTTGAACTTCAATCTTTTTCGAATACCATTGAGAGCAATACATCACATGGAGTATCACATAAGCAATAATGGCCGTCAATTTGTTGATATGATGGTATCTTACGAAGATTGCCGTGGAATCACAATAAGCCAAACATAGGATTAATCACAACCTTTTTTTATATGAGTCTCATGCAAATAACTAAAGGAACCAAATCAATCAACTGTTCAATGACAATGGAGTTATCCTATATATAGTCTTTTTGTGCTACTAAGGGTTGAGAACCCTACTAGAAGATAATGGTCCATAACACTGTTGTGGGTGACCATATAACAACTACTAATCAAATGACATAATGATGGACACAATGTAATGCATTGGTCAGCCCCAAGTACACCATACTATCAACAAGTGTCCTAATTGAGCGTCCATAGCTCTACCCTAGTTAGAAAAAATTGTTACGAATGTTCACAAAGAAAATAAATGATAGGTCGCTATGTATAACTGTCAAATGGGGGAACGCAAGTGCATTGTCGCAAAATGTTGATGTCGTATAGTGGATTACAAGTTATCACATGTTGCATAAGTGGTTGCAAAAGGCATTGATGGCGGTATGTAAGTAGCGACATGAAAAGGAAGTTGTATAGCTGAAAATATGAGATACCTTCCAAATGATAATATGAAATACATGCCAAGCTATATTGGTAATGGCGGATGGACCAAATGTCACAACCATAGAAGCCGTGGGTTCTGGGAACCGTACCACGGTTCCTTGAACCGTAGTACGGTTTATCTAAAAAATTAATTAATTGATTAATTAATTAATTATTCTAATTTTCCCCCCAAAACCTCTCATAGCTCGTTTTGGACATGGGATAAAAAAATTTTAATTAATTGATTAATTATGCCACAGTTCACACGGTTCCCCCCCAAAAAAATTGTGAACCGTACGGTTCACAATACGGTTCTGAGAACCGTACTGAACCGTTAATATTTCATTAATTCTATGGTCACAACACATCTTGATGTATTAGAAAAATCATAGAACGTTTTCACATAAACAAAAAAAAAAGTCATATTCTATTGATTTGAGTGTTTGGATGTTTTCAAGGAATTGGGGGTTGGGGGGCGCCTTGAACACACTTGCAACCATTGTAATCAGCTATTTTGGTCGTTTTCAAGGTTTGCCTATAAAAAATAAACAAAATTGTTCAATTTAGGCCATTTTTGGAAAGTTTCAAGAATTTAGACCAAGTTGATGATTACAAAGCATATTCATCTAAATACACATTCAAAGTTGCTATATGCGTTCTTGTTCTTGGGGTCATATTGAAAACAATTTCGTATTCTAGTAGTTATACTACTAGAATATCTTTGTATCTCATCATTGCCTTTGACATGTGACGACACTATCCTGAAACTCTTGAGCTCCTCTTTCCAACGAGCTATAGCTTCTCTTATCCAATCAATATATAGGAATACCATTTCATGGCATAGACCCACCAATTATGGGTGTCCCAAGCCCTAATCACACATATTCATTGATACTTTCAAATATACAATGCCTCAAAAGTAGAACCAAATACTTGTCTTCTTGAACTATTAGTATGGCCATCCTACTAGGTAGACAAACCCTTCGACTTCCTAAAAGTTGTCAATGAGATGAATAGTACAATCTTTCATTAACTAACACTAATTAATACAATCCTTCAATTACTATTCGCCCGATAGATAACATGTAATTCTCTTAAATGGCAGACCATTCTACAGTCAATGTCTACATTTCACAATAGGAGAAAGTGTTGTAGCAATTCCATTCAAACAAAAACTTATTGTTTGTTGAGATCAAAATATGACAAATAATAAAAAGAAAATGACTCAAGGTAACACCAAGAATGCCAAAGACAGCAACGATATTCATCATCATGGGTAAAGCGCGTGATGTTGACGCCACAACCAATCTTTTAGATCGGGAATGCCACATGAACATGATGCTAAATGGCAATGCTCACAAAGATATTGTATCACAAAGGTATTGTAAAGCTTCGAACATGCATATATATTCATATGAAACCTTTATGGATTGGCAAAAAGTGACAATGGACTAAGAAGAAGGTACAAAGATATAAAATTAATATGGGATAAGATAAGTCACTTGAGTTTAGTTGCACGTGAGTGAAAAAGAGAAACAAAGGCATTTCTTGTCCGTTGAACACTTAATTACATCTACCACACTGCAATTTAGCTTGGAGGTTATGGCCAAAACCCAAGACCGAGTTGGTCTCTTATAACTAATCGCCATAGTCCATTATGTGCTCAGAATTGTCAAGTGCAATACATTCATTAATAACATACTTAATGCATACATCGTTAAGTAGTTTAGGAGTGTTTTGTGACTAGGAAACTACAAAAAATAAAAAATGAAAGAAAAATTAATTACAAGCAACATTTCGATGCAACTGAGACACGCACCTCACGTATTCATGACCCCAAGAGCCTATATCACCAATCGATCCTAACAATCTGTAGCGCAAACTTTCCTAAAAATCAAGCAATGTACACAAGGATTGAACCAAAACTCAAAACAAAGCAAAGACCTCGATCTAAACTTTCTTGTAAATCAAGCAATGTACACAAGGATTAAGCCAAAACTAAAAGCAAAGCCAAGAACCCAAAGGACTACTCGATAATGTGAGACTCAATCATATAAGGAGCATAGGTATTTTGCAATATTTTGTAACCAATTAATATATTCTATAGCCAATGGACAACTATGCATGCACTTGATGAAAACCCCAAAATTTAACAAAAGTTCAAAAAAAACATAATTACAGGAAGAAATATGTTACATCAAAGCAATACTAGGATGCCAAGTGAAGTATATGAGGTGTCTCGACTAAGAAGGTTCTCTTTACATACAAAATGTCCAAGTTGAAAATCTTACCCTTGCACCTTCTTCGGACATTGTCAACGCTAATACTGAAATTATGTCTGCCAGGTAACGCTGCCAACCAATTTAAGATGCACCAATTTTTATTCATTGTATGGAAATATATCATAAATAAGAAATCCAGCACATGCCCAAACTACATAAATCTAGTGCATGAATTTGAAAGAAAAGATCCAACTTGTCATGCTATCATGATCAAAATGGTGTCTCAAAATTGTCATTGCAAATCGTTATGTACCTTCAACTCAAAATCACTCATTGTTTCATAGAATGTTATCAAAGTACGATAATGTGGCCGCAAAAATTTGAGAGGTTTAGGAACCGAGGTCATTGAGCTTGTTGAGGTACGAATTTCTTGTCTGCAAAAGACAATCATAAGTACAAGTTCATCATTGACTCAAAGCATCTCCTTAAGGTACGCATGTTCACAATACACCAACAATGCTCACTATCTTGTGTAGAAAATTGTGAGTTGTTGATAGCATGACACAAGAAATCAACTACATTTCTATTAATATCGCATGAAACATACCGATATTTTGGAGTGAAAGAAACTTGCCCTCCTTTAACAAAAAAATTTATCTTAAAAAAGAAAAAATTAAACGTTTGGATTCATAAACAACGTCGACTACTTGTTTGTGTTTTACAATTTAGTTGCTACCATCAAATTTGAAATGATAAAATGCTTTGCTCCTTTGGAAAACCTAGTTATACGCACAAACAAAGTGTTGAGAATAACTTTTCGATATAGCCAACAACTAGGAAATTTTAAGCCTTCGAATAATGTACAATATCTAAATTCTAATGTACTTAACATGCAAAATTTTCAGATTTCAAAATAATTATTGCACCAAAAGAATGCTCTTATGTGTTAGGTATTATACATTGTTGGAAATAGTTGATATTTATCAGAGCAAATTTGTAAATATGGCTCAATGATGCAAATGTTGAACTCACCCTCACCCACATGAAACCTACCATGCAATTCTTAGTTTTGAATAGTTGTGTTTCATTGTTCCAAATTGTCAACATGACACTAAAATTGAAGTTTGAACAAATCACACATTCCAGCCACTATACATCTTTGTTAAACAATAAACTTTTCATCTCGATATTGAATTTATAAACTTCGACATCTGATAGATGTGGTTTTGGTTCCATGGTGGCCTATGTCATATCACAAGTTGTCTAGTGTCAAAATTCATAATTCAGGTTAGAAAGCGATTATCAGAAGAAAACGTTGCAACATGACCGTTGGTAACAAAAGCACTTGCCAAACATGGTAAAATAAGATGCTCATAAGAAATAAAATTCTGCTCAACACAAAAGTGGAAGTTACAAACAAGGATCAAAAACCCTAAAATGAATATAAGAACAAGTATTAACAAGAAGTCCTCCGCTCAATGCTACTAGATGTAGTGATGTCAACATCTCCAAGCACTTGCCAAACATGTAAAATAAGATCCTCATAAAAACAAAATTCTGCACAAAACAGAAATAAAAGTTACAAATAAGGATCGAAACCCTAAAATGAATATAGCAACAAGCATGAACCAGAAGTCCTCCACTCCAGGCTACTTACTAGCTGTAGTGATGTGCACAACTCGACAAGATAAAGCAGATAAAAATTCAGAAACAGTTAACGGTTTGTTCTGAGACATCCACCTTTCAATTGGCTCTCACACAGAAGCCTGAGCCCTCCAATAACCAGTACCCAGCATAAACCCCACTACTATGACAGTTGAAAAGAACAGTAAAAATATTCGTGAACCATGGAATCCCCGTCACTGACAAAAGAACTTAAGTGAGGACCACCTAAGGTTTGCAAAACCTCATAATATGCATGTCCCTTGGATCACGGACAATAGATATGAACAAACCAGAAGATTTTGTGAAAATCTATATGAATGCAGATTATAGTTTCAAATAAACTTAGTACTTTTGAGGAATTGAAATTTGGAAGCAGCGTACAGCAGGAGAGAATGTAAAAACGTTTCAGGTTATAGCATAAAGCCAAAAGGGTGAATTAGGTGTTCAATATTTAACTGAGTACACAAACACTTATCCGATAAACGTCATTCAGAATAAACTGAGTAGTATGCAATAGAGACTACTGTTCAATGCCAAATGACCTAGAGTACTGTTAAAGACACCTCCACATTAGGCTAGTGCTTATATTGCCATGAAAACAAAAAGGGGCTGTAGTAAAAATGTTGCTAGTAGAGCATAAGTTGCTTCAGAAACCAGTGTATCTGAGCAACAAGTTCTACAGCTTCCAAAGATCGAGCCGTGAAATCGAAAGAATACAAGCATACCTCATACTCTCAAGGGCCAACTTTTGAACACCGGGATCGGAGTCTTGCACTCTTTCCACATAAAGCTCCAGTTGCTGCTTGAGTGCAAGATCCTCCTCAGACTGTCCAATCCAAAATGTAACAAGCACGCAAATTAACAAAGTTACAACAAATATTTCAGAAAAACACCCTAGCTTCTGAGGGCCACAGAACAAAGTAGAATAAACGTATAAATCAACAGCATCGGACACTTACCAAATCCTCGTCTTTCTTTTCTTCCTTCTTTTTCTTGGGATCCTTAGAAGCGGGCTTTGTGGGAGGCTGCGGAGCAGTGTGCCCCAGCCCGCCGTCTTGCTTAGGATCGGGCGCCATCGCGATGCAGTGCGTGCGTGTATGTAAAAAGAGGGAGATGAAGGCAGGCGTCTCCTACTCCAGCACCAAGATAGTCCCAATGCAATATAGGTCTGAAAGAGAAGGACTAAACGAGAAGCAGGAAATGAAAAAGATAAAGGGAAAGCAGACACGGATTCTTTTTTTTTTTTAAAAGAATGCGATTGCAATCGCGATCGTCGGCTTGGAAAAACATATCGGTTTGCAAACTACCTTTAGCCCCCCAAATTCCTCCAAAATGGAGGAATAATCATCTCCCTATTTCAAAGCCACAAATACCCTTGGTCATGCAGCCATCAAGTAGGTCCTTTTCTTAACCCCCTTAGCTTATTCTTTTTTTTTTCACTCCCTTAGCTTTTCTTTTATTTATCTCTTGTTACAATTTTGTCCTATACCCAAGTTTTAACTATTTGCTCAAAGAACGAGCCACGTGGCAGTTTCTGGAGCGTAGGTATCTATAAAAATCAAAGGCTATAATTTCATCCTTGATAAATAGAAAGCCCGCATGCGAATTTCTACATTGAAAATCTCCGTCTCTGTCTCTCGTTGATTTCTAAATTGAAAATCTCCGTCTCTGTCTCTCATTTTGGCAGAGGAGCGATCGTTGTGTTTTGCATGTAGTGTGTCTCATGGTTGCATGAAACTAGCGGACTTTTCATGTTTTTGATGATCGTTTGAGTGCATGTGCTCAGCGATCAGTTTGTTGCCACACCAGAGATCCAGTTTGTTGCCACAGCAGTCTACTATCTCTGCTATTAAAAGATCAGCATTTGAGTGCATGTGTTCACCGACCAGTTTGCTGCCACACCAGCGTTGAAGTGGAGTTGTTTTTGCATGCACCGTGAATGTGCAAACTGAAATTTGCTCATTTGGAATCTGTCTAACCAACGAATTAACAAATCAAAAATCTCTTTGTCTGTCCTTTTGGAGTTTGCATGTGAAATTTGGATCGTTGATCTGCTTTTTCTTGCGCCGTTGCTGCATATTTGAAAAGCAAACAGAGCACACCAAGAGCGCATGAAAAACTAGAATACCATGGCCTGCTGCATGTCGGAAAAGCAAGAAGAGTGCCAAACGAAGTTCTAATAATTGTAACAAGAGCAGAAGAAAATCAACATATAAAGACTTAGAATAGGAGAGTATCGATCAATTTCCAGAGTGTGACTCTACAAGCAAGGAATTGACGCTGAGCAGTTTTCAGATGACAATATAGGCGCATGTGCCTGCTGATCAGTTTGCAAAAGGGCACCGACCAGCTTGGAGTTACATTTTCGTGGTTTTCTCTTGAAAAGATCTACGAGCGGTGGAGAACTGAATGTTCGCAGCAGAGGAATTTGTTGTCTGTTCTGTTTCATGCAAGAGTTCTAGTTCATAGAAGAGTCACGACAGAGACATATTACAACAGAGAGGTGGAGCGAATCAAGCTGCTGAGCAAAATTTGGCAGGAAGAGGACGAAGATTTAGAGCGGATATTTGGAATCAACCAGAGCACAGCGAGCGAAAATTGGCAGTCAGAGGACGGAGATTGTTGTGTATTTGCAAGCAGCCAGTGGACGTTCCAGCTTTTTATTCTCTATTTTTCTCTATTCTCTGTCTTTCTTGCGACAGCAGCAAAGAGTTTTCAAGTACTTATGTGAAGTTCATCTCCTTCTCTGTATGCATGTCTTGTGAGAAAAGTAATCATAGCTTGTAAATTGAAGAGTTGAAACGGAGCTATTTTGGCATGGGGCGTTAATCTCAGAACTGAAATCTGTTTTTTGGGAAAACATGTAGTCATATCAATTATTAGTATATAGAGTCCAAGAAGCATATCTTGATTCTGTACACAAATAGGATCGTCTGTAGCTGGGACATGGGAGATTTGTTTAAGGAAGCATAGCTGAACAAAATCATCATGGGCAGTCTAGACGAACAGTGTGCAATGAGCAGAATCGTTGCCTAATTAACATTAATGTAAAGTAGTTTTTGTTTTAGCTTCCAGAGATGAAGGTAGATGTACAGTCATTTCATATCCATGAAAGTCTGTATTAAAACCTGCATGAGCCATTGCATGTGAACAAGTATTGCGTTCGTCTGCTAAAACAAGCTCAATTCTTTGTATATCTATTACGTACTCTGTCGATCATCTGAGATCTGTTTGCATAACTTGTTTATTGTTGGTCACAAAGGAGTCAAGAAATAGCGACTACTCTGGATTGTGCATAGAATGCACGCGCCCACTGATCGTTCTTTTGATCAGAAGACCGTAAATTGTTATTGCTCCAGATCCCATAGATTACTAGTCTGAACGCCTCTTCTGGTACTCCTATTTCAAGAGACCAAGAAGGTGCATAGCAATAATAGTAATAGTAAGCTCACACACCACTTACGTCAGCAACCCACCTTGAGTTTGCCTTTATTTGTTCTAGAGTTTTACGAAGACTATGTTATTCACAAAGAGTGCACTTGCAAAGAAATCCTTTTACCATCTAACACAAAAATTGTTGAACCTTTTTTTGGCTAGGCTTTTTAGTGACTCATGGGCCCAAAGCCAATTGGCTTTATAATGAGATAGCTTAATTTTATTTCTTTCTCTCTCCACGCGACTCAAATTTTTATAAAGACTCGTTTCCATATACATTCCAACGTAAGGTGATGCAATAGTCAATATAAAAAAAAATTAATTTCAACAAGCTAATATTCATATTATAACTGGTTGTCGATTTAAAAGTAGTTGTATGGTCATTTTAGATTAACAATAGATTATGTTGGCTTGCACCTTGTTAAAAGTTCACTATGGGCAAAGCAAAATATGTATTAAAACTTAGAGTCAAACTAATTATTCATAGAAACTTAAATTTAAAACACTTAATAATGTAAATGAAAATGAAAACTTATAATTTGACCTTCGATAGCTTTTGATAGGCTCGTAACCTATAAGAGACTGAAATATGTAGGTTGTAAAAACACATAATTATTATTATTATTAGGTGATATCAAAATTTTAGGGTCTTTTTTGAATGGATGATAGGTTTGGCAAGTTCTGGATGAGAGTGAGACACCACTCTCAATCTTAGTGCAAAATATGTTATCTATCATCATCATTCCGAGTTTTAACTTTCAGATGTAAAAGTTAGAACCATTGAACTTGTCTCCCTTTTCACTTATTGGCTTAAGAAATTACTTCGTTAAAGTTATCTATAATTAATAGGAAATAACATTTGCATGTACTGACCAACTCCCTATTTGGCCAAAGTCGAATTCTTTGTAGGATTGTCAACCTATGAATCTTTTGTTAAGAGAATCTATATTCATCTTCATTTACTCAATGATTGTTCATACAATAGAGATTGTACAAATAGCTTACGCCGTTTAACTTCATAGAGTGGTATAAGATATTTGTTTCTATAGATAGATATAAAATATACAGTCAAATGTTATTTGACACAAGCTCTCATTCATAATCGAACTCTTTATGCTATATTCATAATCAAGTACAAAAAAAAATATTGTAAAAACATTATTACTATTATTACTAACTTATATCAAAATTTTGGGATCTTTTTCTGATGGATGATAGATTTGGCAATCTTTGGATGAGAGTGAGACATTATTATCAATCTTAGTACAAAATATGTTTGTTTGGATCATTGTATGTGAGTCTAATCAGCGGACTAGGGCCAGTTGTATGTATGATGATACAATCAAGAAACACACATCTTGTCAATGACAATCTTCACATACGTGAAGTTATTTTCCATAGGAAAAAATATTTATTTTCAATTATCGTTTACTAGTTGTGATAATAGAAGCAACGTTATAGTGTATCAAACTCGGAATTATAAACTGTTGCAAAACTTCAATAACTATTGTTGAGGTAATCTGTATGAATGTAACGAAAGGAAACAACTTATTACAATAACAAAACGAATTGAATAATCAACAAAAGTAAGTCGTTTTTGAATATGAATCAATTTCAGAAATATAAAATACAAAATATCATTTGAAAAAACAATGTGCAAGCTTTGTAGACTATTTGGTATATGTTATGGCAATTTGCAATTGGCGATTTCGAATTTCATTTTTCGTATGGCATTGGCGTTTGGGAGAAAGGCGAATCTCCTAGTTTATAAATTTGAGAGAAAAATCGCCACCTCTCTTTTTGCCATCTTACACTTGATCAAATAGATGGCTTTCTAACAACTGACTTTTTCTAACAAATACTAACATTGTGAACATATTTGAAATATTCTACAAAGCTCTCTCAATGTTTTTCCAAATAAAAAAATTAATTGATATGCCTTCCAAAGTCTAATAAAGCAAATAGAAAATAAAATCAATAACAATAATTACTAAAAATCAAATCACAGACTACAATAATGATGTTTTGTAGCAGAGTTCATTCACACGATAATAGAATCCAAATCTTCTTATAGCTCATGACATTAGTAATTCATTTTCAAATTCATTTCTCATAAATTGAGAGAAGAACTTGTTTGCTCAACAAAAAAAAGGTAAGAATTCAGCCTAATTATGTCTGCTTGAAAAACACTTGTAATTAATTTTACAGCTACAATTTCATTGATAAATATTTGTTAGAGAATATAATATTCAACCCCTTTCAGAAAACTATATAATATTCAGGCTCTTTTGCATAGGTTTTTTTTATTGTTGTTCCTAAATTCGACTAATGAATCATTTTGTATTATGCAATAAGTAAAGTTAGATTGATAATAATATATATCGAAAATTTAGAACTAGGCTTATCAAATCTGAACTGAAAATTGAATTATGACCAAGTATTACAACTCAAAATCCAATTACTGTTGGAGATAGAGATACGGATAGAGTTCATGTTAAGTCTCGCGATGAAATTTGTGTGCTTACAACTACAGTTAGAGCTAGAGAAAATTTGATTTTGATTTTTTTGGTTTTTTCTTATATATGTTTTTGTTCAGAGCACACATGAAGCAGTCTTTCACTCTCATATGTTTACAACGTGAAAAAAACCATAGACGTGTGTGCAATGGTTTCTTCTGTATACAAATTTGTAAATAATGTTACATATTGTTTCTTGAATTTCGACAATTTTATTGTATCAAAATGAATGTCATTTTATATACAACTGTTATGAGAATTATATGTATTGCATTTAGAACTATCATCTATTACAAAATATTGGAAATTATCTTTCGTTTTTTATTTAAATATTGTTTTTCTTGAGAAATTGAATAAATGATACATTCCCAATGCTATGAATTTTAATTTTATTACTAGTCGATTGTTTTTTTATAATATATAGACTTTTCATCCCAAAAAAATGCCATACGAAAGTCTTTTTATTTGTAAATGTTTTATAGTATATTTATTTTTTACAATGACTAACATCGTTGATGATTGTTTCATCTCTCGTTATTTATTTCGATAGTCGAAATCATATCAAGAAAATTTTATGCTTTGGCATAAGGCAAATAATATCAATCCCTAGTCAATATCCAATAGAACTAACTTCAAAGAAAAAAAGAGCCTTACTTGCTTAGAATTGAAAATATACGACCAATTGTTTCACAAAAAATGGAATTACAAACGAAACGAACATTAACTGAAAGACGTAGAGTCGCGAAAGAAAATGTTTTCGAAAAAAAAAAGATATCAATTTGTGCCATATGTCGACGGATGGTTTAAAACAAAAGAATATCAAGATTTGTGGAAAATCATTTGTACGAAAATTATCGGACAAATGAAATGTTGTTCTACATGTGGAAGTACGAATTATGGGATATATACATATACAAATGAGGAACAAAAACAGTGGTATATATGCGATTTATGTAAAACTTATCCAGATCGAATAAAATACATAGTATTTTCTTCGCTTACGTATCTGCGTTCTCTTTTTAAGATTGACGTGTCACACTTACAATTGTTATCCATAATAGATATTTCAGTAGATGTAACTCGACGCATAAACTCGTTCGTGATAGGACAACATGAAAAAAAATCGCGACAATCTGATTGCTTGCAATTCGAATAGATATACGAATGATAAAGAAGAATTAGAAAATGTGTTACGACAGAATATTTTGCATAATTCGATATTAAGGACTTTTTTGAGCATATATGAATATAATGCTGAAACTCAAGTGTTACCGTTTATATCATTAACTTCGTTTCAAGAAATGTTAAAAACTAAAGTACATGTGTTTGAAAACATGGAAATAGATTCATTCGAATAACTATATGTATTACTGTAAGACGTAACGCCCTGCAGCAGAAGACAAAATATCCAAAAAGATGACATATATACGTCTTCGAATTTACGAATTAGAACAAGAACGCATGAACGAAAAGAAACATCAATGTTTAGAACAAAAGTTTCTGGAGTGTCGTTAATGACTAAACAAAAACAATTCATCACATTAGAAAATGCAACTTTTCCATTTCTGTTTCCATTTGGTCACGGTTATTACGATGGGAAAATACGTTATATTGATTACATAAAAATGAGAGTTTCTTCATTGTTTTTGCCATTTACACTATATCCACCATATTTACTTATAATGTATCAAATACGACAAGCAATCTTGATAACAACAAAGGTGTCGTCTGTTGTCTTGCAAAAAGACATTATCAAATTTGTTAATAAACATCCAAATGCAAACGAAGAACAGATTTTTAGAAACATTTTGAAATTCACTTTGCCACGCGAAATGCCAGGCATTCCATCATGGCATAGACGGAATTTTGAAGATCTATTAACGATGGTGACATATTGGAGATTACCACATTTTTTTTTGACATTGACAAGCGATGAAACAACTGAATTACGATGGTCAGAAATCCGACAAATAGAAGAAATAGTGAAAAATTATAATAGAAATTTCAATTGGAAAAATTGTCCGATTGAATGTTCATTGTTGTTTGTCAAGAAGTTGGAATTATTCATGAAAGAATTCATTCTTTCAAAAAGAGCAATTTTAGGACGAATTAAAGACTACATGTTACGATACGAGTTCCAAAATCGAGGTTCTGTACATGCCCACATCATGCTATGGGTTAAAAAAAAAGATGTGAAAAAAATCGGAAATGAAATCGTTGCATTTATTCCTGCAAAACTCAATCTAGAAACAAAAAAAAATCGAAATTCCATTAGATCCAGTCAGAAAACAAATATATGAATTAGTCGTACGAAAACAAATCCATTATTGTCGATCAGCTCCCGCCATCAAAGCTGATAAAAAAAGAACAAAGACCTGTAAACATGGATTTCCATTTGAAAAATATTCAACATCGACTGAATTAGACACGAAAACTGAAGGATGGCTATATTTCCGACCTAGATATGAAGATCATAACGTAGTGTCTTATCATCTGACAATGCTATTGTTATGACAAGCACACATGAATTTACAACGAATTACAAACACTGGCTGGTCATATTACCTATTGAAATATGCAATGAAATCAGAGCCAACAAGACCATTGAATCTGAATATAGATGACGCCAAAATGATCGGATTATCCCTTGGTGATGAAAACGTGTTAAAATTAATATCTAGCTACATCTTGACAAAACCGATATCATTGCCAGAAATTAGTTTTACATGTTTACAAATTATGATTATCAAAAGAAGCGAAGTTGTTCAATACGTAGATAGTTCCTCTCCATATTTGCGTGCTCGTGGAATCGATCCGGAACAATACAAAGACGGGTTTCAAAATAGTTACACTGTGAGCACCTATATCACAACACATAAACGTGCGAGAGAAACCTATGTGCGTGAACATCACGGAGATCCTATAGAAGGCAACAAATCACCTCTATTTTTATTTATTTATTTTCCATTCTGTTCTTCGACTTTATTACATTAAACATATGAAAATCATATTATTTTTATGATATATTTCAAATTAGTAGGATTTTTGAAACACTCTTATAAACTATTTTCTATTCTGATCCCGGATTCGATCAAGACGAACAAGACGGCGATACAACATTTCGAAGAACACTCTGACAAAAGTTATTATGCAATTCGTAACCTATATCAACATTGCTTTTTCATATTGGAAAACTATGTCTCGCACAGATTTAGGGAGACAACTTGGCCATCTCTCTGACACCGGAGTTCGACTGACAGACAGTCCTATCACGATTGAAAACGTTCTGAAAATCTTAGAACAAGAAACTACCAACACGTCGATTACGAGGACAACTGACACGCATCAGATTCATGTCTTTTACTGATTTTACTACTCAATTTGTTTACAATGCATTTTATACACAAATGTAAATACAACCTTGCAACTAACAAATAACAGGTGATAACTCTCGAATCTCCACAACCAATATCACAACGATCTTCTTCTAGCAAAGAGGTATGGCAAATTAACGCTATTTTTCTGCTCTAAATAGATCTTCTTGTATCATTATAAAAAACCCTATTAATTCTCACTATTCTTCACAAGATCTGGCACCGCCACCGCCACCGAAACGCCTACGAGGCAATTCTTCACAATTTACAAAATAGTTTCGCGAATAAGCATATCAATTTATGTCGGTCAAACAACAAATTTTGATAGACGCATGCGACAACATGCTCGTAGACCACCAAAAGGAATGACCTACGACAAAGCTCATGGCAAATTTTTCGATCATTATGAAGCTCAGATATTAGAAATTGTTACTGACTCTTCAATTGCAGATAGATTAGAAAAAGTCTATATCAAACTGTGTAGATCTAAGAGAGTTTGTAATAATTTAAGCAGTCGTCCATCGCTCTCGCGTAAATATCGGTATTTGAAACATCGATCTTATATTTGAAAAATTTTGGCACATTTTGTTAAATTCCAATTTTAATATAAATTCATATCTTTAGTTCGGTTACATATGCATTGTTATGCGATATTTTGAATAACTTTCTATTTTTCCTTTCAAACTCAATTGAACATCGTTGCCATTCCCACTGAAAATCATTTACAAAATATAATCAGCTACTAATTGTTTCAATTCCAACATTGTTTTTCATCAGTTTTCATTTGAAATGTTTCCATTTTCTAAAAAAATCGCAAAACACAATTTCCTAATCACTAACGATATGAAACATCCATAGATCGTATACGAAAATCAAATAAATCGAATACAAAATTTTGTTTTTTACAATGGTTGTTTGACTCGAATCGAGACAAAATTGTGTAGCTAGTTAGCTTAGGGATATTTTTACACATTTGGAAGAGCAAAACTAGTTTTGATTTTCACACACATCTCATATTACCTCCAGGCGCGGCTGAGGTAAATGTTGCCACAATGTGGCAACATGAGATTTTGGAGTTGCCAAGTCCTACCCCTACAACTCCCACTTCTACAGGCCCCTATTTTTAAAGGACCAATCCCTAGCATAAATGGCGGATCTTTCTCGCTAAATGAGTCTTGCTCAACTACCACCATCCTCCCTCTTCACTAAAGCTATAACAGACCAAAATCACCATTGCACATTGTTATTATCCGCACTACTAGAAGTATGTTTCGTTGAGCTTGTAACTCTTTTGGATAGACGTTTTACAAGTGCATGCTCTTAGCTCCATTTCTAAGTTTATGCCTAAAAAATGCCAAGTGGATGATACGAAACACCGATGTTCAAAAGCCATAATTATTTTGTTTAAATCTTTTCCCAATTTGTGTGAAAAATTGCCAACTAGATTGCTTGTCCATTTTGGGCCAAATGGAGGCCAAACTTGTACATAATGTTTATCAGAGTTTTCACACATGTGTGGCTGATTAAAATAATATTATTTCTAATTTTTAGATAGGTCTTAAAAGTGTAGACTTCAAGACCCACAAAATAGCCTTTATTTGATGTAAATTGGTTATATGGTCCAATATTGGTAGCGTAGAGTTCGTAGTTGTTATTTTTGGTTGTATGACTTTAGAGAAATGAGAGAGTCATCTCTTATGCCTATAAGTAGACTAAAATACATGGAGAAGAAGGTTGAGAAATTTATTGTTATATTGGAGATCATTTTATGGAATTTCTATCTTTATTTTCTCATTTTTGGATCTGTAGTGGATAATGTTGGAGTGGCTAGTTTTGAATGTTAATAATGAATGATGTAATGATTTAATTGTTGTACAGCCTGCTAACAATAGGTTAAAGTCTTTGAATTAGTCAAGTTCCTTTTATGTCTAATCAATCATGTATAATATTTGCATTGTTGGCCTGCTAACAATAGGTTAAAGTCTTGAATTTGTCCAAGTCAATCATGTATGATATTTGCATTGTCTAACAATTTCTTTGTGGATATTAGTGCACTCATTCAAGGCTTATATCCTTATAACTATATCAGGTATGGATCATCATTTTTCACATGGTATTACAGCTTGAGGGCAGTAAAAACTTGTAAGCTTGCAATAGTGATCAAATCTTGAGGGCAAGTTGAATTTAGCATCATTTTTGTGGTGTGTTTGATCAATACCTCTACTAACACTTTGATTGTGGCTTGATATCTCAAAGGGTAGATCATTATCGGATCTCTGGAGGTCAAAAGCTCAGAATAAATCTTATTCTCATTATTCATTGAAAGTTAGTCTTCATTTTCTGAAGTGCTTGTGCATATTCAAACGATTTGTTCTTGTTCTAGTTTTGTTGCCCTTGTGAATGAATTAAGCTCCCCTTGTGGATGAACATTCTCCTTAGATGGATAAACAAAGAACTCTTTGCGTGGATGAACAATCTCCTTGTGGCTGAGCATTGCTCCTCTTGCGAATGAACACTCTCCTTTGTGGGTGAAAGAGCTCCCCTTTGTGGATGAGCAAGATTGTGAGCATTTTGCATATAGTTTTTTGTTGATTCAATAGATCGAATGTATTGATATTTTCAAAAGTTTTGATTGGAGCTCTTGCTGGAAATGTTCAAACTTTATTCAAGAGTGTGCTCAATGCTTTTTTGTATCTTAGTTTCCTAAGAGAATGTAATGTGCTAATCAAGATTCTGCAAAAACTAACATGCTAGTCAACCATTTTCATTGAGAGATGGTATTGGAAAGTTTTAAATCTTTGTGATTATACTTCAAGGGTGTTGACCCATCAGAAGACAAATATTTCAAAGTTATCAAAAGGGAAAAGCACTTATACTTGTGTCGTAAGAGTCAAATCGTTGTGACTTAGCATGCATTGATAAAGGCATGAGGATAATGAACTTGTTCAAGTTATTCTTAATGGTTGCTAACCTTATACAAACTTTTGCAATACAAAAGAATTTGCCAAGTGTTGTGTGGTTGCAAAAAGTCTTGGTAGCTGAGGTGCACATGATTGCAAATTTTAAGCAAGAAGTGGTGCTACTCAAGAAGGAGGAAGAGATGCTCTCTTCTCAAAAGGCAAGTACAAGGCCAAAGGCAAAGGCAAAGAATTCAATAAAGGCACCATCGATCAGGTGTAAGGTGAGACTTATTCCTGTCGAGGTAAAAAGAAACTCAAGTCTAAGTTAAATTGCTTTTATTGGGGAGTAAAAAGTTAGTTTGTTAGTGAGTGCTTTAAAAAAAGAAGAGAACAGGGAGTTAAGCAAGGTAATAATATTTTGGATGAGAAGGAGCAAAATGATTTTGATTCTCCCATGATGTCTTCTAGCTTGATGTCAAATGAGGGAGATATTGATCCTTGGTGGATTGATAGTGGAGCAAGCTCCACATGACAAGTCACAAGGAATATTTTTCTTGGCAATGATGGAGAAAGAAAGGTCATCTAGACAACTATTGATGGTGAGTGTGCCATCAAGGGAGTTGAAACTATATCTATTTTACTTTCTATAAATAGGAGTACAAAGCTAGATAGTATTTTGTTCATTCCTACTATTACTAAAATCTTCTTAGTGTAGGACAAAAAATTGATAAAGATCACGAAGTTGAATTTGTTGGTGGTACTTGCTTGATAAGAAGGAAGGAAACCTTAAATGCCAAAGACATGAGGCAAGGTAAACTCTACAAGCTTAATGTTTGTATTATTGGTAATCAAGGAAGTTTTTTGGGTAATAAGCAAATGACAATACAAGAGATGTGGTACAAAAGGTTGAGTCATGTCAACTTCAAGACATTGGAGGCAATGGCACAAAGGGAAGTTGTTCTTGATCTTCCAAAATCTCTTTCTTTAGTTTCATTGACCATTTTGGTAGATATACTTGGGTTTATCTTCTAAAGAGTAAGGATCAAGTTTTTGATGTTTTTTGTCAAGTTTGAAAATGAAATGGAGAATCAACTCAACACAAGATCATGTGCTTAAGGTCATGATTTTTCAAGTATAATTTGTCATAACATTGCCCATGTTGCAAGTTATCATCGGCAGGGTAGAGGAACAATTTTGTTATATAGATATATGATGGCTCTTTTATATTATCCTTCTCTTTTGACGTCTTCTTTATACATGTTAATAGTCAAGCATGTGTCAAGTGATCTCACTTAAGATTCACAGGCAAATTTTTGTAGTCAAAGTTGAGGTCACCTCAAAAGCACAATATATTATATCAATATTTATAATGTATATATACAAATCTACTTGTCATATTGGTATATAAGAGTAAAGGACATCATTAATTTTCTAGTAAAAAGAAAAATGTATGGAGATTCAGTCATACTATAATTATCAGGCTAACTTGTACCTAAAGTAATCTAGACCACGACTTTGAAGAATGTGTGTCAAAAATTGCAAACTCTCAAAGTCCAAGAAAGTATTGGTGGTAAGTTATATGCTATTGGCTAAAACAATCTGCAAACTTTGATAAATTAAAACATAGTTTTTATAGATGAGAAAAAAAACATACATTGTTTTGATTTTTTTTTAGTAAAATCACCATCCGCTTTTGATATATAAGACATCCAAAATATGTGCATGACCCTATTTTGATGTCATTAGAATAGAAGTGAAAACAAACAATTGGACTTGTGACCAAGGAGTCATTACATTTCAAAAACAATGTATGTGCAAAATGCTAGTGTATTCTTTTATATGAGGTGCTTCTATGTCAAGATAGATTCAATAAACATTGTTGTTATAACAATTGGATGCAAGGAAAGAGAGGGATGTTAGGGTCCAATTTAAGATTTGTTGAAGGAAACATATCATATAGTAGAGCTTTGTATGATTGTAAGCCACAATGATGGCTAGTAGACATGATTAGGATTGGGTCAGGTGTATAAGGAGATGTGATGAGATCATTTGATGAGTATTCAAAGATGAGGGTTGAGCATGACCATCATGGACCTATGGCTATTGTATCGAGGTTGCTTAGCCGAGACATGATGCAATGCTTGACAACAAGCTATAGGTGTGGTAAATTTGACCACTTTGCAATGTCAAGGCATGATGGAAATCATTATTCATCACTACACTAGAGTGCCTAGGATAGAGGCAGAAAGAATTATTCAAGGGTTTGATTGGCCTAATGATGGTTGTGTGATCCAATGAATTTAATTGTAGGTAGAGGAGACATATAGCAATCTAAGGTGGAGAAGAGTTGCATTCTCATTATAATCTAATATTGGAAAGGGGGGAGTCTTTGTGGAAGATCTTCTAACGCTACAAAATATAAATTGATGAATATTGGTAGGAAAAAAGTCTAAGGGGAGTCAAACATTTTGGAAGAGAATACAAAATAGAAATTGAGATATGGGATGCAAATAATGAAAGGTAAAATTTGATTTTTGAGATTGTAACAGTTATTCGTGAGACAAAAGCATTGGTCTTAGTGAAGTATCCAAAAAATGAGACACTCTTGGGAACATGGATTTGCAAGTCATCGACGTTTGAAGGATATCATCACTACTTGGTGTTGATTGATAAGGGGATGCAAATAGAGGTTGTGGTATAATAGCTTGTCTCATTGAAAAGTTGACCATGTATTGACCTTTGACCTCCTCTAATGTGTGTATTTTTCTATAAATGAGATTTGGCCACCATTATCTTGTAGGATTTGAATGTTCCATGAAAAAATATGAACATCATGCAAAATTTTCAGGTTCAACCAACATATTTTATTTTAAGGAGGTTTCTAGGTGATATCTTAATGGAGCTAAAATAGTTGCCATTCAAAGGTGTCAAAAGGAGATAATGCAAGATGAAGAAAAATCATTCTAATGAATCTCCACATGTTAAAGATGTTGTTGTTATGCTCAACCCTTGGCTTGATCAACAATGGAAGGAGATTAGGCAAGGGGCAAACAAGTGGGGACAAGGAGGCATCAACTAATGCCTATCTAATTTTAATAACACCCAAAGATTTGGCTTATATAATCAACAAACTACACATTGAAAAAATTTACACTTCTTTAAGAGATTATAAACCTAAGGCTCACTAGATTCATATCCAATTAGAGACACAAATAAAATACTTGAAGTCATATGAATTTGAAATAAATACTTGGAGATCTCAACCTTCTCTTTGAACAAGGAGAATTTAGTTCGATATTCCCATCAACGATTATGTCTATGACCATTTTTTGTGGTCCAACACTAAGAAAATATGAGATAGAGCCTAGACCTCGAGGGTCCCAAACTCAATTAACCCAAAAGTTGTCACATACCCACAATGGCTGCCTTGAGGGCCTCAGACTGGAACTCAAGCCCTACTTTGTGGACACCAAAGTTAAAACAACAACTTTGAATTCACACATGCAAAACCTAAGTTGTGAGTTCAATTTCATACTCGACTATAAGACTCTTGAACTTGGGTTATCCTCCACCTCACAAGCTAGAAGATCAAAGAACCTACATGCTTTCGAATTTGTACTTCTGTCTTCTATATTGTTGCCAAATTAGCCACCATACATGTTACGTCCTCGTCCTACCTATAGGATTTGGCATAATCCTGGACTTGGATACACGACGGTACTTCAATACGTGAGATTATTGGTTATGCCTCGTTATTCCGAACTAGGCATGTAATGTAATTAATAACCTTGTAAGGGCCTAAACACATTAGTGGAGCTAGTGCATGGGTTAGGCATGTGTAGAGTATCAATAGTAATGAAAAGTACTTTTGGAGATTTACCTTGCTTGCATGGGCAATGCATAGGTGAGGCTAGGGCCTATATATACTTGTAGGAACTCACCCTCCTACTAGTGGAAACTCACACATCTACATTCCAGTTTTTTGTGACTCATTGTTAGTTTCTTTAATGATACATGCCAGTTGTTTTCATGATTTATGGTTCTAGGCTATGGTTTTGGTCAAAAATTGGTTATTTTTTGAATGATTTTTTTACTAGAAATCGATAGAAAGCTAAAATCCAGCAAGATCAGATCATGTAGATGGCTATAACTCTGTAAATTGAGTTGCGTGTGGTTGAAATCAACCTTATGTAGTGAAAAAACCAGGGAAATTGCCAAAAGTCATCATTTTTGCAAGTTTTTTCATGAAATTTGGTTGCATACTGTTATGAAACACCTTGTAGACCTTGTAAGTGGACTAACCAAAGTCTTTTGAATATGTCCCTGAAGTTAGAGCCAAGATTTTAGAGAATAGTGGATATAGGAGGTTGGAAAAAAGCCAAAAAAAAATAGCCTTTATGTGATGTTTGGGGGATAGATTGCTATCAATCCACAAAAGAATTATGCATGGAACCAATACAGCCTGCTTTTTACTCCTTTTGGCCTTCCCAACAAGCTATTAGACCTATAAATTGGTTACTGGGGGCTTATCTCCGAATCCATCAAGTTGGTAGCTAGAGCTCCCTCCTATAAGCCATGAAATCTCCGTTCTTTAGCCCATATTGTTTCTTAGGACCTATATGAAGGCTTCAAGAAAGTCTAATAGACTATTTAAGACTGTTGGTAATGTCAGTTTTGGTGCTAGGGTGGTGTTGATATGATTTTGTATGATATGGCCTAGAATAGATGCATCCTACAATAGAATTTCAGATGTTTTGTTCTCACACGTGTGAAGACGAGGTGGCTGGGTGAGGTGTCAATCATCTCAATCTTGGTCTCCCTCTATATTGTGCTTTACCACTCCTAATTTGGTGCACTGTAGCTCAAGATATGGTCTTTTGAAATTTTGATAGTCTGTGAGTAAAATTGTCAAAATTTGTCAATGTCCTAATTGCATGCTTGTTTTTTTTTTTTTTCCCTAAATTGTTGTACTATACTTGTGTGGATTTGTTGCATGTAGATTATGTTGATGTTTTTGATATGAACGAGAGACTTACAATCGTTTTGAGTGGTCATATGCATGTGCTCTAATAGTTGGGTCATAAATCAGTGAGTTTGGAAATGGAATCAGTTTCAGTCAAAATTGGTCATAGTTCTTCACTAAAGGTTAAGAATGGACGTATTCAATAACTATGGTCAATTATTCCTATTTTAGTTAATTCAAGATGGCTGAAGAAGTTGCAAATCTTATTGTGCCTTCATACATGCAAATTTGCCAACGTCGCTCAATGATTTGAATCATCGAAATAATTTATGAGATTAGCAAATGGAAGTTTTGTCGAACCACATAAAATTGTTGTCTTCTCTTAACCTAAGATTCTAGTTTGAGATTTACTCGGGGGATAAGAAGGAGAAAAAACTGGAAGTTGTGGAGAATTAGCTCGTCAAGTGGAGCAGTTATTTCAATTTACATGGAATTCTTGATGAGAAAAACATTGAAAGTGTCATATTGTTCTCACGCGGCAAGGCATCATCATGGTGGCGAGATCTGAGTGTGAAGCCCATGACCTATGAAGGTTTTACAAAGGTCTTCAAAAACGCTTTCGTGATAGCTGATGATGTCGATTATTACTTAATTTCGTGAACTACAAGATGGTTAGTAAGAGCTTGGACTCTTATATCCAAGGATTTTTGGAATTAAGTTTCATCATTCGATCCTAAATTGGCACTTTGGCAGTTTGTCCTAGAGTTGCCTACTGATTATCAGAACAAATACAAAATAAATGTGTTTCAGGACCTCAAGAATGCTTTTTGGATAACAAAAGCATATGATTCCACAGTGGTGGCATCTAGAAAGCAAATTCCAACCACTTTGAAAACCAAGGAGGGGAAGAAGCGAGGTCCAAATCGCGCTCCCAAGTATTTTACGAATTAAATCAATTGGCATCGCAATCATCGAAGAAAAAAAAAATGAAAAAATCTATATCCCAGATGAAGGCTAAAATGGAACATCTGTGTTTCATTGCAATAAGTATGGACATGTGATGAAGTTTTGTTCGAAAATAAATAAATCTGGCACAAATGATCAAAATCTTAGGGGGTTCAGCTAAAACTCTGAAAATTAACTTGTTTGATTGTGAGTGGGAATGTTCTTTTAGTGCTGCTTCTTTCTTGCCTAGACAAGAGTAGTTAAAGGGGGGGAAATGGTATGTCCACGTCCTGCATATAGGATTCGACATAATTCTAGACTTGGATACACAGTACTCAAATGCTCGATATTATTGGTTACGCCATGTTATTTCGAACGAGGCTAGTAATGTAATTGATATAACCTTATGCCCAGACAACTAAGTTAGCATATGGATTTAGGATTGTTAATGCATGCGTAGAGTATCAATAGCAATGAAAAGTGCTTCTGGAGAGTTTAGGACTTGCATGGGCACATGAACAATGGGGGCTTTGGGGCTATATAGCCTAGTGAAAACCCGCCCATCTACATTCCAATTTTTGGTGATTCATTGTCAGTTTCTCTCTCTTTACTCTTGCGTCATGTTCCTTGGCTAGGGGGTGAAACTACTAGAGATTGATCGGTTGCTTCTACTTGGTTGGGTGGTTTTTCTCCGCAGTGTGTTCTCGTGTGTTTTGACTTCTAAGTAGGATCTTGAGGAGCTTTCCCTCACACTTAAAGACATATTCTCTAATGTAGTGGTGTAGACAATCCCACTCACAGAGGATGCTAGATTAGTAATAAGTAGTGTTTATCAATCTAATCCGAACTATGCTTAAGCTATTCCAGGTAAAAATTGGATAATCACTTGATAGCGACTTCATCTACAAGATTGAGATCTCTTTGTGAATTAGCTTATTATGGTACACCCTAAGAAGAAGAAGAAATTGAGAATTTGTCTTGATTTTAAATCCTAAATGCAATCATTTATAATGATTATTCTCCCCTTGCCTTTATGTAATTTATACTTAAGCCAATATTAGGCCAAGAGGCAGACAATTTGTTGGATGGTTATTCCATTGTTATTACACTTAAACTAGTGTGATGTTTGGCAAAAAAATGAACTGGCATGCCAAGCATGACTCTAAGGATGGGATTATGTATGTTTCATTTAAGAAAACACAGTTTAAACACCCGACCGGATCAATCACCACAACACAACGTCAAGTGCAACAAGACAAGACAACAGAATTGCTCTCTTCAAACTGTATATTCAACTAATATGTAAGTACAAAGATAAGTTGCTTAAAAGCACTCAAAGGGCTCGTAAAAGAAAGACGGCCCGATAACTCTAGAACTAAGCACACGTGGTGCCGTCGAAATAAGAAAGCACTGTATAAGTCGATCATTGCTATTTTAACTCTCTCCCTCAATGATCAACGTCTCTCTTTATTTTAGAGTTTACTCTATTCATGGAACATACCTCCATGATAGTATTACAAGTAAAGGCTTTTTACATAACCAGATCTAAGCCAAGTTTGGCTCTAAAAGTCTCAAATTTTTCTTTACTTAAAGCTTTCATAAATATATCAGCAACTTGTAATAACATAGAACAATGTACAATATTTGTATGTTCAGATTGTAGCTTCTCACGCACAAAGTGATATTTTAACTCAATATGTTTTGTCCTTGCGTGAAAGATACGATTCTTAGCCAATTGTATTCCACTTTGATTGTCACATAAAATAACTGTAGGATTTACCTGCTTCATGCCAATCTCACATAACAACTTACGTAGCCAAACAGCTTTCTGGGTAACAGAACTCAACGCTTTATGTTCAGCTTCTGTAGAAGAAAGAGAAATAGTATCTTGCTTCTTGCTAGACCATGAAAAGCAACCACTACCAAAATTGAAGGCATAACCTGTTGTTGACTTTCTATCATCTATACTTCCTACCCAATCAGCATCAACATAACCCTGCAACTTAGGTAAAACACTTTGTCTTTTGTAGATTAGGCCAATGTTAGGTGTACCTTTCACATACCTCAAAATCCTTTTTCCAGCCTTCCAATGGTCCATAGTGGGTGATGACATGAATTGGCTAATCAATCTTACAGCATAGCAGATATCAGGACGTGTATTCGTAAGATATATCAAACTCCCAACTAGCTGACGGAATAGAGTAGCGTCAACATATGCACTATCATTAATATGAGATAATTTCTTACCAGCTTTGCAAGGGGTGATGGAAGGTTTGCACTCCGTCATGTGAAATCTCTCCAATATCTTGCCCACATACTTGTTTTGACATAACCTGATATCACTGCCAGTTTGCCATACTTCGACACCCAAGCAATAGTGCATAAGATCTAAATCTGTCATCTCAAACTGCTTGCATAAGTTGGCTTTGATAGAACGAGTAAGGTTCTCATCATTGCCCGTGATAATGATATCATCAACGCAAAGTACAATCAAGGCAATGTTATCATCATTTAAAAGAACATAAAGGTTTGGATCTGAATTTGTTCTTACAAACCCATGAGAAAGAAAGTAATTGTCAATGCGTCCATACCATGCGCGTGGCACTTGCTTAAGGCCATAAAGTGCTTTGTGTAGTTTACATACCTTCTGTTCTTGCCCTTTCGCCATGAAGCCCTGCGGTTGGACCATGTAAACTTCTTCCTCTAAGTCACCATTCAAAAATGTGGACTTCACATCCATTCTCATACTCTTCGCAACAGAATGGAATTGCAGAAAGGAAGAATCGAGCACTTCAGCCAGATCCATGCTACATCAAGCACACCTACCTGCAAAGTTTTGGGCAGAAGCTACTGCCACAGCCTATTACGTACGTAACAGATCCAACACTAAAACCGTCAACAACAGAACTCCTTATGAAACATGGCATGGACACAACCCTAGTGTCATCCATTTAAAAATATTTGGTTGTGTATGTTTTGTTCACATTCCTAAACAGCTTTGGAAGAAGCTAGATCATAGGACAAATAAATGTATTTTCATTGGCTATCTTGCTTACAAAGTTTATGATTCATCCACCAATGTAGCATTTGTCTCTAGGGATGTAATCTTCCAAGAACACACATACTATGATTTTAAACAACCATCGATAAACGATGCTATGTCATTTCATCATATTTTACGTAGCATGAAATCTTTCAACGATAATGTTTCTTCTACAGAATCTACAGCTACAACTATAGAAGCCGAGCAGCTGACAATACCTGTTACTAGACCAGACCAAACTAGCTCAAATAGATCTGAAGAAATTCAAGAAGAAGCACCATCGCATCCTAGTCAACCCAGTGTTCGCAAATCCTCACGGACTTGGACAGTTTCTGAGAGGTATACACCTCAATCATTCTGGACTTCATCAGAAGAACTAGAGACCCTAGCCGAAGCAATTAAGTCCAAGGATGTTGTGAAGTGGCAAGAAGCTATGGAAAGCGAGTACAACTCACTTTTGACGAATTAGACCTGAACACTGGTCGACTTCCCCACTCACAAGAGAGTTATCGACAACAAGTGGATCTTCAAGAAGAAGATCAACTCTGATGGTTCCATTGCAAAATGGAAAGCACGGATGGTGGCTAAAGGATTCACTCAAGTCCAAGGAGTGGATTATCACGAGATTTTAAGTTTTGTTGTCAAAATGCAATCAATCAGGACTCTGATTGCATTAGCAGCCGCAAAAGGCCTCGAAATTCACCAGATGGATGTCAAGATAGCGTTTCTCAACGACAATGTCGAAGAGGAGATGTATATCTTTCAACCGGAAGGATTCTAAGTCAAGGGCCAAGGGCACAAAGTGTGCAAGCTGCACAAGCAATCTATGGTCTGAAACAAGTCGCTAGAGCATGGTTTGATAGAATCAACTACTATCTCATTCAATTGGGTAATGCAAGCAATTCAGCTAACTATAATGCTTATTCCAAGCATATAGGCACCCATTCACTTCATGTAGCTCTTTATGTAGATGATGCATTTATTTTGTCTAAAGACACTTTTCTACTGCACACTACTAAGAGTGATCTGTCAAAAGAACTTGCAGTATGATAATGCAAGTTTCTCAGGCGTCAAAGACAGCCATCGTCTGATCAGAAACTGAGGAGTCGTAGACGTCCGTGTTCTGATCAGAGTGAGTAAACGAGTGCGATCAAAGAGAAGCAAAGTGCATTCAAATCAAAATAAGCATTCATCTATGCTATACACAGATAGAAAAGCATATTGCTGTTATATTATACTAAAGCACAACAATAAGCTACAACCAGAATGACGACGTAACTTGGAGGCTCAAAATCATTCGTCTCATGGACTGAGCATCAAATAGAGTACGTGATGAAGGTGTATTTATACACCGGATCCATGTATCTAATTACAATAAATGTTTGTCATCTAACTAAGTACTTTGTTGTACTTAGGGAGTAGTTGAACTACAATGACAAAAATGTACATTATATACATGGTCAGGAGACTCGAGATCGCTAACGTGGACGAGAACGTCGCATACTTTTTCTCACTTCGCATTTTTCGGGAAGTGGCTGGAGACGTTTCTCATTGAAATAGATGACCTTCGCCCTTTTTTTCTCTCTTCACATTTTTCGCGAGAACCTCGAATGTGTTTGGGAACAGTTCACTTATTGAGCGAAAATGCCGAAGGTGTTGAAAAACAGTTCATTTGATGAAGTGACTGTTTTGTTGCACTTTTGTGAAAAAGACGACAAAAAGCTTACTTATTTGAAATAGTTGCTAAGAAGTTACTGTTGGGAAATAGTGACATTCCTGAAGTTGTCGAAGAAGTCGAACACTTCGGTTGATGAACGAAGTTGTCAGAGACTTCAGACACTTCGATTGATGGAAGAAGTCGGAGACTTAGGTCAGTCACTTATGGATTCTTCACATGCAAACTCATCCCTTTTATGAAGTGAGATGTGTGTTGGCGCGGATTTGCGCTTATTCACCCATTAATTCTATTTGGTTTGCCATGTTGTGCAAAATCTTGCCTGTTCCTAGAGGTGGAGAGACGTAGAAACCCAACTATGAAGGCCCAAACACAATGACGTGAGAAGCCTGGCCCATGAACAGGCTATGGGTCCCCATCACCATGTGAAGCCCACTCCAAAAGCCATCCTTGACGTCAAGACCTTGACGTCACGAACGACCCAATGGGACTCCCTATGAAGTGCCTCTAAAGTGGGGCGGACATGCATCTTATTGTCCAAGTTTGGCCCCAATGCAACGACAACACAAGCTTTTTTAATTTAAAAAAAATATTTTTTATTAAAGTAAACTTGCCTGTAGTCTCTGCCCGTTTGTGCTGAATTAACACGTGATTTTGTCCCATAAGGTTTTGAAAATTCTTGCATCTTTTACATATATTAAAAAAAACCCAATACCAATACCCCTATATGCTGGTGGTTGAGGTTACGAAGCCCCACGACAAATCTAGAACCCAGACACGCATTTGTGAAAAATCGAAAGAGACCTGACAACTAGAGGCCTTCAAAAAAAGTTAAAGTTGGCATTGTGCCTGCCCTTATGGGCCTTTCCCACAACATTGGGGCCAAATTCAAAACATTGGGACCAAATTGTGGAGTGGCTAAGGGCAAAGGGGCGGACCATGGTACAGCCCTTGATATAAGGGTAACCCGGTAGAACTATTGCCCTTAGAAAGCAACGATTGCAAGTATTGCAGCAGCAGCAGCAACAGCAGCTAGAGCTATGGCGAAGGCACTATTGCCACTGCGCTCCTCCTGCTCTCCTCTCTTCTCCTTTTGCTCTCCTCCTCCCGCTGCTCCTTCCCTTCGGATTCCTTCATTCGCTCTCTTGCCTCCTCTCTTGCATGTCAGGCATCATCATCCTGAGGTTTTAGTCCACCATTGCTTCCTGCCCCTTCGCTCTTTCCCGAGGCTGCCTCTTCACAGACGTGCGCATGGAACCCGTGGCTCTTCCGATGCAGGTGGGCTTCATTCAGTGCCAATACACTTTGCATTTATGCCTCAAATCTAAATCAACGATTCTGTGAACTCATAAAACTACAAGGAATGCAATTTACCAGGAAGTTCAAACTATTGCTTCTGCGATTTTCATCAATTGATGCTGCATGAATTCTGAAATGGGTAGAGCTTCAGATTGCAAATTGTAGATTTGATTCAAATAATAGGCGAAAGCAATGCAATGAACACCCCATTTTTGGCAATTTGTAACTAGGGGCGGGCTGTTGCTCTCTGCATAGATTGGTTAATCAACATAAACCGGCAGTAATTGATTTACTTTGCAATACCATCCTACCCAGAATTCAGTCAAAAACTCTTATGAACTTGATAATGTGCCTTTCGAGGTGTATCATGGAAATTATGGGCAAGTCCTCGAGAGACAAGAGGACGAGCTGCATTTTCATGATATGTCACAGAACATACATTAAGATTGCGAATATTTTGCCTAAAAGTGACTACCTGAGAGAGGTTGAAAGATTTCATCCATGATGGTTCCATATTTTCGGAATCCATCCATGAGGGCTCCCTGTTTTCAGGGCAACAGCATTACACTTAATCATATTCAAGGAAAAAATCAGGGTAGAATATTATAGTTAATAATGGGCGATCTTCTAAGATTTGAGCTGAAAAATCAAAATGCAAAGAAAGGGAGTGCATCGAGATTGTTAAAAATCGAGATATAAGGAAAATTGTTCTGCCATTTTGTCCCTCCATAGACCTAGATTAGAAGTTGACATCTTGAGTAAAAAATATGGCAAAGCCTCTTAACCTTGATTGGGTAGGATTTCATTTGGTAAATTCACTTGTTTCATAACTTGCCATGGTAACATTGTAGGCCCAGCAGCAACTTCCATGCTTGCATTGAATAAGGCCTCTTCGAAAGCTGGAAGTGATTTAGGTGTACCTAAATTTCTGTGAACTTCAATATTTCACCTCACATTCAAGGCTATGATTTGAATTGTGTCTGTAAGGTTCTTAGATTGCTAAGATCATCTATGCAAATCCATGCTAGATTTTATTGACAAAACGTCTACTCAAAAAAAAAAAGCCTATTTGAGAGTATCTATTAGCATGGCTCAGCAACCTGTTTTTAAGACCAATTTTGGATGATGATGCATAGCAGTTTCTCAAATCAATGTAGATTTTATTCGAATCTAGAAGCAGCAAACAATTGATACATGCAGTCATATTCTTAAATCACTTAGGTTTAGGGGAAGGTTCTCCTTGGTTTGGGATTTGTAATTATGGACTACTGGGTCTGTAGATGACATGTATAATTGTATTACAGGATCCTAGTCATTTACGACAGGGCCTATAATTATTTATATCAATCTTTTGGTCACAAGGCTTCTTTTCATCATGTACGGGGCCTGAAAGCTGTTTTTATGCATTCCTTTTGGAATTGGCCAACTATTACCCTTTTGGTCTTGGAGTGGGGTCCTACTAGGAGAGGGTGCACTATTTTTCATCATCTGACCCTAGTTTGGATAAGCTTAGGTCCTACAAGCTTTTATTTTAAGGTTCATGTTGAGTATAAACAGGCGCTGTGTGCATTCATTCTTCAGCTTATGTTTTGGTACCACTTGGGCTCTTCGTGGGAGAATTCTCGCCTTTGCTATTGCTTGTAAGGCTTTAGCCATTGATTCTATGTGATGCTATATGCCACTCTTCGTGAGAGATTGTTAGATTACTTAATGTATTGTCAATTTATGCTTCAATGATGCTAAAACCTATAATTTGGTTTATAACTGGGTAATAGAACTCTTTATAGGGCTGATTTCTTACTGTCTTGAGGGAAGAGACTAGGCGCTAGCCTACATGGATTTTTTTTGACATTGAGTATTGGCACTCTCCCAAATTCAATCCATTATCTGCTTCAGCTTTAGGCAGTATCACTTCCTCCATCTCTAGCATCCTATTTGGAGGCATTTTTAATGCTCATCATTGCGATTCGCTTCTTGATTTTGGACAACACTTTTGATGGCTTCATTGTAAGAGAATGCAATATACTTCAAGCCATAGAGAGAGGGGGGAGAGAGAGAACACCACCATGGCTTGCTTATTCAAGAAGATGCACAATACAATAAAAAATGAGAGCGAGGAGTTGCAACTTTACAAATTGGTCCAGTGATCCCTAGGTCCTTTTACACACATAAGGATGTGGTCCACATTAATCACATGGCTTGGCACTTTAGGCCCATCTAGCCACTTTATACATTAGAATACATTTCAACAATGGTAAATGACCAATATAAACTACAATGCAACTAATATTGGGCATGGCTAACTACAACACTGTAATAGCCAATAATGCTGATGTCGCACGCACATCAACCACTTGTGCCATGTCATGATGTCGGCCATCATGGAGGTGAAGATATATTTCCAATACTGCCCCCTGATTGGACATCAATGATCGACACAAAGTATCTAGTCAACAAATACTTGAATATTGCAGAAATGCCACTATGGTTCGAAACAAGAAGATAGGGTTCTCTTGCATCTTCAAGGACGATACCTTCTAGGTTGGTAGTGGGTGTCAGAAATCTCTTTGTAGAAGTAAATCACAAGGCTCATGAATGAATTGTAGTTGAATTTCATATTCAACTTAACCACATCATCTTCATAGTTGCACTCTGATTCCGAAACGTGGTCCCAAATCGTGGTCCAAATCGCAGTCCAGGATCGCGTTGCGGATTTTTTGTAGAAACGCTTAGAATCGTGTTTTTTTTTTTTTTTTTTGATTTTTTTTTTGGGCAATATGGGTATCAGATGAAAGCTCTAATTAAGAGCATTATTACTGTGTAGTTTGCCAAATGTTTCGGGTACAGGATGGTCCAGTTCAGGTGCATTAATCCATGTTGGGTTTTGTCAAGGATAAAAATTCAAAACTAACCTCTAGCCTGTTCGTTACGATCACAGATGGTCCCAGTGGGACAGAGATAGAGAACTGTGGAGCAATTGTATCTCGCTTTTTGCTTCGGGGGGCGCTGCCCCCCGATCCCCCTGCCAGCCCCCCTTGGACCCCTGTCACATGTACTTTGAATCCCTTGCCCAATGTAATTGGTAAATTGTAATTATTAAATTGTAAATGGCTAAGTCACCGGCTTATGGAGAGAATTGTAAATTGCAATGTAAATATCTGTTATAGTGACTAAATCCGAGATGGTCAAGGGGGTACTGGGTCTCAAGTCTGTTGGACTGACCTCCTAAAAAGTAGGAAGGGTTGACCGGTCAACGTGACACGTGTCATATGCTCATGGGGACACTTGGTCCAGTGCATGAGTGACACTCGTCGAATGGTCAATGGACGGGTCAACAGGACATGTGTCATATGCTCATTGGGACACTTGGTCCAATGCATGAGTGACACGTGTCAGACTGTCCACCTACTAGCTTGCCTATGTGTCAGGGTATTGCCAAGTGGCAAGTGTCGACTGTGCATGGAGTTTGCCATGTGTCGACGTTAGGATGTGTCAGGGTTAAGGGGTGCTTGAGGGGATATAGTGTGAGCCTGGTCAGGCATTCCTCATTATGGTATTCCTATGCAGCTATGGTTGGGAGGAGACTTGCAGCAGAGCTCTCATGTTTGCTTGTTGATCTATGTACATTTGCTTGAGATTAATAAAGTGACGGATTTGCTGGGTAATTCTGTGTATTTACTTAGGGTTTGTGATCTTGTGTGCAACATTTGGTATCAGAGCATGTTGCTTTCAAGACTTGTGTGGGATTTGGCATCTTCAGTTAGGGTTTGGAGCATTCTTGGAGAGCCAACGCCCTACTGCAGGTGAGCTGCTAGAAAATTTGGAGCCCATAAGATAGTAGATGGAAGCCCTATGGTGGATTGCTGATCTTTTGGCAGCCTTTGAGCATTTTCTACTACGCGGCTTGATTATTCTCTTCGCTTTTGTGAAAATCCAGCCCACATAGGATTCGAAAATCTGTTTGTAACTTCTTCAATACTCAGTATTTTCCAGATCTGTCAGTTGCAATAAGCTTCTTGTGGAAGGTCGCTGGTAGAGCAGGGCTTTTCGCCTTCTGATTCGGTGATCATCCATAGTTTTTTGCCAATTGTCAGCTTGAAACCCTAGTTTGCTGATTTTTTGAGAAGAAGAGTCTATGTGTAGAACTTGGCTATAGGAGGTCTATTCTATCCAGTTCTTCTAGGAATTCAGGGCAACCTATCTGTGTAGTGATTTGAGGTGCTGAGAGCTTGGTTTCGCTTTGTTTCTGCTACTTATTTTTTCTGCTATGGCATTCGCAAGCAACACCAGTCAAGATTCACAAAGATTAGATGCTGTATGTTCCAAGGTGGATGCTATCGAAGCTACTCTTAAGCTGATTTTGGAGCAACTCAAAGGTAAAGGGGCTAGTGTTCCTGAGAGAGTCAGTGGTACAACTATGGAAGCAGAAAGGACATTGTCAATGGGCCATGAAGCTGAGTTGGGGTTTTGAAAGAGAAAGCTACCTACTATCAAAGATTTAAAACCTCCGAAGTTCACTGGAGCAGTATCTATGAGAACTATTGATGCCGTTGAGAATTGGTTGCAAAAGTGGGAGAAAGCATTCCAGATGTGTGGCATAGACGATGAAACTGAGATGATTGCTGAAGCCACATATCGTTTTCAAGAGTCAGCACAAAGGTGGTGGAGGAAGGTGGAAAAGGACGACCTAGTTCCAACCACATGGGAGGCATTTCGGCAAATGTTTGCGCAAAATTGGGTGCCTATGGATGAAGACAACAGAGCCATGCAACAATGGTCTTATTTGAAGCAGGGTAACTTGAGTGTGCAGGATTATGCAAACAAGTACCGAGAGGTTTTGTTACGCCTTCCTCAGGAAGTTCCTATGTACATGCAAATATTTCACTTTGTGGAGGGACTTCGAGAGAGTATTCGCCCTTTCGTGCACAATCTCATGATTTGCGGGGAGCCATCCATGATGGCTTTGTATTATGAAGATGGGAAAAAAGGCCCGGATCCTGTTGTGGTAGTTGGTACAGGTGGTCAACAACCTTGGGGACGGAAGGGCAAATGGAACAAAAAGAGAAAGTTTAAACCAATCAGTGGCAAGCTCGGGGTGACCAAAAGAAGGGTGCAGGGGCCCCAAAAGGCAAAGGGTTGTATGGGCAGCCCAATGCCCAAAAGGGTCAGCGTCCTTCAATGTTGTCGCCTCAAGACCAAGAACGTGCAAAGAGGGAGAACCTTTGTTTTGGATGTTTGGGGTAGCATAGGTGGAAGGAATGTCCACGGAACTTGATGCGGACCACATATAATCTTCAGGTGGACCAAATGAACCAGGGTGATGACCCTATGACAGTGGAAGAGATCGAGCAGGAAGCCAATCCAGATGTTCCACGCCTCATGAATGTTTTGGTGGTCAAGAGAGTGGACACGGCTCCACCAGCGCTTTTGTCAAAATCGGCTCACCAAGGGTATCAATTTCCTAACACTTATCTTATTGTTATGCGAGGGCAGCTGTGTGGTAGAGATGTTCAGGTTCTATTTGACACTGGGTCCTCTCATAACGTGTTGAATCCAACTTTGGTACGGAAGTTAGGTGTGAATACTCAACCATCCCAGTACCGGTACACAGTGGAAATGGCTGATGGAAAGGGTACAGAGATTTGGGATAAGAGGGTTGTGGGCATTCCACTAACTGTACAAAGTTACACTGAAGAGTTGGATTTTGAGATAACACGGCTTGCGCGGTTTGATGTGGTGTTGGGCATTTGTTGGCACACGATGCGGAAGCCACACATAGCCTGGGATACTCATGTGTATGAGTTCCAGTTTGATGGTGTGATGCATTCCCTTCGTGGGGAGCGGGATGTGCCTCTTGGACCGCTTGTTTCAGCTACGCAGTTGCGTAGGATCCATTGTGAGTACATGTGTGTTTGCTTTCTACTTGATATGTCTACTAATACTAGTCAGAGTAGCATGCAGTGTGTGCAAACCAGTACTATTGCCAATTTGGATCAAGAGATTAGGAGAGAGTTTTCAGATGTGTTCATAGATGATCTTCCATCTGTTTTACCTCCTAAGAGGAATGTTGAACATAAGATTGAATTAATACCCGGATCATGTCTTGTCAATAGACGTCCTTACAGAATGAGTCTTAAGGAGGAAGAGGAAGTGAGACGGATGGTCGATGATTATCTGGCCAAGGGGCAGATATGACCTAGTTATTCCCCTTTTGCCTCTCCGATCATTCTTGTAAAAAAGAAGGATGGATCATGGCGTATGTGTGTGGATTATCGAGGTTTGAACAAGATAACAGTTAAACATCGATATCCTATGCCACGTATAGATGATTTGCTTGATGCCTTGTCAGGTGTCACTGTGTTCAGTAAAATGGACCTAAAGAGTGGATACCATCAGGTTAGAGTTCGTGAAGAGGACGTTCACAAGACTGCCTTCAGAACTCGGTTCGGTCACTATGAGTATCTTGTGATGCCATTTGGATTGACTAATGCCCCAACTACATTCATGATGATGATGAATGATGTGCTCAGACCGTATATGGGTAAGTTTGTCGTAAACTTTGTTGATGACAATCTGACTTACAGTGCAGGTGAGGTGAAGCATATGGCTCACCTTAGGACTGTGTTGTCTACTTTGAGGAAGAACACTTTGTTTGCCAATAATAAAAAAAGTGAATTGTTTAAAAAAGAGATCGAGTATCTTGGTCATGTAGTGTCTGCTGATGGAGTAAGACCAGATCCTAAGAAGGTTGTTGTGATCGTTGCGTGGCCTGTGCCAGCTGATTTGACAGCACTCCGTTCTTTTCTTGGATTGGCAGTATTCTATAGAAAATATTTTAAGAAATACTCCTATATTTGCAGCACCTTTGACTGATTTGACTCAAAAGAATAGATTTGGTGAGCGGACTAAACTGCAACAAGCAAGCTATTGCTGAGTGCGTCACTCTAAAGATTGTAGACCCTCAAAAGCCCTATGTTACAGATACGGATGTGAGTGACATTGTTGTGGAAGCTGTTCTGATGCAAGAGGGTAGGCCTGTGGCCTTTGAGAGCAAGAAGCTCAACCCTGCTCAGAAAACTTATCCAACTCATGAAAAGGAGTTGTATGCCATAGTTCATGCATTAAAGGCATGGAGGCATTATCTGTATGGATCGGAATTTGAGGTATTCACTGATCATTATACCTTGAGATACTTTTGTAAGCAGCCAGACCTTAGAGGCCGGCCAGCCAGATTGGTCTGAGCTCATCAGGAATTCCTAATGAGATTCGGTACAAGAAAGGTGTCGAGAATCGTGTGGCAGATGCACTATCTCGTGTAGTGTATCAGATGTCATTTGTAGTCATTGAAAATGACTTACTATCTGAGATAAGAAAGGCTCAGCAGGAAGATCCTCACTGTAAGAAAGTGGAACATGAGGTGAGTCATGGCCATGCAGAGTCTCAAGAGGAGAGCTCTTCTACCTTGGTTCTCACTTATCTTAAGTATTCCATAGAAGATGGAATAGTGATGAGAAATGGCAAGGCTCTTATTCCAGCTTGTGAGGTGCTGCGAAAGAGGATCTTGCATCTCTGTCATGATAGCCCATGGAGTTTGCCATGTGTCGACGTTAGGATGTGTCAGGGTTAAGGGGTGCTTGAGGGGATATAGTGTGAGCCTGGTCAGGCATTCCTCATTATGGTATTCCTATGCAGCTATGGTTGGGAGGAGACTTGTAGCAGAGCTCTCATGTTTGCTTCTTGATCTATGTACATTTGCTTGAGATTAATAAAGTGATGGATTTGCTGGGTTTTTCTGTGTATTTACTTAGGGTTTGTGAGCTTGCGTGCAACAACCCCCCCGATGACAGTAGTAGGGGGGGCGCTGCGCCCCCTGCACCCCCCCATAGATAAAAAATGGGGTCCAAATGTGCGCCGATAAGGGCCCAACATTGCACTCACATCTCTAGTGAAATGATTACAAAAGTGATCATCATCTATAGAGTTGATAGTTTGGGCTGTAGCATTAACAATTACTGAGAACCAGAGCAAATAACAACCAAATAGCTACTGACTTTTATCTGCTTGTGCCCTATCTACTGGCCTTCTGGGAGGCAAAACGCTGGTTTGACCATTGCTCCCCTAAAAAAATTTCACACGTTGCGTCAAGAAATATAGCTCCAAATTTTGTTCCATTCTTTTAATGGAGCAGAAGATCACAAAAAAAGGCTCAAGTAGGTTCATGATGCCTCTTAAGTCATAATAAACGACTTTATTACTTATTCATGACACTTTAGGTAGAAATTTAGTTTATCTTGGAACTGGCAATTCACGTTAACTACATGAATTTTGCCTCATTTTATTTGACAATATTCAAATTTTGCACTTCAGGCACTAAAGCTAAACTTGTCATTTAGAGGCTAGACCAATAGTTTTGAAGTCTATAATGACGTTTTAAAACTGTACATAAAATACTAATAGTCAAATTTCATCATGAAATAACGTCACTTTCCAATTCACTTTACATTAGAAATCTCATAATAGAAATCTCAAATCATTAATGATAAAGGCAAACTTCACCTTTGAAGTTTTGCATAATTTATTTGACAAGGGTTGATCTTTTCACAGCCCTTCAATTTGACATATGAATATGACAAAATGCTCATTATTTGTTGTCCTTCAACTTCAGTCAAAAGCAAGGCACATTTTATCTTAGGACATATGGGTATCACCGTTTCTTCAATAGAAAAACTTTGAATAGCAAACACAGAATAGCAAAATTTGTTAAATTTGCATGAAACTTCTGTCAGAAACTTGCTACACAAACTAAAATGATAGTATATGCTGTAAGGAGCATTCTAACATCAATAATCCTGGAAATTGCTCCTCCAATTGGGTCGATTGGATCACAAATGCTTGCTGTCCGTGAAATTTCCAGCAAGAAGAACTATACATTAGCAAGAATACAAAGCAATAAATCAGATCCAACAAGACACCAATCTAGGATAGGATTACACTAGCATTAATTAGCAAGAGATTCTACCACAAAAAACAAATCACAAGAGCACATGTGAGAAGAAATCTCTCTCTCTCCAATAGTGCGCCCATCTAGGAGGAGGAGGTATCATTTATAGATTGGAAAGAAATGATATGTGATGTACATGGCTTCCAAGTGTCAAAAGTAGGTGAAATAGGTGTCCCACATGCTAAGTAGGTAAAATAGGTGTCCCACATGCTAAGCATGCACTTTCTCTCTTCATGCAATGATTTGCCTTGGTCCACAAGTTACCTATCTAGGAAAAATGCGCCCTCCTACAACATAAGAAAATTCATGTAGTTCCAACATATAGTTGGTAGCATGTAAAATTACCCCTTAGGGTCCCATGTACAACTTATGGGCCTACTCAAGGTTTTAAAACCTTTACAATAAATTTTTATAATGTTTACAAACTTGGTAAGCCTATTTAAACTTTGAGAGAATACAACGCAAATTAAAATTGCGTGGCACTAAAATACATGGTGAAATTGATCAAACTTAAACCATAACTGCTCCCCCCTAAGTTTGGTCCATTTTACATACTCCAAGCTTCTTCCTATGACGATGAAATAATTTTGCATGGAGTGGCTTTGTAAGAATATCTGCAACCATGTTACTTGAGTCAATGAAGATAGAAGAGAGAGAGAGAAGAAGAAGGAAAAAGTTTATTAATGTTTTTCCAGTGCCTGAAAAGCAATACATACAAAGTAGGGGCAATGTCCATGTGAGGACTTATTTCCTAACTATCTCTCTACCAAAAGTCAACTGATGACAAATAAACCATCATGCAAGAAGGAGATGCAAGAGCTTAACCTCTCGCTTTGCCGAGGTACAGATGCAAGAGCTTAACCACCAGCTCTGCCGAGGCAAATAACGCAAGGGAGAGAGGAATGTCTCTGTAGAGACAATAATAACGGCCTCGGATCTCATAATATATAGGACATCTGAGAATGAAATGTGACTCATCCTCTACCTCTTGCATTGAGCATAACTAGCAAATCCGTTGTGGTATGGGTGTGTCAGTATATTGGCCCCCCACTAGCAAGCTAATGTGAGGAGACACAAAGCTGCCCAATACATACGGTATCGAAGACCATATGATAATGTCTGTGAAAGATACAACGATAGGATAGGTAACTTGATATCATCTAACTGTAGGAGATGAGCGCCGTAAAAATGCATCTTGACCCTCTTTGGATCTGGTTGTGACCACACTGTTTGGATATAACTACGATAAAGCTGATGTCGAATATAGGCATGAGTCCCATGAGGGGAGCTACTATAGATATCCCCCATCTGCCAAGAAACTCAGAGACATCCTCAAACCATGACGACTTAGCCTGCTGACTAGCAATAGTCTGAGATGAAGTGTAAGCAGCAACCAAATACCTGGAAGTATCCATATTTGCTAGCCTATGTAAGAACATGACGATTTGGAACATAGCCTCAACAACCATAGGTGGAGACGCAACCTCTGCTAGTATAATGTCATGAGGAACCGATGCCTTCGTACGGATCATCCTAGTAAGCAAGTTTGTCATAAAATCTTGGTTTTTTGTTGACAAAAACTACTTTTTGGCCTTTTTCTTTTGCTTCCTAAAGGATTTTCTTCCTTGCTATCCAGATCATCATCCATAAAAATAAAAGTGCCTTTGAGCTTGTCCCTAAGCTTCAAGGCTGCATTACGGTGTTCAATCGAATGGAACTTGATAAACAATACGTTATCATCAAATTTGCCTCTCCATGCAATATCAAAACCATCAACAACGTGAGAGTTTATTTGTGAGCAAGTCTTTAGCTTTAAATGGTTTCCCCTCATTCGAAATCCCTCTTACACGAATGTTGAGAGCTTTTTTTGCCCTTCTTTCTTGTTCCGACAAGAGAGATTCTATAGTAGATTCAACAATAACATTCTTCACATTCGGTTCATATTTACCTTCATCAAACAATGAGGCCCATGTTCTTGCCCTTTTTCCAAATAAGAGACTTTTTCCGCCATTTTTTGAAGCAGGTCTTGTGCACTTCTATCCTCCTCCAACTGCCTCTTAAGCTGCAAATTTTCCTTCTGTAAATATCCCCTTTTCTCCTTGATCTTGCTGTTTTCCGTTTCTAACGAGCTTATCCGTTGCTTAAGCTCACGCATCCCTGTTTCAAAACACTGAGCTCATAGAGTATATTCATGGAAGGAGAGGGAGGTGAGAAAGATTGGATGCCGGGGGGGGGTTTGGTGCTGCCTCTGCAGGCAGTGCTGCCATGTCAGCAGGCACGTCAGCAGGCAGCACTTGCCTAGCAGCTGGACGCGGAGGGGAGTGATGGCGTGGCGACATGAGAGAGAGAAAGAAAGAAAGATCTTTATTTTTCCAAATTTGTGCAGCTGTTCCAATCCATACAGTACTGTTTCTAGTCCATACAGTGCAGTACCAGCAGTTGTACCAGGGTGACAGTGACTGTATATGTACTTTCTTGGAGGAAAGAGGTGTTTTTCCCAAATTTTTAGACTTCTGCAGCGAATAAAGTGCTTGATGGACCTGCTGCTGACTCAGCAGGCCGTACAATTCGTACAATGGACAGTACAGTGATTGCAGAGCATGTAATAGCCACTGTTTTGTACTGTAATCTATTTTTAAAGCTGTTTTTCAGACAACAGTAGGATAACATTCTGTATTGAAAGTACATCTAGATAGTACAGTCAGTATAGTACGAATTATTTTTGTACTATCTGAACAGTACTTGTCAAGTTTCTTTAACATTGCTCATTTTAGCATTTTTAACGTGCAAGATCTCAAGAAACTTTAAGCAATTGAACTACAGTATTGTACATTAAAAATTATTGCTAAGGGCTACGATACATTTGGGTGTGGGGAGCATTTATAACTGCAAATTATGGGCTACGGTACAAATTCTTGATAAACTTTTGAGAATCTTGGGCTATGGTACATAACACATTTTTGAGACTGCATTTAATTTAATTTTTCCCCAAGAAGCATTTTTCATTGGCAATGTGAATTGGCGTAAGCTTAAACACACTTCAGAGGTTATTCAACCATAATTTTGAACCTCAATCTAATCAAGGAATTCTTGGAGTTGATAAGTTATTGGTCATTTTGGGACCATTTTAAAAGTACAACTCATAATTCTTGATTTTGTTACCACAACAATCTTTTAGGCAATTTTGACTCTTCATTTTGTTACCCATGATTCATGGATCCCTCTAGTGACATCACTATCATAGAGAAATTTGATGGGAGCAATTTCCACATGTGGAAATTTAAGCTCAGAATGATTTTGTTGGCCAAAGAACCGTGGGATGTTGTCACTAGTATTGAGGTCAAGCCTAAAGCTGATCTGCCAGCAACTGCCAGATGGAGACAGAAGGATGGCAAGGCACGTGCCACCATTGCTTTGAGTCTCAAAGACTCCCATATTTCACACATAAGCACAGCAGGAAGCTTAAAAGGAAGCCTGGGACATAGCGATGAGACTGTACGAGGTCAAGGGCGTTAGTCGAAGTTGTTGTGAAAGAGATTTTTCTCTTTCAGGATGGACGAGTTTGAGCCCATGACAATCAAAGTAAACAACTTCAAGTCACTTTTGGAGCAAATGGTGTCAATTGGTTCTCCAGTGGATGACTCAGATGCTGTTATGACTTTGCTCTCAAGCCTACCAGAAAGGTTTGAGAATTGGACTATGATAGCGTCAACACAGCTTGAGTTGACATTGCAAAGAGTCATATCTATGCTATTTCAAGAGAAAATCAAGAGATCTTCCTCTAGTTCTGATAGAGCTCTTGCACTGTTTGCAAGGAAAAATAATCAGAAGGACCGCAAGGTCAAGCAGAAGTTAACACCTATTAGCTCTCAAGTGAAGACAGATCAGATGGGTCAGCAGTCTAGTGATAAGGCTTCTTCTTCTAAGTCTAACATTGTGTGCTATTATTGCAAAAAGAAAGGACATATGATCAGATTACAGTAGATAAGAGAAGCATACATTCATTCTGACATAATATTGAAGGCGAGAAATTGTAGTATTCATGTAAAAATTAGATGAATAGTGAGCACAAGACAATAGTGGATGCAACCATGTACTCGAAACTAGCTCTGAATCATTGATCATCTCCAATTGATACACTTTTACTAATTAGCAATACTTGAATGCAAGCTAGTAGCTTGAGAAAATGATCAGCTATTTATACTAGTCGGGAATGCTGCATGGGCTTATCCAAATGACGGTTCAAGACAGTTGTTTGGCTGTTGATCACAATTGGTACTTAGCCATATTGCGTTGTCACTTATTCAGTTAGGTTACATGGTAATTACTTGCTAACAATGGTTAGAGCAAGTCGTTAGCTTCATAACAAGTGGTAACATGATTTGTTAACCTTCGATAGTCGCTCGATAGTCGCTCGATAATTGTCGTTGTCGTTGTCGACCCACCTGTTGGCGATTCCTGTGTATTTCTACAGATTGTGTGATAACGCGAGTAAAAATGTAGAAAACTGGATAAATGAATGGAGATTGACTAATAATCGGATTGTAAGGATAATAATCCAACACTCCCCCTTAATCTAAATCCATGAATGCCTTGACCTGTAAACTTAGCATTGGACAAAATTTTTGTGTGCATCCAAGCTCAATGCCTTAGTGAAAATCTCTACCGTCTTTTCTTGCGTTCGACAGTACTCCAAGCTTACTTCTTTGCTGAGAACTTTGCTTCTGACATCGTGATACTTGATCTCAATGTGCTTATCCTTAAAATGAAATCTAGGGTTGGCTGATAAAGTGATAACACTTTGATTATTACAAAAGACAATTTCGGAGCATACTGTTTCAGAAAAATGTTTGATAGTAGGTTTCTCAAACACATTGCTTCCTTTGCCGCTTGAGAGGCAGCAATGTACCCTAATTTTGTAGAAGATAAGGTTTGCTTGCGACGGTTCCATGTGATTGGACCATTGTTGAGGAAAAACGTAAATTCAGATGTGGATCTATGAATCGTCTGCATATCTTGCTCAACTTGCATCCTGTGGAACCAAGCTCTAGCAGATTGCTTCAAGTCATAAAGTGCTCTATGGAGTTAACATACATGATTTTCTTTCCCGTTGATTAGATAACCTTCGAATTGTATCATGTAGATATTTTCTTCGATAACTCCATTTAGATAGGTTGTCTGCACGTCCATCTGATGTATCTCTAGATTGGCTACAACAACATACGATAGAAGAGTTCTGATTGGAGACTGCTTGACTATCGGACTAAAAGTCTGTGTAGTCGATATTCGGGATCTGGGAAAATCCTTTTTGCGACAAGTCGAGCTTTCCTTCGATCGATACTTCCATCCGCAAATGTCAAGGTTGCCAACCCCCCATCATAGTGATGGGAGATCCAAGGGTGATTAAGCCCTATATGGTCCCATACATTCATGTGGATCTTAAAGATCATTTTTATGGGGTACCTCAAAAACATTTCATTGTGGTTCCTTAAAACCATTCATAGTGGTTCCTTAAAACTGTTCATAGTGGGCACAGAGCACATGCACACTCACAAATTATGTGGTTAGTTCTTCCAACGCATGAGGTTGGATCCAAATAAAATCATAAAGAAATTTTAGATTCAAATGCATGGCGCAAGATCAAATCAGGCTTCTTTCAATCCCATAGCGATTAATTCTTTTTGGCATGGATCTTTGGTACCACTCTAAAGAGTACCTGCACAAACCAACATCTTAGTAGCGTATGAATTCAACAACAATTCATAGTCATCCTCAAGTGAAACTTGTTATCATAATGAGTCATAAAGTCAAATTTCGATGACATAAACAAGATAGAGTATCTATTTCAAATACATGAGTGAACCAGACTTAAATGGTGGTCCATGGTTGGAGGAGCTTCATTCTCATTGACTGGCTAATAGGATTCCATGAGCTCGAGCAATCAAGAAAGTTTGGAGTTAAAGCTTTGAGACTTTGTTGAATGAATTTTTTTAGGTTACAATATTATTTTGTATTGTTTTGCTTAATTTTTACAAAAGTACCTTTGAAACAAGGATTCAATGGAGTTTTACATAGTTGTTGCAAGATTTGCTTTTTTCAACCCATATTAGCTTCATTAGAATGGTCTAAGGCTGGTTGATTTTTGTCTTGTTTCATGTAATTTCATGAGAAGCAATTAGGCAACCTAAAAATGAAAGTTTGTAATAAAGACTCTTTTGAGTTTAGTTGAAGATCAAGAAGATATGATGATATGGAATTTTCATCTTATTCCCCTTGCATTATTGTATTTTTGTACATGGTGACCAGTGAAAAATGAAAAGGTTTTATCCATTGGATTTTTGGGACTTGGAATCATGGGAACAGCAATGGCACGCAACCTCATTAAATCAGGGTACTTGTACTTTTTGTGCTTGCTGTTTTATAAGTTTTCATTATTGTGATTTTGTAAGTTAGCATAGCACATTTTATGGACTTTTTGCTCAAAGATGTTTGATCTATGTCAATTCCTGATCTCCAAAAGAAATTTTTGATTTTTTTATCAATGAGTCCACAAAATAACATTAGAAATAACATAAGGTAATAATAAAATGTGAACATATGATGATTCTCCAACAAGGATTAAAATACAAAAGCCAATACTTTACTTTGCAACAATTCACAAACGACAAACCTTTCTACTCTAAGTTATTCTAGAACGACACTCAGAAATCCTGATCACAAAAGCTGCAGAATAATGGTTATGCAGTTCTGATTTAACCATAGTCGACGCCGCCGGCAGATTCAGTTTTTGGTCCAGTGGGATGGTCGTCCTATTGAGGAGGCCACATGGGAGCCTATTGATGTCTTTTATCATACACCATTACTTGCGGATCAGGCTCGTGCTCTTGCTGCACTTGTTGATTCCTCTACATCAGATGCTCCTCTAGCTGTTGATGCACCAGGGCTTGCTGCTACTTGATCCGGTTATCTTTTCGGCAGTTGGGTCGTTTTTTTGTGTCGGGGAGAGTTATGGACTCGGCTCATTACATTCACCGTGTCCAATTACATTTACAGTTACTTTACTTTATGCATAAGCAGGCCTTGGGCCCTTTTTTATTCGTTAGTGACATTCAGACTATATGGTTGGCCTTTGGCCTTATTATTCATTATTAGGCCATTTGGACATATTACTGGAGAGTGGGGGCCTTCTTGGAGGACGCACTATTATCCCTCCCGGTTGGGCCCTAGCCATTGGAAGCTTCCTTTTAGGGCTTCCTCTTGGCTATAAGTAGGGAAACTGTGTCATTTGTCATTCAGCTGATGATATTGATCTCTCTCTTTAGCCTCCTTAATCTCTCTCTTTCCTGCTTTCTAGGGTTAAGTCTTGCTTATGTGCTGCTTTCATAGCTTAAGTCTTGCTTATGTGATGCTTTCATAGCTTAGCTCTAGATCAGCTGTGGCTCTATTCGTAACTTCACAACATACTCAGTACATGCATATAGAAGAATAGCATACAAAATCAAGATGCAAGTTCTTTATAGGCAAGTAAGTGACACAAGAGCATAAGGTTGCCATGCCATAGGTAATGAGGATAATAGGGATATAGGATTGCCATGGCATTGGTAATGAGGAGAATCTAGATCTAGGAGAGAAAGGAAATCCTCGTGATTCAATCTTGAAGGTGAATACGGACATTTTCAAAAAGTTGCCATACCACTAGTAGATAGGAGATTTAGGATGTGGGAGAGGAAGTCCTCTTGATCTAATCTTTATTAGAAATAGCAAGATACACAAGAGATTGGGTTGTGGCAACAACCACCCAGCCAACAGTCTTAACAAATAGTTAGACGCCTCCTATAGAAGACACTATGGTATCAAGAGCATAGAGAGAATGATTGATCGTCACACATGTCGACACGGGGGGAAGGGTGGGGTCGATGGTGGTGAGGCTATAGATATAGTCTGCCAAACCCTAGTTTGCAACAAAATGCGGATTGTCCTTCCAGGATAATCTCTCTTCTTGCATAAGTATAGTACCCAAAATAGGCATCACACCCAATCACTCTTACATGAGGCAATGCCTTAACTAAATAGGGACATAAGACCTATTTCAAGTTAAAGGCTATCTTAGGATATAGGCTAGGCTCAAATCCAACTATACATGTTAAAGGACATAGATAGTAAAAAGTATATATAGATTTAAATGGTAAGATGTAAGTGAAATATAATACAAAATATGTCCATCTTCGAGAGAGAGAAAGAGGGAGAGAGAGAGAGAGAGAGAGAGAGAGAGAGAGAGAGAGAGAGAGAGAGAGAGAGAGAGAGAGAGAGAGAGAGAGAGAGACTTATTAACGTCTTTTCCATGCCAAAAGGCATATAAGACAAAAAGTACATATCAAGTGTGTGGTGCAAAATAGGAGCGTGTAAAATGTCTCCGATAACAATAAAGAAAACATATATGAAGTGTAACTATTAAAAACAGCCACCATCTAATATCTACCAATGTCTGATAACTGCTAATAATTGCTAATGACAAAATGTAACTATGATGGTGGTGATGGTACACGTGTATATGCTCATCATAAAATCATCAAATCAAATCTTGCTGCCACTGAAGAAAGATGTAATGGAGATTGCAGCTGGAGGTAATGTGTGTTGATGACGTCGTCTAGGAGGTCGTCTGTGAAGTGTCTCCTCATGTAGTGATCCTACAAGCAACAGGAATCTGGGTAATACGCTGTCTCACGTCTTTGTGTTGGGAGTCATCATCAATCTCACTATCCTCTGAGTCTAGATCATGCCGTGACCTCTTGCGAGAAAAGAAGGATGTGATTTGGAGTTGTGTGTCAGGGTGACTAGATTGAGCTGGCTGACATAGATCCTGTCGCAGAAGTAACATCTCTTTGATCATAAGTGCTACACAACGTGGATCCTCATATGCTATAAATGACCGTAGAGTAACTGATGCATCTCGAAAAAGACAGTGATATCTCCCTTTGATCTCATAGTATGCTAGACATCTGAATAAGAAATGCTCCTCCCGTGGGGTACTCTGAAACCACCCATTCTCAATCTCAAGCTAAACTGAGAATCCTGCTGTATCCAACTCCAAAAAGTGAGTCCGATAGTAGTTGGGTTTGACCCCAAGGTGGCCCTGCCACCCATGCGATAATCTTGAATCTAGAACTGGGAATCCTGCTGTATCCAACTCCAAAAAGTGAGTCCGATAGTAGTTGGGTTTGACCCCAAGGTGGCCCTGTCACGCTCGACTCAAATATGCTTTGTATAGGAACTATCTGATGTAGTCGTGGGTACCCAATGGAAGGTCCATGATAGAAATGCCAAGCGTGTCAAGTAAATGAGAATGAGAAAATCATGATAGTTGGAAGCCCTGACTATGAAGATGCTGAGATGAGATAAATGCTGCCTGTGTATAGCTTTGCTCCTCCAATGGGAATAATCTGACTCTCTAAACATATGTGATAAGCCGAAAGATGGCATCAAGCTAATATCACATGATGTCGTCTGTGTCATCTCCCGTGGGCGCTGACTTTGATGAGAGAGAACTTTTATTGTCCTTGAATGCTAAAAAGCATATAAGACCAAACAGTACATTTCAAGTATGATAGTCTATGTAGGAGCATAGAAAACATGTCTCCAAAAGTAAAGACTCAAAATGAAAAACTAGTCTCTGAAAAATATCTAAATGAGTTCTAAAAGACTCAATGAACTCTAAATGAAACTGAAAGAGCTCTCTGCATATATCGTGATACAATGATATACGAGTTAGTGTCTTGAGCTGTACATGTATAAAGTCAAATAACAGGTCTTGATAGAGTTGGAGCTCTATTGAAATAGGACAAGATAGATCCTATTAATAGTGTAGATGATGCTGAAGATGAAGATGGAGGGGGTCATCGTCTCTGAAGTCTCTGAATAGCTCTCGTGCGCAGCGGTAAATGCTGCCTCTAATCACGATGTCATTCATGGGATGGGATATTAGACTTAGCATTAGATAGTGTCTCACTCTCAGTATATGCTCTAGGATCTCTCCTCTAGAAAAAGAGGTAATCTAGGGCTGGGAGCCTATATCTCCAGACTGGACCTGTTGGCATCTATGTCGCGTAGAAGAAACAAATCACATATCATGAAAGCAACACAACGTGGGTCCATATAGGAAATAATAGAGTGTAGTGTGACTGGGGTATCACGGAAAAGGCAATAATAATGCCCTTTGATCTTGTAATATAGAGGACACTTGAGAATAAAATGCTCTCCAAACTCCACCTCATCTAATGTGCATAACTGACAAATCTTGGGAATGCTCTGAGAACGTCCTGTCTCCACATACAGTTGGTGTGATGACACTTGTAATTGTCCCAGTGTGCATCGTAAACCGTGAGAGACCACTATCTAGATACTGCGGTAATATTGATACACCAATTATATCCAACTCGAGGAAATGGGAACAATAGAAATCTAGCTTAGTCCCAAGAGGACCCTGCCATGTTGATAGGTGCGATAAATAAAAACTCGAATGTATTGGGGAGATCCCTTAGGTAACTCTGAGATAATCATGCCATATGTGCAGAATAAACGAGAAAAGCCTGTGAGTATCATGAAAACTAATGGCCCTGGTCATGTAACATCTGAGATGATAGGAGAGCTAGATGAGGATAGTGTGATCGGGGAAGACTCAACAATCTCTAAATAAATACAATCGTCCTGAAAATGGCTTCAACTTGGAGAGGTATGGCTGCAAACTCGGCTTGGATAATTTGATGTGAAACTAAAGGCTTAGCCCGAATCATGCATGAAAGCATGGTAGTCCGCAAACGAGAAATACTGCTCCAATCTGACTCAGGAATCCCTATACACCAAACCCCTGTAGCATACATAACGGTAGGTGAGGCCATAATGTCAAACAACCTGCTCGTACAGGGCATCTCGAATATACTCTCGGAAACAGAAATGCTCAAAGCTAACCAACGTTACATGCCCCTACCTCACCCTAGCTATCGCAGCCTGCTATCTCATATTGAATATAGGATACATGAAAAGTGTACCCAAGTATGTGTAAGACGATACAATCTCCACAGCCTGGCCATCAATAGTAAAACTTTGTCGCTGCATATATGCCCTGGAAGTGTTAAAGATCATGATTTGAGGCTTCCTGGTATGTATAGCATGAGTGTAGTCTATCCATATGTCTCTGTAAACCCTTTGTTGTGATGAAAATATTGCCACATCATACACATATAATAAGGTAGAACTGCCAAAATTGTATCAACAGATAAACGAAACTCACACAATCTCTGTATAAGTAGGTGTCTGGGAACAAAATCAAATGCCTTTTGGAAATCAACAAAGCAACAATACACCCTCTCATGCCTGGACTTAGCCTCCTCAATAATAGCTTTGAGTGTAAAAACATGGTCACTGGTAGAATGCTGAGCTCTAAATCCTGCCCGACCTGTGCATGTGGTCCACGAATCTCTGCCTGGTTGCTCACTGCTATCTGGAGGATAGTACCATAGAGTGTCGCCACAATATGGCCTATCATAATGATGCGGTAGTTTCCAGGATTCATAGGGTCACCACTCTTGTAAATAGGATGGATGACAGTAGTGCACCAAGTCAGAGGGAAACAAGATATAATCGCTTGGTTAAGCAAGGTGGCTAAAATATCAGAGAAGTGAATCAGGATTTCAGCCTCTAAGTTGTCGATATCCCTTGCACAATGACTGCGCAATTTATCAATGGCCGTAATAACCATATCAGCAATGAAAAAAGAGAAAGTGGAAGGGTGAGGGGAGATGACGACATGAGTATTAATAGTGATAGTGTAGAGAGTAGTGGCATACTCAGTCCAACAACACAAATCACTCAATTGGGAAGGTGAGGCGCAAGGGAGGAATTCTCTCCAAAAGGACCTAGAAAATGCACTAAAAAGAAGGTCAATAAGGCGTTTTCCATTTTTATTCTCATAAGTTTGTTTTTTCCGATAACAAGTACGACTATATAGGTGCTTGAGGCTATGTACAAGATGTGGTCGAGCTTGTTTGACTTGGAGGTCGAGATATTTACAAAGCGCGTCGCGTACTACCATTCATGAATGCACTCTTTACATCCATTTGTTGAATATCCCATCCAAACTGAGTTGCCAACGACAAAACTGTCCTCATAGTAGTTAACTTAGCAATTGGTGCAAAAGTTTCTTCATAGTCAATCCCTTCTTGCTGAGCATACTCTTTTGCAAGCAACCTTACCTTATGTTTGTCTATAGAACCATCCGATTTATATTTAGTTCTATAGATGCACTTGCATCCAATAGCCTTTTTAACGTATAGGTAACTGAACAAGCCTCCAAATCTGGCTCTTTATGTGAGTTATACTCCTCATCCATAGCTTTCCACCAAATATCCTCTTTTTCAGCTTTCCTTGAAGTAGATGGATCCTTAGTTTCCAACACTGTAGCCCCTCATGATGATCCTCCTGTTGATCCCGATCCTCGTGATGCTTTTCAAGCCTAGTAAATCTCCTTGTTCCTCGTGTACTAGACTCCTCCTGTTTCAGGTGAATAAGTATCCCATGTAGTTGATCTCTCCTTCCTTTTTCCTTTCTCAACCATGATCACTCTAGGTACTTGAATTGGTGTAGGTAGTACATGTGTCAACTCAGGCTCCTGTAATGACTCAATGACTCGTCACACAAGATAGAAATTCCTCCATCTTGCTTCCTATCATAAGATATTTCTATATCTTTGATCCATCCTCTTCAAAGATTACATCCTTGCTTATGATAATTTTCTTGCCCTCCAAGTCAACCAATTTATATCCTTTCTCTTGACTATCATATCCAAGAAATATACACTTAGTAGCCTTTGAATCCAATTTGCTCCTTGAATATCTAGGTATGTGAGCATATGCAATACTTCCAGAAACGCTCAAATGACTTATGACAGGTTTCCGACCTGTGTAAGCTTCCTCTGGAGTTCGATTCTCTATAACTTTTGTAGGACTTCTATTCAAAAGATAAACCACTGTTTGAACTGCTTCAGCGCAAAAAATACTCGGAAGTTTCTTACTTTTAAGCATGCTCCGTGCAATTTTCACAATAGACCGATTCTTCCTTTCTACAAATCCATTTTGTTGAGGCGTTTCTGTACTTGCAAATTGTCTCTTTAAACCATGATCCTTGCAAAACACTTGAAACTCTATGGAAATATACTCTCCCCCTTTATTCGAATGAAGTATCTTAATCTGTCTATTTGTTTCTTTCTCTACCCGTGTCTTAAACCATGTGAAATACTTGAATGCCTCACCCTTATTCTTGAGAAGATATACCCACATCGTCGTAGAATAATCATCAACAACACCATAAAGTAACTTGCTCCTTCATAAGACTGAGTTTTCATAGGACTACGCAAATCCATATATGATATTTCCCTAAGACACAACCCTCACAAAACTTGTGATAAAAAACAACTTGATGTAAACCAATAACCATATTTTATTTCCTCAAGGTGTGTAGACTATTGAAATTTAGATGTCCAAATGTTTCGTGCCATAACTTACTCACTGAACGAATATCCGCAATACTTACATCATGACCCACCACTTGAGCTTGAAGTTTGTATAACCTTCCTGCAAGAATGCGCTCAGCTACTACTTCATTGTCCTTCCTTTTGATGAGACACCGCTCTTCTTCAAATTGAAGAATCATATGTTGAAACTGAGAGTAAGTTCTTCTTGATTCCTGGTACATAAACCACATCCTTTACCTCTCCAATCTTTCCTGAAGGTGGTTGAACCTGTACTTTTTCAACTCCCTTTATATCATTTGTGTAGTTGTCTCCCGAATTCACATTGATCTTATCTAGTTCTTGAAAACTTGATAACCAATCTCGTCTAGGTGTCATATGTTTCGATGCACCTGAATCAATAAACCAACACTCCTCTTCCATTGAGAAGTCACCTGAAGATATTGATGTCGAAAACAACTCATTATCATCAAGATCCAAAGCACTTATCTTTGTATTAAGTCCTTCTTCAGCAAAATCTCCATCCTGCTTCTCGTTGAGCTTGTATTTCTAGCACTCCTTTGCACAATGCCCTATCTTTATGCAAATAAAGCAATTTCCTTTTCGAATTGCATTTTCCATCGTCCGGTTGATTGATTCTGTTGCTTCTTCTTCCCTTTGTTCTTTTTCTCTTTGCTAAATTTCTTGGAACTTTTCTCTTGCTTCTTTGCTAAGAATGCCTGCTCCTTGAAATCATCCTTCTTAACAAGATTTTGTCGTCTCATTTCCTCCTGTAGCAGTATGTTGTCTCCCATAAAGACAACATCATAACAAAGTTTTGATAGGCCAAAGGTAAATTATTAAGCATGATAGATACCAGAATTGAATATGAAATACTTTCTCTAACTATAATAAGTTGCCCTCTCAGATCTTTCCCTTGAGTAAAGTAATCCATTACCGATTCACTTGTACCCATCTTTCATGTATGCAGCTTATTAGTTAAGAACAAAATTCGAGATTGATTTACAATCTCGTATAAATTCTTTAGAATATCCCAAGCCTCCTTGGGTCCAGTAGCATCCTTGATGTGAGGAATAACCATGTCTTTAACATACAAGTTAATAATATGACGAGTTTTCTCCTTCGCTTCAGATACTCTTGCAACTCCCTATTTGTAGTTGGAGGTATCTCAACACCTGTGACAATGTCCCAATATTCTCGATCCTGGAGAATGTTTTGCATCTTGAACTTCTAGATGCTGCAGTTTGTACCATCTAGCTTACTAGATTCCAGTAACACAACATCACTCACCTCAGAAATGTGTTTCATGTACTCAAAACATAAGCTGTATGCCAAAAAGCCTAAGCATGAGTTTTTCACTAAGGAAATAGCTTACCTGGGCCATATTATCTCCAAAGATGGGATTAAAATTGACCCCAATAAGGTTAAGGCCTTTAACTGGCCTAGACCAAACAATGTATAAGATCTTTTGTTTTTTCTTGATTTGTTAGGATATTATAGACAATTTGTCAAGGATTATGCTCAGAGTTTTGACACTCAAAATAGTTTTAGCGACAACACCTTTTTTGAAATTCATTGACCCAAATCAGCCATTTGTGGTCGAAATAAATGTTAGTGACTTTGTAGCTGGAGTAATGCTGAATTTGAATTGACAACTTGTTTCGTGCAAAAGAAAAACGCTTGAACCAGCCCAGATTATGTATAATGCCTATGAAAAGGAACTTTATGCCAATGATAAACGAATTGGATTTTACTCAGATTCATAATGAGTTACTTGAGTTCTTCAGGGAGAAATGTAAGCATGATGCTTATTTTTTCATAATTTGGAAGGCAGTCCAGAATAGAGATTTACAAACTTCTGAACTAGTTTGGAGACAGTTCATCTGTACATGACATATTTTTATTGAAGATGAAGAGTCCAAAAGGAGCGTGCACAAGTTATTTCCTTGGTATAGTGGTCCCATTAAACATTATCAGGAGAATAGGGAAAGTTACCTATGAACTAGAACTCTCAAACAATAATGCCCATCTGGTCTTTCATGTTAGTCAATTACGAAGGGGCCCCTTGCAAACTCAACAAGTTCCTCATGAACTAGAAAACATTCTTGATCGAAGAGAGACTTAGCCATGTCACACCCTACATCAAGAATATTTAGTTAAGTGGAGGGATCAACCTATTGAGAATGCCACTCGGGAAAAAAATAGCGTTCTTCGCAAACTATCTTCAGATTTTGTCTTAGAGGACCAGGACCGTTCTTAAGGGGGAGGAAGTGTTACGAGCCTGTAACCAAACCCAAACCCTAATTGAACTCACAAAGGCTGGAAAGCACAATACATGGCGAGTGTAAATGGCATGCGTAGGCAATGGGCCCAATAGGGGTTCTTAGCTCAGCATTAAGGCCAAACAGAGGATAATGTCCTGATGAGTTAGGTATTGACATGCAAAGCAGCTGTAAGGCGTCTTGTGAACTGGCAATGGTGTCAATGCATGTGGCACAATCATGCTATGAGCTCAGATTGGGCTAGGTGGGGCACTCTTTATAAGATTGTAGGATGGCTGGGTGGATAAGAGTAAGCTAGCCCTGTTGTGTTTTCAAAGTCTTTAACATCAGTTGAAGTCCTGGTAACTCTGATGTCATTGCAATCAATGACCTGTATAAGTAATTGGTCAGCAACATCATTGAAGTTGATCTGTCTAGGAGCAGTCCTGGCATTAAGCTGCTCTCAACAGATGAAGAAGACTCTAGAGAGAAGTAGCAAGCCTCAATGAAGAGATATCTATCTAGACCAATGTCACTCCCTGAAATGCAAACCCATATATATTGTTCATGTATGTTGTGGCTGACAAACTCTATAGCTGGATTTAGTGACTCTCTACATAAGCCTGCAAGCCCACTAGGACCTTTGCCACTCATAGATCTCGTCTCTGTCATGTACACTAAGTCCCATTCGTAACCTTGGGAGTAGGTAGCCCTTGTTATGATTCTTTAGTAATGACAAAAAGTTGAGCGTTACCTTATTGTCATTGTCTTATTTCACAAAACCATGTAATACGTTTCAAAATTCTAGTTTCCGTTTAACTTGCTTGTGTAAGAAACGAAAAGGTTTAGTGGTTTTGCAGCTTTACTGCTAACAATACCATTCGAGAAATGCAAAAAAAACATAAACGAAATGAAAGTGCAGTAGGTTTCCATATCAAAATGATTCCTAAAACTGTAAATATAGTTGCGTATGTGTAGAAAAGTATGTTTAGTGCAATGCTTGAATACGTGTCAAGGATTTATCCTGAGAAGTAAGGGTTATAAGTGCCCTTCTCCACTTCCTTGAAGGATCACCACCGTAGGCCCACTATCTTCCACCTTGAGACCTATCTTTAGGTCTAGCATATTAAGTATGACATACTTTGACAAATGACCACAGGCAAAGGCACTTAAATGAGGTGATGGTTTGCCTTTTTTCTGCTACAAGTTCCTTTTTGAAGGCTTTGTGGTTCGTCTTTATAATGGCGCTTAGTATTATTTCGTCTTCCACAAGCGATGTACTTATCTGGTTGGCATCAGGGCAGCTGAATTTTCCAAGATAATCTGATTTTGTACTTATACAAGTCTGTTACTTATTACTTATTCTGGTCCTTGCCCTAATTTGCCGTGTCTCTATCAGAATCAGCTCACTAAGAAACATTTGGCCATAACTTGATTATTTGCTTCAAAATTATTCAGCTCTGTGATTCCGAAGCCAGTTTTATAGTGTAGTTGATTAAAAGTATGTTGCAAGCTCCACATTGAATGGGCTGACAGTTGCCAATGGACCTTATGCAGTCATGACGTGATGGTGTGGAATAGGACAGCAAACAAGTGTGAAGTACTTGTTAGTGAAGGAGCCAAGTAAGTGTGCTGCTAGAATGCTATGTTAGAAATCTTTTTTGAGAATTTGGAGTTTGAGAATTCTTAATGTTTTGAGTCGCAATCATCTTTGTGAGACTTGAAGCTAACATAATTTTTTTGTTTCACGTCAGCTACACATTTTCAAAGAAGTTTTGAGGGATACTATTACCTTATTTGTTACACGTCGAATACTCAAGTTCCAAGTTTTCTGGTGGCCTGTTGCTTTGATGTTTTGTAGGCTTGGATCATCACCAGAACAAGTTGCGGGGTCATGTGATATAACGTTTGCAATGCTAGCAGATCCTACAGCAGCAGTTTGAGTCTCACTTTTAATATTTTACAAGTCAATAAGTTCTATAAGAAATAGTTGTGGTCAACTTCCCGTGGCCACACATATGCAGGTCTAGAAGTTTTTGGTACTACAGAAGATCTCTAGCTTTTAATTAATGATCTGGTTGTGAATGATTGCGAGCCATTTAAATGCTGGAGGTTGAGTTTTTTGAACATATATTCATGTCTTTCAGAAGGAAGTTGCATGGGGAAAAGGAGGAGCTGTGTTTGGACTGGGACCAGAGAAAGGGTACGGTTTCTTGTATCGGTTTCTTTTTGACCTTCAAATGGCTTTTCCATTGTTTCTTACTCATAACTTTTTGCCTTCCCAATAGCAAAAAACTCATGAAACATGTGCCCTCCTTCATGTAAGCCAGTTGCTACACAAAAAGAAAAGTGAGAAATGAAGATTAGTTTCTGCATAAGTACCCCCTGTAAGTTAAAGATACTTGCAGACTTACGGTCAAAACACAAGCAAACATACTGGACATCAGCTTTTAAGAGTTGGAAATTGATGTACAACATTGAACAAAGGCTATTTATGAAGAGATTCCAGACTTCAGCAAGATGCAATATACAGAACTATGACCATCAAAATGCCAAGTCAGTTATTTTTAGATGTATTTTTCTGACAAAACAGGTTTGATTTGGGTAAAAAGAGGATTCAAGACTCTTTTTCCATATTTATCTAATTCTATTGTATGCACAACAACCAACCAATCATTGCATAACAAGAAATGAAAGAAACTGATTCTTCTGGATTCAATACTTGTTCCTTTTGATGTTCTTTTTTTTATCTGCCAAGTGACTTTGTGAGCACTGTGAATGATGACAAGGCTTTTTGCTTTCTTTACTTTCTTTAGTGATGCTGTTATAGAGAATCATCCAATAACATGAGCTATCAACTCAATCTGATTCAAGTTATTTTCTTGCATCCTTTCCAGAGTGCCAATCATACTTCAAACAGAAAACATATTATTTGAACTCTACTGTGACCTATCATTCTCAATAGTTGAACTAACTAGACTTATTTTGACGTATCATTTTCAGCTCAAACTTTGTTGATAGAAGGAAATATTTCAAGTATTTTCCAAAAAGGTAAAACAAACCAGTTATGAAACAAATCACAAATTAATATGCCCTTGTGCTAACACTACTTTTGGGCTGAACCAGATTCCCACTCAATGGCAGGGTATTAAGTACTTGCTGTTTGCGCAGCAACACACAGTCTATTTATTGAGTGTAATAAAGCTGAAGGCTAAGGGTACGAGGGGGAATCTGCCCATTTCATGCAGATCACCATAACTTTAAAATAACCAAATGTTTTTATTTTACTTCAATGCCTCGAAACCTCTCACAAAGCTATGTCAACTAAACCCTAGGGACACCAAAGTAGGCACCATGTATCCACTTTATTGATTTCTCCTAAAAAGTACATATCAAGATCCAACACTAACTAATTAGCTTGAAAGCAAAACACACATGCTACTTTAGGGGCTAAATCAACTATAACTTAAACACATGACATCACACACAAAGTTATGCTAAAATAGCCAAACACAAAAAAGATAGCAAATGTGGACCCAAAATGTTAGAACTTTGTTCTCTTCTATTATGGATTGAAATTACATACAATAAGCTTCCTTATATAGAAGCTTGTGGAGTTTTCTTTCCACATTTGCTTATGGGAGAAGATAATACAAGTCTCAAAATACCATGCAAGCTCCTTTTTGGGGACTTGAGTTTGACTTTTGCTTAACTTTTTTAAGTCTAAATATAAATTTTGAGACTTGCTAATTCTAATTTCTTGCCCCCTAATGACTAATGGCTCCACAAGTTGGGCTTGCATTCGCAGGATGCCAATTTGGGCCTAACTACAAATGGGCTCTTCAAGATGGACTTATACACGCAGGATGCCATGCTTGGGTCTTAAATTAAACAAATTGATTACAAAATAAATATTTACAAAGGGTCTTTCCTTCAAGGTGCTCCTTTCTTGAATTATCCTGGGCTCCATTGAAATGCACCTTAGAGTTTGATCTAGAGCTAAGCTATGAAGCATCACATAAGCAAGACTTAAGCTATGAAAGCGGCACATAAGCAAGACTTAACCCTAGAAAGCAGGAAAGAGAGAGATTAAGGAGGCTAAAGAGAGATATCAATATCATCAGCTGAATAACAAATGACACAGTTTCCCTACTTATAGCCAAGAGGAAGCCCTAAAAGGAAGCTTCTGGTGGCTAGGGCCCAACTGGGAGGGAAAATAGTGCGCCCTCCAAGAAGGCCCCCACTCTCCAGTAATATGTCCAAATGGCCTAATAATGAATAATAAGGCCAAAGGCCAACCATATAGTCTAAGTGTCACTAATGAATAAAAAAGGGCCCAAGACCTGCTTATGCATAAAGTAAAGTAAATGTAAATGGACGCGGCGAATGTAATGAGCCGAGTCCATAACTTTAGGCCTTGTATTCTAGCCCCCACACGCACACTCCCCTGCTGCTAATCAGTTGCCAGTCAGTTATGGACTCGGCTCATTACATTCGCCGCGTCCATTTACATTTACAGTTACTTTACTTTATGCATAAGCAGGCCTTGGGCCCTTTTTTATTCATTAGTGACATTCAGACTATATGGTTGGCCTTTGGCCTTATAATTCATTATTAGGCCATTTGGACATATTACTGGAGAGTGGGGGCCTTCTTGGAGGGCGCATTATTATCCCTCCCAGTTGGGCCCTAGCCACTGGAAGCTTCCTTTTAGGGCTTCCTCTTGGCTATAAGTAGGGAAACTGTGTCATTTGTCATTCAGCTGATGATATTGATCTCTCTCTTTAGCCTCCTTAATCTCTCTCTTTCCTGCTTTCTAGGGTTAAGTCTTGCTTATGTGATGCTTTCATAGCTTAATTCTAGATCAGCTGTGGCTCTATTCGTAACTTGGTATCAGAGCACTTTTCTGAGCACAATCTGGAATTTTTTCTTTGCTGCCTTGCCTTGCTCCTCCATCGCTGTTCCTACAGCTCCATTACCGTTTTGACAGCCCTGTTCCATCGCTGCTCCTTCCACTCCTTCCTGCCCAGCATTCCAGGAGCTCTGTATCCAGCACCTTTCTGAAAGCTCTTCAGCATCCTTGAACACACTACGTTGGGTCTCAACATATTTCTCAGCTTCAAGCCATTCTGCAAAGTCTAGCTCCGCTTTTTCTTGGTACTCCAAGACCTTCACTTCCTCGGCAAAAAAATCCATTGATTGGAAACTAGTGGGTGTTGTCTCTGAAAGCTCACCAAAAAACGTTTGACGTGGATTTGAAGAAGGAGCTATTAAAGACACCTCAAAATCCGGGAGTACATGAAGGCGACACAACCACTCCTATCATCTACATGCACTGGAAGGACCTTTTTGACCATTGCTTTTTTGCAAAGCTTCCTGGCCAAATATCCAGATGAAAGGCTATATGGTACTATACTTCAGTCTGTTGTGACTTCAGAGGCGGAGACTAGGAGACTACATGCTATGGGTTAGAGGCAGGTTTTCGGGCCCATTACTCTACTACAGATCACATCCTCACATTACGGGCCTTGATTGAGGAGGCTAAGCACAGGAAAGAGAGGGTTTACAGTTATGGACTCGGCTCATTGCATTCGCCGCGTCCATTTACATTTACAGTTACTTTACTTTATGCATAAGCAGGCCTTGGGCCCTTTTTTATTCATTAGTGACATTCAGACTATATGGTTGGCCTTTGGCCTTATTATTCATTATTAGGCCATTTGGACATATTACTGGAGAGTGGGGGCCTTCTTGGAGGGCGCACTATTATCCCTCCCAGTTGGGCCCTAGCCACTGGAAGCTTCCTTTTAGGGCTTCCTCTTGGCTATAAGTAGGGAAACTGTGTCATTTGTCATTCAGCTGATGATATTGATCTCTCTCTTTAGCCTCCTTAATCTCTCTCTTTCCTGCTTTCTAGGGTTAAGTCTTGCTTATGTGATGCTTTCATAGCTTAATTCTAGATCAGCTGTGGCTCTATTCGTAACTTGGTATCAGAGCACTTTTCTGAGCACAATCTGGAATTTTTTCTTTTCCAGTTGTCAAACATGCTTCAATCCACCTACTCCTCTCCTTTGCAGCCGCAGTAGATCTTGAACTCCACCAGATGGATGTCCTGACCGCTTTCCTCAATGGAACCATTGAAGAGAAAATCTATATGACGTAGCCAAAGGGATACGAACTCAACGACAAGCAACAACACCTTGTATGCAAAATCCACAAGGCGCTCTATGGGCTAAAACAGTCACCCAGAGCTTGGTTCCAGAACATGAACGCATTTCTGATAGAGAATGGTTTTATTCCAAACTCGGCAGACTCAAATGTCTACCTTGCCTTGCTCCTCCATCGCTGTTCCTACAGCTCCATTACCGTTTTGACAGCCCTGTTCCATCGCTGCCTCCTTCCACTCCTTCCTGCCCAGCGTTCCCCCTGTTTTGTCCCCTCTTTTCCTTGCTGCCCAGCGCTCCTCCTCTTCCTTTCCATCGCTGTCCCTGCCTTCCGACCTATCACTTTCGTTTGATATTTTTCCAGTTTGCAGCCATCTTCCACAGTTAGTTCCCTGACTGTCCAGTGCCCATCCTCATCCAAAAACTACCCAATTCCGACATCATTTGCTATTCCAAATGGCTAAAATTCTTCAACCTGTAAATCGCTGCCTCAGCACTCCCAACTTGTCACTTTTGCCTTTTTTTATTCTCCAATTCCAGCCATCTTTTACAGCTTATCAAAAGGCTGTCGCGCGCTCATTCTCCACCACATTTTCAGGAATTCTGACTCCGTTTACTCTTTCAAATTCACATTGTATCCCTGGCTGTCCAGCGCATTTTTACAGCTTCTCCATTGTTCATTGCTGTCTGTTTTTTTTTCAGTTGTGATAATATTGGTTGTAATAGGCTAATTTGGGGTGACGACAAGAGTCCGCTCCCTCAAGTTTTTGTCTATTCCTTCCACTATCATTATGGCACATTCACCTACCCCGAGTGAGACTACTCAGGAAACCTTATCCGATCAGTTTCGTCGCATGGATGAGACCCTTTCGGGCCTCGTTCTTCGCTTCGATTCAGTTATGACCGGCTTTGCTACTATGCAGTCACAGATTGATTCTTTACAGCCTCATGGTCCTGGTAAAGCTCCTGTTTTTCCTACATTTGGGACTCCCCCTCCATTTGGATTTCCATCTTCTTCTGCTAGTCAGCCTGGTGGTGGACCGTTCATTTCATCTAACCCACCTCCTGGTTTCTTTCCTCGTCCCCCCCTTCCTGAGCCACACTTTGCTCGAGACTTTCGTGATAGGGTACAGCTTGCTACCTATTCCGGTTCCTCCGACGGGAACTTATTAGAGAATTGGTTTGCTAAGCTTGACACATATTTTCAGATTTACCCCAAGACTGATCCTCAGAAGATCCAGTTGGCTGCTTTACATTTAGATGGACGTGCCGCCACGTGGTGGCGAGTTTATAGAGTTGATCCTGATCGGGAAGGGCTCCATGTATGGCATACTTTTCGCCGTGACCTCCGCCATGCTATGATTGATCCTCAGTGGCTTGACCGCCAACGTGATACATTTCGTAGTCCCACTCAGACCGGTGATCTTGCTTCTTATACATATCAGTTTATGGAGATTTCTTATCTTTTCACAGATCTACAGCCCACTGAGCTTATTTCTCGTTACATTGCTGGGCTTCGTGGTGCTTTACGTTATGATGTTTCTTCCTTCCGTCCTACCACACTTGTTGAGGCAATGTCTCTTGCCAGTACTTTACAGCATAAGTACTCTGACACCCTTCCTTCCCGCTTCTCCCGACCCCGTCCTTCTGCTTCATCTTTTCCCACTACGTTCACCCCTACACCGGCCCCTTCTGTTCCAGCTCTCTCCATTGCCCCTTCGCCTCCTCGTCCTCCGACTCCTCGACCTGCTTTTGTCCGACGTTACACGTTTGCAAAGTTCGCTGATCTTCAGCAGAAGCGTCTTTGCTTTCGTTGTAAGAGTCCTGACCATCTTGCCCGTGATTGCCGCCAGCCTCTCCCTACTACTACTGCTGTTTTTTACTATGAGGGCACTACTCCAGATGATTCCGATATCTACATTCATATTTCTGATGAGCCTGACTTATCCTCTAAGCCTTCCCCTGATTTACTTCCTGCTACTTGCCATGCTCAGCTTGCCTATGCTACTTGGACAGGGCGTCCTGGTCCTCGCTCCATTCGGTTACGTGTGCGTATTACAGGTCGAGAGTATATTGCTTTAGTTGATACTGATAGCACTCATTCTTTTGTTAGCAGTTATATCACTAGTCGGATCCGTGCTTCACCTGTTCCTGCTTCCCAGCCTCTCACAGTTGAGGTTGCCAGTTCTCATTCTTTTCCTAGTTCTCAGATGTTTCAGCGTTTACCATACCGCATTGGAGATTTCTCTGGACAGGTAGCTCTTTACATTATCCCTATGGAGCGTTATGATCTTATCCTTGGTGCTGATTGGTTTGCATCTCTTGGAGCCATTACACTGGACTTGACACAGCAGACATTGACATTTGTACATGATGCAGTTACACACTCACTTGTGGGCATTGATTCTCAGGGAGACTTCCAGTTGATTACTGGGAAGCAGTTTATTCGCAGCCTGCCGAAGGCTCATTGTGCTGCCTTATTATGTGTTCAGCGGGCAGTACCAGTTCCTCCAGTTTCTACACCAGCAGTTGTTCCTCGGGTGATTTCTGACTTATTACATCAGTATGCTTTTGTCTTTTCAGAACCTACGACGCTACCACCATTACGTGACGTGAACCATCATATTGATTTGCGTCCTAGTTCTGCTCCTCCCTCCCGTCCCCCTTATCGTATGTCTCGATTTGAGCGTGATGAGCTTGAGCTCCATATTACTGCCTTGTTAGATCAGGGTCTCATTGTTCCTAGTCACAGCCCTTTTGGTGCTCCTGTTCTCCTTATTAATAAGAAAGATGGTACCAAACGCCTTTGTATTGATTACCGTGCTTTAAATAAGTTGGTTATTCGTAATCGATACCCTATTCCACACATGGATGACCTCTTTGACCAGCTCGGTACCTCTAAAATCTTTTCCAAGATAGACCTTCGTTCTGGACATTACCAAATCAGGATGTCCCATTTGACATTATTACTGATCACCAGTCTTTACGTTATCTGTTTTCTCAACGTGACCTTAGTGATCGTCAATTTCGTTGGTTGCAGTTTTTACAGTCTTTTAATTTCTCCATATTGTATCGTCCTGGTCGTGCTAACACTGTTGCTGATGCATTATCTCGTCTTCCAGCTTTGTTAAATACACTCGTTTCTACTATTCCTCCATGGTTTGATGCTCTACCTGCAGCATACCTTACATGTTCTGATTTTCGTGATGTTTATAGTTCTGCCCCACCTGTTTCGTCCAGTCCTCATCAGGTTTACTCCATTATTCACAATCGTCTTTATCATTATGATTCTCTTTGTATCCCTAGTTCTTTGGGTATCCGTTCCCAGTTGTTGTCGGATGCTCATTCCTCTCCTGTTGGGGGTCACTTTGGTTTTCAGAAGTCTTATGCTCGTCTCAAAGACCATTTCTATTGGCCCTCTCTTCGATCTGAGCTTGCTGTGCTTATTCGTACCTGCCCTTTCTGTCTTCGTAATAAGTACTCCCATTCTAAATCTGCTGGTTTGCTCCAGAGTTGGCCTATTCCTCATCGCCAGTGGACTGATATATCTATGGACTTTATCCTTGGCCTTCCCCGTACCCAGCGTGGTCACGATTCATGTATGGTGGTAGTTGACAGGTTCTTGAAACAAGCACATTTTATCCCAGTTCGCAGTACTATCACAGCAGAGCAGTGTGCACGTTTGTTCCTATCAGAGATTTTCCGCCTGCATGGATTTCCTCGTACTATCCTTTCTGATCGGGATAGTAAGTTTACATCTATATTCTGGACAGAGCTTATGCGTATTTTGGATGTTCAGCTTTTTATGGGTTCTGGTTATCATTCTACTTCTGATGGGCAGTCTGAGGTCCTTAACAGGATCCTTGAGGATTATTTACGCCATTTTGTTACTCCTTCAGGGAAGGATTGGGATCAGCATTTATGTTTAGCAGAGTATAGCTATAATAGCTCTTCTAGTACCAGCACAGGTGTCTCTCCATTTTTATTATCTCATGGCTATGCACCTCTTTTACCTGGCATTCCTCTTCCTCCTGAGAATACACCTGTTACACTTGCATCTTTTCTATCAGGTGCTCGAGAGCTTATTATTCGGGCCAGTTCTCATTTACAACATGTTCAGCAGCGTTATCAGACCTCAGTTGATCGTCACCGCCGCCATGTTGAGTTTCAGCTTGGAGATATGGTTTATCTACGCTTACGGTTTGCACGTCATCATTTTGTCCAGGGCCATGCTTCTACTGAGAAGCTTGCACCACGTTATTATGGGCCTTATCGCATTGTGGAGGTTCTTAGTCCAGTTACATATCGCTTACAGCTTCCTGCTTCCACACGCGCCTGTGATGTATTCCATGTCAGTTTATTACGTGCTGCTATTGAGGATGACGCTCCTTGTGATGCTGAGTTTCCTACTGCTCCAGAGTTATTTCCATTTTTACCTGCTGCTATATTACAGGTCCGTCTATACCATAGTCGACGCCGCCGGCAGATTCAGTTTTTGGTCCAATGGGATGGTCGTCCTATTGAGGAGGCCACATGGGAGCCTATTGATGTGTTTTATCATACACCATTACTTGCGGATCAGGCTCGTGCTCTTGCTGCACTTGTTGATTCCTCTACATCAGATGTTCCTCTAGTTGTTGATGCACCAGGGCTTGCTGCTACTTGATCCGGTTATCTTTTCGGCAGTTGGGTCTTTTTTTTGTGTCAGGGAGAGTTATGGACTCGGCTCATTACATTCGCCGCGTCCATTTACATTTACAGTTACTTTACTTTATGCATAAGCAGGCCTTGGGCCCTTTTTTATTCATTAGTGACATTCAGACTATATGGTTGGCCTTTGGCCTTATTATTCATTATTAGGCCATTTGGACATATTACTGGAGAGTGGGGGCCTTCTTGGAGGGCGCACTATTATCCCTCCCAGTTGGGCCCTAGCCACTGGAAGCTTCCTTTTAGGGCTTCCTCTTGGCTATAAGTAGGGAAACTGTGTCATTTGTCATTCAGCTGATGATATTGATCTCTCTCTTTAGCCTCCTTAATCTCTCTCTTTCCTGCTTTCTAGGATTAAGTCTTGCTTATGTGATGCTTTCATAGCTTAATTCTAGATCAGTTGTGGCTCTATTCGTAACTTTTACTATTGTTTTGTGGACTTCAGGAAAGCCTTTGATTCCGTTCCTCGCTCATTGCTCATTCAGAGACTCCGAGACCTTGGCTTCTCCACTGACATCATTCTTGCTGTGATGGCACTTTATGAGCGCGTCTTAGGATGTTTCCAGCAGAGCAGTGGCATATCTGATCATATTTGGAGCACTATTGGGGTGAAGCAGGGTTGCTCCCTCTCACCGGTCCTCTTTGGCTTGTACATTGATGAGTTGAAGCGAGTCATTACACAGTGTGGTGGTACCGGTTGCAGGCTCGGGGACATCTTGATTGCTATCCTTCTTTATGTCGATGACGTGGTATTGGTCTCACCAACCAGAGAGGGTCTACAGAGACAGTTGGATTGCTTACATGCATTTTGCACCAGATGGGGCCTAGAGGTGAACATTGGGAAGACCAGGGTTATGGTCTTCAACACTTCTCGAGCATTCATGCAGCGACAGGAGTTTACTTTTGATGGACAGGTTCTAGAGGTGGTCCCTTCTTATACATACCTAGGGATCCTTTTCTCGGGTCCAACTTTTAGTATGAGACAAGCCGCTACCACTCGACTGGGGAAGGGGCATGCCTCCCTTGTTCAACTAGAGCAATTCTGTTTCCGGAAGTCCATCCAGGATGCTCGCAGTAAGTGCCACCTCTTTGATACCATTGTCACCCCCACAGCTCTATATGCGGCAAAGGCATGGTGCACATGCCTCCCCTCTTCACACTGGGCCAGCCTTTCACGATTACAGACCACCATGCTAGCTCGATTGATTCGAGCGAAGCCTTTTGTCCCACATGAGATTCTTTTGGCCGAGTTTGCAGTTCCACCTATACAGATCGAGGCAGCTCTTCAGCTCATTACCTATATTCAGAGGATACAGGCACTGCCAGAGATAGACAGACGATACATACAGATTGCACTTTCATCCTCACAAGGCCTTCATGATCAGGGCTATAGACTATCATGGTTCTTACAGGCATCACTGCACTTTCCTCGGGTACACATCAGTATATCAGACGATTTCTCTATCGAGCATAACTAGAGCGGACTTGGAGCAGCCAGTTAGGAGTTAAGCCAGATTTCTACCGGACCTACTTTTTGGAGCTGGATGTATCAGGGACCCCAGTCATGCCATGCTACTTGGATTCAGGGCTATCACATTGCCTCAGATTCACACTGGGACAGCTCAGGGTGTCTTCTCACCAGCTAGCTATTGAGACGGGGAGGTTCCATGGTATTCCCAGAGTGGAGCGGATTTGCCAGTTGTGCTCCCTCGATGAGGTGGAGTCTGAGGAGCATTTTATCTTCAGATGCCCGGTATATTATGAGATCAGAGGGAGATATCACTGCTTGTTTTGAGACATACCTACCACTCTACGTTCTCTCATAGCCTATGAGGACCCACGGTGTGTCGCGCTGATGGTACACGAGATGTTCATATTGCAGAGAGATCTCACGGGACATCCCAGCACATTACATCTCAGTCATTGATCACTTCATTCTTTACTAGACGGAGATCACGTGACTCAATACCCGAGGATGATGACTACTACAACGACGAGGATGACAGTCGCTTACATGCCCACAGAGATCAAAGACGGTGTACTACCCATACTGCCAGGATAGCCATACCTCATATACAGAGACATACTACACACGCTCATGCTCATAGACGACACCAGCGGGCTCCAGCGCTTTCTCATGGTGCGGCTCGCATTACATCTTTCTACAGCACCAACACAGACTTGACATCTTGATTACAGATGATTACTTGTTCATTTCGTTGATACTAGTTGTTTTCTTTATTTCAGTTTTGGAGACGTTCTATGCGCTCCCATGGTTACTACACACTTGACATGTACCTCATTAGTCTTATATGCCTTTTGGCATGGAAAAGACATTAATAAAGCTTTCTTTCTTCTTTCTTCTTCTTCTTCTTCTTCTTCTTCCCCCTCTTCTTCTTGTATATAGAGATTGAATGTTAGAAGGATCTTGGACTTTGACTTTCTACAAAACTTGCCTGGTATTTGTGACTCACAATTTTTTGAAACTTATGCACGGATAGCATAAGGCACTTGGATTACCTAAGAAGACGTGTACAAATGATAGAATGAAGCTAGACGCCTCATTGACAGGGATATGTATTGATTCCTGTCTGTCCTTAGATCGGTTTGTCGTTTGAGGAAAGTAAATTTGAAGGATTCTTGTTGTGGCACGACATGCAATATCCCGAGCATTCAGAATTGGTCAAAAGCACAAGGTCTTTGGTTTATTGCCTTGTGGCAAAAATAAATGCAGAGAAAAATATTGAGAAGGCTTCAACTCACAAAGAGTGGCTCTCAAAAATTCTCATCATGCGATCTCATCATCCCATTCTGTTCGGCTGCAGCCGTGACAGAATTCCTGTTTCCTTTCAGTGTTGTTGTTGGAGTTCATCCCAAAACCCTAAACCGATGTCATCAGATAAGACATAGTACTGTGTAGGTCTTGTAGTTCCCTGTTGTGAATGACACTGTTTTGCTTAGTGATTAGTAAGCTATTGAAGTTCATTCGGGGGGCGCATCGTTTATTATATATATATATATATATATATATATATATATATATATATATATCATAGTACCTCGTGGTACCGCTGGTATGGTACCGCCGGTACCATATCAGTGGTACCGTCGGTACGGTACCGCCTTGGGATCCGCGGTACCAGGGCGGTACCATTTTAATATTTTTTTTATTTTTTAATATATTTTTAATGATTTTTTTTTGCATATTAATTACCAAAAAAGGACAGAAAAAAGTAAAAAAAGGGGGTTCTGGGTGTAAAAGAGGAGGGTACAGTACATGATGCAGGGGACTGTTGCAGTGGCACAAGGGCTCTGCGAGTGAGCAGACCGAGGGGCCAATGGGAGACCAACACAGGGGGGTAGCATCACATGGGGGCAAGTACAGAGGCACATGGGCATTGTGGGTGAGCAGACCATGGGCCCAATGGGAGACCAACACAGGGGGGAGCATCACATGGGGGCAGGTACAAAGGCACATGGATGGATGATGGGGATCCACATGGCCGATCAGGCTGTGGGGATAAATAGGCACTTAGAATGCCATTGTGGCCGGCATTTTCAGAGGCTGTGAGAGAGCTAGTGATAGACAGTGAGAGAGCAAGCGAGAGCCGGTGACAGGTTGTGAGAACAGGCTGTGAGAGACAGGCTATTTGAGAGACAGGGTGCTGTGAGAGGGTGTTCAAGGACTAGGGTGCTGTGAGAAGAAGGTCGATCGACATGGCAGAGCGCATACCATCGAAGGCCGAGGGCGAAGCCAGGAGGAAGCTTGAGGAAGATATCCGAAGGCACAACGAGAGACATCGGAAGCAAGAGGCAGATATCCGAGAGATGCTGCGACAGACTCGGCAGAGAAATCCGGAACCGGAGCTACTCGCCCCCGCTATGGATCCTGTCCCCGCTGTCGAGCTGGATCTGGATGAGCAAATTGGAATGAATTTCACACGACGGCAGCTCATCATGGTCAGGGAAAGGGCGGCCAGACGTCGGGCTAACCAGAAGGCAGCTCGGGCTAACCGGGAGGCAGAGCAAGAGCGACAAAACAATGCACCAGACGAGGGCGAGGAGTTGGTGGAGGATCAGTGAGGGATGTTTAGAATAGATAAGGTCCAGCCATATGTGGCGGACTGTTGCTATGTAGTTTTCGGCAGTTTATGGTGCAGCAAATAACTAGATGGCTGCTTAAAAAAATGACAATATATGTGATGTTATCTTGATACAACGGTTGAATATATACATAGTTGTTTTTTGTGCAACGCAAGCCTGGTCATGTAAGATGCAATGTCTGTAATTTTTTTAAATGCAGATGTATTACATGTGTTTATGAAATGTCGTTTGGGGTGTAGGGGTGATTGTTGTGCTCATGATGTAGGTGCATATATGTGAAGCTAGCATTCACTTCAAACGAGATTAAATGAAAATAGGATTCACACACGCACATAGAATTCGACATAAAATAAAGCATCACATGTACAGAGCGACATACGCACAATGTGCAGCAAATAATGTAGGCCAAACACTGTATATAATGTGAAAAATCATCTGAGTACAATGGTAGACCGTCTGCTAGAGACAAACTACTGAAACTAAAACAACAGAGCCACAATCAATGCTTTGGCTCTGACTCAAACGAATGCTCTGGAGACAACTCAAGGCCCCGAGCTGACTCTCGCAGCCGATATCTCTGCCTGTCTGGAACTGGCATGGGCTATGTATCTGAGGGGGAAGACTCGCCATCCTCATCCTCCCAATAAGCCTCCGCATCAGCCCCCAAGCAGGCCAAACCAACAACACCTGCTCCAACTGGCTGTGATACTACACCTCTACCTGTACCTGGAGCCCTGCGTGGTCGTCCTCTCCTCCCTGGCAGTTTTTGTGCCTTGCCTTTCTTGTTCGGTGCACCCTTGGGCCTTCCTGGTCTCTTGCGGACAAGAGGAGCTGTCAATGCCTCGTCGCCCCCATGCAAATCACCTGGCTGGTGTTACGAGCTCGTAACCAGTGCCGAACCCTAGAGAACACAGATAGGTCAGATACCATAGTCAGGGTCGTGTCCAGCGTACATGACCAACAGGGCAAGACAGTGTGAGTAGTGTGCCCCAGCACGGTCCATAGCCATGGCGGGCCTAACACAGCCTAGGGACCCTGTCAGCAGGATAGGGCCCCCAGTTGGGTCCCGACGTGCAGTCGGCCACGTTAGTGCCACGTGGCCGACACTTGGCAGTAGCATGCTACCAGTCCTCACACTGGGCTAGGAGGGGCTTACTCGATATCAGGGAGTAGGCAAGGTTGGGTGGATCAGTTAGTGTTTGCCCTACTGTGGTGTTAGGATCTATTACACTGGTATCAGAGCCATCTCCATCTTAGGGAGTTAGGAGCAGCAGTAGAGAAAGCTATCAGAAGATAGGAAGTGTTTCTCAGATTCTCAGAGAGGAATAGAGGAGGAGGATCGCTGTAGGAGCAGCCTTCAAACTTTTGATTTTCACTGAGAAATCACAGTAGCAAGGAGTCAGATTCCAATTGTAGGTAACTCGCTGGAAAAACAGCTGTTTCTCACTGAGTTCAGAGGATTCTTCATAGTTTTCCCAGCGAAATTAGAGAAGGAAGAAGCCAGCACCTCCATCGCTGTATAGCCAGAGACCTGCATCTGATTTCCAGGGAAAAATTTACTGGTTCTCAGCGAGTTTGAAACCAAAAAAGAGGAGCAGGGCCAGCGCTGCCAGTGCTTCTGAAAATCTGGTTTTTGGACAAGTTTTCGGGCCCCAACGTCAGAGATTTGGAGCAAGAGGATTCCTACCAGATCAGCGAGCAGGAGACTTCTGAAATTTCAGAATTCAGAAGGGTTTTTGGACTTCGGACTTGCCATTTTGTGGACAAATTGAGATGCTGTCAGACCAGCGAGGGGGGATAGCAAAAGTTTCAGATCGTGTTGCACATTTTCCAACCTCAAATCAGTGGAGGAAGAGCTGAAAGGGCTTTTCTTGATTCTCTCTGTGGAAGTACAGTCCTCAGAAACAGCTAAGTCATCTTTCCTTTTCCTTGTACAGTTGTAAATTAGTCTTTTAGACTTTTTTTCCTTCAGAAGTTAAGGTAGCTCTCTTTCAGTTCCGAAGATGACCACTCCTCAGGGACCTGATCAACCCCCGGAGAGAGGCTTCGACGAACTTGAAACAGAAGCCTTGGCTTACATAAAAGGGAAGGAACCCATGGAAGTAGAAGAACAGGAACAGTTCGCCGAAGAACTCGACGAACTGGTTACCAAGGAGCAGTTCCTCCAATTGGTAACAGAAGTGGATGAACTGAAGTTGGCATTAGCCAATTTCAAGTCCAGTGTGGACGACTCGTTCGCTGAACTCAAAAACTTGATTTTGAGTTCCGCGAAAGGAAGCCTTCCCTCCACTTCTCAGTTATCTCCTTCTCCACTTCCATCAGTTTCGGGTGAGACTTTACGGTCTCACCCTAGTGTTTTTAAAGACTTAAAACCTCCTACTTTTAATGGGGAAGAGAAGGATAGAAATGCAGATATTCTACAAACCTTCCTCAGCAAATGGAAGAACATTCATGCTCTTAAACAGACCCCTGACCATTTGCAAGCTATTGAGGCCAGTCTTTCCTTAGGACCTATGGCCTATAAGTGGTGGTTAAATTTCCAGGAGACTGGGCAGACTCCCCGGTCATGGAAAGCTTTTGAAGAAGCTTTCCTAAGAGAATTTCTACCAGAAAATGAACTGGATAGAGCCTGGGAAGCCTGGGAAAGAACAGTAATGGATAAATCCCTCATCCAATATATCTCGCAGTATCGAGAAGCAATTTTAAAGATTAAAAATATGGATGACTATCAGAAAATCAGGGGATTTGTCCGTGGCCTCAAAGATGAATATAAAGTAGAGGTCCAGAGAAACTCGCCTACTACCCTTGAGCAAGCTCTCAGATATGCTCAAATCTATGATGATTCAGTGGGTAGGAAGAGAGCGAGACAGCAACCACTTTCTGAGCAGCTTCCTCAGAAAGACTTTCAATTTAAAAAGAAATTTTTAAAAAGAAAGAAAGAAGACAAATTTAAAAGTGAAGCTCCTCAGAAACGCCCTTCACTCATACAGCCCTTAAAACCAGATGATTTTGAGAAAGCCAAACAAGAACGTTTGTGCTTTGTGTGTATGGGCAAGGGACACACAGTCAGACAGTGTCCCAAGGGGCCTTTCACTAAAAAAGATAAAAAAGATAAAAAAGATAAAAAAGAAGTTCATCTTGTTCAGACTGTATGTTTCCCCAGTGACTCGGCAGCTTCCGAGATCAAAGTGTATCATGAAGATCATGAACATTGTTGCCAGCTGACCTCTGCAATGCTAGCGAGACCCTTCAGCTTTGGGCCGCATGACCTAGTACGTATGCATGGGAAAGTTGGTAACCAGTCAGTAAGAGTCATGGTTGATGATGGGGCAACCCATAATTTCATCAACCACACCCTGGTTAAAAAGCTTAAACTACCAGAAGTACCTAGTCAGCATAGGTACATAGTTTCATTAGCTAAGGGTGAAGATAAAAAAATATGGGAAACTATGGTAAGTAAGTTAAATCTTGGTATTCAGGGGTACCAAGATGAAATAAACTTTCAGATAATGCACCTGGATCGAACAGACATTGTTCTCGGGAGAGACTGGCTCTACAGTTTAGGACCTTCCCTCCACAGAAACTATCAGGAGAACACCCTCAGCTTTCAGCATAAAGGCCGAGAGATCCAGTTGCATGGGGAGCATGATGTTCCCAACAGCCCTATGGTCTGCAGTTCAGAGCTCTGTCAGCTAATCGGAGACGAAGACCATCAGGTATTCTTATGTGACTTTCAGTTTATTCCTGAAGTTTCTATTTCCAATTCTATTCAGCAGAAAATCAGTAAATTAGAAACTTTATTGTCTAAATTTAAAGATGTTTTTCCTGAAGATTTGCCACATGGTTTACCACCTAGCAGAGAGGTAGATCATGTAATAAACCTAGTACCACGTACAACACCTGTTTCTAAACCTCCGTATCGGGTCAGCCGAACAGAGGATGAAGAAATAACTAGACAGTTAACAGACTATCTTGGGAAAGGCCAAATTCAGACCAGTAGTTCACCATGGGCCTCACCAGTCCTGTTGGTGAAAAAGGAGGGGTCTATGCATCTTTGCGTAGATTACAGAGCCCTCAATAAAGTCACAATTAAGAATAAATACCCTATGCCTCGGGCAGACGAGTTGTTTGATCAACTCGACGGGGCTAAGTTTTTCAGCAAGATAGACCTCAGATCGGGATATCATCAAGTCCGTATAAAATCGGAAGATGTCTCGAAAACAGCTTTTAGGACTCGTCACGGTCATTATGAGTTTAAGGTGATGCCATTTGGGCTCACAAATGCTCCAGCTACCTTTATGACCTTGATGAACAGTGTCCTCAGACCATACTTGGGTAAGTTTGTAGTCGTATTTTTAGATGACATCCTCGTCTACAGCAAAACGAGGAAGGAGCATCTAAAACACCTCAGAAAGGTGTTTCGACTGCTCAGAAAGCATAAGCTTTATGCTAAACAATCCAAGTGTGAATTCTTCGTTGAAGAAGTAGCATATTTGGGTCACATTATCTCTTCAGATGGGATTAAGATGGACCCAAATAAGGTTAAAGCCATACTCAGTTGGCTGAGACCTCAGAATATTTTGGAACTTCAGATCTTTCTTGGTCTGGCAGGATATTACAGACGATTTGTCAAGGAATATGCTCAGATAGCAGTTCCTATGACAAATCTTCTTAAGGGGAAGGGAAAGGAGTTCATTTGGGAGTCCGCACAACAGGAGAGCTTTGATGCTCTCAAAACAGCCTTAGCTACAGCACCAGTTTTAAAAGTCGTCGACCCCAATCAGCCATTTGTGGTCGAAACAGATGCTAGCGACTTTGCAGTAGGTGCTGTATTAACTCAGGGTGGACGACCAGTTGCGTTCGAGAGTAAAAAACTCGAGCCAGCTCAGACTAGGTACAGTGCCTATGAAAAGGAACTCTTTTCTATAGTCCATGCCCTTAAGACTTGGAGGCATTATTTGTATGGTGCCAACTTTGAGGTCCTGACAGACCATGAGAGTCTCAGATACCTTTGCAATCAACCTGAGCTCAGAGGTCGGAAAGCTCGTTGGGCAGAGTTGATGCAAGAGTTTGACATGTCTATCAGATATAGGCGTGGAAAATTCAATACAGTAGCAGATGCCCTTAGCAGAATGCCTATGATAAACGAGCTGAGTTTTACTCAAATTCGTAATGAGTTACTCGAGTCCTTGAGAGGGAAAAGCCAGCATGATGCATTCTTCTCTATTATCTGGAACTCAGTCCAGAATAGACAGTTACAGACTCCAGAACCAGTTCCCGGAGGTAGTGCCAGTTCATCCAAGAATACGGCAGCTTCCGTTGAGGATGATGATGAGTCCGAGTATACGTCGTCAGATGACGTTGAGGATTCTGAGCCTGTATTACCCAAGCAAACCCCAGTGGTTGAGGGTCAGTTGACTCAAGGATTCAAATGGAAACAGTATTCCATTCAAGATGAGTACTTGCTCTATAGAGATAGAGTATGTGTCCCCAATTCAGAGGATTATAGGCAGCAGGTCCTATATGAATGTCATGACAATCCTAGCGCGGGACACCCAGGCATACAGAAGACCTATGAGCTTCTTCGTAGGCAATTTTTCTGGCCCAGTATGAAAAAGGACGTCCACCAGTATGTAACCAGTTGCCAGAAATGTCAAGTAAATAAAGCAGAGCGTTTAAAGGCAGGAGGGTTGTTGCATCCCTTAGAAATACCAGCTGGTAAATGGGAGAGTATCTCCATGGATTTTATAGTAGGCCTGCCCAAAACCCAAAAGGGTAATGACGCTATATGGGTCACAGTTGACCGTCTGACCAAAATGGCTCATTTTATTCCGACCAAAACAACCGTTAGAGCTCCAGAGTTAGCGAGGTTGTTTGTAGACGGGCTATTTAAATTGTACGGTCTACCTTCCGGCATAGTCAGCGACCGGGACAATAAGTTTACTAGAAATTTTTGGAGGGCAGTATTCCATCATCTCCATACTAAACTTAATATGAGTACCACCGACCATCCACAGACGGACGGTCAAACAGAAAGGGTAAATCAAGTGCTGGAGGATATGCTTCGTGCATACGTCAGCAAGAAGCAGACTAATTGGGAGGAGTATCTCTCGATATTAGAGTTTGCTTACAACAGTACCAAACATTCAGCTACGGGATACAGCCCATTTATGCTGATGTACGGTTTTCAGCCACGCTCACCCACAGCTGTAGGGTTTAAACAAGAAAAAGTTGAAGCAGCCAGAAACTTTTTAGAAGACCTAAACCAGATGATAGAACATGCTAAGCGTAGCATTAGACAATCCCAGGATCAAGCCAGGCATTATGCAGATCCACACAGACGGGATGTGCAGTTCTCCACTGGTGAGAAAGTCTACTTGAGAGTCCCAGTTGACTCTAAAACCCTCAAATCAGGAGTGTGTGCTAAGTTGTCTCCAAGGTATTGTGGTCCCTTTACCATCAGTAGGAGACTAGGCGAGGTCACCTATGAACTAGAACTCCCACACAGCAGTAAGGTTTTTCCAGTCTTTCATGTAAGTCAGTTACGAAAAGCCTTAACCAGATCAGACAATCTGGTAGGGGACAGTGTTCTAGTTCTCCCATTGGATCCTCAACAACCTCCACATGAACCAGAGGAGATTCTTGATAGTAGAGAGACGCAGACTCGTCATACTCTATACCGAGAATATCTGGTTAAGTGGAATGATCAACCTGTTGAGAATGCCACTTGGGAAAGAGGCAGCGTCCTTCGCAAGATTTTTCCAGACTTTGTCTTAGAGGACCAAGACGGTTCTTAAGGGGGAGGGAGTGTTACGAGCTCGTAACCAGTGCCGAACCCTAGAGAACACAGATAGGTCAGATACCATAGTCAGGGTCGTGTCCAGCGTACATGACCAACAGGGCAAGACAGTGTGAGTAGTGTGCCCCAGCACGGTCCATAGCCATGGCGGGCCTAACACAGCCTAGGGACCCTGTCAGCAGGATAGGGCCCCCAGTTGGGTCCCGACGTGCAGTCGGCCACGTCAGTGCCACGTGGCCGACACTTGGCAGTAGCATGCTACCAGTCCTCACACTGGGCTAGGAGGGGCTTATTCTATATCAGGGAGTAGGCAAGGTTGGGTGGATCAGTTAGTGTTTGCCCTACTGTGGTGTTAGGATCTATTACAGCTGGCTGGGCTGGGCCCAAGCTGAGGCCGGCTGGGATAGGGAAGCAAAAGAGGGAACTCCCTGTGTGAGCGAGGAGGATGAGCTCGTGGAGTGTGCACCTGTGGGGCTGCTGCAGGTGGAGGAACTGGCTGTGCAGGAGGCGAGTACAGCGGCGATATGTACTGAAAGGGGCGCTGCGGTGGCCGGAACTGGTACATCCTAGGTGCTGCCAAAGGGGGAGCCAGTGGAGTGGGTGCTTCCACTGGAGGAGCCACTGTGGATGTGGGCGCTGCAAGAGAAAACCTGGGCACAGATGGTGGCCTGCCATGGAGACCTGGTGCTGCAGAAGTGGACGGCGATGGAGGGGCTGCAGGCCTAAATGGCATCGGTGGCACTGGAGGAGCTGTGCGACGCACATACACCATCTGAGGAGCTGGAGGAATTGTAGGCACCTCATGTTGAGGATCGGCCTCCTCCTGACATCAGTCCAACCATCGGACATGATGCTGCAACCGTAAGTGGCCCAGTGCCGACGTAGAGGCTCCATCTCTCTAGACAAGGACTCAACCCTATCCCTCAACATGTGTGTGCGGACAACCTCTGAACTAGGGACTGTCCAGCTAGGGCTGACAGACTGTGCAAGGCGGAAGGCCCTTCTAAAGGGCTCAGAGTCGGTGATGGCAAAGGGCAGGTTCGGCTCATAAATCAGACTAGCCACGGCCTGTGTGGCCTCTCTGTCCATGTGCGGCTGATGCGCGCCGCGAATGGTCTACTGCACAAGGGCTCTCCCTGGTGGGCGACGGGTGGTGGACCTCCAGCACGGTGCACCAACCGTGACGGGAATGGACGATGACGCGACAGACTGGGCACTAGTGGGTGCATCGGCTGTAGACGTGGAATGGGGAGAGTGGGATGCACTGGCAGGGATGGGTGCAGCAGCATAGGTGGGGTGCACTGGTGGAGGGGCAACATCTGGCATGGGGTACAAAAACTGCTGGCTGAGGAGGTCATCCGGATGGGAAGGGAAGGAAGAAGAGATCTCTTCCACATCCTCGAAGGCCCGCCCAGTAGCATCCTGGGCCTGCTTGGGTGGCGGAGAGTCCATGAGAAAGTCGTAGACTGGTGGAGTGCGAGCAACAGTGGGTGGTGGTGGAACCGCAGTGGCAACTGGCGGACGCGATGGGACGGGATCCACCGGAATCTGAGCAGATGGGGGTGCGTGAGGCAGAATTGTTTGAGGGGGATGAGGGGCAAAGGGACGGGAGGTAGCTGTAGCTTATAAGCTACTTGGCTCACCTTCTTAATAATCAACCATGGTCCACAATACCTAGGAGATAACTTGGCGCACTTTCTTGTGCGTAGCACCTTCGACTTCGAAGGGACTAGGAAATACACCCAATCTCCATTCTCAAATTCCTGATAGGTACGGTTCTCACGAGCATAACTCTCTGCCCTAGCTACAGCTTTGGAGAAGTTGTCTCGTGCCAACTCTAGCTTCTGCTGCATCTGAGCCAAAAACTCTACAGCACTAGGTACCCTATGCGGAATCCCTATGATTGCAGGACTCAGTGGCCTGAAACCATAATTGAGCTCAAATGGACTCAATCCAGTGTGGACGCATGTCTCTTATCATTGTACGCGAACTCCAATAGCGGTAAATGCTTTACCAAGTCTGTTTGCGTACTACTCACATATGCCCTAAGCATATCTTCCAAGATCTGATTCACTCGCTCTGTCTGACCATCCGTCTGAAGATGCTCAGAGCTACTCATCCGCAACTGTGTTCCCAGCTTGGCGAACACCTCAATCCAGAAATTTCCCGTAAACTTGGGATCCTTGTCAGAAACTATGGACTTCGAAAGACCATGTAACCTGACAATATTCTGAATAAACAACTCAGCCACTTGCGGAGCTGTGACCTTCTTGGTCGTAGCGATGAAATGAGCCATCTTGGAAAACCTGTCTACCACTACCATAACGGAATTGAATCCATTCTGGGTCTTGGGTAGCCCAACAATAAAATCCATAGAGATGCTTTCCCACCTTCCTGTAGGTATCTCAAGTGGATGTAGCAAGCCCGGAGGACTTACTCTCTCGGCCTTGTTCACCTGACAAGTCGTGCAATGATGGACGTACTCTCTTACATCCCGCTACAATCGTGGCCAAAAATAATGCCTTCTCAAAAGCTCACTAGTCTTATCAATACCAGGGTGCCCTGCGCAGGGACTATCATGGCATTCATGAAGTATCTTACGATGAAGATCCTTCACGTCTGGCACGAATACTTTTCTGTTTTCTCAACTACATACCTTCCTTCACGGTGTATGTCAAATAAGTACTGGTGTATTCCTCTACAGAAGCGACAGGCGAGGCTGACTCTTCCGCTTGGTCAACTAACTTGCATGCATAGGCTACACACACTGACAATGTGGGTCCTTTTGTTGAGCCCTCTTGATCTCCTCCATGAGATCACTGTCAACTACAGGCAAGGCTCATCTGATGCAGTACCAACGATAGTGCATCAACGACCACATTTTCCTTCCCTCCTTAGAAGCAAATTTCGAAATGAAATTCCTGCATCAGCTCGGCCCACCGAGCTTGGCGGCCTCACAAATCTGGCTGAGTGCAAAATACTTTAAAGTATAATGATCTGTGTATACAAAAACTCGGCGCCATATAAATAATGTCTCCACACCTTGAGCGCATGTACTCACATACAGTTCTTGCTCCTGTGCGGGTATACCATCTTGGCTCAACACTGCACCTACGGCAATGCCACTTGCATCCGTCTCTAGGTCAAACAGTTTCTGGGTATCAACAAACTTGAGAACTGGAGCCGTGGCCAGCGCCTCCATCAAGTTCTCAAACCTGTGCTGAGCTTCAGCAACCCACCGATCTACAGCGCTGTTTTTCCGTAACTGGTCCATCAAAGGAGTAGCTACCTTGGAATAGTTCCTAACGAACTGCCGGTAGAACTTGCATAAACATAAGAAAGATTGTAATTGGCGTATATCGGCAGGCCTCGGCCACTTCTTAACCACAGCCACCTTGGCTGGGTCAACCGAAATACCCTCAGCTGTCACTACGTGACCCAAATACTCGACACGAGTCTTACACAACTCTGTCTTCTTAGCATTGGCATACAAGACAGAAGCTTGTAACTTGCCCAAAACGGTCTTGAGATGAACCTCATGCTCCTCGACCGCTTTACTAAAAACCAATATATCGTCAATAAAATTGACGACAAACTTGCCCATATAGTCTCGCAAGACATCGTTTATGAGCATCATGAACGTGGCTGGGGCATTGGTTAACCCAAATGACATAACCAGAAATTCATAATGACCAAAACGGGTTCGGAAGGCCGTCTTTTGGACATCTTCATCTCGAATCCGTATTTGATGGTATCCACTTTTGAGATCTATCTTACTGAAAATGGTTGCACCTTGCAACGCATCCAGTAGATCATCAATCCTGGGCATCGGGTACCTGTGCTTTACAGCGATCTTATCCAATCCCTTGTAATCTACACACATCCGGAAACTACCATCCTTTTTCTTAACAAGTAAAATAGGAGAGGCAAAAGGTGAATAACTCAGACGGATGTACCCCAGCTTGAGATACTCCTCCGACATCTTTCTGACTTCCTCTTCCTCTTTTAGGCTCATCCTATAAGGAGGCCTACATACCGGACTTGCCCCTGGAACGAGCTCAATACGATGATCAACGTTCCGACTAGGCGACAATCCCTCTGGCATATTACTAATTAGCACGTGTTTAAACTGCGTGCGGATGGACTTCTCCAACTCACTTGCTGGGTCACATCTAGGCTGTAATGCAAATGCATGTGCACTAGGGGATGCAAAAGTAAATGAAGCTTCTTGTGATTTATTAGTGAGTGTGCTTATCTGATTATTACCAACATAAGAATCAAAACTAGAATCAACATTCACATAACACAACCACAAATACTGAATCTCCATTCTCTTTATTTGCATACAGGTAACAAGAGGACCCTCAACAAATGGTCCCCCCCCCCCTTTTAAAACATGAGACAAACCCTCATGTCCAAACTTTATATACATGCAAAAGAAAGAAAAACTATACAGGCTGCCTACTCATCGTCGCTTACTAATAAGTCTTCCAAAATCTCCTCATCCTTGTCCTTATCTTGATGTTGTTGTAAAACATGGAGCTTCATGTCTGTGCGGCGAGGACAATCTTTGACAAGATGCTTGCCAAGACAGAAGAAGCATAATCCGTCTTTCTTGGCCTTGTCCTTTTGTTCTGAGCTAAGAGGAGACTTGTTGTAAGCCTGATGAGCCAAAGGAGATCCCGCCTTGCGCTTCAAAGTCTGTTGCATCTGGATAGGATCGAGTGTGCGGCGCATGGAGTCCACACAATGGAGGGGTACTCTGCCATAAGCTCCCCCATACCGCGGCAGTTGGACACATTGCAATCAACTGAAAACTACACAAAACTTTTGTATCAACATTAAGCAGTAAATGACCAAGCAACCAATGAAAGAAAATTTACCTGGACAACGCGTTGTGGCCCGACCTCCTCTATCGCTGTGCGGATGATGCCGTAAATGTACTCGGCCGAATGCACTCTCCCTGCCTCGGAGGCGTCGATGTTGCGCAGGAACATGGAACCGTAAAACTAGAAACAATCACGTTGATGAGTGGACGTCTACGACGATCAGTCCACCCATCAGCCATGATGGAACAGCCGTATCTATCCCAAGCCTCATGCAATGCGTCTAGTCTCTCTCTGATTGATGCAACCCGCTCCTGGAGCAAAGGGCCGCGTAGTGCGTCGGCTGTGGGTGGTGTGTAACCGGGCCCGCAGACTGCAACTTTCGAGATAGCCTCTCGAAAGATGCGGGATCATGCCATGATAAAGGGAAGGTTCAGGTCATAGAACATCTGTGCTATGGTCTCGGTGGCCTCTCTGTGCTGCAGACCTGGAGGTGGTGGCATAGGTGTAGGTGCGGAAGCGGAGGATGTGGAAGGACCGTGCAGATCTGACGGTGATGGCACAGGCGTAGGTGCAGCAGTGGAGGCTGTGGATCCATGGGGAGTACTAGCGGAGGGGGTGGGGGTGGCTATGGCGGAGACGGAGGCGGTGGTGGGTGCGGATGCGGTAGCGGGGGTGGGGGCGGTGGCGGTGGGTGTACCAGTGGCAGGGGCGGTGGCAGTGGGTGCACTAGTGGAAATAGAGTCCGCGGCATTTGTGGACTGCTCGTCGGGCTCAGCACCTGGCACAGCATATGCCTCGAGAATGCGAGCCCTCTCCGCAAAGGGGATGACCATACAAACGCCGATCCCGTAGCGTCCCCCTGTGGGTCGGACTCGCAACCCCCCCAAATGTGCTCGAACCCGCGAGGCGTTCCCTGTGAACTGCTTTCGACAAAAAGGGCAACGCCACTTTTTGTCGGGCATCAACTCCACCTCATCCCAAATGGGACGAGCGGCCATCTCTCTCTCTCTCTCTCTCTCTCTCTCTCTCTCTCTCTCTCACACACACACACACACACACACACACAGAAGCACGCAAATCTAATCTCTCTCTCTCTCTCTCTTCTCCTAAACCCTAAACCCAAGCACGCAGACCCTAAACCCTGAACTCACACACACACCATGTCTCATACACGCGCGCACACACACACAAATCCTCTCTCTGTCTCTCACACTCTCTATCTCACCCTCTCTCACACACACAAATCACCACAAACACACACATCTGTGCATACACAAATCAACTAACCCACACACACACACACACACACATAAACCATCACACACACACACAATCATCACACACACACACACACCATAACCCTCACTCTCTCTCTCTCTCTCTCTCTCTCTCTCTCTCTCTCTCTCTCTCTCTCTCTCTCTCTCTCTCCCGCCCTCTTTCTCTCCTCTCTCTCACCTTCTCGGGCTTCTCGGGCTTCTACGGACTATTCTGCTGCCCGCGAGCCCTTTTTTTTTTTCTTTTTTTTTTAAAAAAAACGCGTCCGGGGCCCAGACGCGCCCGCGTCCGGACGCTGGACGTGTCCAAAAAAAAATTGCAAGTTTTTTTTTTGGACGCGTCCGGGTCCTGGCGTCGGACACAGACGCCGAAAGCCCGCGTCCGGCCCGGACCCTTATGTTATTATATATATATATAATATATATATATATATATATCATAGAATCCCATGGTACCGCCAATACCATAATGGTGGTACCGCCATTATGGTATTGCCCTCAGACCCACGATACCAGGGCGGCACCATAATAATAATATTTTTATTATTTTATTTTTTTTATTTTTTTTATTTTCTATTAAAAACCCCTTTTACTAGGGTAATTTAGGGTAAAAAATTCAGAAAAAAAAAAAAAAAAAAAAAAAAAAAAAAAAAAAAAAAAAAGGGTTAGGGTTTAGAAAAAAGGGGGGACTGTACAGGGGGCACTGTGGGGGAGCAGACCTTGGGGTCAATGGGAGTGCAGCATGTGGGGGAGCAGCAAATCCGGACAGGTACACCGTCACATGGGCACTGTGGGGGAGCAGACCACGGACCCAATCAGAGTGCAGCATGTGGGGGAGCAATACATGGGGCAGGTACAGTAGCACATGGGCACTGTGGGGGAGCAGGCCATGGGGCCAATGGGAGTGCAGCATGTGGGGGAGCAACAAATGGGGGCAGGTACAAGGGCACCTGGAGGGATCATCAACAGCTGCACATGGGGGAACAGGCCGTGGGGTTAAATAGGCACTCACGAGGCTGTGAGAGCCAGTGAGAGGCTGTGAGAGGCTATGAGAGAGAGCCAGTGAGAGGCTGTGAGAGAGAGGCATTGTGAGAGGCTGTGTCACAGACCCAGTGAGAGGCTGTGAGAGGGAGGCTGTGAGAGAGCCAGTGAGAGCCATTGAGAGGCTGTGAGAGCCAGTTCGAGAAACAGGTTGTCGTGAGATGGCGGATCCTCATCCTCATCCTCATCCTGATCATCCTCTAACACTGGCTCATCTGCCTCGTACAATGCCTCGAGGCTCTCTGTGCTCAAGCCCAAGCTCTCTCTCTCTCATCTCGGCAAGCTTCCTCTCTCTCTCTCTCTCTCTCTCCCATCAACTGTGTGCCCAGGTCATCTGCAGGCATGGGATGGGTGTTGTCCGTAGGCAAGTCAACCTGGCGCTCCAAATCAGATATCTTCGTCTGCAAGGTTTAAAATTTGCATGTCAGAGAGACAACTTTATCAAGAAATGAAACCAACGTACCAGGGGTCAACCAACATGCTATGGGAGAATAGCTTATCACCTACAATGCGCTCGTAATGGTCGGAAGTCTCCTGGCGAGACGTGCGTTGGTGTTACAGAACACCAACCGCTCCAACTGACTCACTGACAACTTGTTTCTTCTCCTCGTGTGAATGAGTGCCCATGTGCTCCAATTACGCTCACACATGGAGGCAGCACAGTCCTGTGGTACGTGCAATGAAATGCTTCAGCACATGTGCACGGGTGGAAGGTCAACGAAACACAGCAATGGAGGAACCCGCCTGACAATGTCCACCTTGCCCCACATATCGGCAAGGTTGGAATGCACCATTTCTGTAGAGGAAACTGGGGAAAAAAGGTAGAGATGATCGTGAGTGCCATAGGAGGCGGAAAGCTGGAAAATCCACAGCAATGGCCGAAGTAGCAGTAGAAGGGGCGGAAGCGATTTGTGCAACGCAAATATAGTGTGATGGCGAGGAGTGCGCGGACAGCAGAGAGGGCGCAGACAACAGGAAGAGCGCGCGGACAACAGCGCGATGGGCAGGGAGAGAGATGAAGCGAGGGGGGGGGATTAGGGTAAAAAGAAAATATATTAATATATTAAATATTAAAAAATAATAAATATTGTGGTACCGCGGATCAGTATGGATCCGCGGTACCACAGTGGATCCGCGGGTCCTGGTACCGCTGGATCTATGAAGACATGAGGGTCCGGGCCGGAATGCCCGTGTCCGCGTCCGCGTTCGGCGTCCGGACCCGGATGCGTCCGACCCCCGGACGCGGTGTCGGACGTGTCCAATTTTTATTTTTTAACTTTTTTTTTAAAAAAAAAACAGATGCGTCTGGACCGGTACCATAATGGTGGTACCGCGGTTATGGTGCCGCCCAAAAATCCATGGTACTAGGGCGGCACCATTTTTTAATATATTTTTTTTTAAAAAAATTAAACTTTTTTTTTTTTAAATTTAGTGGGCAATATGGGTATCAGCTTGAAGCTCTTGACGAGAGCAGTGCATTTATGCAGGTTGCCGGTGCTTTCAGCTATAAAATGTGTTAGACAACTAAATAATGCACCTCTCAGTTTACTAGTCACTAGTTAACCGTGAGCTCAGATCTGTAAGGCCCCCGTTATGAGGAGAAGCCATTACTGAGCACGGTTGTTAGTATAGGGTCTACTGTGAGACCATGATGGTTATGAGATGGCTAGATTACAGTTTCTATATAGCAGCAAGTCTTGGGGGGTTCGGGGAGCGGAAGCCCCACGAGAAACGGGGGGTCCAGTAGCCCCCCGGCGGGGGGTTTGGGGGGCATAGCCCCCCAACGGCACGACCTCTTCAAGATTTGGCCTTTCGACTCCCTGAGCGAAAACACACATTTTGGTGTTTTGCATGTCCTTGGTCCTTTGGTTGTTCGCTCTCGTCAGAACCGGCAACCTGCATAAATGCACTGCTCTCGTCAACAGCTTCAGGCTGATACCCATATTGCCCACTCAATTTTATTTTATTTTTAAAAAAAAGAATCTATGATATTTTTAGGCCTAAACCCTAAACCCCCGGACCCCGCCGTTGAGGGGCTCTGCCCCCAAACCCCCCGCCGGGGGGCTACTGCCCCCCGAACCCCCCAAGACTTGCTTCTATATAGAAACTGTAATCTAGCCATCTCATAACCATCATGGTCTCACAATAGACCCTATACTAATAACCGTGCTCAGTAATGGCTTCTCCTCATAACGGGGGCCTTACAGATCTGAGCTCAGGGTTAACTAGTAACTACTAAAGTGAGAGGTGCATTAATTAGGTTTCTAACACATTTTGTAGCTGAAAGCACCGGCAACCTGCATAAATGCACTGCTCTCGTCAAGAGCTTCAAGCTGATACCCATATTGCCCACTAAATTTTTTAATAAAAAAATAAATAAATAAATAAATTTAAAAAAAATTAAAAATTAAAAATGGTGCAGCCCTGGTACCGCGGATTTTTGGGCGGCACCATAATGGCGGTACCAACATTATGGTACCGGCGGTACCATAATGGTGGTACCGCCATTATGGTACTATGATCATAGATCCAGCGGTACCAGGATCCGCGGATCCCGGTACCACGGATCCAGTGTGGTACCGCGGATCCATACTGATCTGCGGTACCACAATATATATTATTTTTTAATATATAATATTTTTTAATATTTAATATATTAATATTTTCTTTTGTAACCTAATCCCCCCCCTCGCTTCATCTCTCTCCCTGCCCGTCGCCCTACAATCCTCGCCCTCCCTGCTGTTCGCGCCCTCTCTGTTGTATGCCCATCGCCCTACTGTCCGCGCCCTCCCGACTGTCTTCGAATTGCACTGATCGCGTCCTCCCCTGCTATTGCTATTTCGGCCTTTATTGTGGTTTTTTCAACCCTTCCGACTCCTATCGCACCCACAGAGATCTCTGCCTTCTTTCCCCAGTCCTTTCTACAGAGATGGTGCATTCCAACCTTGCCGATCTGTGGGACGAGGTGGACATTGTCAGGCGGGTTCCCGACAAGTCTAACAAGTCCGGTGCAAGGATAGTGCGCTGTCAATATTGCCTGACCGAGTTCGTTGCCACCCTCACTCGCCTTAAAGGCCACCTACTCAGCGCACGCGCGAGAGATGGTGGCACACTGAATGCTGCCCCCTTGTGCCAGCATGTCCGTTCCCGTTAGGCAGCGACTTTTGGATACCTACGGGCCAGTTTACGACTTTCTCATGGACTCTCCGCCTCCCGAGCAGGAGCAGGCCCCGGATGCTAGTGACGAGGCCTTCCAAGATGTTGAGGAGACCCCTTCCTCCCTCCCTTCACATCCGGTTGACCTCCCTACCCAGCAGTTTTCGTATCCCATGCCAGATGTCCACCCTCCACCAGTGTACCCCACTTACGCTGCTGCACCCATCCCGGCCAGTGCATCCCACTCTCCCCATTCCACGTCTACATCTGATGCATCCACTAGTGCCCAGCCTGTCGCGTCATCATCCATTCCCGTCACGTTTGGTGCACCGTGCTGGAGGTCCGCTACCCATCGCCCAGCTGGGAGAGTTCTTAGGCAGCAGAGCTGTAATAGATCCTAACACCACAGTAGGGCAAACACTAACTGATCCACCCAACCTTGCCTACTCCCTGATATAGAGTAAGCTCCTCCTAGCCCAATGTGAGGACTGGTAGCATGCTACTGCCAAGTGTCGGCCACGTGGCACTGACGTGGCCGACTGCACGTCGGGACCCAACTGGGGGCCCTATCCTGCTGACAGGGTCTCTAGGCTGTGTTAGGCCCGCCATGGCTATGGACCGTGCTGGGGCACACTACTCACACTGTCTTGCCCTGTCGGTCATGTACGCTGGACACGACCCTGACTGTGGTATCTGACCTATCTGTGTTCTCTAGGTTTCGGCACTGGTCACGAGCTCGTAACACTCCCTCCCCCTTAAGAACCGTCTTGGTCCTCTAAGATAAAGTTTGGAAAAACCTTGCGAAGGACGCTGCCTCTTTCCCAAGTGGCATTCTCAACAGGCTGATCATTCCACTTAACCAGATATTCTCGGTATAGAGTATGACGATTCTGCGTCTCTCTACTATCAAGAATCTCCTCTGGTTCATGTGGAGGTTGTTGAGGATCCAATGGGAGAACTAGAACACTGTCCCCTACCAGATTGTCTGATCTGGTTAAGGCTTTTCGTAACTGACTTACATGAAAGACTGGAAAAACCTTACTGTTGTGTGGGAGTTCTAGTTCATAGGTGACCTCGCCTAGTCTCCTACTGATGGTAAAGGGACCACAATACCTTGGAGACAACTTAGCACACACTCCTGATTTGAGGGTTTTAGAGTCAACTGGGACTCTCAAGTAGACTTTCTCACCAGTGGAGAACTGCACATCCCGTCTGTGTGGATCTGCATAATGCCTGGCTCGATCTTGGGACTGCCTAATGCTACGCTTAGCATGTTCTATCATCTGGTTTCGGTTCTCTAAAACGTTTCTGGCTGCTTCAACTTTTTCTTGTTTAAACCATCCAACTGTGGGTGAGCGTGGCTGAAAACCGTACATCAGCATAAATGGGCTGTATCCCGTAGCTGAATGTTTGGTACTGTTGTAAGCAAACTCTAATATCGAGAGATACTCCTCCCAATTAGTCTGCTTCTTGCTGACGTATGCACGAAGCATATCCTCCAGCACTTGATTTACCCTTTCTGTTTGACCGTCCGTCTGTGGATGGTCGGTGGTACTCATATTAAGTTTAGTATGGAGATGATGGAATACTGCCCTCCAAAAATTTCCAGTAAACTTACTGTCCCGGTCGCTGACTATGCCGGAAGGTAGACCGTATAATTTAAATAGCCCGTCTACAAACAACCTTGCTAACTCTGGAGCTCTAACGGTTGCTTTGGTCGGAATGAAATGAGCCATTTTGGTCAGACGGTCAACTGTGACCCATATAGCGTCATTACCCTTTTGGGTTTTAGGCAGGCCTACTATAAAATCCATGGAGATACTCTCCCATTTACCAGCTGGTATTTCTAAGGGATGCAACAACCCTCCTGCCTTTAAACGCTCTGCTTTATTTACTTGACATTTCTGGCAACTGGTTACATATTGGTGGACGTCCTTTTTCATACTGGGCCAGAAAAATTGCCTACGAAGAAGCTCAAAGGTCTTCTGTATGCCTGGGTGTCCCGCGCTAGGATTGTCATGACATTCATATAGGACCTGCTGCCTATAATCCTCTGAATTGGGGACACATACTCTATCTCTATAGAGCAAGTACTCATCCTGAATGGAATACTGTTTCCATTTGAATCCTTGAGTCAACTGACCCTCAACCATTGGGGTTTGCTTGGGTAATACAGGCTCAGAATCCTCAACGTCATCTGACGACGTATACTCGGACTCATCATCATCCTCAACGCATAGACCCCTCTTTCTTTTTCACCAATAGGACTGGTGAGGCCCATGGTGAACTACTGGTCTGAATTTGGCCTTTCCCAAGATAGTATGTTAACTGCCTAGTTATTTCTTCATCCTCTGTTCGGCTGACCCGATACGGAGGTTTAGAAACAGGTGTTGTACCTGGTACTAGGTTTATTACATGATCTACCTCTCTGCTAGGTGGTAAACCATGTGGCAAATCTTCAGGAAAAACATCTTTAAATTTAGACAATAAAGTTTCTAATTTACTGATTTTCTGCTGAATAGAACTGGAAATAGAAACTTCAGGAATAAACTGAAAGTCACATAAGAATACCTGATGGTCTTCGTCTCCGATTAGCTGACAGAGCTCTGAACTGTAGACCATAGGGCTGTTGGGAACATCATGCTCCCCATGCAACTGGATCTCTCGGCCTTTATGCTGAAAGCTGAGGGTGTTCTCCTGATAGTTTCTGTGGAGGGAAGGTCCTAAACTATAGAGCCAATCTCTCCCGAGAACAATGTCTGTTCGATCCAGGTGCATTATCTGAAAGTTTATTTCATCTTGGTACCCCTGAATACCAAGATTTAACTTACTTACCATAGTTTCCCATATTTTTTTATCTTCACCCTTAGGTAATGAAACTATGTACCTATGCTGACTAGGTACTTCTGGTAGTTTAAGCTTTTTAACCAGGGTGTAGTTGATGAAATTATGGGTTGTCCCATCATCAACCATGACTCTTACTGACTGGTTACCAACCTTCCCATGCATACGTACTAGGTCATGCGGCCCAAAGCTGAAGGGTCTCGCTAGCATTGCAGAGGTCAGCTGGCAACAGTGTTCATGATCTTCATGATACACTTTGATCTCGGAAGCTGCCGAGTCACTGGGAAAACATACAGTCTGAACAATATGAACTTGTTTTTTATCTTTCTTATCTTTTTTAGTGAAAGGCCCCTTGGGACACTGTCTGACTGTGTGTCCCTTGCCCATACACACAAAGCACAAACGTTCTTGTTTGGCTTTCTCAAAATCATCTGGTTTTAAGGGTTGTATGAGTGAAGGGCGTTTCTGAGGAGCTTCACCTTTAAATTTATCTTCTTTCTTTCTTTTTAAAAATTTCTTTTTAAATTGAAAGTCTTTCTGAGGAGGCTGCTCAGAAAGTGGTTGTTGTCTCGCCCTCTTCCTACTCACTGAATCATCATAGATTTGAGCATATCTGAGAGCTTGCTCAAGGGTAGTAGGCGAGTTTCTCTGGACCTCTACTTCATATTCATCTTTAAGGCCACGGACAAATCCCCTAATTTTCTGATAGTCATCCATATTTTTAATCTTTAAAATTGCTTCTCGATACTGCGAGATATATTGGATGAGGGATTTATCCATTACTGTTCTTTCCCAGGCTTCCCAGGCTCTATCCAGTTCATTTTCTGGTAGAAATTCTCTTAGGAAAGCCTCTTCAAAAGCTTTCCATGACCGGGGAGTCTACCCAGTCTCCTGGAGATTTAACCACCACTTATAGGCCATAGGCCCTAAGGAAAGACTGGCCTCAATAGCTTGCAAATGGTCAGGGGTCTGTTTAAGAGCATGAATGTTCTTCCATTTGCTGAGGAAGGTTTGTAGAATATCTGCATTTCTATCCTTCTCTTCCCCATTAAAAGTAGGAGGTTTTAAATCTTTAAAAACACTGGGGTGAGACCGTAAAGTCTCACCCGAAACTGATGGAAGTGGAGAAGGGGATAACTGAGAAGGGTAGTTTTTGGATGAGGATGGGCGCTGGACAGTCAGGGAACTAACTGTGGAAGATGGCTGCAAACTGGAAAAATATCAGATGAAAGTGATAGGTCGGAAGGCAGGGACAGCGAGGAGCGTTGGGTAGCAAAGAAAAGAGGGGACAAAACAGGGGAGCTAGGCAAACTTCAAGATCAAGCTATGCAAGCTGCTCAAGCTATGCTTGACCACACAATTTTCTTGGATAAATTTTTCCAGTGATGTTCACTATCTTGCCTCTCTAAGCCCAAACCCTAAACCTACACACTACTATGTCTTATAGGATGAGATCGGTTTCTCCCCGGATGAACTTCAACAGCTTACTAATTACTTATGCTCCAAACCCTAAACCCTAAACCCACACACTACTATGTCTTGTAGGATGAGATCGGTTTCTCCTTGGATGAACCCCAATAGCTTACTAATTACTTATGCTACAACTTCATCATTGGACCCTAAACCTTAAACTCTGGCTGCAATACGCCGTCTCCCAGCAAGCCCACTATCATCTTTGGAATGGCTGTATCACATTGTTGTCTGCAAAGTGTTCTCAGTATACTACTGATTTTCCAGCGCTGGCCCTGCCTTGTAGATTTCTGAAAACTTGAAGAATTTCTGAGCAATCTAGCTACTTTCTCCACTGCTGAAAACTGAATTTCCTAGGATGGAGATGGCTGTGATACCAGTGTAATAGATCCTAACACCACAGTAGGGCAAACACTAACTGATCCACCCAACCTTGCCTACTCCCTGATATAGAGTAAGCCCCTCCAAGCCCAGTGTGAGGACTGGTAGCATGCAACTGCCAAGTGTCGGCCACGTGGCACTGACGTGGCCGACTGCATGTCGGGACCCAACTGGGGGCCCTGTCCTGCTGACAGGGTCCCTAGACTGTGTTAGGCCTGCCATGGCTATGGACCGTGCTGGGGCACACTACTCACACTGTCTTGGCCTATTGGTCGTGTATGCTGGACACGACCCTGACTGTGGTATCTGGCCTATCTGTGTTCTCTAGGGTTCGGCACTGGTCACGAGCTCGTAACACAAAGCGACAAAATAATGCACCTAACCGGGACGACAAGTCTCTTGGCTCTTTGGCGCCCTAGTAATGTAAAGCCTAAATAAGGTCTAGCCATAAGTGGCAGACTCTTTCTATGTAATTTTCAGCAGTAAATGAGGTGGCATATAGTTAGACAGTATTTTACAAACAGACCCTGCCGTATGTGGTGGGATGCATAATGTTTTTTTGATACATCTCTTAAATTAATATACAGTATGCTTTTTTGCACAACATGCGCCTGGTTTTGTGAAACGCGATGTTTGTACTCTTAACATAATGTATGTATGTGTTTAACATATGTAATATCAGTAATGAGCTGAAAATCAGAGAGAGAGAGAGAGAGAGAGAGAGAGAGAGAGAGAGGGAGAGAGGGAGCTCGAATGTTGAGATGAAGCTAGACTGTGCAAAGACCAGCTATGAACTTGGAGAGCCTTGGAGTTTAAAATTGTGAGTAGCAGTTTGGTTGCAGTTGTTTTCCTCAAGCTATGGAATCGAGGATGCACACCACACAAGCACCTCAAAACGAGCATAAAGGCTGGAACTTTTGTTTGGTTTAGGTAGCCGCGCGAGCTAACAAACAACCAAAAGAAGGATATCAAATATATTGTTGAGCAAGATTATGATGATGATGAATTGAGATTGTGCAAAGACCAGCTATGAACTTGGAGAGCCTTGGAGTTTAAAATTGTGAGCAGCAGTTTTGTTGCAGTTGTTTTCCTCGAGCTATGGAATCGAGGATGCACACCACACAAGCACCTCAAAACGCGAATAAATGTTGACCTTTCGCGCGAGCTAACAAACAGCCAAAAGAAGGATATCAAATATAATGTTGAGCAAGATTCTGGTGATGATGAAGAGTACAAGCCTTCAGTTAGTCAGGAAGAAAGTTCGAGCTCTTTCATAAGTCTGAAGTGTAACATAAATAATGAAGCATTTTCACCAGATCGATCAAAACGAACACCTTGAGTTTGCACCCTCATAATCCGTATTCGAAAAATTCCAGAGTTTTCTTGCATCCTTTCCGGATTTTACTCGATTTTTGGGAAGTTTCAGGGCTGCCACAGATCAGCGAGCAGGGTGCCATCGAAAATCCATAATTTGGAAGTGATTTTTGGCTTCAAATTTGGTTTTTGTGGACCAACTTAGGTGCTGTCAAATCAGCGAGGGTAGGCAGCTATCAACCTCAGAAAGTTTGGCACTTTTTGGAGTTCTTTGCCTCGTCTTTTGGAGCCCCACATCTGTAATCAGATCAGCGAGCTACTCTACTCAAGGAACCGAAAATTTTGACGCCGTTTTGGAGCTTCAAATTAGGATTTTCCGGGACAACAGGTCTGAAAATTTGGGTAAAAGAGCTGAGAGGGTTCGTCTTCGTATTTTCTTTGGAAGTACAGTCCTCAGAAACAGCTAAGTCTTCTTTCCCTTCCCTTGTACAGTTGTAAATTAGTCTTTCTGACTTTTTTTTTTCAGAAGTTAAGGTACCTCTCTTTCAGTTCTGAAAATGACCACTCCTCAGGGACCTGATCAACCCCCGGAGAGAGGCATCGATGAACTTGAAACAGAAGCCTTGGCTTACAGTAAAGGGAAAGAACCTATGGAAATGGAAGAACAGGAACAGTTCACCGAAGAACTCGACGAATTGATTACCAAGGAGCAGTTTCTCCACTTGGTAACAGAAGTGGATGAACTGAAGTTGGCATGAGCCAATTTCAAGTCCAGTGTGGATGACTCGTTCGCTGAACTCAAAGGCTTGATTTTGAGTTCCGCGAAAGGAAGCCTTCCCTCCACTTCTCAGTTGTCCCCTTCTCCACTTCCATCAGTTTCGGGTGAGACTCTGCGGTCTCACCCTAGTGTCTTTAAAGATATAAAGCCTCCTACTTTTATTGGGGAAGAAAAGGATAGAAATGCAGACTGGGCATGATGTTGATAGCTCCAGTGCATGGGGGTGGGTCGGTTGTGACCCTATGGATGGGTGGATACGGTGCGTCGTCACTGCTATGGGGTGTGCGGAACCTTCAAGGCAGTCGAAGATCTTAGGGAGTTGTAACTGTGTCCATATCAGAATGATAGTGAGTTTACAAATTGAACATGTCAAATCCGCAAAAGAGAATAATATTCGATAGTAATTTCCATGGCCCATGAAAATAAAACTTCTCATATGGTGCAAGGTGGTGGAAGATCCACAATAATCTTGATCTTAGTGAGATCTGTATCTATGCCATGTCGTGAAATCACATGCCCCAATACTAAGCCATGTGTAACCAATATTTGACACTTTTTTAAATTAAAAGATATGTGAAATGTCTAGATTAGGATTATCTTGTAAGATACAGCCACCGCAGCTCTGTTAAGGTGTGGATAGAGAATGCTAATTTAAATTTTGCAAGAAATCAAGCTATAACACTTACATGCAATGTTGCAACCAGTGCTATGGGAAAAAGTCCAGACACTCATCCATGCAGATATATTTATATGTACAGACCTAGTATATGGTCTGTGGAATGTGTACCTACTGAAGTCATGGCTCCTATAGCCTGCGTTTATATGGAGCCCTCCTGGACAGGAACATGGACTGGGATAGATTAGGAAGTTCCAAGATGGAACCAGGTGATTACTGGGTAGTAGCAGCTGAGGTTGGACACTGGACAGCTATCCTTGCAGCCAGGCATGTACGAGTAGTAGTACTTGTAGAGGTAGTAATGCATTCTTATTGAACCATATGTTTTTGATGTACATGTATGGCAATAATTTGTGATCTCAAATACTTGCACAAAGCCTCATGAGGCTTACAGAGGTACGTTTGAGACATTATAACATGATTTGCAGCACTAATTTCCCTATTGGGTTTGCAGACTGTTTAGGTATTTTGATTTTCTATATTTAGCGTGTATCAGATATAAAATGATTTCAATAGCTTCTATCACAAAGGTAACTTCAATCACTTTTTTCAATAGTGAACTCTGATGTGACGCACCAGAACTATATTATAGGCGTTTCTTCTTCTCTCAAAGTGTTTTATATGGTCTTATTGATGGATTTGTCTTGAAGGTATGTTGATGTCTCAACCGTTGATGAGGAAACCTCAAAAGCTATCAGTGAACGTGTTAAATCTTCTGGTGCGCTGTATCTGGAGGTATACAAACTACATAACCTATCTGAAAGCTACATATTCAAATTTCTGGATGTTATGACTTAACCTGATCAACTCCAGCATGAAAGCGAAAAAAAACTATCAACTCCAGATTGTTTTGATATTCTAACTCAGGTTCTACCCTAAAAATTAGTGGGGGATTTCGTTTGTAAGGTGGTTAGGTCTCCCTTTCAGAAGTAGATCTTTCTGGCGCGGGTACCCAATGTAACTTTATGAGGACAACAGAATGTGCAGTGAAGGTGAAAGTAACTAGTCTTAAACACTCTGATTGCTAGTTTTTAAATTAGGATACAAGTGGACACTAGCTTATAAAAATATCTTACATGCAAAGTATGGTTCTAGAAGCTAGAGATAACACATTTTTCTGATTGATGTTTTGCTTGCCAACTAGTCTCTGAAGACATGGTATGTGTACGGGAAAGCAGATAAGCTACAACTTAGAAGTCACAGTTTGTAAATCTTCAGATCTTGCCATATCGCTACATCACCAACCTTTGTACACATGCCAACTTTGTTCAGGAAACTCAATTGGTTAAATATGGTTGAATGATAGTGGTGGCTAATCTTCTGTTTCAACTTAAATGAGTTTGTTGTTGCCAGGCCCCTGTTTCTGGTTCGAAGAAACCTGCAGAGGAAGGGAAATTGATTTTTCTGACTGCTGGTAAGTTTCTCAAGATGGACATGTGTTGATGAAGATTATTAGATTTATGGTGAAGTGAAGGTTCTGTGCTTGCTATGCTATTTCAGTTTGAGATTGAGAGTGCCAAAGATCAGTCAGTGAGAAAACATGTCAGTTGATACAAAATCAGAGATATCATATTAAAAACAGGACTGTGACTACAGACTCTCATTTTTCCTGACCATTTTTCACTTACTCTCCTTTGTAAAATTAAGAACATAATTCTCTCATCACCCCAAATCTGAGCAGATAAGTTCTAACTTCCAAAAACACATTCCGTTCATCGAAGCATTTGTGTGGCTTTGTATCGTCACATTGCTTCCTCAAATTTATTAGAGGTTAGTCCATGGTGAGTCTACTCCTTATAGTAATACCTGCATGCTTACTTCACAGTGGCGTCTTCAGATTGGCTAGAATATCTGTTGAAGATCAGAGTGCTTCAATGGCCATAAGAGAGAGAAGGGAGAAAGAACACACATTTTTTGCATTAGATTATAGCACAATACACAACGAGAGAGATAGATGTGAGAGAGAAGATGCAATGACCTCCTGCTGTGTCCCTGCATAATTTGGTCCACTCATCCCGTAGCCCTTTTATACTTAAGAAAGATTTGGGCCACATTAATACATCATTGACCGTTTAGTTATTTATTTCTAATGGGTCTATCTTATCTAGGGATTGCAAAAACAATTGTTGTGCAAATTCGTCTCTAAACTTGTATGTTTGTTCATCCTGCATTGTGTTGAGGTATGAGTCTAATCCCCAATGCTTCCTTCAATTTTGTGCACAAATCATTCCCAAATTTTTGTTTGGAAGTTTGTGCCATCCTTCTTGAGAATCATGTTTGGATCGTACTATGTTGTGGTTCTCTTACTATTGGCATCATTCAAAGAGGAGTTATTGGCAAGGGAAGAGGGAGTATTACTTACCCATAATGGAAACAAGCACCTTTCTCGTGTTGTACTAACCATTCATCTTATTGCTACAGATTCTCTGTACTCCTCTGTCTGACCTGAAAATAGCCATATTATTACCTTCATTCAACATCAGAGTCTTAAAATCATTTCAGATGTGCTTCAATCGCTCTTTAAAGTATTTACGAGTTGTGTGATTCCAGCACATACCATGAGTAGAGAGTTTAAACCTGCAGTTAACATTGTAGACCTTATGCAAGTGTCCAACAGACTTGAAAAATCCATAGAACTCCAACCACATCTGCTGTACTCTGCCACATCATACTTGACCTGCAGAATTTGTATCACACAGAACTACAGTAATGAGTGCAAACCTATGGCTAACTTGTCTTCACCAATATATCTTGCACCACAACTGCTACTGCAATAACGTGTATTAGATCACTAACACCCATACTAAAGCAGTTATGAACAGATTTACAGCAGATCAATAGCTAAGTTAAGAAAGCAGCAACCCTAGAAAGCGGCAAAGAGAATGCCTAAGGAGACTAAAGAGAGAGATCAATATCATCAGCTATGAAATGAATGACAATAGGTCCTACTTATACCCACAAGGAGGCCCTAAAATGGAACATTAATGGAGCCTTCTAGAGGATAAGATATTGTCAGTGAACCTAATCAAAATGGATAAGGAGGAATAATAGTGCACCCCTCCTACAAGAGGGGCCCCACTCCAATATCATATGGCCAAGTACCTAATAAATGAATAAATGGGGCCAAAGGCCAAAACATGAATAAAAATGGCCCAGGGGCCTACTTATGCAAAACAGTAAAGTAATAAAGAAGGACGTGGCGAATGTAATGAGCCGAGTTCATAACTCTCCCCCGTGAAAAACAAAGCCCCTCAGGCTAAATGAAGAAAGCTCTGGTGGTTTAGCAACCGTATAAGATGTAGACGACTGAACAAGGGTAGTTAGAGCACGAGCATGATCTGCAAGTCATGGTGTATGATAAGAAACATCTATAGGCTCCCATGTGGCCTCCTCAACAGGATGACCATCCCATTGAACCAAAAACTGCATCTGCCGTCGACGTCGACTATGCTGAAGACGAACCTGAAGTAGAGCAACTGGTAATAGAGGAAATAGCTCTTGATCATCAAGAAACGTATCATCACGAGGAGCATCATCCTCAATAGCAGCACATAACAGACTAACATGGAAGATATCACAGGCACGTGTAGAAGGCGGTGATAAGTCACATTCTTTGTAAAACCATCACCTTAGTTTTCTTCACATTCACCTTAAAACTTCTTTCTCGGAAAAACACGAGCCTAGACTAGCAAACAACGTGGACCCTCCCTAGATGAGAGCAATCAAGATATGTTCCAACCATCTTCATGTCCCCCCACTAAATCTAGACACTTTTTCTAGCTTACCGAGGTAAATTTCACGAAGGGCGGAGAGAGAGAGAGAGAGAGAGAGAGAGAGAGAGAAAGAAAGAAAGAAAGAAAGAAAGATCTTTATTAATGTCCTTGAAATACCCTAAGGTATATAGGACTGAAAAAGGTACATGTCAAGTATGCATGGTGGGAGCATGAAAGCTCTACCACCTAAAAGAACAAAGAAACAAGACTACAGGTAAACAAGAAATAATGATGATAGACAAGGAGAGCCTTATCATCATATAAATGTCTCTCCGCCTATGAAATAATGATGTAAAGTATGTTGAGACACTGTCTCTGAACGAACTGTGTCTCTCCGTCTCTGAGTGGATGGTCGGTGGCGTCTTTGCTGCCGTGAAGTTGTAGATCGTGGCCTGTGGGCTGTCTGTCCCTCTAGTCGCCGACACTGTCTCTGCCGTCTATGCATGGAGGCATCCAGGATCTCAGCCTCTCCATCAGAATCAGTACTCTCCTGCCTCTGCCTCCGACGTGATAAACACTCCTGTATGCTCAATTGTATCAAGGGGGAGGTGTCAGCGTCTAGTCTCGCCATACGCAGGTCCGTCATCTCTCGGATCATCAGCGCAACACATCTGGGGTCCTCATACGATATCAAGGTAGAGAGTGTGAGTGGATGATCCTGAAACAAGCAATAATATCTCCCTCGGATCTCATAGTAGGCTGGGCACTTGAAGAGAAAATGAAACTCATCCTCTACGTCGTGTGTATCACACATACTACAAATCCGAGCATCTCTCGGGATGCCACTGTATCTGTCAGTCTCAATGGCTAGCTGGTGAGAGGAAACCCGAAACTGACCCATCACTATCCGCAGTCGCTGCAGCATAGTGTGTGTCTCTACCTTGAAGATCCTCCAGCCGCTGTATGAATGTGACAATATGGAACAGTGCCTCTAGTTGAATAGGGGGGACGGCGAACTCTGCCAATATAATATGATGTGGTGTAGAGGACTTAGCTCGTATCATCCGAGATAGCATATGAATCGGAAGTCGTGAAATGCGTGCCCACTCGGTAGCCGTCAGGCCTGTACTCCATGCCTTTGATGCGTAAAGAGCTGAGGGAACTACCATAGTATCAAAGAGTCAACACTTACTAGTCGCATCTCTAATGTGTGAGCTGAAACATAAACCAAAGAGTGTAGGTCAGAGAGGACATCCGTGCTTAACCCCAATAGTGCTCTCTATCTCTGGTGATACAACTCCTGATACTCGGATCCGGCCAATAACTCATCTGTACAATGCCACAACTGCCTGTATGATATCCTCCTGGAGCCACGATCCCGAAGCCTCCGTATCAGTAAATGTCTAGGCACTGAGTCAAAGGCTTTGCGAAAATCCACAAAGCAGCAGTAAACACGCTCTCTCCTGGCCTTAGCCTCCTCAATGATGGCTCTCAAGGTGAAAATATGATCGGACGTAGTATATCCTGGTCTGAAACCAGCTTGGCCAATGGCATGCAGTGCTCTAGTATCCATCTTTGTACTGATCTTTGACTGAAGAATAGAACCATAGACCTTGGCAAAGAGGTGGCTGATCATGATGGTACGATAGTTGTCGGCTTTCATGGGATCACCGCCTTTATGGATAGGATAAATAAGGTTTGTGGACCAAGGGGAGGGGAAACCAGATGTAATAGTGCGGTTAAATAGGAAAGAGAGAAAGGGTGAGAGGATGTTAGCGGCCTGCTTCAAGAGTTCAGCCTCTAGCTCATTATTTGTTAGGATTCGGAGGATCAATGTATCGAGCTTTGCCATCCCGATAAATTACCCTCTTCCCCAATGCTTTTGCCTCACTGAATGCCTTTTTCCGATCCGCAACTTGCATGGGAGTGAGATCATCATCCATAAATATAAGTGTACCTCTAAGCTTAGCCCGCAGTTTGAGGGTTGCCCGTCTCTCTTCCAAATTCGTGAAGCGAACAATGAGTGTAGAAGGGTCTCGTTTGGTTCTCCAAGCTCTATCCAACCCTTCGGAGTGGTGGGAGAGTGTGCTTGAAAGAAAGCTGGTTGCTTCAGTCTTTGGATCATTGGTGTCTTCAACTCCGCGGACCCTTGTATTCAAGGTTTTGTACTCGCGCATTTGCTCTTCGGATATGGTGGCTGAAATGACTCGGTTGAAGGAGGCTTTACCTTCCTTAACATCTTCCTTGAAAAGAGAGGCCCACGTTTTCGTCTCAGCTTTATGCTGCTCTATCTTCTCTTCCAATTCTTGAATCTTGGTAGGTTCTCCTTGATTACTTATTGCTACCTCCAAAGAAGTAATCCGGGTTAACATGGTTTCCCGCTCAGCGGACATAGATTGAATGATCCCTTGAAGCTGTCCCATTTCCTTTCGTAGAGAGGTGGATTCATGTTTGATCTGCTCGATGTAGGAAAGAATGTACTGTTCAAATGACTTGGCAGGTGTATAAATCTCAGGTATCACGAAAGATGGGTGAGCAGGTGGAGGGCAGGGAGTGTGGACTAGATTGGTAGGCAACACTGACTCAATCTTTACCCTACGTAAGACTCCATCTGTATCAATAGCACCATCACTATGGCTCGAAAAGGAAGTGGCAGCGATGATAGGTTCTGGAGCGCTGATGGACAGCATAGTAGCGCTGATGGACATGGGGTCGCTGGTGGATGAATCTGCATTCAGCGATGTGGAGGGAGGGATCTGGGAGGGAGGGACCATCTGTGAGGGTGAATGCTGGACCAGCGATGGGGTAGAAGAGGTGGATGTGGAGGGAGGGACCAGCGATGAAGAGGTGGTGAGCGAGACCAGCGATGGTGAAGGAGGGACCATCGGTGGAGGAGAAGGGTGGGCCAACGCTGAGGGAGTGTGGACACGGGCAGAAGTGCGTGGGGGGGGGGGGGGGAGCGTGGGCTCCCCTTCCCTTTTTTAGCCATAGACAGCTGAGGGAGGAACACCCTGCTACAGATCAGGCGCCATCTCCACGCTGAGAGAGAGAGAGAGAGAGAGAGAGAGAGAGAGAGAGAGAGAGAGAGAGAGAGATTCTTGTCTTCATTTGAATTTGTAGAAGGCCGGTATTGTATATTTGAATGATGATATCGTGGACAAAAATAATATATTTTTAGGACTTGTTGGATATGTAGGAGACAAGCTGTTGTATGAAAGAGTGTGCCCACTATTGAATGTCATGGGGAAAGTGAGTTCCTAAATCATCATATTTTATAACTCATTCCATGTTGTGACTAGATTAATTCTACTATTTTAGCCTATGTTTTCTATTTGTAGTTTTGTTTGTAGAGCTCAATGTCATAAATCTAATGTTCTAGTCTTTTGTTGATAATGTCAGTGCACCGTAATGTGATATTTTGGTTACCTGTACAGTCAAGGTTTTATCTTGGAGAGGTGGGGAATGGTGCAACAATGAAACTTATTGTAAACATGCTTATGGGAAGGTTAGGCATCATGTTTCCTTTCACTTCTTGTCTTGATGATCTGTTGTAGATTTGATTACTTTTAGCTGGTTTTTGTCTTATTTATAGTTGTGCACTACCATATCATATAACTTTATCATAGTTGAAGTCACATCTTCATTTCACTATTTGTTTATCATATGCTATTTGATGTGGAGATGCTATGAAGAGCCAAAGAAGGAGCTTTGTCACTCTCTTCTCACCGGTTCAAAATGTTTTGTAATTGTGTCAAGACTGTGTTAGTTTACTGCAACACTTATGAGAGATGTGGTTATGAAAAATAGTACAATAGCACATTAAATGGCCAAATGATCATGAGTTTTCAAAAACTCCTCAAGAACATATGACAACACGATTGAAAACCAGGATAGAAAATCAATTAATGGCTCAAAATTGGATTGCACTGGTCTTGAAACTCTTGGCAAACTAGATAAATGAGCTGCTCTCAAAAAAACCTTTCATTTGATACCCATTTTGGCACCAAAGAATCAAAAAAAGAAATTGCATTCCAGGAAACTCTAATGGGAAATCCTGGATCGCGTTCCGGAATGTGGTTTGCATGTTTGATTTCACTTAAAGTTGAAGATTTTGGATCTGTCACCTAATTATAGCAATTTCTTGTTTTAGGTGATCAATAATGGCCGATGATATCACAAGTGTAGAAGGAATGGTCCCAATGGCGACCTATCTCCATATTTGCCAGCAGTTGAGTGTGGCACTCAACGAGAAGATGAACAATTGAAACACTTTGCGGGATCATCAAATGGGAGTTTTGCTGAATCGAGTCAAGACTTTGTCCTTGTTGAATTTGGGTTTTCAACTACTATCATATTCGGGAGAGAAGAAAGAGAAGAAGCTCGAGGTGGTGGATGATTGGCCGACGAAATGGAATAGTTATTTCAGTCTACATGAGATTCTTGAAGAAAAGAATCATTCAGAAAATCATTTGTGGTTGTTTGGTTTACTATCAAAAGTTTATCGATTGCAAAATGGAGACAAAGAGTTTGGACTTTTATTTTCAAGAATTTATGGATCTATGGAATAAGGTTCATCATTCGATTCTAATTTGAGACTTTGGTGGTTCATCCTAGATTTGCCGGGGATTATCAGAACAAATGTAGGTGAAATGTGCTTCAATCTTTCAATGATGTCGTACGAATCACGAAAACGTATGATTCCACAGTGGTGACATTCAGGAAGCAATTTCAGGTTAATCCATCGACGTCCAGACTAAAGAAAGGAGAGAAGCGAGTTCGGGAGAAAACTCAGATAAAATATTTTGACGAGCTGGATCAAATGGCATCAGAACCTAAGCAAAAGAAGCAGATGTTCCAAAAGGAGGCCAAGAAAGCGAATTTTTGTTTTATTTGCAACAAGCTTGGACATGTATTGAAATTCTACCCCGCAACTCAAGTGATTGAGATGCTAGGTAATCAAAATATGAAATTGTAAATTGACTTGATTAATTGTGAGTGTGAATGTTCCTTCAATACTACTTTTTTGCCAAACGATTTGTTTCGTTTGAAAGGCATTGTGAAAAATCAAGAAATCTGTATTTTAGTGGATAGGGGTTCAACTCATAATTTTATTAATTCTCGTCTTGTGCAAAAACTCGGCTTGGAAATTGAAGCCAACAAAATATAGTCTGTGTTGCAGCGGTCGCGATCCACTGCAAAAACGTTCCGGATCGTGTGATCTGGAACGTCAGCGATCCGCGATCCGGATCGCAAATTTTTTTTTTTTTTGTTTTTATTTTGTGGAAAAAGGAGTAATGGCCAATTTTTTTTTTTTTTTTTTTGAGTTTAATACTAACTAAATCAGTTTTGAATGGTGTTCTAATGCCAATGGTTTGCAGATCTACTAAGTCAAAATTACATATGAAGTCCACAAAGGATCTTGGCCATCACATGTCCCATCATGATGGTGTGATAATTGTTTGGTCTCATGGGGTTACCACTTTTGAAGATCAAATGTATAATGGTGGTGCGCTAGGAGCATGGAAAGCTTGAGGTGACAACTATGTCTAGAAGGATGGCTATGACAAGGGATAACTATGCTTGAAGTTCCTCATTAGCATGAGCATGAGTGTGTTTCAACCGATCAATGGTGTCACACATGTGAAATGGGTCGAAATCGTTTTACTTTATTGTGGTCCAGGACTCCAATAGAATGCAATCTATTCCATGCCAGCAGCCCCAAGTTGTTAACCATCGTAAATTTGTTTTGGGCAAGGGAAGTAAGTATGAGCTGCCACCTGGCATATCCTGAGATCACACTTTAGAGAAATGAACATTTTGATGATCAGATGTGGCGATATGATCTGCAACAAGTTTAAGCCTAAGCTTGGAAAATGGGCATACCTTTTCTCTGATAAAAACCTTTATAGAAATTGACTAGTAGTTGAATGTAAGAATGCTTATGAAGTCCACTTGAAGTAGCTCAATATTTCAGTAGAGTGCTTCATTTGATGTCTGGCTCTTCTAAAGAGATTTTTTTCTCACACCATAGTGTAGGCAACTATCGGGTTAAAACTCATTATGTACTGTTTATGCTTTTTTGTATAGAAAGAGTAAATAGATTCATGCTTCACACAGCCAAACTCAGGGCTAGAGGTGTTTTTAGTTGATGACAAACTCTTGCTTTTTGCAGCATGATGGCATCTTTGTCAGAGGGACTGGTTCTTGGAAGCAAAGTTGGCTTAGATCCACGGACAATAATAGAGGTGCCATTTTCACTTTGTATATTTAGAATAAATGTTTAGTCTGCCTAGTGATTTCAACAAATCATAAGTGGGGACTTTACTGGCTTAATTTTTCGTTTGATTATGCATTCCTTACTGTAAATAAGCTCTGCACTACTAAGAGATGGCTATGTGGTCTTTTACTTCATTCATAGTTGCTAAAACTCATTTCATGGGGTGTTCAAGGTGATATCAGAAGGGGCCATAAGTGCTCCAATGTTTTCTCTTAAAGGTCCTACAATGCTGAAAGGCGACTATGAACCTGCCTTCCCACTTAAACACCAGCAAAAGGTAAGTATTTGCAAGTTTTCTTGGTGGAAAAGCATAAAAAGTAGCTTTGAGCTATTTTAGTTATGATAGGCTTTTTTGTCTGCTTTTTCCTTACACAAAAAGTGTTGTGATTAAGCTCTGCTTCCTGCCAGGATCTGCACCTTGCACTGGCATTAGCAGAAAAAGTGGCCCAAAGCACTCCTGTCGCAGCAGCTGCCAATGAGCTCTACAAACTTGCAAAGTCCACCGGACTTGGTGACAAGGATTTTTCTGCAGTTATTGAAGCAGTGAAGTCGTGATTTCTCATGAAGCTAGGGCAGGCTTTAGGATACCTCACAAACACAAATCATGCTCATCATGGAAGAACATGAGCCAGAAGAAGGAATCACTGACATCTTTGTTGTAATAGTCCAGAAAAAGGCTGAGCTGTTCTCTCCTGCACACTTTTTGCTCAACAAATGGAAGAAGTGTTTTTCTTGGAAAGGAGTTGAAGTCCCAGAATGTTTGGCAGTACTTGCCAGGAGCACTTATTGTCTGCATAGCATATCATTACTTCAACTCCAACAGGATGGCTTGGTGAATGTGCAGCTTCATATTCATTTCATAGCTCAGACAAACTTGGGGATATATATGCACATGGAATCTCAAGCTGAAGGTGAAATCATTTACTGTACTCAAGCTTCTCAATTATCTGTACTACTCTTATATGTACAATTGCTCAAACGATCAATAAGGTTTTTGACTGTTTAGACCCTAGATTATATACGAGTTTACCCTAAAACTGCCCAATGTGTTTCTTCTGTATTTTAGTTAGTATTTGTCCCTTAATTTAGCATACTCATTAGCCTTTCGAAACAATAAAGCTTGGAATAAATGATTTGACTAGGGGGTTAAATTTGAATACATCAGGGCAGATCTCCAACCTACTAGCTTTGGTAAGTGAACATATATACAGATCAAAGTTGCATTGTGTTTCTAAAAAATGCGTTTCTGGATCGCGTTTCTCAGAAACGTTTTTGTGCCTGTGTGTGTGTGAGGGGGGAATATGAGTATCAAATTAAAGCATTAATTAAGGGCAGTACATTTATGTAGGTTGCCAAATGTTTCGGGTACAATGTGGTCCAGTTTAGGTGCATCAATCCTTGTTGGATTCTGTCAAGGATAAAAATTCAGAATGGCTTGTCGTGTTACTTTTGATATTTTTTCTATCAATTCATTTAGAGCTACTATTGCAACACGGTTGTGACTTGTAGCAAGCGGCTCTCACATATTTAGAGTACCCTTCCGTTTCGGGTATTATCTCTATTCTTGAAAACAAGAACCATCAGTTCAGGTTATCAAATTAAAATAAAATTCTTTTTCTCAGCAATTCTCAATAGGATTCTACATAAAAAATCTTGCCAATTCCAATATAAAGTCTCATAGTATTCAAGTGATTACTAATAGAAACTATACATATATATGGTTAGAAAAATTCTAAAGAAAAAAGGAAAATCGGAACACTTTGACCAACACTTTTTGTGCACAAAAAGTAGAAGTTCGCAGATTGACAATGGCTTGAGTTCTCAAAGGGAAAATTTGTGTGGTCCCTTAACAAGCTTGTCAAGAATATTTCAGTTTTTTGATGCTTTGAGGGATCAACTTATGCTATTGTTCTACCCCCCTCCTCAGGTTGGTCCAATTCTCAATGCCAATGCAAGGATTAAAGGGAAGTGGTGGTTTTCAACCTTGGATATTTCCTACAAAAGCCCATATTAGCTGATTTCTACATATAAGGCAATCCTTGAAATATTTCATACTGGACAGCAAATTGCATGAAGCTGGCTAACAAACCAATAACGTAACAACTCTAATGACTCTCTCCCTTAATGTATTAGAAAGTTAAAGTAGGTAATCATGGAGGTTAACACCCTATCAAATGCGATGTGCCAAATTACGAAAGTTGTTACAAGGTGTGTTGTTGCATAATGCTATAACTACGAAAAATAATAATTCTAGGAAATGCTAAAGTTGAGTGTCTAAGAAGCAATACTATTGGCTAGGTACTCACAATAATGAATAGTGAAAGATGAGTTACTATCAAGAAAGTCTAGGACAACCAACTATCAAAGGAAGTCTAGGACAAATATTTAAAGGAGATTGGAATGGTATTGTAATCCCTTAATTGGCATGAGTAGACCAATGATTTTTGAGCCACTTATTTTTTGAATAAAGCCAAAGGCGATGTTGTATGGAATTGTGCATTCCAGGTGATCCAACATTATGCTTGCTTCACAACAAAATATGTCTACATTTTATTACCAAGCTTTGCATGTCATTAACTCTCAATTCTTTCTTTGTTGGAAGTGGGTCAATCATCACTGATTGCCACATGAGGACCAAGTGGAAGTGCCACTACCTTGCATTTGGGACACATGGTAGTCTTGTGTTGCCATGCAATGCCTTCTGTGTCTGTTAAAAATGTGGACTCGGATACTTGCCACGTCTTAACAATTAAAAGATTTCTTTTTTCAATAGAGAAGAAATGTTTTTCTGGAATATACCCCCTTCTCTAAGATGATATGCTCTTATTTGCATTTAGCCATTTTTGCTTTTTAGACTCATAGAAGCATATCTTTGTGTATTTCCTCCTTTGTGAGCCATTTTGGAAGAGAATTTTGTCGACTCTTCCTCAACTGATTGTCAATCTCTACAAATCAACCCATAGAGAGTACTCAAGCACCACTTCCAATATAATTTTATCAAAGAATTTTTTAAGAGTCATCAGAAGACACTTAATGATTGACAAATCAGGAGAAAATTCAGTTGGATGAATTGCAATTTGAAAACATGATCGAAAACATATTTTTTTTTCATGTTTGACGTACATTTTCACACAAAAATATATCATTCACAACAATTGCCTTGGGGGGCTACAACATCATAGCTGATTTATGTACTCATGTCCAAATGTTCATTTGATAATGAAATTGGTAACATAATGATTAGTGATAACTCTCAATTGAAAAGAACTAATATGACAAGTACGTTGATGAAGCTATGCAGCTAAAAAACGATAATAAATTAATAAAGTAGGTATGATTTCACCGAGTTTGTGGATCGAACAGTTATTTTGCATAGTGTTTCATGATGCATTATGCTTTGTAGAACACATTTGACATACATTGGTGTTGGAGTTTAATCTTACTCCTACTCATCCTAATTGCCCTCCTTCTAAGTAAATCACTCTCTCAAGTAGTCTGCAGAAAATGAACTGTTTTTTCAACAGTCTGCATTCTTGCGCTGATTGTCGCTACAGTCTACATTTTTACTCAAGAATTTCCTCAGGCAAAAAATCTGACATTGTCGCCCTTGTCACCTTCAAGCCATCCTGAGCAACTGAGTGTTTTGCGACACTTGTGTTAACTCAATTTTTAGGCCATTTCAGATGCTTCCAGAAATGCGACATTACTTTGCATAAAATGCAAAAAAGTCGACACTCTGCAAAAATACACAGGATTTCCAAGTACAGACTGTCTACGTCTTCACGCTCCAATAATAACTGTTCTAATTAGTCAGTTAATCAGCTTTTAAGCGATCTTGTAAATGCCAAGATCTTTCAGTTGTTATATAAGTAAATGAGCGATTGAAGAGAGAGAGAGATTCAAAAAGTTGATTCGTCACATGATACATGAGATATATGGAGATCTACGACCAAAATTGGTCTTTCAGTACAGAGAGAGAGAGAGAGAGAGAGAGAGAGAGAGAGAGAGAGAGAGAGAGAGAGAGAGAGAGAGAGAGAGAGAGAGAGAGAGAGAGAGAGAGAGAGAGAGAGAGAGAGAGAGAGAGAGAGAGAGAGAGAGAGAGAGAGAGAGTAAATATTCAGAACAATAGCTATTGTCTTGTTTTTGTTAGTAGGATCACGCACTTATCAGCGCTATTGTTTTGTGGTCTGATCGTTGTTTCTACAACACATATACTCTCATCAGAAGTAGCTCTTTAATATCCGTTATCCAAGTAATCCGAGATCCCTCCTGTAGGTTAAACCTATTGACTCTAAGTGGATCTTCAAGCTAAAGCTTAAGCCAGATGGATCAATATATAAACGGAAAGCTCGATTAATGGTTAAAGGATTTGAGCAAGCTTATGGAATAGATTACACTGACACCTTCAGTCCAGTGGTAAAGCATCAATCTATTCGCACCTTGCTGGCTATAGTTGTTGCAGAAGATCTAGACATTCACTAGATGGACGTCCAGACAACATTCCTTCACGAATACATACAAGAAGATATATTCATTTATCAACCAGAAGGTTACGTCCTTCAAGGCAAAGAGCATTTTGTGTGTAAATTGCATAAGACATTATATGGTCTTAAGCAAGATCCCAGGGCCTGGTATGACAGAATCAATCACTTCTTGTTGCAACATAATTTTACTTCTTGCTCCGCAGACTCTAATGTATATCTCAAGCATAAAGGGTCAAGCTATGTTATAATAACATTATACGTTGATGATTCCTTGATTATCAACAAATCAAATCAGTTATTACAGGAAACCAAATCTTTGCTTTCATTAGAATTTGAGATGACTGATTTAGGCCTAGTTCATTACCTTCTCGGTATGGAGATCAACAGAGATTGCACAAGCAAAAGGATCACTATAAGCCAAGAGTCCTATCTAGCTAGTGTATTTCACATATATGGCATGGAGGACTACAAACCGATAGACACACCCATGGATCCAGGATCCAAACTGTCTAAAGATGTGTGCCCCAAAACTCAAGCAGATCCGCAAGAAATGTGCAAATATCCTTATCAATCTATCATAGGATCTATGATATATTCTATGATCTGCACATGACCTGATTTAGCATATGCGGTGAGCACATTATCTCAGTATATGTCCAGTCCAGGCCTACAACGTTGGAAGGCTTTGCAAAGAGTACTGAAGTACATTCAAGCTATGAAGCACTATGCTTTGAGCTATAATGGTAATACAGAAGTTGCACTCACTTTAGTCACCTATTCAGATTTAGACTGGGCAAGAGACGTGGATACCAGGTGCTAATCCACCCATGACTACTGAGAAAGACGGTAATGTGATACCTAAAGCATAAAGCAAGAAAGGAACCATAAGCTTGTAGCTTCAATTTTTTGCAATGGAAGATCTATGAATGCCATTCTAGATTTACCCTTATCAAGATTGCAAGAATTTGAAATGAAAGATTTTGAAGTTGTATCATGCATTAGGGATAGAGGTTTGCAAGGACCAAAATACTGCTTTCATATGTCAAGAAAAGTAGCATATGTCTATTTTAAAAAGTTCAACATAGATATTTGTAAGTCTATTGCAGCTCCGTTGGAGGGAAAATTGTAAACTAACTATAAGAGATAATTAAATATCATGTGAAGACACTGCTCTCTATAGAGGTTCAATAGTAATGTTGCCATGGTTGGCCATGGCTAGCAACTATTTGACTATAACTAGTGAGCTAGTAAGTACCAAGTATTTATTAGACATAGTCATCCAGTGAGAAGCATGAACTTTGCAATATACCCATGACATGAACTTTGCAATATACCTGTGATAGATCCCATACCTGATACATGTAGTTGAAGGTCACTTAACCTTTGTTATTTTGTATATATTACTTGCGAGTAAATTCAGGTGTGAAATTATTGAAAACAGTAGCATAGTATTGTATAAGGCAATGAGTAGTCAAGCTAATGACTTGGACTAGTTGTTAAATAGCAAGTTAAATCACACATGGAAGGTGAATTATGGCTAACATGTAAAGAAAAGCAAAAAGTGGTATGAGGAAGATTGGCCACACACCCATGATCTTGTTTTAATGGAGGGCATGTGAAGATGGTTTGGCCACATCCGATGTATAGCAGATCATTGATTGATGGTGAGGGCAATTGCTCTTCATGCAAAGCAATATCTCTCTCTCTCTCTCTCTCTCTCTCTCTCTCTCTCTCTCTCTCTCTCTCTCTCTCTCTCTCTCTCTCTCTCTCTCTCTCTCTCTCTCTCTCTCTCTCTCTCTCTCTCATGGATTCTTCTATACCTTAAGACACTTCCATACGTCATAACATGCAAAAAAGCTTCTAATTTAAAGGTCCTACACTAAAACCACCCCTAACTTTACTATTCAAATTTTCCACCAATTGTTGATGGATAAGAGTGGTTTTAAGCTTAGTGGTCCACTGTCCCCAGCGATGACGATGGATCTCTTTCGGAATTTTTACTCATTTTATGAGATAGGTGCCAGTGATGGACTTGCTTTGTAATTTCACATACTTTTTATGATGAAGAAGCCCGCTAGCCAACGATGGCTATGCCTCATACTCTTTATTCACTTCTGATATCATATGCTCATAAGCATCGTGTTGGAAAGAGGTGTGTGAAAAGATAGGCCAAATAGAATAGAATAAAAAGAATTCGAACGACAAGAATAAAACTTATCGTGCATAGTGGAATAAACTATCTATCTCTTTCTCTATGCATGACTACACCTATCAATTTCGAACAAAACAATAGTGATAGAAATCACGTTCGATCTTATAGTAACTAACTTTGAAATCATTAGTACTACAATGATTACGTAGCCAAACATTAAGCATTGAATTATCAGACAAATAATCAATCACAAAGAACTACAAAAACACATACATTCTGAGACAAACTTGAACGCAATAAGAAGATAGTATTGATTCACTATGAAAACGAAACAAATGTAAATGAGTACAACAAGTTTGCGGATTGAAGCTGCGTACTCTAAGCTATCTCTGAACGACTAAATATAAGTCTGAATTAAGCACAACTACTGATATGCTAGCAGTAAGAGCAATAACAATCTCTAATCAACTCTAAAGAAGTGAGCTAAAATTCTCAGAAGTGTCCAAGCTTGCAGGCTTGAGAGAGAGAACGCTAACTATTCAATACTTGATGATTGATCTTCATGCTTCAAAGCTTGAGATGTAGGAATATGAACAGCTACTTATACTAAGCAATTAGGTCGTCAAATGCATCATCCAGTTGGTTGTGATGTGCTGACATCCATCTAGTTAGGACTTCTCATAAATTACTTGTTGATGAATTAATGCAAGTCGGTGGCTTTGGTCGTAAACAGTCTGTCTCTAGATTTGAACGTAAACTGTCACTCTGCAGAAATGAACGTAAAATATCATGCAAAAAATGCAAAGGTCTTCGCCAATGTCATTTTTTTAACATTTGAGACATTTGGCATTTTGCGAGAAAGTCGAAGTGAGAGAAAATTCCAAAAGACAAAAATCCCAAAGATGTCAACATTGTGAGCCGTTTCTGAGTAATTATGCAGACTGTGTAAAAACACGAAGAAATCTGTAGGTCTGGATAAAATTGGACGAAGATTAAAATGTCAATTAGTCGATTAGTAGGAGAACAATCCAACACTCCCTCTTAATCTGAATCCATGAACGCCTTGACCTCTAAACTTAGTTCTGCACAGAACTTTTTGTGTGTATCCAAAGCTTAATGCTTTGGTAAAAATATCTGTTGTCATATCTTGCGTTCGACAATACTACAATTTGACCTCTTTGTCGAGAACTTTGCTTCTAACATAGTGATACTCGAGTAAAATGTGCTTACTCCTAGAATGAGATCTAGGGTTGGCTGACAAGGCGATGACACTTTGATTATCACAAAATAGTAATGTCGGAGCATATTGGTTCATACCAATATCTGAAAGTAAGTTTTTCAACCAATTTGCTTCCTTTGTAGCTTGCGAGGCTACGATATACTCTGATTTTGTAGTTGATAGAGTTATCAAAAAATGCTTGCGACTGTTCCAGGAAATTGGACCGTTGTTGAGAAAGAATGTAAATCTAGAAGTGGATTTACGGGTGTCTACATCTCCTGTCCAACTTGCATATGTGTAACCACTGAGTAGGTTGAGTTTGTTGTTGTCGACTGCTCCATAACAAATGCAAAAGTCCATAGTAGCTCGAAGATATCTCATGACTCTGATAAGAGCATTCTAATGTGTTATACCAGAGTTAGTTATAAATTGACTTAGGGAGCTGACTGCAAAAGCTATGTCTGGCATGGTACAGATCATTGCGTACATAAGAGATCCTATTATCGAATGATAAAGATACTCACGCATCTACTCCTTCTCTTCAATTGTTCGGGGACATTGGTCCTTCGACAATTTGAGACCTGGTTCTATTGGTGAGAGAGCTAACTTGCAATTAACTAGATTATATCTCACTAACATATTGTAGATGTACCTCTGCTGAGTAATGTAGATCAGCTTTTGATTTTTGTCTCTATGGATTTGAATACCAAGGCAAAAATGAGCTTTCCTCAGATATGTCATGTCGAATTCGAAAGATAGCACTGTCTTGCCTTCTTTTATCAGATTGATATTGTTGTCGAAGAGTAGTGTGTCATCCAAACATAAAGTCATAATGATAAAAGACTGCTGCACTGTCTTGAAGTAGACATTCAAATTTGAAGAGCTTGGTGTATAACTGATAAGGAAAGTATCGCTCCTTTGAAACCATGCCCGAGCAGATTGCGTCAAGCCATAAAGTGCATTATGGAGTTTACACACATGATTGTGTTTATCTTCGATAATATAACCTTCGGATTGCAACATGTAAATGTCTTCTTGAATAACTCCATTGAGATATGCTGTCTGTACATCCATTTGATGTATTTCCAAATCTGCTGCAGCAGCAAACGACAATAAAAGTCGAATAGAAGAATGCTTGACTGTTGGACTGAAGGTCTCAATGTAATCGACGTTGTATACCTGAGAAAATCCTCTGGCAACAAGTCGAGCTTTTCTTCTATCGATGCTTCCGTCTACTTTGTACTTGACTTTGAAAATCCATTTGCAATCAACTATGTATCTGCTAGCGGGTAATTCGACAGTCGTCCATGTCTGGTTCTTGATAAGAGATGAATACTCTTTATCCATAGCTTCTTTCTAGAGATCGGAATCGAGCTAACTGAGTGCCTCTTTAACAATTGTCGGCTCCTAAACAAGGTAGGCTACAGACTCATCGATATACCTTATAGGTGGTCTGCTAGTTCTTGATGATCTTCTGAGGAATAGAGGAAGTTGATCACTTTCATCATACCGTAGTTGCTGAACTGCAACATCATCATCTTCGGATTCGCCATTGATATATTGTTCGTCAAAAGTAGATGAGCTTGGACCTTCAATGAGAATAGTTGACTGAGGAACCTCAAAGTTCAATATGTCAGACGAGTCGGACAAGTTAGCTACATAGGCTTTGCCTTTTCCCTTGAGGTCTATAAACTGATCTTTGATGAAGATGACATCCCGGGCTAGTGAATATCTTCGACTCGATAGGATCGAACAACTTGTAAGCTTGATCTAAAGTAGTGTAGTTGATGAAAATACATTTGATACTCTGGAAGTCGAGCTTCTTCCTGAGATCATGAGGAATATGCGCGTAAGCAGTACATCCAAAAACTTTTAAACTCAATAAAGAAGGTTTGGTACCTATCCAAACTTCGAATGGTATTTTGTCTGAGAGACCTTTAGTAAGACATCTATTCTAAATATAGTTTGCTGTTGAAACAGCTTTAGTCCAGAAGGACTTTGGAAGTGACGCATGTGATAACATGCACTTTGTCGACTCGACTAAGGTTCTGTTCTTTCTCTTAGCAAGACCATTTGACTGAGGCGAATAAGAGGCAATGTATTGTTGTTCAATGCTATTGTTAAGGCAATACTCCTTGAATTTGGTGGAGATGTATTCTCCCCCGTTGTCAGACCTCAGTGCTTTGATTCGTTTGCCAGTTTGATTTTCTGCATGCTATTTGAATTGTCTGAACTTGATGAAAGCTTCTGATTTATGTTTAATGAAGTAAACAACTATTCTTTGAGAGAATTCGTTAATAAAAGTAATAAAGTACTTTGCATCTAGCAATGAAGGAGTTTGCATAGGTCCACATATATCTGAATGAACAACATCTAACAGACCTTTTGCTGCATGCCTATGACTCGATCTAAAAGGAATCCTAGTCTGCTTTCCAAGGATGCAGCTATGGCAGACAGAGAGATCGACCTTAAGAAGCCTAATAATGACCTAATTAAGCTCTCAAATGGTTGATCCAAAACTTCTAAAGAGTGGTGGCATTCAAATCCTTATGAAAATCTCTACTAGGAGACATGTACTCCAAGATTCAACTCATAAGAACTTTCTAATTTGGTTTGGTTAAATGGAAATGGGTCAATCTCAGTTTCTGCAACTATAACTCAGCAAAACAAGTTTTCTTTGATCTATTCTCACTCAAATGAAACCAAATTTGGAGGTACAATCACTAGATTAGCATCTAGTAGCAAGGGCAGACCCAATACTACTCAAATCTAGGATCTAAGCTTGAGAAAATCAAACTAAAGCTCACTTTTGATTAGGCTCTGATACCATGACAAAATTTTACAACAAATTCAATCCCAATCAATCCTAAAATTGATGGAGAATGCACAAATCAAAGATCTAGATCCAAACTATGAGCTAGAATCAAGACTAGTTACCAAAACTAGCTAATTCGGCATTTAACTCCACAATAGGCACATAGATTTGATCAAATACACTAAAGTAAAGTGTAGCAAGCTTCTCAGACTTGTAAACAACTTTGATACCTTCCAAATCAAGTAATTAATGCATAAAATCACTCACATCTAATAGCTAGAACTCGCCACCAAAAGACAATGTTGATAAAAGTGGAAAAACTCGATTTTTCTTTATATTTGGGTGGAGATCCCATCATACATTTATACATTTCAAGCTTGGATCTGAACGTTTTAGGGCATATCTGTACTTCATAACCTAACCCTAACATCTAACCTAATATGTCATTGGATCCACCCTAACTTGGGGTCAAGATCTCAAGACCCAAAAACAATGTAAAACATGCTATTTTTACCTCCTAGAATTTCTCTAGCTTATCTAAGCACACTTTGGCCTCATTTCAAAGATGATATCACAATGTAATACGAGGAATGAAGTCTTCGAAAAGCGTCCTATGCTATTTGGCACGTGTGGCATCTATTTACATGGCCATCTTGCCAATTACAATGCATGTGACCAAAATTGGTCAAGCTAGAATTGTGAAATTTTAACATTTGCCTTTTCCCTTGAGGTCAATAAACTGATCTTCGATGAAGATGACATCTCAGCTAGCGAATATAATTAACTCGATGGGATCGAACAACTTGTAATCTTGATCTAAAGTAATGTAGCTGATGAAAATACATTTGACACTCCGGAAGTCGAGCTTCTTCCTGAAATCATGAGGAATCTATGCATAAGCAGTACATCCAAATACTCGTAAGTTTGATAAAGAAGGTTTGGTACTTATCCAAACTTCGAATAGTGTTTTGTTTGAGAGACCTTTAGTACGACTAATGTTCTGTTCTTTCTCTCAACAAGACCATTTGACTGAGGCGAATAAGAGGCAATGTATTGTTGCTCAATGCCATTGTTGAGGCAGTACTCCTTGGATTTTGTGGAGATGTCTTATCGTTCATTGTCAGACCTCAGTGCTTTGATTCGTTTATCAGTTTGATTTTTTGCATGCTCTTTGAATTGTCTGAACTTGATGAAAGCTTCTGATTTATGCTTGGAGTAAACAGCTGTTCTTATGGAAAATTCGTCAACAAAGATAATGAAATACTTTGCATCTAGCAATGATGGAGTTTGCATAGGTCCACATATATCTTAATGAACAGCATCTAACGGACCTTTTGATGCATGCCTATGACTCGCATTAGAGGAGTTTTGAGCTCCAAAAAGACCCTTTAAGAATTCGTGCAAGATGTAGTTTATATTATTAAAATATTATAACACTAATACTTTTGACTTGCCATAACTTTTAAATTGTAGCTCAAAAGTATGTCATCTAAATATCATTGGAAAGCCCTTGTCGAGCACTTTTCAATGCACCAAACTCCGTTAAATTTGGACTTACCACTAAAAAGTTATGCCATTTTTAGTGTGGACTCAAAAAGTTACGTTACGTAGATTTCAAATTTGAGTGTTTTGATTAGTCCATGTGTAAGAAAAAATTGAGAAAAAATATGAAGAGAATATTTACAAAGGGTCATTTTTGGATTTAGAACTCCTCTAATGATCTAAAAGAAATCCTAGTCTGCTTTCCAAAGATGCAGCTATGGCAGACAAGGAGATCGACTTTGCTAGAAGGATAGTTGAGATCAAGTGCTAGGGATTGTCTGGACATGTTCGAAACAGATGCATAATTCAAGTGTCCTAAGTGATGATGCCATAGTAATGCTTTATTGACAAGAACAGAGGTTTTCAAGGCTTGACTAAAATCAGAATAACAATGTGCCAATCTACATAATTATCCATGTCTCTTGCCGAGTGCAAGGATCTTATTATTCCTATCGATAATTCTGCATTGATCAGACTCAAACTCCACCTTATGACCTAAATCCGTAATTCTACTTACTGATAATAGATTTGTAGAGAGTTTAGAAACATACAAGACTTTTGACAGTAGTTTCAATTGATCATGTTGGAATCTTAATCTTACAATACCTTCACCTTCGATAGGAATGAAAAATCTCACGATGATTGGTCATATGTTGAGTAGCTTTGGAATTCAGAAACCACAAATCGTCTGATATGCATTAATTGCTTGCTTTGGAAGGTACTAAAGTTGTTTACAGGTCTGAGAAGCTTGCTGCACTTTACTTTAGTGTATTTGATCAAATCTATATGCCTATTGTGGAGTTAAATGCCAAATTAGCTAGTTTTGGTAACTAGTCTTGATTCTAGCTCATAGTTTGGATCTAGATCTTTGATTTGTGCATTCTCCATCACTTTTAGGATTGATGGGGATTGAATTTACTGTAAAATTTTGTCAGCAAAGCCCATATAGCCGACTTGTCTGACTCATCCGACATATTGAACTTCGATGTTACTCAATCGACTATTCCCATTGAAGGTCTAAGCTCATCCAAATTTAGACGAACAACATATCAACGACAAATCCGAAGATGATGATGTTGCAATTCAGCAACTACAGTATGATGAAAATGATCAACTTCCTCTATTCCCTAGAAGATCATCAAGGACTAGCAGATCACTTATCAGGTATATCGATGAGTTTGCAGCTTACCTTGTTCACGAGCCGACGACTGTCACTCATCAAAGAGGCACTCAGTCAGTCCGATTCCGATCTCTAGAAAGACGCTATGGATAAAGAGTATTCATCTCTTATCAAGAACCAAACATGGAGGATTGTCGAATTACTTGCTAGCAGAAACGTAATTGATTGCAAATGGATTTTCAAAGTCAAGTACAAAGCAGACGGAAGCATCGACAAAAGAAAAGCTCGACTTGTCACCAGAGGATTTTCTCAAGTATACAACGTCGATTACACTGAGACCTTCAGTCCAGTAGTCAAACATTCTTCTATTCGACTTTTATTATCGTTTGTTGTTGCAGCAGATTTGGAAATACATCAAATGGATGTATAGACAACATATCTCAATGGAGTTATCGAAGAAGACATTTACATGGTGCAACCCGAAGGTTATATTATCGAAGTTAAACACAATCATGTATGCAAACTCCATAAGGCACTTTACGGCTTGAAGCAATCTACTCGAGCATGGTTTCAAAGGATCAATTCTTTCCTTATTGATCACGGCTACATTACAAGCTCTTCAGATTCGAATGTTTACTTCAAGACAATGCAGCAGTCTATTATCATTATCACTTTATACGTGGACGACACATTGCTCTTTGACAATGTTATCTGATAAAAGAAGGCAAGACATGCTATCTGAACTTGACATGACCGATCTGGGCGAAGCTCATTTCTGCTTTGGTATTTAAATCCATAGAGACAGAAATCAAAAGTTGAGTCTACATCACTCAACAGAGGTGCATCTACAATATGTTAGTCAGATATAATCTAGTTAATTGCAAGTTAGCTCTCTCACCAATGGAACCGGTCTCAAATTGTCAAAGGACCAGTGTCCCCAAACAATTGAAGAGAAGGAGCAGATGCATGAGTATCCCTATCATTCGATAATAGGATCTCTTATGTACGCAATGATTTGTACCAGGCTAGACATAGCTTTTGTAGTTAGCTCCTTCAGTCAATTTATGACTAACCCTGGTATGACACATTGTAAGGCTCTTATTAGAGTCATGAGATATCTTCGAGCTACTATGACTTTTGCATTTGTTATGGAGCAGTCGACAACGACAAACTCAATTTACTCATTGGTTTCACAGATGCAAGTTGGGCAAGATATGTAGACACTTGTAAATCCACTTTTGGATTTGTATTATTCCTCAACAATGGTTCTATTTCTTGGAACAATCACAATCAGTCTTTGATAGTTCTATCTTCTACAGAATCAGAGTATATCGTAGCCTCACAAGCTACAAAAGAAGCAATTTGGTTGAGAAACTTACTTCAGATATCAGTTTGAATCAATATGCTCCGACATTAATATTTTGTGATAATCAAAGTGTCATTGCCTTGTCAACCAGCCCTAGATTTCATTCTAGGAGTAAGTACATTGAACTCAAGTATCACTATGTCAGAAGCAAAGTTCTTGACAAAAGGTCAGATTGCAATACTATCGAACGCTACAGTAGATATTTTTACTAAAGCATTAAGCTTGGATGCACACATGAAGTTTTGTGCAGAATTAAGTTTAAAGGTCAAGACATTCACGGATTCAGATTAAGGGGGAGTGTTGGATTTTAATCTTCATCCAACTTTTATTAAGACCTGCAGATTTTTTCGTATTTTTACACAGTCTGCATAACTACTCAAAAACAGTTTACAGTGTGGGCATTTTCGAGATTTTTGCCTTTCAGGATTTTCTCTCACTTCAACTTTTTTGCAAAATGCCAGATGTCTTAAATATTAAGGGAATGCCTTTAGCGAAAACCATCGCATTTTTCGCAAGACAATTTATTGTTCGCCTTAATTGAAGCTATAGAATTTCCTGGATGGATGCCAGCACATTTTGGATGGATGCCAGCTCACCATCCATTATGATTAACGACCAAATTTATTGTCCTACTATTGGACATTGCTGCATTTGCTTAGTAGAAATAGCTGCTCATATTTCTATATTACATCAAACGTTGTTGCAATCAAGAGAAGAACAAGTATTGAATAGTTAGCTCTCTCTCAAGCTTGCGAGCTTGAACACTCTTGAGCATTCTAGCTCACTTCTTTAGAGTTGATTAGAGATTGCTATTGCGCTCACGACTTATTAGCATTTTGCTTAATTCAGACTTTTATTTAGTCGTTTAGAGATAGCTTAGAGTACGCGGCTTCGATCCACAAACTTATTGTACTCATTTACATTTGTTTCGTTTCATACTGAATTAATACTATCTTTTTATTGCATTCAGGCCTCAGAATGTATGCATTTCTATAATCCTTCGCAAAAGATTATTTTTCTAATAATTCAATGCTTAAATGTTTGGCTACATAATCATTGTAGTACTGACGATTTCAAAGTTAGTTACTATAAGACCGAGTGTGATTTCTATCACCATTGTTTTGTTCGAAATTGATAGGCGTAGTCATGCATAGAGAAAGAGGAAGATAGTTTATTTCGCTGCGCACGATAAAAAAATTTTATTTCTTGTTCTTCGAACTCTTTTCATTCAATTCTTTTTGACCTATCTTCTACACACCTCTTTCCAACAGATTGGTCATATGTTGAGTAGCTCCGGAATCCAGAAATCACAAATCATCCGAATTCATGTTTTTGTCTTTGACCATAAAAGCGCCTTCGTCCATTTCGACTTCAGGAGATGCTGTAACTGTATTTGCTTGTTGATCAGGTTGCTTGGCTACATTCTTCGCTTTGAGAATTCAACAATCTTGGATCTCATGGTTATTGCGCTTGCAATACCTGCAAAACATCTTTTTTGTCAACGAATGTGGATTCGATGATTGTTCTTGACATTGAGTCGGTTTTTGATTCGATGCAGATTGTTTGGATCCTTTCTGCTTGTGTCGTTTTGAGCCCTTGTTGACATATAGAGCATGAGACGAAGAGGTAGACGAAGTGTCTTGACTTCTTCGATTATCTTCTTGTAGCAACATAGTGATAACTCTGATATGAGTTAAATTTGAGTGTGTCGTGATCATCACCTAGTTCTCATATGTAGAGGGCAAGCTTGAAAGCAATGTCATAATTCCATCTTGATCATCTATGATTGATCCGACAGCGGCCATCTGTTGCAAGAGATTCTTAAACTGGTTAATATGATTCTAAAGAGAATCATTATTCGACATCTTGAGTGTGAATAATTTCCTTCGAAGATGTAACTTGGTATTTACGTCTCTCACATCATATAGTGAGCTCAGGATGTCCCAAACTTCTTTCGAAGTTTTGGCTTCAGCTATGTGGCCAATTTGAGTATATGATATATTGAGGATAATAAGCGCAAAGCTTTACCATCCTTTGATTTTCATTTCGAGTCTTCTGTGTCGTCTTCAGGCTTCACTTCAATACCTGTAACAACATCCCACAACTCGTTGGCAATTAGCAAGGTCTTCATCTTAAATTTCCATAAATGATAATTGGATCCATTTAGCTTGTCTGCGATAAGACTGGCGTTACTTTGAGAATCCATCTGGAACTTTAGTCTATCGACGTTAAGAGAGATACCGTGCTATGGAAATCAATTCTCTGATACCGAAACCAATTGATTCGAACTGAAGAATAATTTGATATCACGAAAGATATCGAGTATTAGAGCTTGCGCTCTGATATAGTATTTAGGCCTTGAAGAATCAACGCTCTGTGTGAAAAGATAGGTCGAATAGAATCGAATAGAATCGAATAAAAAGAATTCGAACGACAAGAATCAAAACTTATCGTGCACAACGAAATAAACTATTTCTATATACATAAAATAGTTAGGTCCCACAACTAAGCACAATGCATGCCTAGACAACACCACAAGGAAGTTGCACATATTGACATATGACACTAAAAATGTTGACAACTTCAACTAGTCTCTTGTTAAAGTTGTCACCTCAGGTCTCCCAGTACGGTACATAACATCCACAAATGCAAGTTAATCAAAGCCAGTCATTTTTCATAAGTAGAGACCCCCATGATTGTCTTTCACACTCTTGCATGATTGCTTGGATTGCCACCCTCTAGGTTATTAGATAACTATTGAAGTAGGACATGAGACATGTATATGGGAGAGCACTTTGTATTATTTCATGCTAGCTTGCTAGCTAAGTGCAATGGGTTCTTACATATTTGCCTTTTACCTAGCAACATTCTAGCAAATTATTGGTTGCCTTTTTAAATACTTTAGTTTGCAACAAAGGTCTTGCTGGTTTTCAATCATATCATATTATCAAATGAGTTTTGCTGGTTTGAGTATGGCCATTAATCATGCTTTGCTTCTACAACAATATTAGTTGCTTGTAGACAATATGCTTTGATGGGTCCTTAAAAGTGGGGCTTAGAAATTATCATCTGGAGGTACAATAAGAGTTTGCACATTTATCTTTTGACATACATAGGGCCTCACATGGGGTGTTTATGCTTTGTGGGCAAATGCCTTTGGTCCTCGTTTATGTACTTGATTGTCTTCTCATCTTTTTCCATTCAAAATATAGAATGGTTTCATTCCCTTATTCATATCATTGTGAAAACTAGATGCCAAACTTCGACTTAGATGATGGATGTGAAGCTAAAGTAGTGGCGACTACTCTTAATTATGTAAATTGCGACAAACATTACTAGCTAATGGTGAGATAATCAATTTTGAATGTTATTTAAACGATTTTGATTTGTAGATCAATCTTTTTAACTACGACAAACATCACTAGCTAGACCAACACATTTTACCAGAAATGGTGAGATCCTCAATTTTAGATGCTCTTTGAAAGATTTTGATTTTTTGATTGATCTTTTTAAAAATACTAGTCTCACCATTATAAAATGGGATTACACTGTAACTACAAACTGCACTTGTCACAAAGGACATCCACATCTTTTCCCACAAATCAATCGCTTTGGTGAATGTTGTGGCTCTCTGGCACCTCACTATAGCTATTTCTCCTCTCTGAAATCCTAATTTCATAGAAACCCTCACTCTTCACGCTTTTCATTTTTGAAGTCGCATTTACACATCTTTTGAAAGATTTGAAATGGCCACGATATTTATAACCTTTTAGTTAAAACAAAACATTGATTATGGCATAAACTAAAAGTGCACATGTTTATAAATAACACTTGTTGACTAAGCCTAAAATATGTGGACCAATATAATTCCTCAAAATGCGTGGTCTATCAATGGTGACATTCTCTCTCTCTCTCTCTCTCTCTCTCTCTCTCTCTCTCTCTCTCTCTTTGTGAGTGAAAATGTACCATGTTGTGGAAAAAAACGGACTCTTGCCTTTCCATTTCGCTATGTGTGCCCTAAAATCTTAGTGACTTATAGTTGGCCGTATTTTGAGGTGAAAACTTGCTTAAATGGTTGACATTCTAGAAAGTTCAAGAATGTTTGAGAAGAGTGTTCTCTCTCTCTCTCTCTCTCTATCTCTCTCTCTCTCTCTCTCTCTCTCTCTCTCTCTATATATATATATATATATATATATATATATATATATATATATATATAAAACAAAAACACATTTTTGATTGAAAGATTATAAATATTGTTGTTGTTCAAAGTCTCAAAAGCCTAAAATTAGTTAGTGCAATCTTCAAAATGAAAATCACGAAAATCTAGGGTTTTGTTAAAATTACGATTTTGGGAGTAGAAATAGCAATACATCAAGGTGCGAGAGAGGGAATGTCAGTTGAAGTGGTTTGAATATCTCACATGTTGATTTTAGAAAGAGCATTTGCTTTTAAAAACTTTTAGAAATAGAAATTTCTAGAGAGAGATAAGGTAGAAAATCTTAGATGCATTGCAAGAGAGAGAAATGAGAGAGAGAGGGTTTTTCAAATTTTTAGGGTTTTTAAAGTTTTGGGATAAGAGATAGTGATCAATGGAGAGAGAATGTTGGCTGTGACGGAGAAAAAATGGTTCTTGCATTTTTATTAGGCCATGCGTGCCCTAAAACGTCATTTGAAATATTATGAAATGTGGCTGAAAGGCACGTGGCTGTATAAACTTTTAGAGAGAGGAAACATGCAGAAACTTTTGGAAGGAGAGAGAACGTATATTTGCTATGGGGGAGAGAGAGAGAGATAAGTGTGTTGCCTGAAGAGGGATTTTTTTAATTATTTAGGGTTAGGGTTTTCTAAGGGTTTATAGAGAGAAAATAGCGATAATGTGAGTTGTGAGTGTTGGAGAGAGAGACAGAGATTGAGATTCAGCAAGTATCACAAAACCCTCCAACCGTCAGCGAGAGTTGAGAGAGAGAGAGAGATGCAGCAAGTGCCACAAAACCCTCCGACCGTCAGAATTCGCGATCTACGTCCCTCCGTGTTGACAAACGTTAACACAACCTTCATCATCTTAGAGAAAAGCCCTCCCACTCGGGAGGGCAATCTCCTCATGTCTGTGGCAACTGTGGCCGACGCATCGGCAGCTGTGAACTTTCAGCTATGGGGAAGCGAGTGCGATGCATTTCAGCCTGGCGACATCGTACGCCTCACCAATGGCATATTTTCCTTTCACAAAACCAATTTGGTGCTGCGGGCAGGTAAGAAGGGGTTAATCGAGAAGGTCGGTGAATTCAGTATGGTTTTTGTTGAAGCTCCCAATCTCAGCCTGTTGCAATGGGTGCAAGATCCTGCAGATCCTAAGGTTTGGATACCTCTGCCTCAGGCTCAGCCATCCTCACCTGGACTTCTTCCTGCTACAGGAGGGTTCCTAGGAAACCCCAGGGCAGCTCATTGACCACTCCCACGTGAGAGGAAAAATTTGCTTACACTTTGATTCCCTGAGAAGCCTTGTATATTGTCTAGACTGTAGGTTTCTATGTACGCCTTGTGCTCATTGGAAAATGTAGGTAGAGCTCAGAAGATTACCAACTATATAGCTTCGGAACATGTTTGATTCCAAAAAAATCTCAAATTTCTTTTCTGTTCCAATTTTCTTAGTGGTGAATTTTTTTGTTGGAATTCTATTTACATCAAAATCATCACATGCGGACATTTCTCATTACATTCACATGCAAGGTTTTATATTGTTGGTAGCTAGGGTGAAATTGCCCGTAAGGATTGGTTGTCTCAGACTCGGCAATTCTCCTCACGCGGACCGCTTTCCGATAGCCCGGGCGCCAGGGATTGTCGGTAGGAAACCAAGAGGATCTTATTACCATGTCCAAAAAACAACATACTAATTATGAGTTCTTGAGACGCTTATTTTGAGAGTGGTTGAAAATAGTTTTAGCCCTGAAACTGATGAATGGTTTTCTTGGGATCTTGTCTCTTTTTCTCCTTCAAATTATGGAAATTTGCAGCTTTTGGTCTTAAACTGAATGGTATGAACTCGTTGAATTGGAGTGAGCTCCTTTTTCTGCAGATACTGAAGGTGAGTGTAGGTTTCTCTAGAAGATTTGCGCTCATTGGACAAGAAGGAAAATCTAGATAGCAGCCTGGAAGATCACCATATAGCTTGAGAGAATGCTTTTGATTCTCACAAATTTCAAACAGCTTTCCTTTTCAATCTTTCTAGTGGTAAAAAAAGCATTTGGAAAAGATAGAGTTGTCTATATTAAGTAGACAAATTCAGCATGTATACTCTAGTATATCTTAGTATGATATTGTGAATAATGTATCAATAAATAGGGATAAGAAAGACTGGACTTTGTTTTCATGTACCTTAGGTTGTTTAAGCATTTATTTGGCTTGGATTCTAAGTTGCATCAGAATGACGTACCGAAGCATAGCGTTCCGGAACGTCGAAACTTGATAATAAAAAAAACTTGCTTTAGTGACCAGTAATTGCCCATTATGTATGTGTTAAACGACACGGTACCTTGCATGATGTGCAACTAGGTACGACTCAGTAGACTTAAAGATCTATCAGAACATCTTCCAGGTGCACGGATTAGTCCCATAACCATAGAGTGTAGATGTAGAGGGGTTGTTCAATGTAACATATTAAATGCTTTGCATGATTGAAAAATCTAGCAAAGCAAATTACGTGTATAGTTTATTTAGTATTCCTAATAGCTAATATCTTTCATTTGTTTTTTGACTAACCAAGGAAACAACAGATTATGGTTGTCAAATTTTTGAATAATTTTTGTTTGTCTCTACTAAATTTGTCAAGAGTTAAATGGGGTTGGAAGGATTTTGAGATTGAATCACGAGGACATTTAGCTCTATAAGTATAGCTAGGACCCAAATGCCTAAGTTCAAGCCCATCATTATAAGGGCCCAAAGTTACGGTGCCCAATTGAAGGAAACTCCACCAAGGTTGAACAAGAGTTGAACAAGAGCTGTGACCTAGTTATGGGTCAATTATGCACAATGCTTTAATTGTGGACCCTTGGTTTTTTGTTTGACGTTATAGCCAATGCTTTGGGCATTTGGGCCCCTAGTTGGCATTACATTTGGTCACTTGATATGAGCATATTATTGGATGGAAAAAGATTTGGAACTCTATTTTTGAATTTTTTTGTCATTTTGTCATCCATACATCGTGTAATATACAAATGCGATCTTTAAAAAGCTAAAAAACATGGGTACTTTTAAGTTTAAAGCTTAAGACAAATCCACGGAACAATAAAAACATAAGAGTTGGCTTCAATATAGATATCTTGTTTTGTTTAAATAAGCTAGCATTGATACTTAAGCATTGTGAATTTTGTGATTTTAATTTTGCCATATTTCTTATAGTGGGTTGCTTCTATCACACGTGATAGATCTTGCTTTTGATCACTAAAGTGATGTTATGTGCTACATGCAATTAGCCCATGTGCTAATAATAAACAATTTTAAATATAGCTATGACTAAGTTAGATTAGGACTAGTTCAAAAGGATAATCACTAAAAGGGCTGAGGCACCTATGCTATTTGGGTTAATGATAGGATTTGTGTAATGATAGTTGGAAGATCCAATTTAGCTTAATAAGGTATCATACTTATATTAGAGGCAAATGCCCACTATAAATAGTTGTGGTCTTTTGAAATTTGTAGACGATTCTACATTCACTAATTATGAACTTTCTCTTATGAGATTTGGAAGCTTTTTTTTTTTTTGAGAGTTACGCCTTTAATCTTTGATGATTCATGTGCCTACCTTCACATGAGAGCTTGATCATGCTCTAGCTTAAGATTTTAATGTAATGAATGATCATTTTATGGAGACATCTTCTATATTTGCTTTGCTTATTTTGGTGAAGCTTTTTACAATTTGTTTAGTTTTTTTTGACTTTTTACTATTTTCTTGGTTTCTTGCTATGACCTTGATGATTGATCTTTATATATTGATGAAATGTTGTGATCCCATGATTGGCATATGACAATTTTGATATCAAAGCATCTTTTTCCTATCAATTGTGGTGGTTTTTTCAAGAGCTTTGCTAGAATTTTTAATCATTAGTTTTAAACAGACATGGCAATAGCTGCAATAAAATCTAGATTGGGAGGAAATGCTTGACATGATGATGCCATTTTTAATCCGCCTTGGTCAATATCTTACAAAAACATGTTGCCACTAGAATCCTTGTATTAATACCGTTGCTAATTGCTACAACTTTCAATTAGAATCAAAGTCAAGTCAATTATATGAATGAGCAGAAAGTGATGACAACAACTCGAAATTTTGAGGGAAAACAACTTGCAATGGATCGATGGATGAACAACCTGCGTATGAAGCTTCAACAATACCACATAATCATTTATAATAGCATATTGAAAATGTTCTTGTTAAGTATGATCCACGTCAACGGATACAATAACAATTGGATAGGCAACTACCTTAGTATTGAAGTGTTCTGAATTTTAATGCCCATATCAATATTGTGAAAGAAATGGAGAAAAGCCAAGGTCGAAAAATAGATATCAATGATTAATATTAAGGATAAAATCTACATGCCAAACTTCAATAGTAGTGGATAGTTATTGGGTTAAAAGGTAAAACATTATAGGTAGGTGGGTCCTCCCTATTTCTTTTGGCCATAAATATAGTAGTTATGATGATTTACTGTCAAGTCTAAGTTGCCTTTGAATTTCAATTTATGACTTGAATCTAGTATACGGAATTACATGTTCGACATATTTCTAAGAGATTTTGAGACCTTGACTATCATCATGCACTGATTTTTTTCTAGTATTTTCTATTTTATATTGGTAACTATTGTTTATGTATTATGGTCTTGCTTTTTACTCTATTTTATGTTAAGAATTCTTATTGTGGATTGTCTTTTGCTTCCAAGCAATATTGGGTCCACAAAAGAGAATCTAGATTCTTTCAAAACTCGGATATATATCTTCTAACATTTTTTTTGTTGTTGTATGTATATTTTTACTAGGCTTTACCTGATGGCATCATTGACTTTTCAAATTAAATATATGAACTTAGATACATTCCAATCTCATGAATATAATATTTTTTGTCATTTTAGTGGACATACAAATTCTTAATAAACTTTTGTCCAAGTAGTGGGCCCAATTGTATATTCTTCTTTGCATATATTCAGGAGGGTGTGTATGGTAATCTAATCTTTTACTAATCAGAACTAACAACTCTTCCTTTATGTCATGATAATGAAGTTCTTGTTATTTCATGGTAACTTCTTAGTTGATTTTCTACTATTTTGTTATGTTTTGATTTTCCATCTTCTTTACATGATTTTTTGTTTGTTCCATTGAAAGTTTGTTGAGTTCTTGATCTAGTGCTTATTAAGGTTATTGCTTCTAGTTCAGCGAAATATTTTTCTTTCCTTTAAGCCCTTTTTTTTTTCTCTCAAATAAACTTTAGTAGTTTGTTTAAGTAGAGGTTGTATTGAAGATTAATTGTTTTTTAATTCTCCAAGGTTTTACAAAGTTAACCCTAGTGCCAAGCAGGTACGCCTGACAAGAGCATTTAGGCCTCACACATTCCAAGAAAATGGTGTGGTCCTTGATGAGGATGGACCCGCTGGCACTGCCTGTGCAGCATAGTGCGTATCTCCACCCTGGAGATCCTCTAGACGTTGTATGAAAGTGACAATGTGGAACAATGAATAGGGGGGACCACAAACTCTGCCAGTATAATATGATGTGGTACAGAGGGCTTAGCCCGTATCATCCGAGATAGCATATGGATCTGTAGTCGAGAGATGCGTGCCCACTCAGTAGCTTGCCTGCCTCAAACTAAAAGTGGTACTAGAGAATACAACACCCAAGAGAGAGAGAGAGAGAGAGAGAGAGAGAGAGAGAGAGAGAGAGAGAGAGAGAGAGAGAGAGAGAGAGAGAGAGAGAGAGAGAGAGAGAGAGAGAGAGAGAGAGAGAGAGAGAGAGAGAGAGAGAGAGAGAGAGAGACCAGATGATCTGGTATTTGCATCTGAAGATATGCATCACGCTTAAGGGTGGTCGCATCCAACACTGTAGGGTCAATTACTGTCGATCTCACGAAGCTGAACCAGCTCTAAGGCCAGATGCTCGAAAATTTTCGAGTCGAGTTCTTACAACCGCTCGAGGATGCGAAGACTCTTGTCGAGGAAGAGTTGGTGGAGCTGAAGGAGCTCTCCAGTGATGCCACCCCATCTTGCAGCGGGCCCGATGCACACGATGACTATCTTCAAACCCTACTGTGAATTGATGAACTTACACAATAACTCCAAGCTTTGTCTGCCTGCACCGGAGTCTCAGACCATCCAGAATTCTTGGAGGCTGTCGCGAAGATTGACCAGCTCAAACAGGAGCTGTCAAACCAAAACCAACAAATGGAAGATCAGAAGCTGGCTGTTGAGTTGCAAACTCAGGATTTGGCAACTACATCCACACAGCCAAAGCGAATGCGGTGAAATCAGTCGAAGGTATGTGCTGATAGATTCCGTGCATTTGCTGAACGCTTTTGGAAATGGTGTCCACATGCTTTTAATATTGAGTTGCAATGGCATGTGGATTACATGATGCTACCAGGCGCAGTAGGCATCACCTTTGACGACTGGAAGCGATCGTCGGAGAAGGACGACTTTATCTGGTTATGGGCCCAGCTCACTATCGAGCAGAAAGGATGTCTCTGCTGGGGCATAATCCTGGGTAAATTCCAGGTCGTACCTTTCGAATCGGCAGAGTTATACATAGGCTCTTCGGCTATGTATGCTCTCGAATATATTCGTATCAAAGAACTTCAATTTTTGAGGAACAAAGATAATGAGCGACATTTTTGGAAGCGAAAGTCGCAGTTTCACCTGTACAAACCACAAGCGGTTGCAGATTTAAGTGCATTCGACGATGCGAGTCTGCTGATTAATATAAATATGGCTTATCCGAAATTATTTAGTCTATATGTGGATTGGGAGCGAAACCTTGCAGAATATTTTGTGGAGATTCGTCATAATTTGCAAGATCGAAGGAAGTCATTCCGTTATAAGCAATTCTTTACATACACATTCTGGCAGTTTGGTACTTTTGCGGCGAAGACATTATTTTTTGTTCAGAATCCTTATGTTAAAAGCAATTTTATTAGATTTTCAGCTCGTTACTGTAAAGAAATCACTCTACGAAGTGATTCAGACAAAGATACCAAGTTAACCCAGGAGCTGTTCGATGGAACATTACTCCCGGTTAAGTTAGAAGAATTCGGCAACTTACCATTTGGCCACTATACCAAATCGAAAGAAGACTTGCTCTTGATTGAAGCTCAATAGAACTTGGAGCTTGCTCAGAAGTTATATGAAGAACTGAATCATTCTTGAATATTCATTCGTGTCTTTGTCATGGTGATATTTCTATGGGATGTTGAATTTTTGAAGCTTAAAGATGTTTTGAAGTTTGATTTTAGTTTTCATCAGCAATTCAAAGATCAACTCAAAACAACCTATTCGATTAAAGAAACAGCAAGACACATATTCTCTAAGATGAAGAAATATCTGAAGGACGAAATACACGAAGAAATATCTTTTCGCCTCAACGAAAATCTGACGAACAAGAATGTTTCTCGAATACTCCTCGAAATGAAGATGATATGTTCACGAGGACGTTTCACATTTGAGGAAGGGGATATGTAATGCCACGAAAATGTTAAATATTGAATATCAACATAAATATGGCATGATATACTCGAAAATGAAGATATGAGCCGGTTAAGTATAAATCATGAAGAGGCCTAAGTCATTTTTCGGGAATATATCTTCTAAGTACTTGCCTTGTAATTAAGGGCAAGACCTTTAAAAGGAAAAGACATTGTCTTGGACAACCTTTACTAGGTCGTCCATATGAAACGACTAGATACGAAAAGACATGATAAACTAGAGTAACTTTAACTCATAGTTAAGTATACCTCCTATGGTATAGTTGAACGTATTTTCAGTCTAATTGTTAACTAGACCCTTTCGCGGGAGCGACGCACCTGCTATTTTAGAGGTGTGTTTGTTCGCCCCGTAAAACATATATTGATCTCACACTTCAGTCTCGATCATCGAGAGAGAAGAGTTTATGCTTATGTAAGAGATTGAAGAAGTGAATAGAGTTCTGTGAGTTATTCTATCTTATCTCTGTTCTCCGCACTGCTGAGTGTGAGTGATCTGGAGTCTGCTAACAATCTCTAACACATTTCATGAATTACTCTCTTATCAGACAGACGCTCTAGTGCATTACAGTCGTTTGTTGTGTTTTCGTAAAGCATGCTCTAAAGAACTATCTTTAAACCATCTTATTCATCTGTTGCGAATACTTTCTTTTCGGCACTCGAATAACGACTATCTTTGGTTCAGTCTAGCACGATAATTGAATAAAACTGTATGTAGACATATGAGATGACAATCCATGTCTGAAGAATTGAGTCTCTGATCTATGTTCCTGATTGGCATTGACATAAGTTTCTAACGCATTCTAAAACTCTTCGTGTTCTTTAACTATTAAGTTGGGCTTTAGTTGTTGAGGACTTCTGTCTAGAAACGAATAGTTCGCGAACGTGATTAATTAATTGTCTGCATAGTCGCGAATACATTGAACAATTCTCGATTCTCTGTTGACACCTTAATCAACCAGATTGTAGTACTGTTGTCCAGATTGTTGTTCTGAATTTATTAACATTACCCATCTCAAACATAAGTAATATTGGTTACTTTTTAATGTCTGTCGACAACCAAAATAACACTCAAAACCACTTGCCATAATTGTACCAAGAACATAACTTTCTAACGATGTCCTCTGTGGGAACGACATTATTTACTATAAAATCTATATTAACCCTGTTGGTATAGTACGACATGAGCCTTATGAATCAATTGTCTTTTTTGTACTTTTGTCAAGGAGTCATTCGGTTGTCCTAGCATCAGGTACTCAACAATATCCGTTGCCCACTCAGGTACTGCTTCGACATAGAACAATGTAGCATCTGGTAATTCATCATCCACTTCAGTGTTAACTGGTGCGGATTCGATTCTCGAAACGTGATCGTCTAGATAATGTTGCTTCCCCTTTAGAACCAAAATTCGAAAGTCAAATCCAGTCAATAACAATAACCATCTTGTAATACGTCCAGTATTGCATGTCTTGTTTACCAAGTAAAGTAACAGCTGGTGATCCGTATAAAATACAAAATGTGTTTCCATGAGTAGTGACGAAATTTTTGAATAGAAAAAATCATGGCTAACGCTTCTCACAGGTTTGAGATCCTCTTCAATTGGCTCTGGTATAGGTTTCATTGATATCTAGGCTACATTCAGCACATTCAATGGAAACGTGACTGATGTATCCAAAGTTCGATCTAATAAGAAAATCTCATTCAAATCTGATTGATTATCTTGTTGACACATATATTCTGTTCTACAATCAATCGTTGCAAGAGCTTCATTCCAGTTGACAATATCCGTTTGAGAATCGTAATGAACTCCCAAATTTTTCTTTGGACGGTCACAAGTATGATCCGTTGTTGACGAATCGTCATCTTCTTTTTGAACCACTGGTTGGATAGTCCAAGTTGTAGGATCAACTTTAACTACATGTTCATGATTTTCAAAAGTGATTTTTCCGGTACCCCAGTTATGAATTACTTGCGCAACTCGTAACCATGGACGTCCCAATAAAACTCAATAGACATTTGGCGCTTCTGGTAAGTCCATTACTACGAAAGTAATGGCGACTTGTACTCCCGCAATTCTGACAGATATATCTTCAACCATTCCACGCGGACGAACTATTGTTTGATCAGCTAGCTTAATGGCAAAAGTCGCAGGCTTGATCTTTGTAAGATCCCATCTTGCACATAGCTTTGCAAAAATCAGGTTAACTCCTGAACCGCCATCTATCACAGCTGCTTCCTTAGGAAATTGTCTATGCTCTATTGGCAGAGTGATATTCTTTTGTTCACTTTCCCAAGTGGCTCCAACATGGAGTACTTCATTAGATTCTTCAAATCCAGCACAAAAAAGTGGCTCCTGGACTTCTGGTTCTACTTCAGCTAACTTTTGCACTAAGACTTCTTTTGCTTTTGGCACCAACTTCAGGAACTCTCCCAATGAAATATTGATCTTACTAGACAAAATATTCATGAGCAGTTTTGTTTGCGGCGCTTCTGGTTCAGTCATCTTGAAGGGTTCTTCATGATGATGCAATTGATCATTCATATATGTACGTGAATTTCTTGGAGGCTGCAATGGTGAAGAATGAACTTCAGCTGTTACTTTAGCAGCTTCAAGCTCCTCTTCTTCTTGCAGATGTCTGATCCACTACCTCATATCCTGATATCTTCTTTTTTCTGCATAAAGATTTGGATAGACTCCAGATGCTATTGGTATATCGTTCAATGGTATAGAATCAACAGGTACTAGATCCACGACTGGTTCTTTCTGGTTCTGTGCTGTGGTGACCACCATCAAGGGTACACTTTATTTATTCTGAGCTACTGGTCTTCGCTTGATTGTTATCAAATTTACAGGAGCTGTAACTGGTGTTAGCTGCGGTATTGCTGGACAGTCTTTATAGCAATGTCCATAACACAGTCATGATAGAATGATACAAATTTCTCTTTATTTGGACATTCTACAACTCTATGATTTTCTCCACATGCAAAGCATCCAAGCGATGCTCTGGTCCAATTTTTAGATGCTTGTTGTTGTGCGGCAGCATAAATAGCATACTGTTCTAAAGATCCACCTGCTTGATCAGTACCATAGTTCCATTGCTCGGTACTTATGTACGATCTTGGTTCCATCAAATTGGCAGGAGGAGCGGAGTGCATTGGTGGGGCAAGTAAGGCTAAACGTTCAAGGTATCCAAGAGTAGATTGTCGAGATCTTGCTGCTAGATTTCCTCCATACTGTGCTTCTCGATATCCCATTTGGGCATACCGTTGCTGAATTATCCAAGGGTTGAAGTTGCAAAAAGCAGTCTCATGATCAGGCGAATTACACAAATGGCATACACTGATTTCCATTTGTTTTTTCAATTGAGGACACTCATTCACTGTGTGATTTTCTGTGCAAATAGAACAACATATATTTTCTTTGGTAGGAAAAGTTTTTGCAAACTTCTCAGGTTCCTTGTTCGCTTTTCCGTGGAAATCTTCCAATGCTTTGATCTTCTCATCAAATTGCGAGCGTTGACGCAATAGTGGTGGATGTCGTAGTAGTCTGCCCTGTTGTATAAGGCAACATACTGATATTCGGCAACAACGCCAAAATTGTAGTGGGTTTCTTTCCTTGCCTAACCTGAATCCAAGATCTAGTCAATCTAACATCAAAGAGATGAAGTTAGTTGTCACGCGTAGGTTCGTTCCCATGAGAGCGATAGTATAGTTCAGATTTCAGCATGAATGGAGATCCAAATCTAACTCTAACATCCATTAACCATAACCATTAACGCTACATCCATTAACACTACGCATCCACAACAAAGATAGCTTATTCTTTCTCTCTCTCCCTTTCTCTCTCACAAAAAGTATAATAACATACAATCCCAATAACATTCAGATCCAACAATTAGCAAAAACCAAAGGAAAGCATGAGAGATGGAGGAAAAGTGAAAGAGAGCAAGGACATTCATCAATCCATTCCTGAAGAGAACCAATCTGCTTTATTGAAATGAGAAAATGAACATGTGTAGGAACTCGAGTTGGTCCCTTTTGATAGTAGAGAGGAGGACCCTGGCCTCTGAATCCTATTGGTCCATTTCTGCCTCCCTAATTATTCAAATTTTTTAAAAAAAAGTGGGAACCATCCAAATTGAAGGGAAACCCAACTTTATTCACTAACTTGACATTTAGGCTCTGCGACATTAAAAGTCTCGCAAAAAGGCCTAAAGTCCTTTTATTGACTTTCTAATTCATCAAATATCTATGTGATCATCGGGTTCGACTTACACACGTAGGGTGCCAAATCCCTCTCACTTATTAACCAGGGTTAGAGTTTCCTTGGGATCCACAAACCCTCCAACAAGCGGCCATCTGTTGCAAAAGATTCTTAAACTGGTTAATGTGACTCTGATGGGAATCACCAGTAGACATTTTGAATGTGAAGAATTTTTGTTGTAGATGTAACTTAGTAGTTACGTCCATGTCCCAAACGTCTCTTGACGTTTTAGCTTCAACTATGTGTCCAATTTGTGTGTCTGATATATTGAGGATAATAAGCGTGAAAGCTTTATCGTCCTTCGATTTCCACTTTGAGTCACCGTCTTCAGATTTTACTTCTGTACCTGTAATAACATCCCATAATTTGTTGGCGATTAACAAGGTCTTCATCTTAAATTTCCACAAATGGTAATTGGATCCATTCAGCTTGTCTACGATAAGACCGGCTTTACTTTGAGAATCCATCTGGAACTTAGTCTGTCGATTGTATCGATGACGCTTGTGGTAATGCCAACAATAAGAAATCAATTCTTTTCTGAAAGGTTGAAAAGAACTGAAGAGTATGATATCAACTTGATATCGTGAAAGATATGAAGTATTAGAGCTTTTGCTCTGATATCATATTGGAATCAGATAAAGAAATAGTGAAACAACTCTGATACCATGTCGGAAAGTGGTAATGTAGAAGATAGATCTAGCTCGAAAAGAAAAAAACCTTTTGTGCATGGCGAAATAAACTATCTTCATCATTCCAATGCATGACTACGCCTATCAATTTCAAACAAGACAATAGTGATAGAAATCACGTTTGAACTTATAGTAACTAACTTTGAAATCATCAATACTACAATGATTATGTAGCCAAACAACTAAGCATTGAAGATTATCAGACAAATAATTAGTTGCGAAGAAATACAGAAACGCATACAGTCTGAGACAAAACTGAACGCAATAAAGAATAGTATTGATTCAAAATGAAACAGAAGTAAATGAGTACAATATGTTGTGGATCGAAGCCATGTACTCTATGCTATCTCTGAGCGGCTAAAATGAAAGTCTGAATCAATGCGCAATGCTGATGAGCTTGCGAGCTAAATATTCAAACGCTTCTGATAATTTTGATTTTCAATGAATTCATTACCACTTTCCGACATTGGATGCATCGCTTTCGTAAGAAGAAAGCTGGATGACAAGAGCAGAAAAATGATTTCCATCGGTTGTTTCCCAGACCACAAGGCATACAAGCTCTACAATTCAGATACCAAGAAGGAATTCACAGGAAGAAATATCATTTTTGTGGAAGACCAGTTCATCGACCACAAGGGAAAAGCTGTCGATAAATCCGACCCAAGGCTTGAGCAACCAAATTCTGATCCAGGGATTCAACTGTAGAATATCAACACTGACTCAGACAACGAGTCAGAACCTCAACGAGTCAACTCACATCAGAGAACCGAAGTTCAACCTAGAAGGTCGAACAGGTCCAGATAGCCTCCATCAATATTTATGGATGATCCGGCCTGCTACTTTGTGCAGGAACCAACCACCGTTTTTGAGGCTATGTCTACTCTTGATGCTGACTAGTGGAAAGCAACGATGGACACCGAATTCGATTCTTTGATGGAGAATCAAACATGGACAGTCATTGAGCTTCCAAAGGATAGAAACCCAATTCCATGCAAATGGATATTCAAGACGAAGTACGACACTGAAGGAAGACTAAATCATTACAAGTCCGGGCTAGTTGCCAAAGGTTTTTCCTAGATTCCAAATCTGGATTATTTAGAAACCTTCAGTCCAGTTGTCAAACATGCTTCAATCCACCTACTCCTCTCCTTTGCAGCCGCAGTAGATCTTGAACTCCACCAGATGGATGTCCTGACCGCTTTCCTCAATGGAACCATTGAAGAGAAAATCTATATGATGTAGCCAAAGGGATACGAACTCAACGACAAGCAACAACACCTTGTATGCAAAATCCACAAGGTGCTCTATGGGCTAAAACAGTCACCCAGAGCTTGGTTCTAGAAGATCAACGCATTTCTGATAGAGAATGTTTTTATTCCAAACTCGGCAGACTCAAATGTGTAAATTCAAGTTTGTATCAGATTATTTCATCATCATCACTCTCTATGTAAATGATACACTCTTATTCAGTAACAATCAAAATCTGATGAAGGATACAAAATGCATGTTGGCCTAGGAATACAAGATGACTGACATGGAATACAAAGTGCATGGCCCATTATTGTCTCGAAATCCAAATCCAACGAGATCGACCCAGCAGACTGATTTTCATCAGTCAGCAACGATATTTTAACAACGTGCTGGAAAAGTATGGAATGGCCAACTACAAACCAAGTTACTTTCCACTCGACCTTGGAATAAAGTTATCAAAGGAACAGTTTCCTCAAATTGAGGCAGAAAAGGAAGAAATAAAGCACTACCCATTTTAATCCATCATCGGCTCACTGATGTACGCAATGATCTGCACGCGACCAGACCTTGCATATTCAATCAGTACACTTAGCTAGTTCCTATCAAATCCAGGCTTAATTCACTGAAAAGCGCTAACAAAGATCATGAAGTACATCCAAGCAACAAAATCTCTCAACATCTACTATGGAGGCAGCCAAACTGCCAACATACTTGAAGCCTACACAGATGTGGATTGGGCAAGAGATGTCGATACTAGAAAATCAACTTCTGGATTTGTATTTTTATACAACCAAGGCCCAATCTCACAGAACAACCAAAAGCATACCTCATTTGCATTATCATCAACGGAATCCGAATACATAGCTGCCACAAATACAACCAAAGAGGCGATCTGACTAAGGCAACTACTTGCAGACATCAACCTTGCACAAACACTCCCTACAACGATCTATTGTGACAATCAAAGCACAATAGCGTTATCTCTCAATCTGAGATTTCACTCTTGAAGCAAACATATCGAAATCAGGTATCATTACCTTAGAGAGACAGTGCATAACAAGGAAGTAGCATTGGTTTTCTGTGGAACAAAATACATGGCAGTAGATTACTTCACAAAAGCTCTATCAAAGGAACAACATCTCAGATATAACGATATGTTAAATGTGAAGATCAAGGTTTTTCAGGATCCACATTAAGGGGGAGTGTTAGATTTCTTATGCTCAGTCTTAACAAATCATTCAGGTAATGAGCATCCCGAAAATCAAAGGCCGACTACATGTTTCGGACCTTCGCATTTTTACCTTTGAGATTTTTTGTGTCTTAACCAATTTTTTAGGCACCTTCGTCTTTTTTGCACCTTCACGAAAAATGTGACACAGTGGTCTTTTCTGCCTTGACCTTATTGAGCTCAGCTTGCAAAGAATCAAAATTTGTCTGCAATTCTGCAGACTTGGTGCCTTATTATTGTCTTGATAAGATTGGGCTTCTTGTGTTGATTTCTGGAGCATTCAGCCTACGAAGTGATTTCGTTCAGTCAGCAACTTATTTTCTGCTTGGTACATAACAGTTCGACAAAAAATATGTTCATCAATGGAGTCCTTGGACGTTGGATTGGCAGCGCCATCAATTGGCAGTCCAAGGGCTTTAGAGAAGCCCGCTTCGTTGATTGTGAAGGTGTCAGATTCAGCCATTGTGTGAATGGAATTCACAAAATTAGTGCTGACTTCTTGTAAGACAATGGATGGGTCTACTTTGAGATCACCCACCAGCCTGCATTGATCCAGTAAGGACTGAATGGTAGCAAGTCGGATTGATGCTCTAATTTTCCAATTGACGCTGGAACTGGTGCTTTGCACTTGAATCCATTGTGGTGTGAGAATACTTTGAAAAACAAAAAGTAACGTAAACGAGAGCAAGAGCGTGAACGATGGTAAACGTGAACGAGCGAGCACGAACACGTGAAAGTAAAAAAGAAAGTGTAAATGAAAATAGAAAATTACAGTGTTAAACGATGAGACAATGGAGACAATGACCACGTGGCAACTTGATTTGACATCTATCAAATTCATAAATAAAAGGCGGTATCTTTATCGATCTTCGAGACAACTGAAGAGATAATCTTAATTAGCTTAAGACCGTTAAAAATTAAATAACAATAAAATATCATGTCTACGCAGTCTTCTACATAGTCATAAATATGGACATAAATATGAATGACCTATGGAAACACGTGTACATTTATCCCTCAAAATCCTTCATTAGAGATAATATTTCTTCAGTCTGGAACCGTTGATACGCATTGGCAATAATTCACCTTCCAATGACTGGAAGCTGGACAGATTTCAAATACTTCAATAACCTTGTACGGTCCCATCCACCTCATATGAAGCTTCCCAGGAAATTTTTGATGGCGACTATCATATATCAAAACATAATCATCAGCCTTAAGATCAACAGTCTTGATATGAGTATCATACTTTTTCTTTCATTGTTCCTGAATTTTCTTTGTGACATCCTTTGAATTGGTTCGAGCTTCGGTTAATTTTTCAATAGTTAGCAACCTTTCATTAATACAGTCTGTAACTGTTCGTTTTGCTTGTATTCGAAAAGTTGGCACCTCGAATTCAATCGACAGAATTGGATGCATACCATATGTAAGAAAGTAAGGTGTCTACTTCGTTGTGATTTTCTCCGTGCTTCTATATGCCCAGAGCACTAAAGGTAACTTTTGATTCTAGTCTATAGCATGTGCTACAGTGATCTTATTCAGGATCTTGTATAGTATTCCATTCGCTCTCTCAGTTAACCCAATTGCTTTCAGATTATAAGTGTTGACAGATTCTTTGCCTATAGAATCTGTTTACTAGTAATCTTTTGCTTGCTTCTTCTTCTACCTATCAGCAGAGACGGTGGGCACTTGCTTACAGTTATTCTTTCTTGTTTAAAGCCCAAAAATCAGACAGAAGGGACAGATTATCTTTGTAGTATTAATGTCCTACCTGTCAGAGGACATCCGGATGGGTCTCTCTTGAACTGACTCATTGCTCCAGAGAGTTTCTTTTGATCAAGATTGATCTGACTCATCTGTTGCTTAAGTTTTGTCCTTTTCTCCTCGGCTTCTTTGCTTAATTTATTATGTCTTCTAGTTGCTTCGTCTGCTTCTTCAAGATCTTCTTTTGGCTGATCAACCATTGTAGGTGGTAGTTGGTCTCCGCAGGACATTTGCAATGATCTATCGGTTGCTTCAGTAAGACTATCAAAAACTAGAAATTTCTCAGAAGAACAGTTAACTGATGATAAACATATGTATGACAAGAGGTTGGTTGAAGAAGGAGACTGTTTTTCCAATGCTTGTGTTTCTCTTTTCTGAAAGATATTCGTCGTGACTGGGGTACTTCTTTTGATTGAGTTGCTTTGGATTGCCCATCTGTCTTCTTGGCCTTATCATTATCCTCTTTGATTCGTGACCTTGGTTGTCGGTCTTGTTAATGGTGTTGCTGGCAATTTGGCTGCTCCAGTGGATGCCTGCATATCCACTCTCTCTCTCTCTCTCTCTCCCCCCCCCAAAAAAAAAAAATTTGTTGGTGGGGATGTTGTTGCTGGTAACTGTTCATGCTCAGGATTAGATTGGCGTGTGGAACATGTAGTTGAAACATGTTGAACATGCGACTGGAGTAAAGATTGAACAAATTTTAACTAAATTTGTTTCAATCTTGCTGTAGATGACTCAAAAATGAATATGACGATGAGATTCAGGAATCAATTGAATCGTGACAAAGATTTCTCAAAGTTTTAGTATGAGGAAGACGAGGGGTCAGATGTTGACGAATCTAGAGAAAGGAGAACACCACGTGCTCCTATCCATGAGTCAAAGCCGATCGAGGATACTCAAGATCAGCTTTGGAAATCCCAGTTGGAGTTGCTTAATAAGCAACATCAACTACAGATGGAGAAACTCACCAATGAGTTTCAAACTACTCTAAAGTCTATCCAAAGCAGTATGCCTGGTCAGCCAAACCTTGTACAGGTACCTTATAGACGAAAACCAATATGGTGCCCACACTGCCGGGCTACGCATCCTACTGATGCTTGTCCTTCATATCAGCCTATCCAAGCACATACCGTCCAACATTATGAAGAACAACCATCACAACCTGGACACTCCTTGCCTTATCATAAATATCCACCAGAAAATCCATAAGCTTTAGCCATACAAGATAGCTATGTAGTTATACAAGGGCCATTGAACAACAGATGTTTTATCTGTGGTGAAACCGGCCATTTCATGGTTGATTGCCCAGTCAAGACCAAGTACCATGCTGAGTGTCCCGACTGTGTCCGAAAACACAGTTTCAAAGACTGTTCGAAACAACCAACTAAGATCCTACCTGCCCGTCACGTCAGTTATGAATCATGATAGAATCCTCACGACAACACAACATGCACCATAGCACCCAACCGCTCAACCTGCTGCTCACTCGAGGAGTTTCTTGCAAACTTCTACATTACCACGCACTACATCAGCTCCATCATGCAAAAAGACACTAATATAACATGAGTCCTTGTAGGAGGAAAGCGAAACCGATATTTTGTCATCTGCTACAATGTCCAACCAAGAGCAACCTCCACAAAGAGTTGACAATTTTTCTCCACTTCTACAACCTCAAATCTATTTGTCTTTCCACATGTTGATAAAATTTCCAATGTGCCAATACACAATACATCTAGAAATCGGAAATCCAGATAGGGATTCGAATCTGAATCTCTTGCTCAGCGAGGTCCATAGTATCTCAACCATACCTGCATTTCAAGCTATATCTTACAACATCTGCTATCAATGATGGTAGATTTTAGTGTCACCAACTCTACCTTGTTTTGACAAGGTCATGTCAGAGTAAGTCACATTACTCTACAAAACAAATGACATATTACAACTATCAAGGTTGATGAATGCAAGTTTTGTTCAACAAGTGCTATACAGTTCTCACTCTCTGTACAGTTTGCTTATTTTCTTGTTGCTCTTCATTCCTAGTGTGTGATTCATTTTTTGCATGAGAATTACCTACTGCACGAGAGTCTTCCTTAGAGCATCTCAAGAACACATTTTCATTCATATACCCACCTTTAGATCACCTTGCACAGAGTTTATGATCTGATGGCATCAAACATAGCTAACTTTAGGCTCATATATTCATCATTGAATTTAAGCTCGCGTCTAATCCATCTTGGAAGGCCGACTAAAAACCAGATGATGAGCATCTGTTCAGAGGGTTGTTCTTGTACCTGACTTTTGAGTGTTTGAAATGCTCGATATAGTCTCGTACACGTTCATCTTTTGCCATCTTGATATTACTCAATTTGACAAAAGGGCTCTCTATCAAGCGAAAGGACTTAAAACGCTTGATAAAGGACTCTTTCAGAATTGACCAGTCTGTCTTATCTTCACGATCGAGGTTAAAAAACCAGTCACATGCTTTAGTGATCATGGTCATCGAAAACAGTTGGACCATAGCAGCGGGAGATGTTTCGCCATACACATCACATGCATTCTCAAGATTTGCAAAAATCTTTGAGGGTCCAAACTACCATCAAACTTTGGTAGATTAGATTGGGTGTACGTCTCTCAAGATGAGCACCGTGGGTAGCAGAATCACCATTAAGGTTGGTTCTGGTCTGGGAGGGTTCAACACCATAAGAATGGGCTCGTGCTCATGAAGACTCGGCTCTATCAAGTTCTTGTCCCTCAAATGGATTTGTGGATGGCTCGTGTATTTGGGCCCGCATTCGATAGAATCTATGACGTCTGATTTGTTCAGCTATAGGGGACCTGATCTCGTATGGATAATCTTCTAGGATTTCAAGATCTGTATGTTGGTCCATTGGGTAATGTTGTGTCTTTTTTTTGTTGGGTATGTGTTTCTGGTGTTTTTGGATTTTTTTTTGAGGTTTTTGGTGTTTTTTTTATTTTTGGTGTTTTTTCGATTTTTTTTGGATTTTTAGGGTTTTAAGGAAGTGAAGGAGAGACTCAGTATGAAAAGGGCTTTGTAATGGTATGGGTTTTATTTTTTGAAATTTTTTGGTGTTCATGCTCTTTCTTTTTTTTTTCAGCCTCGAAGGTACTGGGAAGATGGTGGTTTGGTTAAAATGGCAATAAGAGGTCTTGTTTGAAAGTTATGTGGTCTAGCGTGGATTTGGTCCGGCTGAGATGGTGAGGAACCCCTTCGGTCGAGATTGGACCCATAAGCTTCGGTCGAGATTTGATCGCTTCCTTCGGTCGAGATTTGATCGAAAACTTGTCGGTCGAGATTGGAGAGGAGGTGTTGGTCGAGATCTAAGAGGAGGTGTCGGTCGGGATCTGAGAAGAGGCGTCGGTTGAGATTTGAGAGGAGGTGTCGGTTGAGACTTGAGAGGAGGCGTCGGTTGAGATCTGAACGATGGGCTACGGTTGAGATTTGAGCTATGGGCTCCGGTTGACATGGGAGTTTGTGCGTCGGTCGAGATGGGAGCAAGGGGCTCTGATAGGTCTGGAGCGTGAAGGTGAGGAAAGAGAGTCTGTCAAGAATGAGTCAAGGAGGTGCGTGTAAGAGATGAATGAAGGAGGCTTGTCTGGTAGGATGGAAGCAGGGTGTTCATTAGCATGGAGGGCTGTGGGGTGCATTTGTGAACCATTGCAGGAGTTGAAACTCAAAACAAAGAATGCTGCCCATTGAAGACTGTTGACAGTGAAACTCTGTGACAGGTTTATGCTCTTAATTGCAAATCAAGAATGGTGCAGAATACAAAGTATTACAGGGTGTGTAAAAACTCATATGTGTTGAAAGATTGGGACTGTGTTTGCAAGGATCTGAACAAGGACAGTGTGGCATCAGGCGTTGAGAACTTGGTTGAATATTACATGTCTGAGGTCAAGTGGCAATGGTGCCAAATGTTGACAGATTCTCTGCCTATAGAATCTGTTTACTAGTGTTTTTTTGCTCATTTTTTCTTCTGCCTATCAACAGAGTCGGTGGGCTCTTGCTTACAATTATTCTTTCTTGTTTAAAACCCAAAAATCAGGCACAAAAGACAAATTATTTTTGTAGTATTAATGTACTGCCTGTTAGAGAACATCCGGATGGGTCTCTCTTGAATTGAATGCACATGCATAATCAACCAAAATGCAAGCCAATGCGTTCAACAAATGATTTACATTACTACTCAGTTGACCAAGGATGGAATCTACTTCTACTTTGCTGCAAAATGAACTGAAATCAGATCCTAAGCACTACTATACTTGCATAAATTGACAAAACAAGAAACAAGAACTAATCTACAACATTTTGGAGGTCCAAGAATCAAGAAACCAACCAGTCTTTTGATTCTTGGACATCCCAAGAACATCAAGAACTAGAATGTTGGAGGATATGCAAGATTTATACCACATTTCTAGACTATTTAGTTTACTTGAATGTTGATTCCTACATTAATCCACAAACAAGAAATGAAAATTTATCCACTCTAAGTCCACAACCACACACAATATGAATGGAAGGGCATGATCATAGGGGCATTACTCAAGAAAACCATCATGATCAAGGAGCTTAGTGTAGCATCAAACTCATGGAAAATCTTCTTATTAGCATGGAGTAGATACAATGCAAAAAGCTCTCTTCACAAAGAGGGAGCTTCTTAAATAAGCAAGAGAGCTCCTTAGGTGGCATCCTAGTGGAATTTCCACATTTCACAAATTACAAGTGGAATAATGCTCTCCACTGGAGGTCACCATCAAAAGGTGGCTCACTTTACTTTTCTAAGAGGGGTCTACTTGCATTTATTACATTTGCCTAGAAATACTAGTTCCTACATGGTCATTCCATCTTTCGGGATTCACCATGAGGCTTACACAATTTTTGCTTATCATTAGTACTAGTATTCCTAGGCTCTCATACTCGGCTCTCAGTCTTCGTTCGTCTCGTCTTCTCAGAGACCTCCTCGGTCTAAGATGAGAGGTGCTCTTGAGTTGCTCTGTCCGAGTATCTTAGAGATTCGTCAGAATCAGCCAATAATAAGGGGTTGTCTTTTTGTGTTTGATCAAAAAATAACTTGTCAGTAGTCGGATCATATCATTAAGGAAATGGATAACACGATCACTGACTAACTCAAGAGGACAACCATAACATGTGATTATAGATTTGAATAGAAAAGCGACGACAATTTTTGCATCGTTTTGTTTCGTCGCTACTGCTTCAACATTCTTCGTTGCATAATCCGTCGCAACCAAAATGTATCGACATTTGGTGTGTCGAGTTACTCACTTTATTGGACTGACAAAGTCAATCCCCCACTTTTCAAATGGTACAAGTGGTTGATTGGCGTCAACGGCCAATTCATAGATTTGGTTGGTTTACCAGATCTCTGGCATGGATCACAAGATCAAATATAAGTAGAGACATCCTTAAACATGGTAGGTCACCAATATTTGGCGGATATAATCTTATTAATAGTGTTCTTCATGGCAAAATGTCCACCAGCATCTTCAAAATGTAAGGCTTGAATAACCTTTGGAATATCTTCTATTTCAAGACACCTTCTTAACTGTTGATCTGCACCAAGCTTATACGAAACATTGTTGATGATGGTATAAAGTGCGACTTTATATTGAAATATTGTCTTTTTCTCCAAGTCATACCCATCAGGATATATCTGATTTTTGAGATAGATAATAATATCATAATATAAAGAATTCGTAGAAGATATCTCGAATAAATAAGTTGTCATTTAACATTTATTCAATCTTTCCCGTGCTAAGTCAAGAAAGATAATCAGCATTAGTATGATATTTTCCTTGACGAAGCTCAACTTGATAAGTAAACTCTTGTAGCAACAAAACCCAGCGAGCAATTCGGCCAGATAAATCAGGTTTATTGACAAGATACTCCAAAGCATAATGATCAACATGAAATATAAAAGCATATCCCAGCAAATAATGCCGAAATTTCTTTACAGTGAAAATCATTCCAAGTGCTTCCCTTTCTGTTGCCAAATAAATTTTCTCCGAGGAACTGAGCTGTCTACTTGCATAGTATATTGGATGGTCTTTCTTCTGTTTGTCCTTCTGGCTCAGACAAACACCAATAGCAAATGCTGACACATCAACATAATTATGAAATAGTATTGTCCAATTAGGCGGTCTTAGAATTGGATCATTAATCAGCTTCCGCTTAAGTTCTTCGAATGCTTTCTGTTGTTCTGCTACCAAAGATGATGCCATTGTTATGATGCTCAAATGGCCAGATGGCCAACAACACAAGATTGTGTAACACATCCTATGTATCACACAATGCTAATGAATGCCATCACCATACATTGCACAACGATCATCTCCCAAAGTTGCATGATGCTCCTCTCTCAACGCACCATTGAACGAGAGAAGAGAGAAGATGCTCCTCTCCCAATGTGATGCTCTCTCTCCCACACTGCACACCAAAAGCGCTTCTAGAAAATTCACAAACATTCGAGACCCTCACACCTAGCATTACGTAGGGGAGGCCCGTACCTCTCGGGACTTCAGTGCTGGTCAGGGCTTGCCCTCGGGGTCCTGCCCTTGGTGGGCAATGGCCCTCCCAGCACATAGAAGGCCCTTGGGGCAGGGCCTTTCCCCACAAAATACTAAAAAGTTCTATAAAATGTAAGATTTTTTTAAAATAACTCAAAAGAGGCTTCTTGAGCATCGGCCTGCAGTAACTAGCAACCACTACGCCACTTAAAAGCGACCAGAAACGGGATTTATGCCATTACCTTAAGCTCATGGGACTCGTGGACACTGCCACCATAGCGGAATTCAAATATATACATGTATCCGTTGCCCAGTTGGATGCATTTACTTACCTTCCCAGACTTGAGCACTTTTGTTGCTGGATTGGTAAAGTGGTAATGAATGAGAGCAGCCCAGCGCCTGTGAGACAAGCGAAAAGAGGGCAACTGCCTTGAATGCTGTCCTTTGGCATTAGTAAATGCGAAGGCGGCAGTTGCAGAGGTGGTTGGTGGGTTATTGAAGGCAAATACAAATGCACTCTCGGCCCTCGGGTCACTTACGCGGAGCAGCTGCCAGGCCTCTAGGCTCCAGCTTCCCACACGCAATTGAAGGACCTGTCTGTCACATCTCCCAAAGCAAAAGCATGTTTGCTTACAGCTGACTTCGTGACCTAAAAGTTATACATATTTTTTGAGAAAAAAAGTTGTGGTTGTAGAGACTCGTCACCTCGTGTGACACTTCAATCTTCATGGCTCTCCCTAAAAAAAGAAAAAAGAAAAAGCATACTATCCTTATTTAAAGCAAAATTGTTTTTTTAGCTTTACTCCACTAGCCTTAAATTACAGTGAGGATTTGCTAAAATAAAGGTGTCGTTAGTAGGTGAGCTAAGGTGACTTTCAGAATATATATTTTATTTTATTTTTCTAGTATGCAATTATTTTTTAACTATTTGAATGCATACATAATGCAAACTTCAAAGCTTCTCAGGATTAACTTGTTTTTTATTTTGTTTTGTTTTTTTTTTTTTTTTTTGGGGGGGGGGGGCTCCTTTGGCTTTATGCATGTTTGTGGAAGGGCCTCCTCCTACTCTATTGTTGGAAGGGAGTCTCTTTGGGATGTGCCAACTAGATTGTGTAATGCCACTCATACTAGGTTGTAATGTCTTTTTTTGGAAGGGCTTTGGCTTTATGCATGTTTGTGGAAGGGCCTCCTCCTACTCTATTGTTGGAAGGAAGTCTTTTTGGGATGTGTCAACTAGGTTGTAATGCCACTCATACTATTATAAGAAAATACAAACATCGTCCATAGCCACTGGTTATGTTGGTTAATAACTTAATTGTTCTATGAGATGATAAATATCAATAATAATTAATATGCAAATTTAATTGTCTCCCAAGATAGTTTAGTCGGACAAGAACATTTCATGTAGCATTGGTGACTCTATCCACTAGTCCTATGAATGCAATTTTACTACCACCAAGGATTTGTCTAACAACCCACATCATTTGTAAACCTCTCTCTACAAACTCAAACTCATCGATCACATGTCACTTGATCTAGTGTTGTTGGTGGGACACATCTATCACAAATACAATACTTCTAGTAATTCTAACACACTTAATATTGACAATTATGTGAGAAACAATAGGCAAAAATGTTAATTATCAAGATTTTGCATTCTAGCTTGACTAGTCCACAACCTATGAACTTTGTGCATGATAGATCTAATCTTGTAATCAAAGGCTATCTTGATCTTATTGAGGCTACATATTTTCTCAAGGATACAAGTGTCTTTAGTGGATGATTCACTTGTTCTCATGAGAAGTGTACAAATTGCCTCAGAAAATGAAAAAAACATGATTTTTCACACTATGAATGATTATCTCATTCTTGCTCTTGCAAGATCCAAGAGCATACATTTGATGACACAACCACGATATAGAACCATATTTAAGCCATTAATGATATGAGATATGTTCATACAAGAGGCATTATACAAAACTAGCATTGTCTCACTCCAACTTTGAGATGTAGAAATCTCATCAAAGCAAGATGGTACATCAAATGATAGAAGGGAAGCAAAAGTAGGTGTGTTGGAGTAGATACCACCTGAAAACTGCTCCTCTTTCTCATGAAATTTGAGTCACAAAGACTTGGCCTTGCCTCTTGAAAATCTCCTATGAGATGGGATGACTCCTCCTCAATCCTTGTTCTCTCTCCATCATGCACTTGGATTGTTGGTACATATTAGGACCCTACCATTATCCTTTTGATTGAGATGAGATTTTTCTAACTCATACATGCAAAGGAATATTGACAAAGCATAGGGATCTAAAGATCCCCAAAGTATCAACTATTGCAATCTTCCCTCATCACTTCATTGGATGCATTCATCTTGATAATATGTAGGGCCATCCTTGTCGTCTTCTTGTACTTATGGACCTCTTGGAGCACTTGTGGCTCCTCCTCAAGTCCTAGCACAATATCCACCACATCTTGGAGTATCAAAATTGACTCCATCCTCACCTTCCAAATGACATGATTGGAGGTGGTCAATCTCTCACCTTTCCAATAGTATGGAAGCCATCTTCCCTTGAGAAATTGAATGGTAATGGATCCAAAAACAAAAAAAAAAGTGTTGCTTCTCTCTCAAAGAAGGATCCAATAATGGTGTCCAATGAACTCCAACTTGAGATCTTGATGGAATCTGGATGGGGAGAAAGGGGGGAAAAAAAAATCCACCAGTATTTCAGACTGTCTAAATCCACTCTTTGAGTGTCAGACAATGCGCTCTCCACCCTGATTCCTATTCTGCCTAGTAGAGTCAAACTCTCAACTGCGACTATTGTTGCATGTTTGAGATCTATCCTCTTTCAAGGTGTAGATAGACACTGCTGATCTACTAATGATTTATAACGCATTCAGACAAGTGACCCTTAGTGTGGAATGCAGAATGAAAACTGAATGAACATGAAAAATGAACTAGCATTAAGCATTCAATATTATACAATGGAGCGAGATGTGCAAATAGCATCTGTATTCTCGAATGAGTTTTGTGAGCATTGCTTGGCATACCGCACAGTGCGATGACGCAAGAGAATCCCTATCTTTTACAGATTAACTGGTCTCGCTTACTAGCGGATGCTTACTACTCAACTTCCTCTCTCGCGTTCATACTGCTTATATAGGAACAAAGAGAATGGGCTTAACTTAATCATCAGATTACAAGAACTGGTTTAAGCACATTTCTAACGGCTTCTAGTTTGATTTCTCCTTCGTCCATGGAGTTCGTTCTCCATGTTGGTACTTTGTTGATCCTCCCAGTACTTGGGTTGTGAAGATCTGTCGTTTTGTGCAGTCGTGACCGCAATCATCTCTTTGTGGTTTTTCATGGTCGTGAACCATATCGCATACCGGCTGCAATCGTTCCCTTCACGATGGCCTTCGGTCAGCTGTTGCTTTATGAACTGAGGTGCAATTGTGGTTCCTTCGATCTTCGCTAGCATATTACAATCATTGACGTTGCGACTTCCTTTGGTTTGGTTCGTAATGAATTGTATGCTGAAGCCTTGTGGTTCCCCAACAAGTTTCCTTGGCTTCGCTTCGCAACGAGTCATAGGTGAGGCCTTGCGGCTCTTCCCTTGTGGTTTTGCCTTTGCTTCGTAATGACTCGTAAGTGAGGCCTTGTGGTTCTTCCTTCGTGGTTTTGCTTCGCTTCGTAAGTGAGGCCTAGCGGTTTCTCCCTTGTGGTTTGTCTTCGCTTCATTGGTCTTTGCTTGTGGCATTTTTGTTGACCTTGCGGTTGGCGATTTGCCTTCGTCAAAGCCGTATGTGGGACTTTGTAGTTGCTTGAAGGTGGGGTTTCGGTTCATTGCCTTGAACGTCAAAACCGTTTGCAAGACTTCATGATTGTCTGCGGTGCCTTCATCAAAGCTATGTACATTGCGGTTTTGGATGTTTGCGATTTTTGCCTATGGCATTATCCCGTGTATTTCTACAGGTTTGTGATCACAAGCTAAGAGTGCTTTGTGGGTAGAAACTTGATGTTTCTTAAGCTGATTCTCAAAGTGGGTCTTGTGATTCTCAGATTAGCTCTCTGCTTTTCAAACATTGTCTTATCTAAAGGCGTAGTGAAGATGCCGGTCACATCTGCTTGGTTGGAATGAAAATGTTCTGCAACTCGTTTCTCTCAGCCAGATCAGGGTCTGCAGCTCATTTCTCTCGGCCAGATCCCTGATCAAATGATATTTGATGGCAATGTATTTCTTTCTTGAGTGAAACATAGGATCCTTTTTCAGATGTATTGCAAATGTCTTGTCCATGTGTAGGAGCAGTGGCTGGTTGGTGCTCTCCCCCAATCTGTCAAGGAACTGTTTGAGCCATGTAAGCCCAGTGGCCATCTTGGCTACTACAATGTACTCCACTTCACAGAATGATTGTGCAGTAATTGTCTATTTCCTACTGACCCAAAGAACAACTGCATCTGTTGTGATTATGCAAACCCCTGAGATGCTTTTACAGTCATCTTTTAGTGATGTCCAGCTTGCATCGATGTAGGACTTCAATTGAAATCCTGCATTATGAGAGTAGCACAATCCATAATATTTCGTCTGTTGAAAGTATTGCAGGATCTTTTTGGCGATCTTCTAGTGTGTAGGACCTGGATTGATGTTGAACTGGCTCATTCTAAACATTGCGTAGGCAATGTCAGGGTGTGTATTGTCTGCCAAGTACATCAGTGATCCGATCAACCTCCTGTAGGGCGTTTTCATCATAGCTTCCTACTCTTCTACATTTTGTGGACAATCCTACTTTGTTAGAACTATTCTTGACACCATTGGAGTGTTAGCCCCTTTGCAGTCTGACATTTGAAAATCGTCAAGTTGTTTTGAGCTTGTTTGCTTCTTGGATTTTGATAGCAGTCCATGGCTGTTTGACCTTTCTTGTGATAGTGGATGCATTCTATTGGGATTAAGCCAACATGTATCCATAGTGTGGCCTTCATGTCTGCATCTCACGCATGTCCTTTTGTCACCACCAAGTTGCTTTTGCTTACCTTTGCCTTTCCACTTGCCCTTTTGGACTCCATCTGTCTGCCGATTTCGATCTTGCCTTTGATCTGACTCCCTCTTAGGCTTGAACTTATTCTTCTTCTTCTCTTTATTGTTGTAGAGAGCTTGATCTAAGGCATCCTTGTCATCAAAGTATTCACGGGCATCAACTTCTTCTCTGATCTCGATCACAGCCTTCTCGAGGTCATTTTTGGATCTTTAGCCAATAGAGTTCGGGTTGTCTGGAAAGATCTCAATAGAGTGTGTAGTAGATAGGTGAGTTGCTTCTCTGTTGAGACTGCATGCTCTGTTCCAACGTTGTGTAATGATAGGAACAGATCCTTCAATTTTTTATAAAGGACGTGAGGTCTTTGTCGTCCCATCTTAGATAAGTTAGCTGGTCTTTTAAATGCATGATTTGGTTTGAAACATGGCTAGTAATGCATCCCACATCTCACTTGCATTAGAGATTGATGCGAGGTCAAGCGTGATGCTATCTTCAATGGAAGAAGACATGACAGCTACTACTTTGTCATTCCTTTCTTTTCACTCTTGTAGCTCCTTGCCGGTGCTAGCAGGCATCTCTTATATTCCGTCTACCCAAGGCCATAGACCTCTCCTTTCAAGATGAGAGAAGTCTTTACCTTCCATGCTAGGAAGTTAGACCCGGAGGACTCAAGAACTGTGCATATCTTCGACTGTATACTATTTATGGACAACGTTGTTGCAAATAATGTTTCAGCTTGAATCAGGTTCCTTCTATTCTAAATAAGAAAAACCTTCAGGCTTTGATATTCTGATCGATCAAGCTTTGATACCACTGATGGAATCCGAATGGGAGAGATAGGGGGAAAAAAAAAACCCGTCAATATGTCAGACTGTCTGAATCCACTCTTTAAGTGTTAGACAATGCACTCTCCACTCTGATTCCTATTGTGCCTAGATAGAGTCGAACTCTCAACTATGGCTATTGCTGCACGTTTGACCTATCCTCTTCCAAGGTGTAGATAGACACTACTGATCTACTACTGCTTTATAAAGCATTCAGACAAATGAGCCGTAGTGCAGAATGTAGAATGAAAGTTGAATGAACATGAACAATGAACTAGCATTAAGCATTCAAGATTATACAACAGAGCGAGATGTGCAAATAGCATCTGTATTCTCAAATGAGTTTGTGAGCGCTGCTTGGCATACCGCACAGTGCGTTGACGCAAGAGAATCTTTGTCTCTTCGGATTAAGGACGCTTACTACTCATCAATTGCTCTGACCTTCTCTCTCGCATTCATCCCATTTATATAGGAATAGAGAGAATGGGCTTAAGTAAATCATCAGATTACAAGAACTGGTATAAGCACATTTCTAACGTCTTCCAGTTTGATGTCTCCTTCGTCCATGGAGTTCGTTCTCCATGTTCGTACTTTGTTGATCCTCCCAGTACTTGGGTCGTGAAGATCCACCCTTTTGTGCAGTCGTTTGTGACTGTAATCATCTCTTTGTGGATTTTTGTGGTCGTGAACCGTATTGTATACTGGCTGCAATCGTTCCCTTCATGATGGCCTTCGGTCAGCTGCTTCGTGAACTGAGGTGTGGTTGTGGTTCTCTTGGTCTTCGCTAGCAGACTGTAATCGTTGACATTGCGGCTTCCTTTGGTTTGGTTCGCAATGAACTATATGCTAAATCCTTGTGGTTTCGCTTCGCAACAAGTCGTAGGTGAGGCCTTGCGGTTTTGCCTTTACTTCGTAATGACCTTTAAGTGAGGCCTTGCGGTTCTTCCTTGGTGGTTTTGCTTCGCTTCGTAATGAACGTAAGTGAGGCCAAGAAGTTTCTCCCTGATGGTTTAGTTGGTCTTCGCTTGTGGCCTTTGTGTTGACCTTGCGGTTTGCTTGAAGGTGCGGTTGGCAGTTTGCCTTCATCAAAGCCGTATGTGGGACTTTGTAGTTGCTTGAAGGTGCGGTTTCAGTTCGTTGCCTTGAATGTCAAAATTGTTTGTAGGACTTCACGGTTGCCTATGGTGCCCTCGCCAAAGCCGTGTACATTGCGGTTGTGGCTGTTTGTGGTCTCTACCTGTGGCATTCTCCCATGTATTTCTGCAGGTTTGTGATTACAAGCTAAGAGCACTTTTTTGGTAGAAACTTGATGTTTCTTTATATCTTGCAACCAGTATGTGAGACCTATCTCACTAGCTATGTCAATCTCTCTCAATCTAGATCTATCCTCTATCCAAAGATGAAGGACAACAAAATTTTGAGCCAACTTCTTCCAAAAGCATGTGTTAATCACTCAAATACTCCACAAAAGACTCAAATGCACTTTATTTGCATGAAACTATGTGGCTATGTTTTCAACATCACACCCAGATCTCACCTAGACAAGATTGGCAAGCACAAACATGAGTTTTTTTAATGAAACAAGCTAGATGTGAGCCTAACATGATGTGTCCCCAACTAGGTCGAGTGCCCTACCCACCTTACTGAAAGACTATAACTTCATCAATGCACATCCAATTGACATGAAATCAATTGCACTAGAAGCTACATTTCACTATCTTTCGAACAAGCTATCAAGCACTAGATTTGAATCTACCTTGGAGAAACACCAACCATTCAGATTTTGGTGACCTCACACGTGTCTGTACAGTTCATATAGCACTCAACATGGATCAATCCAATGTGTTTTTTTATCCAATTTGACCAAAAAATCCCCTTGATATCCATCTAGATCCAACTACACCTCCAAAAACTAGATTTCAATCCAAAAATTTCATCACACTTGATGCCTGCATTCAAATCTTAGGTAGGCTCTGCTACCATGTGTACTTTTCACACATGTGAGGACAGCCAAAATTGTGTGATTGATATTCTAAGGAGTGTGTAATTTTTGTGAAGATTTTATGAATCACTAAGATCCAAAAACATCTATTGCTCTTTGGTATAAAAGACAAAACAATTAGCACCATTGGTAATATAGAAAATCAACATCTACTTAATGAAAGAGATGCAACGCAATAAGATATTGATCAAACATCAAACATACCATAAAATATTGTTTTCCGTACAAAAACAGTAAGTTACTATATTTCACACGTGTGAACCCAATGAACCATAAATCAAAGCATTTTATACACAAGATTGCAAGATATCATCACTATAGTGCACCAATGGATAGATGAATCCAAGAGAACTCATGTATAAGTATGAAATGAGATAGGAAAGAGAAGATCATCCTCTTCGCACGTGTGTACATCTATTTATAGGAGGTCCATGCCTCATTAATGAGCTCGGTTTCCCTCCATAGAAACTTCTAGATCAAAAACCCTATTACAATATGAACTAGATTCAATGTATCTAACATTGAAATTTGAATGTGTCCAAACTTGACTTTCTACTTTCCCTCACTTTCTGAAAGTGGTAATTTCAAATGTACTTAGGTTAAGAATAACTTCATAAAATTTATCTTTAAGTATGAAATACATATTGGCCTAAATTGCCAAATAATCAACATAGACCAAAATATATCAAACTAATTGACAATTTTTCACACTCCCTCTTCAACTAGTTTTAGCATAGACTTTGAGAATACTCCAAGTAAAGTCCTATGCTTTGTAAACAAGTCTTTTCCAAGTACTTTGGTGAAAATATCAGCTACACATTCCTTTTGAAGACACATGTTGAAGCTCCACCTCCTTTGCCATGACTTGTTCTCTCACAAAGTGATATGCCACCTCAATATGCTTGCTCCTAGCATGAAAGGATTGCTTGCCAACTTTTGGGCTGAAAAGTTGTCACAAAAGATGATTGAGCTCTCTGAAAACTCCAGCAAGTTAAGATCCTTGATCATCCTCTTGATCCATATCATCTCTTTTGTGCAATGAGTAAGGGCTTTGTACTCGGCCTCACTAGATGACAATTCAAAATTTTGTTATGAGTGAGTATGATCATTCATTATATTTTAGATTTGTTGGAAATGATGTTACTATCTTGCTAATCTATGTGGATGATATCATCTTGAGTGGTGGAAACAATCAAGATGTTGATGATATCGAGTTTGAGGTGCATGATCTTGGTAATTTGCATTACATTTTAGGAATAGAATTGATTAAAACTTCTTAATCTACTTTAATTTGTCAAGATAAGTATGCTAAATCTATTCTAACATTGGGCTGAAAAAAGGCTTGGGTCGGAAAAATTCGATCTTGAATTTTTCGATACTTTGTAAGGAAATTCCTTCATTCATTTTTTTTGTTATAGTTTTTTCTGAATAAGCATAAACAGATTTCAGGATGCTCATTACCTAATGGAGTTGGGATTGAGCATGAAATTCCAACATCAGTGCCTATGAAAAATCTGTTGCTCAAGTGTTGGAAGCTAGACCTCAAATCTCAGTATCGGTCATGCCGCAATTCTCCCCTCCACACCAAACTGCAGTACCAATGGATACAGGGCTGGATTCGGGCATGGACCAGGGTGGAGCTCCAGAAGTTGAAGAACAACAACCAATTTCACAGGTAGTGCAAGTAGGTCCATCTTCATCAAGGACCACACCATTATTAAGAAGGCCAATCAACGTCGAGGACCAGATTCATAGTTTTCTAGCGCAACATCCGCATGAGTCCTCACGTGGTGGTTGGGTCCTTAGATTTAAGACCTCTGAAATAGAGGCTGACAAAGAATTGGACAAAATACCTGCATTGGGAGAGCAGCTGGCTTGGAGAATTACCATTTTTGAGAAAACTTCGAAATCTATTAGGAGTTATGTGGCCAGCCCTTGCCAATTGCGGGTAGATCTGTATTATGTACCAATGCCGCAAAGAAATAGATGGAAGGATTTGGGATTGGCTATGGACAAATTTACAATCCATACGCCAAATTGGCCAATCATCCATCAACCTTTCACTTGGACTCCAAGTTGCACAACTCTAGAATGGGTGAAAGGCTTGTAGTTTTGGGACCAGTCCCGATGATGGGTCATGTGCTGAGTTGCTCTAGAGTCCAGGTACCAAGAATCGATATCCTGAAAATTTTTGACCCTAGTCATAAAGGCAACTTCATCTTCCTCTTGATGCTGGATCGAGTGACTGGTTGAGACAACATTTGCTTGTTGTTGGATTTGCTTCTTCTTTTCATTGTTGTACTTGAGTGTTCTGCAATCTTTGATGAGATGACCAGTCCTCTTACAATACTTGCAGAAGAGTTTCTACATTGGTTGAGATGATGAGCGAAAATTCGAATTCAACCTTGAGTCAGAATTCGACCCTGAGTGAAAATTCGACCCTAAGCCAAAATTTGACCCAGACTGCAAGTTGCTCTTTTTGTCTGAATAATATGATTTTGTAGGTTTCTTTGACTTATATTTCTGATTCTTGATGGTCCGCGATCCTGAGCCTGAGAAGGTCGGATTTCTTCTGATCTCCTCTTGTAACAACATTGAGATGACTCTTGATAGAGTAAGTTGTTGTTGGGTCGAAATAGCCATGACCCATGTTTCATAGGCACTAGGGAGACTCGATAGAAGAGTCATTACTGCATTTGAGTCTTCATGTTTGATCCTGTTGCAGTCATCTACTCCATAAGATTTTTGAATGTATTGAGATGGCTGGAAATAGTGTCTGCATCAAACATCCTCAAAGTGAAGAATTTCTACCTCAAATGGAGTTTAGAAGTGACATCGCTGATGTCATAAACTGTATCTAGGATGTCCCAAGAATCCTTGGTTGTCTGTGCAGATCGAATATGACTAATTTGGGTGATATTTAGAGTGATTAAGACAAAAGCCTTGCCATCTTGTTGCCTCCATTTGGTGATGCTAGTTGCATCAGCCTCTAGCTTGATTTTGGTACCATCAATTATGTCCCATAGTTCCTTGTTCAGTAGAATGACTCTCATCTTGAGCTTCCCGAGATGGTAGTTCTCTCCATCGAGCTTGTCAATTAGAGAGAAACTAGAAGTAGAATTCATTCTGGTAGTACAATATTGTTGGTAATAATAAGATATTGTTGGCTACGCACTTGTTGAGATGAACTCTTGGTAAAAACAAGACTGGTTCCGCTGATACCATGTCAAAAAATTAGAGAAATCGAGATGTGCAGCGGAAGTGGAGCTGGTGGTCAGTGGATCGTAAGTGCAACAGTAACCAGTAATGCATTCAAGATAATATTGAATACCAAATGTGCAATAGAAGAACAATGTAGACAATAACTTGCACTCTGATAATTATCAAAAACGTGAGCACAAGAGCTTGAAGCTGGTGCAAATCAGTAGGCGCAAAAATGGCTTCAGCTGAGTTCATTGATGATCAACCTGCCTAAACTTGAAAAATTGAACTTAACTATATCTACAACATAACGCCTGCAGGATGATAACCTGATCAGTGCGTTGACTCCAATGCAGATCTTCCTTGATGATTGAAAATCAGATGATCAATACATTGAAAACTGACATTAATCTACAAAGGGTCAAAAATATACACTATGGACTAGGGTCAAAGTTAGACCCGATTCGATTTGATCCAGGGCTAGAAAATCTCTCTTTGATAAGATTAACATTGGGTCAAAAAATACGGGTCGAAAAAATTTGATCTTGAATTTTTCAATACTTTGTAAGGAAATTCGAGCCTTCTTCTTCCTTTATTCATTTTTTTTGTTGTAGTTTTTTCTAAATAAGTGTAAACATATTTCAGGATGCTCATTACCTAATGGAATTGGGATTGAGCATGAAATTCCAACAAAATGTAGCTCTCAAGTTGCTCCATGTACACTTCCTCCTCAAGATCACCATTAAAAAAAGCATTTGTAATGTCAATTTTTCATATATCCCATCCAAAAAGAGTAGCAAGAGAGATGATGACCCAAATGCTTACCATATTTGCCATCGGTGCAAAGGTCTCATCATAATTAATACCATGTTCTTATGCATATCCCTTGGCCACCAACCTTGCCTTATGCTTATTGATAGATCCATCTTGGTTAGTCTTCACTTTAAAGATCCATTTGCATCCAATAGCTTTCTTGTCCTTAGGTAACTTCACCAATCTCCATGTATTGTTCTCCATAAGAGCTTGATACTCAAGATCCATTGCTTGGATCCACTCCTCTTTGTTCCTTGTTTCATCTACACATGTAGGTTCATCAAAAGAGGTTGACAAATGTCACTATCTCACTAGAACTCAAATTTAAGGGCTATTGACTATTCAAATTCATCATAAATGAGATAAAATGATTATGACTACTCTCCACATGTGGGAACATGCTCCACACATGTGAGATTTCAATATGTACATGAAATTATCATGGTAGATTTTGCCTATTCTTCACATGCCTCAAGAACCAACCAGCTCCCATGCCTTGACTTTGACAAAGCGTTATTGGCAACAAAAAAATCTCATTATCATCAGCCACCTCCTTCAAAGTAGGGTTTTGTGCAACATATGTAGTTCTATAGCGTAACAAAGTCCTCCTCACGACACTATACTTTGCAATGATATCCATGATATTCTATTGGATGCATTGGATTTTATGTGGATTGTCTTTGAAATGAAAGAGAAAAGAAACAATATCTTCTTCTTTTTTGTTAAAGAATTTTTTCTATTGTCAAACACTCTTTCATGATTGTTGCCCAATTAGCTCCAACTTCATTTGTCATCTATACTGAAAACAAACATAAAATTAAGTCACTATGTTTAAATAAAAATCAAACACCAAAGTTATGGGATTGACAACGTTGATCTACCTAGGAAAGGTCTAATAATGATTAGAACATGTTTGTGATGAGTGTGATTTGATAATCTCATGTTTGCATATGTTTTATAAGCTCCACACCATATGCTAGACCAACTAAAGACATTTTAAGCATGACGTACAACAAAGTGCATGTTATTACATGCGACACTTCTAAAGTGCTTTTGGGCTGAAGTTGTTTCAATAGCAACCTATATCCAGAACAGATGCCCTACTAAAGGTCTCTCAGATAAAACACCATTCGAAGTTTGGACAAGTACCAAACCTTCTTTATCAAACTTACAAGTTTTTGGATGTACTGCTTTTGCGCAAATTCCTCGTGATCTCAAGAAGAAGCTCGACTTCCATAGTATTAAGTGTGTTTTTATCAGCTACTTCAGATCAAGCCTACAAGTTGTTCGATCCCATCGAGTTGAAGATATTCACTAGCCGGGATGTCATCTTCATCGAAGATCAGCTTCAAGACCTCAAAAGAAAAGGCAATCCCCATGTAGCCGACTTGTTAGATTCTCCTGACACATTGAACTTTCCAGTTTCTCAGTCGACTATTCCCATTGAAGGTCCAAGCTCTTCTACTCTCCCCGAGTAACCTACCAGCGGCGAATCAGAAGATGATGATGTTGCAATTCAGCAACTACAGTATGATGAAAATGATCAACTTTCTCTATTAAGAAGATCATCAAGGACTAGCAGACCACCTGAGAGGTATATCGATGTGTCTGCAGCCTACCTTGTTCAGGAACCGAAGTCTGTCCAAGAAGAGACACTCAGTCAGCCTAAATCAGATCTCTGGAAAAAAGCTATGGTTAAAGAGTATTCATCTCTTATCAAGAAACAGACATGGACAATTGTTGAATTACTTGCCAGCAGAAACGTAGTTGATTGCAAATGGATTTTCAAAGTCAAGTACAATGCAGATGGAAGCATCAACAGGAGAAAGGCACGACTTGTCGCCAGAGGATTTTCTCAGGTATACAACGTCAATTACACTGAGACCTTCAGTCCAGTAGTCAAGCATTCTTCTATTAGACTTTTGCTATCATTTGTCACTGCAGCAGATTTGGAAATACATCAAATGGATGTACAGACAGCATATCTCAATGGAGTTATCGACGAAAATATTTACATGGTGCAACTCGATGGTTATATTATCGAGGGTAAACACAATCGTGTGTGTAAACTCCATAAGGCACTTTATGGCTTGAAGCAATCTGCTCGAGCATGGTTTCAAAGAATCAATACTTTTCTTATTGATCACGACTACACACCTAGCTCTTCGGATTCAAATGTTTACTTCAAAGCTGTGCAACAGTCTTTTATCATTATCACTTTATACGTGGATGATACATTGCTTTTCAGCAACAGTATCGATCTGATAAAAGAAGACAAGAAAATGCTATCTTTCAAATTTGACATTACCGATCTGGGCGAAGCTCATTTTTGCCTTGGTATACAAATCCACAGAGACATAAAACAGAAGTTGGTCTACATTACACAACAGAGGTACATCTACAACATGTTAGTCAGATATAATCTGATGAATTGCAAGTTAGCTCTCTCACCAATGGAACCAGGTCTCAAATTGTCCAAGGACTAGTGTCCCCAAACAATTTATGAGAAGCAGCATATGCGTGAGTATCCTTACCAATCTATTATAAAATCTCTTATGTACGCCCTGATCTATATCAGACCAGTAGACATAGCTTCTATAGTCAGCTCTCTCAGTCAGTTTATGACTAATCCTGGTGTAACACATTGGAAGGCTTTTATCAGAGTCATGAGATATCTTTGAGCTACTACGGACTTTTGCATTTGTTATGGAGCAGTCGGCAACGAGAAACTCAATTTACTCAGTGGTTACACATATGCAAATTGGTCAGGAGATGTAGACACTTGTAAATCCACTTCCGGATTTACATTCTTTCTCAACAATGGTCCAATTTCCTAGAACAGTCACAAGCAATCTTCAATAGCTCTATTTTCCACTGAATCAGAGTATATCGCAACCTCTCAAGCTACAAAAGAAGCAATTTGGTTGAGGAACTTACTTTCAGGTATCAGTCTGAATCAATATGCTCCGACAACATTATTTTGTGATAATCAAGGTGCCATTGCTTTATCAACCAACCCTAGATTTCATTCTAGGAGTAAGCACATTGAACTGAAGTATCATTTCATCAAAAGCAAAGTTCTCAACGAAGAGGTCACATTGCAGTACTGTAGAATGCAAGATATGACAGCAGATATTTTTACCAAGGCATTAAGTTTGGAAGCACACAGAAGATTCTATGTAGAACTAAGTTTGAAGGTCAAGGCATTCAAGGTTTCAGTATAAGAGGAGTGTTGGGTTATTCTCCTTCTTACTAATCGACTAATTGGTTTTAATCTTCATCCATTGTTTAACCAGTTCTGCAGATTTTTCCGTGTCTTTTCACAGTCTGCAAAATTACATGTGTTTTTACACAGTCTGCAGAAATATGTTTTCTAGGGTTGGCGAAGGATGAACCTTCGCCCAAGAGGGTCCTTCGCCCAAGTACTGTCATAAATGCATTTTTTCAAGATCTGAACCTATGTCCAACCTATTTTTGACATTTTAAGACCATTTAGCATGTCAGTGAAGGTTCCTAAGGAGAGTAAGGTGCTCGGCGAAGGTTCCCAAAATGGCATATTGCTGATCATAAACTCAATCGGCATGACAGCATCTTGACCATAAACCAGTTGAAAGGGTGTTCAAATTGTACTATTTTTGTAAGCGGTTCTGAATGCCCATCACGCTGCATACAGTCTATGTTCCTAATCAAATCGACTCGCTTCAACTGTCTTTGTCATAATAGTGTAGAGAATCTTATTGGAAGATTCAGCTTGGCCATTCCCTCTGGAATAGTAAGGAGTACTAAATCTGTGTATAACAAAAAAATCTTTCAATAAACACTTTATTGTTTGATTAACAAAGTGTGTACCCCGGTCACTGACAATCTCGATCGGACATCCAAATCTGATTATAATATTTCCATAAAGAAACTTGGCCATAGATTTTGCATCAACAACCTTGACCGCTTTGGCTTCAAGCCACTTGGTCATATAATCAGTTGCTACGATAATGTATCGAGCCTGAGATCCTTGTGCGGCAGAATGAATAGGACCAATATAATCCAGTCCCCATTTTTCAAACGGTGCTTGCAATAAAATCGGATGCAAGGGTTCATAGTTCTGTCAAGTAGGCCGTCGTGCTCGCTGGCAAACATCACATGTCTGAATATAAGTTTTTGTGTCCTTATGAAGCGTAGGCCACCAAGATCCTGATTGCAAAAGTTTATGAACAGTAGTATCTGTAGAGAAATGTCCCCCGCCCATGCCATCATGTGAAAACATGATTAAATCTGGGATTTCATGCGGTAACACACATCTACGTAGAATATTGTCTAATATTGATAAGGTTGAGCCTTATGAATCAATTGTCACTTCTGTACTTTTGTCAAAGAGTCATTCGGTTGTCCTAGCATCAGGTACTCAACAACATATGTTGCCCACTCAAGTACTGCTTCTACATAGAACAATGCAGCATCTGGTGATTCATCATCTACTTTAGTATTAACTGGTGCGGATTCAATTCACAAAATGTGATCGGCTAGATAATGTTGCTTCTCCTTTCGAACCACAATTAGAAAGTCAAATTCAGTCAATAATATTAACCATCTTGCAATACGTCCAGTATTGCACGTCTTGTTTACCAAATAAAGCAACGGCTGGTGATCTGTATAAAATGCAAAGTGCATTTCCATGAGACAGTGACAAAATTTTTGAACAGAAAAAATCATGGCTAACACTTCCCATTCTGTTGTTGAATAGTTCTTCTCCGGATCTATAAGTTGTCTGCTTGGAAATCGTATAGGATAGTCCTTCTTTGAATCACCTGGCTGCGTCAAAACTGATTCAATGGTGTATTTCGAGGCATCCGTGTGAACATGAAATTCAACCATCCAATCTGGAGAATGCAGTATTGGTGCTAAAGTTAATGCTTTTTTGAATTTTTCAAAGGCTTCTAACGCTCTACTGTCCAAATAGGAACAATAATTAGTTTGTACATAGGTCTTGCTAAATCCGCAAAGAAGATAATAAAAATTTGATAGTATTTCACATGACCCATAAACACATAAACTCCACGAATTGTTGTTGGTGGTGGCAATTCCACAATAACCTTGATTTTAGAATAACCTATGGCAATGCCATGTCTCGATATCACATGCCCAAGCACAACTCCGTGGGAAACCCATATCTAGCATTAGAGAAATTTGATATTTGCGATGTCTTTCAAATACTTTCTCCAATCGATCCAAGTGGTTTGTATCTGTACTATGGACTCCCAGGTCATCCAAGTATATTTCAAGGAATTTCTATAGATAATCTTTAAAAAGAAAATTGCATTACTCTTTGGAACGAACTTGGTGCATTACAGAGTCCAAACGGCATTACTTTGTAAGCATAGGTGCCCCATTCTGTTGCAAAAGTTGTTTTATGACGATCTGCAGGAGCAATCTTAACTTGGTTGTAACCACTAAATACATCCAGGAAACTATACGCTTCCGCTCCAGCAAGGCAATCCAAAATGCTTTCAGTAAAAAGTAACGGAAAGTGATCCTTCCACCTCACTTTGTTCAAAGCTTTGAGATTCACACAAATTCTCAATTTCCCATTCTTCTTAGGAACAATGACAATCGGTGAAACTCATTCAGTATGCTCGATCTCATAAATGGAATCGACGTCAAGTAGTCTCTGAAGTTCTTTCTTTATCTGATCCGCAACATTAGGATTACAACGATAGAACTTTGTAACCTTTGAAACTGCATCAGGTACTAAAGGTATGGTATGTTCAATAACTGGCATCGGAATACCCTTCAGATCTTGATAAGTCCATGCAAAGCAATCTTGATACTTAATAAGTAAAATTTGGAGTGCTTGATACTATTCAAGATTAAGTTGTGATCCAACTTGGACAATCTTTTTTGGTTCTCCTGGTTCAGCAAGATTCATTGGTTGTGTCCTAGTTGGGCCACCGTAAACATCTTTTGAGTCTGGCACGTGTTCTTCGGGTTCACGATATGCTTTAGGTAACATGATAACCACATCATCCAGTGTATAGCGTTTAAAATGCTCGGGCATATCATGCTGGACAACATCTGCTTGTTCTTTGTTGAAAGGACTTGTCTTGGATCTTCGCTTAGCCTTCTTAGTAGGAATTGATCGTGGAGGTGATGACTTCCGAGATGATGATGTCTTGCTAGAATTTTGACTTGTAGAATCATCCTCGACTTTTCCTTTATCTTTATCCAGTAAGGGTGGCATATTCCCTGAATCAATCTTTTGAGGAGGACTTTCCCATTTCAAGACCGTATTATAATGTTGCTTGGCTTGTTTCTTCGTCATGGACCCTGTGATCCTATCTTCCTTCAATATAACTACTTTGGGCGGTTTTATTGTTGGTTCATCAGAAACATTACGCACTCCAAATCTGGTTGGATCCATATGATTGAGAATCTGCTCATCCGTAAGTTCTGCATTGTCATCATAAGTCAAGGCATGACTCACAAGAATGAGGTCATCTTCAATCGGATCTGGTATAGGTTCATTGATATCCAAGCTACATTCAGCACATTCAATGGAAAAGTGATCGGTGTATCTAAGGCTCGATCCAATAATGAAATTTCACTCAAATCTGACTGATTATCTTGTTGACACATATATCTTGTTATACAATCAATCGTTGCAAGAGCTTCATTCCATTTGACAGTATCCATTTGAGAATTGTAATGAACTCCCAAATTTTTCTCTGGTCGGTCACAAGTATGATCCGTTGTTGAGGAATCATCGTCCTCTTTCTGAACCACTGGTTTGATAGTTAAACTTTGACTGCACGTTCATGATTTTCAAAAGTGATTTTTCCGGTACCCCAGTTATGAATTACTTGCGCAACTCGTAACCATGGACGTCCCAATAGGACTCGGTAGACATTTGGTGCTTCTAGTAAGTCCATTACTACAAAAGTAATGACGAACTATACTCCCGCAATTCTGACAGATATATCTTCAACCATTCCACGCGGATGAACTATTGTTTGATCAGCTAGCTTAATGGCAAAAGTCGCAGGCTTGATCTTTGTAAGATCTCATTTTGCACATAGCTTTGTAGAAATCAGGTTAACTCCTGAACCGCCATCTATCACAGTTGCTTCCTTAGGAAATTGTCTATGTTGTATCGGTAGAGTGATATTTTTTTGTTCACTTTCCCAAGTGGCTCCGACATGGAGTACTTCATTAGAATCTTCAAATCCAGCACAAAAACGTGGCTCTTGATGGAGTTCTGGTTCTGCTTGAGCTAACTTTTGCGCTAAGATTCGAACTTCGGTTGTTGCTTTAGCAGCTTCAAGCTCCTCTTCTTCTTGCAAATGTTTAATCCACTGCCTCATATCCTGATATCTGTGAGAGATTTCAGATCCTTAAGATCCAATCTACTTGAATGATCTTTGGTTAGAAAGAGAAATACACTACCAATCTCACCAATGTAGAAAAATCAGCATCTACACACAAATTGAGATGCAAACACCAATAGAACTTGATCAAAATTGAATGAAATGATTATGTACTATTGCTTTCCGTACAAAACCAGCAAGCTTCACACGTGTGGATCCAAAAATAACAAATATAGATCATTCTACACATAGAATTGCAAGCAATCACCAAGATAGTGCACCAATGGATAGCAGAACCCAAGAGAACCATGTATAAGCATGAAATGAGATAGACAAGAGAGAAGATTGCTCTCTCCATGAGTTACATCCTTTTATAGCAGGTCCAAACCCTATTTGGCCACTTGGCTTTCCCACCAAAATGCTAACCCTACTAATTTTGGGTCTAGATTCAATGTACTCAACTATTCAAATTTGAATCTACTCTAACTCGCATTCTAACTTTCCCACACTTTCAAAAAGTGTATATTCAAATGAAATTTAGACTAATGAACTTTGAAAAGTCAACCTTTAGGTCTAAAACAAGATTTGGCCTCAATATGCCAAATATGAAAATATTGCAAAATGTGATGAAACTAGTTGAATCTTTCACACTCCCTCTTCAGCTAGTTTTAGCATAGACTTTGATAATACTCCAAGTGAAGTCTTATGCTTCATGAACAAGTCTTTTCCCAATGCTTTGGTGAAGATATCAGCTACATATTCTCTTGAAGACACATGTTGAAGCTCCACCTCCTTTGCAATGACTTGCTCCCTCACAAAATGATATTGTATCTCAATATGCTTGCTCCTAGCATAGTTTTTGACCATAGAACTTTGATCCATCATAAGAATGATCTTCTTCCTAAGAATAGATCTCCTTTCAATGATCATGTAAATAGTGTCCACTTGGGATGCTTCACTATTTCTTACATCAATTTTACATATCAAGATGTAACTTGAACATGAAGAATCAAATGGAATGTAAATGAAATGATTCCACCATGCTTCCAACTCTGAACTCTTTGGAAAAATACAGCAAACAAGCAATAAATGTGAGTGATCAACATTTGCTTGCATGTTTCCTCCTCCTCTATCCCTTGTTGCCATAAATCCACCATGATACTCCATGAATGAGCCTCCATCTCCATCTTGCCATAAGATGCCATCAAGCCTTGATGACTTGGCCATGAATGAGTGACATAATGAACCTCCAATAGCTTCATTTCCATCAGCAAAACCAGCCAAGAATGCTAGTACAAATCCAACATCAAAACAATGATCACCAATGTAACTAGTTTTACCATATCTTGACAATTTGCACACATCCACATGAAAATGCTCAAACATGAGATAGAACAAGTAAAGCAAACTTGAACAACACTTCCTTGCTGCTCCTTTGACCTTACTTGGGTCTTCAATATGCTGCAAAAACAGATCTATAACATCTTTGTCAGTTACCTCTCCTTTGATGCTCTTGACTAGCTCCAATTTGCCAACTTCCCTTTTGACTAGTTGAAGCGCTTTGAGATCAACCTCTTGATCTTCAACTTGACCATCAAAGTCATTGAACAAACTTTGTTTTCCAGATCCAATACTTGATTTTACAGCAAGATAACATCCATCCACTTGCATAGCACCATCTACACAAGAAGATCCTCCAAAAGATGTTCCACTCTTCATAACTTTAAGATGGATCCTCCTTGGTCCTATCATTAAGAGTAATGTTGACATAGCATGTGCATCCAAAGGTTCTTAGAAAGTTGACACTCGGCCTCCTCTTGAATAGCATCTCAAAAGGTGTCCTTCCATCCATAATAGCACTCGGCCACCTATTGCACAAGAAATTGGCACACAACAAAGCTTGATCCCAAAATGGTTTGTCAAGATTAGCACTTAACCTCATAGCTTTAGCACTTTCACATAAAGTCCTATTCCTCCTTTTAGCCACTCCATTTTGTTGTGGGGTCCTTGATGTTGTATAGTCCCTCTTGATTCCATGCTTATCACAAAAGGCCTTGAACCTATTAGATATGTACTCACCACCATGTTCACCTCTCAAGCACTTGATCTTTGTGGAAAATTGGTTCTCCCTTGCATTCTTGAACTTGACAAAGACATCATACACTTCATCCTTGCTCTTTAGTAGATAGATCCAACAAAATCTACTAAAATCATCAATGAATGTTACATACATCTTAGCTCCACTATTTCTAATTGTAGTAAATCCCTGAATATCCGAATGTACAAGTTGAAAAGGCTTTGTAGATCTAGAAATAGATATAGTATAAGGTATTCTATGTGACTTAGACAAAGCACAAGACTCACAAACATGCTTGACACTACTTAAGAAACTTGGAAGACCAATCACAACCTTCTTCCTTGCCATTACCTCCAATGACTTGAAGTTGAGGTGTCCCATCCTTTTGTGCCAAACCTCTTGAATAGAAATTTGCTCCCTTGCAACACATCCAACTTGGTTAGCAATAACCCAAGCATCAAGTTTGAACAACTTCCCTTGCCTTTTACCTTTTCCAATCAAGACATCCTTCCTTTTGATCAAACAAGCATCTCCATCAAACTCCACCTTGAGGCCCTTACTTAGCATTTGACTCACACTAAGCAAATTCTTGGTAATAGATGGAATAAACAAGACATCTTCCAAATGAACATTCCTATTTGTAGAGAGAGAGATAGGAATTGTGCCAATCCCTTTGATTGCACACTCACCATCATTGGCCGTGTAGATCACCCTCTTGTCATCTCCATATGCCAACAAAGAAGTGAAGTACTCTTTGTAAAAGGTCATGTGTGAACTTGCTCCACTATCAATCCACCCAGCATCTAATCTCAATCATTAGCAAGCATACATGAAGACATCACAAAAGCATCATCATTTGCATCTTGAACATCCAAACCATCCTCATCAAGAGTAAGATTACCTTGCTTGTCTCCTTGATCTCTCTTCTTCTTGTAGCACTCACTTGCAAAGTGTCCTTTGATGCCACAATAGAAGCACTTGAGATTTGATCTATCCTTCTTTTTGCCACTTGAAGAAGCATCCACTTGATCTTGCCCTCTAGACCACTTACTTTTGGTTTTGCCCTTTGTAAACATAGCATCCTCTTGAAGTGTCGATGTAGATCCACCTCTTGCTTGAAGCCTATATTCCTCATTGATCAAGATCTCTTGAAGATCCATCAAACTTGGCAAATTCTTTTGGATAGCAATACTTTGAACAATGTTAGCATGAGCATCCAACAAGCCATTAAGAATCACTTGAATAAGCTCCCCTTCCTTAATGCTTTCATCTATGCAAGCTAACTCATCATTCAATGCTTTCATTCTCTAAACAAAAGTACTTGGACTTTCTTCATTATTTTGCAAACAAGAAAAGATTTGCCTTCTTAGAGTCAACACTCTAGAAGTAGACTTGGATTCATAAAGCTTCTTCAATGAATTCCAAGCTTCCAAAGATGATGTACACTTACCAACTTCCTTGAGAAGTTCATTGGTAACATTCATCTTTATCGTGTGTAGAGCCTTCTTGGCCCTCTTGTCATACCTCACTTGATCTTGTTGTGTTGCTGGTCTCTCCTCCAAACCTACAACAATATCCAAAACATCATTCATCTCAAGAAGTGACTCCATCCTCACTTTCCACAATGAATAGTTACTTGAGGTAAGCCTATCATTGGCTTTCAACATGACTCCAATTGAGGTTGTCATGTAGCAATGACCTGATCTTCTCTTTCAACCTGCTTCAATGCACAAAGCACTCCTTTTAACAACAACAAATGCTTTCAAAAGAAGTCACCAAGATTTGAAACTATCTCACAAATTCTCTTCTAGCACTTATCCAAACAAATCAACACATGGAATCATGGAATCTTGATCAACCTATGATCCATCCTCAATCTAATGACTTTTGCCACTTCCTAAGATTGAAACACACTCAAATGAAGTCCAGCAACCTCACTATCTAGAGATCCGATCAAACTTAGAGTTTTGACAAAATCACAAAAAATTGACTATTCCAAATCTACATGCAAATGCTGAAAATTTGATATGCAATCTATAAGCCACTACTTAGGCTGAACCAATGATCCAAAAATTGGCCAAACCTAGTATGTGAATTCAAAAATCGGAATTGATCAAGTATGTTGTCCTATAAAGTGTTTTGATCTACAAAATATCCAATCTACAAAAGCAAAAAAATCCAATTTTGGTGTAGAATCCTCTCTAGCATGCTCTAGACTTGATATCTTCACCAAATCATTGATAGATCTGATTTCCTCCTTCATAACCTGAAACACAAGCTCTGATACAATGTGAAAGATTTCAGATCCTTAAGATCCAATCTACTTGAATAATCTTTGGTTAGAAAGAGAAATACACTACCAATCTCACCAATGTAGAAAAATTAACATCTACACACAAATTGAGATGCAAAAATCAATAGAACTTGATCAAACTTGAATGAAATGATTATGTACTGTTGCTGTCCATACAAAACCAGCAAGCTACTGTACTTCACATGTGTGGATCCAAAAATAGCAAATATAGATCATTCTACACATAGAATTGCAAGCAATCACCAAGATAGTGCACCGGATAGTAGAACCCAAGAGAACCATGTATAAGCATGAAATGAGATAGAGAAGAGAGAAGATTGCTCTCTCCACGAGTTACATCCTTTTATAATAGGTCCAAATCCTATTTGGCCACTTGGCTTTCCCACCAAAATGCTAACCCGACTAATTTTGGGTCTAGATTCAATGTACTCAAGTATTCAAATTTGAATCTACTCTAACTCGCATTCTAACTTTCCCACACTTTCAAAAAGTGTTTATTCAAATGAAATTTAGACTAATGGACTTTGAAAAGTCAACCTCTAAGTCTAAAACAAGTTTTGGCCTCAATATGCCAAATATGGAAATATTGCAAAATGTGATGAAACTAGTTGAATCTTTCACAATATCTTTTTTTTTTTCTGCATGAAGATTTGGATAGACTCCAAATGCTGTTGGTATATGGTATAGAATCAACAGGTACTGGATCCGCAACTGGTTCTTTCTGCTTCTGTGCTCTCATGACCACCATCAAGGGTACACTTTCTGAGGTTCTGGACTTCGCTTTATTGTTATCCAAACAGGGTGCTCTTCTAACAATGATTGGATTGACTTCCTGAGGAGCACCTCCAAGAGCACCTCAAGGGGCAGCCATCCTTACAGATTCAAATCAAGCAGACAATGAGATTGGATCTAGATTCTCAATCAAAACTATCTCAGATCAGATCTACTAAAAAAAGAGTGAGAATCATCCGAATTGGAGGGAAACCCAACTTAATTCACTAACTTGACATTTAGGCCTTGAGACATTAAAAGTCCTGCAAAAAGGCCTAAAGTCCTTTTATTGACTTTCTAATTAATCAAATCTCTATGTGATTATCAGGTTGGACTTACACACGCAGGGTGCCAAATCCCTCTCACTTATTAACTATGGTTAGGGTTGCCTTGGAATCCGCAAACCTCCAACAAAGGAATAAAAATTGCCTTCTAAAAAGAATCAGTTGTCGGGACAGAAATTGTAGACTGCATCTGGTCCTTGTCCTTCAAATCAATAAATTGATCTTCTATAAAAGTCACATCCCTGTTAGTAAAAACTTTACATGTTTCTATATTGTACAGTCTATACATTCCATCAAAAGCACAATAGCCAACAAAAATAGTTTTGAACGAATGCTCATCTAGTTTTTTTCTATTGTCCTTCGGGACATGAGCATAGTGCATTGGAATACTCTCAAGTGCTTTAATGAAGGCTTGGACTTCATGAGGGGTTTTCTTGCCAAGGAGGCCTTTAGTTATACATCAATTTTGCACGTGAGTTGATGTCAAAACAGCATGTTGCCAAAACGATTTGGGCAACGAAGCATGAGTTATCATGCATTTGGCATACTCGACTAAGGTCCTATTCTTCCTTTCTGCCAGTCCATTCGACTATGGAGAATAGGAAGAAGCGAACTGTTACTCAATGTCATTGGTTGAGCAGTAGTCTTTGAGTTCGTTTGCGATATATTCACCGTCGTTGTCGTTCCTTAGTGCCTTAATCTTCTAATTACTTGTCTGCAACTCAGCATTATCCTTGTACTTCTTGAAGAATTCGAAAGCTTCAGATTTGTGCTTCATAAAATATACAACAGTTCTTTTAGAATAGTCATCTATAAAAGTAATAAAGAATTTTGCACCAAGCAGTGATGTAGTTTGCATCGGGCCATATATATCAGTATGTACAATGTCTAGCAAATCTTTAGATATGTGTTCTTGATTCAACTTAAATGGCCTTCTTGTCTGCTTTCCTATGATACAACTTTGGCAGATAGGAAGGTCGACAATTTTATAGTCTAAATCTCGAACTGAAAAATGTCTAGAATGTTACCTATCGATACACGATTAAGGTGACCAAGTCTAGAATGCCAAATCAACTCTTTATTGATAATGTTTAACTGCTTACGGCATGATCAATTATAAAATTACAATGACTAAGCCTGTAGATCTCTGTCTCTTTCTGAGTGCAAGAACTCTCCTACTCTTATCAAGAATTCGACAGGACTCTGTCTGAAACTCTACCCTATGTCCTAAATTTGTAATTCGACTGACCGCCGACAAAATATTTGTCATTAAGTTCGGGACATACAATAAATTTGGTATCAGTTTCGACATTCCATTTTGAAAATGCAGTCTGATAGTACCTCCACCTTCAATTTCATGTACTACGTTGCTCCAAAATCAAGGAACCATTCCTCTGATTGTTCGACATGGTGATGGTTCACCATGAAGGCTTTCTGCTCTTCGTCGTCCATGACATTCTGCTTGTGTTGACTGCATGGCCTTGCTAGTCTGGTTGCTTCTTCTTGTCGTTGTTGAACTTCAAGATTCGACAATCCTAGATTTCGTGGTTCATCCTCTTACAGTATTTATAGAATAATCTCTTCTTCCTCTGAGCGGGTTGTTGATTCAGAGTCTTCTGTGACTGCTTTTGATTGTCATCGAACAACTTTCATTTTTTGTTGCTTCCTCGTGTTCTTATTCGAGAAGAATGCTTGTGAGTTGTTGATGGAGGACAAGGATGCTCTGTCTCCTCTTGTAGAAACATAATTATGACTCTAGACAATGTTATATCTAAGTGTGTGGTAATTATCATCACCTAGTTTTTGTGTGAGGATGGAAAACTTGACAACAAGATCATTACAACGTCGGAGGCTTCAATCACTGAACCTTTTGCCACCATCTGCTCCAACAAAGTCTTAAACTGATTCATATGTGATTCTGAACAGACTCACCTTCTAACATTCTAAGAGAGAAGAACATTCTCCTCAGATGTAGCTTCAAAGTGACATCTCTCACTTCGTTTAGTGTATTCAATATAATTCAAGCTTCTTTTGAGGACTGGGCATGTCTGATATGGCCAATCTATGTATCAGAGATGTTAAGGGTGATCAAGGCCAAAGCTTGGCATCCCTGAGCTTCCACTTGGAAATGGCTTTCTCGTCGACAAATTATTTCAGTTCCATCGACTATTTCCCAAAGTTCTTTGGCCATGAGTACTACTCTCATCTTGAATTTCCACAAGTGGTAATTCGAACCTTCGAGTTTGTCTACCATTAGAGCATATTGTGGTTGCGAATCCATCTAGAATTTCAGGATGAGTGTATGCAGATAGTAGATTGTATGACTAAAAACAATTATAGCAAAAGTCTACACTATATTAGAATTATCTGATAATGTATGTTCCTAATGATAATATCTAAATGCTTTGATACCAAGCTAAAGCTTTGATACCATGTTGTATCAAATAAATAGAGAGACTAATGATAAAATGTTGGGATTCGAGGCAATGTGCATCGTATTAGTGAGAGAAACGAGCGAAATCCTCGGTACATGTAACTATGTCTATCGTATTCAGATCAGATTCGAATGAATCCAAATATGTCTTACTTGATCACAGTTTCGTGGATTGAAAGACTCGATTCCATAGCCATGCACGAATTCATTGAGTATAGAATTAGATTTTATGTGCAGAAGCGTAAAGCATTTAGGAACAATGATTAGAACAACAAATTCAACTTATGTTATCAGTCACACGAATAGTTTGATCTACAAATAATTTATCCACAAGCATGAATCTATCTGAACATGAATGAAATAAGCATTCAATCAAAATATACACGACTAGAATTATGGAACGAATATTAATTAGTCGTGAATGATAACAATATGAATGCAAATAGAGTCGTGTTCTTTCTAAGACAATGAGTGTTCAATGTTCAATTCAAAATTTTGCGTTCTAACCTTACAATTGATAAGTTGATGAGTATTTGTACCGATGACTAGCTTAATTAAAAGAATGGTTACTCTGTACATTGCAAATTGATTAATCCACTATGTGTTGTTGTTAGTTGCTTTCGGACAGTATCTGAGTCCGTTGGAGATCATGTCTGGTCATGACAATGGTACAGTTGAGCCGCCTTTTGATTGACTCGACTTGTACAGATGACCAGCTTATGAGCTCAAATTATTCAAAGTTATCGAATAGTCGTCGTGGCCGAATAGAAAACATTTAAGGTGGTAGATAGTCGTTGTGGCAGAATGGCTAAGTGGTCGAAAGTCAAAGCGGTCGAAATGTTCGACATGGTGAATGCCAAATAGTTGAAATGGTCGAACACTTTCATGTCGTCAAGACTCTGTCATGGATTTCTTTGTATTTCTGCAGACTGTTAAAAATCAAGTGTAATTCTGCAGAGTGTGCAACTGTACAGGTATTTACAGCAGTTAGTGAATGGATCTAGATTAGAAGAAAGATAGGGATGGAGAGGATAGGAATCCAACAGAGAGTAGGCTATTTTTCTCTCTCTAAAAGCATGTTGGGAACTTGGTTTTTTCATGTACTTTGATTGCTTTGAGTGCCAATTGAATGTGGATTCATTATGCATGAAATTGTGCTCTTGCCTTATAATCAATCTAGGAAGATTGTAGGATGCAATCTATGTGATAGATCTATGTGCAATCACAAATTACCTTAGAAACCCAATCTCATTGATTCTGATGATTTCAATGTTAGAATAAAGTAGAATTAAATGTCGCAATTGTCACAATAGTTTTGTTTGAAATTGATAGGCGTAGTCATTCATTAGAAGAAGAATCTTTTGTAGAGCTCGATAGTAGCATCTATCAAATGCACTCTTTCTCTATCGAGCCTTCTTTCCTTCTTCTAGCATGGTATGAGAGCATTTTTATTGATTTCCAATTAGAATGTTGCATATGGTAACAATGTCCTAATATTATAAACTATTTTTCATTCCTAGGTCATCGATTATCAACAAACTAACTTCCAGATGGATTCACAAAGCAAAGTTGGTCTCATAGCAGACAAGTTGAATGGATCCAATCATCATTTGTGAAAATTTAAGATGAAAGTCATGCTAATTGCCAGTGAGCTATGGGATGTTTGTCACAAGTATCGAAGTGAAATTTGAAGACGACACAATCAAGTCAAAATGGAAATCAAAGGATGGTAAAGCTTTTGTTCTAATCATTCTCAATATATCAGATGCACGGATTGGCTATGTATTTGAAGTTGAAACTTCGAGCGAAGATGGGACATTCTGATGATGTGAGGGACATGCCTTCTAAGTTGCATCTCAAAAGAAAATTCTTCTCACTCAAGATGTCTAATGGTGATTTGCTTTAGAATTACATTAAGCTATTTATGAATCGCTTGCAACAGATGGCAGATCAAATATTGATGATCAAGACACAATCATGACATTGCTATCGAATTTGCCACCTACATATGAAAACTAGGTGATAATCATAATGACACGCTTAGATTTAACTCTCTCTAGAGTAATTGCTATGTTGGTGTAGAAAGACAATCGAATAAGCACAGAATAAGCACAGACATCTCTTTGAATTCAACATCGCATGTTTTATATGTAAACAAGAGTACTAAGTATCACAAAAAAAAGGCTTGAAATAATTTGTATCGAATCATAAGCTGACACATAGTCAAGAGCAATTATCGAATCCACAGTCGAAGAAAAACGTATTCTGTAAGTATTACAAATGCACTAATAATGAGATAAGGATTTTAGGATATTGAAAGTGAAGAATGCCAACAACAAGAAATCTAATCAACAAGCGAATGTAGTTGCAGTAACATCTCAATCTCCCATTCAAGACATGGATGAAAGAATGTCTATGATCAGAGATCAGAAAGCACAAGCCAATAATACTTGGTTTCTCGATTCTAGAGCCACTCAACATATGACCGATCATCGTGATTATTTTTATTCCTATATGTCTTACAATACAAAGAAATTCATTCACCAAACTCGGATTTTGATGAGCTATTAAACACAATTTGGATCTAGGCAAGAGCTCTTGTACACAAAAAGTAATCATCATTTAAAGTCAAGCAAGTTTCATGCATATCCTTGAAAAAACTAAGTAAATCTCATTATGGAATAGCCAAACAAGCACCTTGCTCTCGGGTAGAGAGAGAAAATAAGTGAGGGCTTGGGTAGGGAGAGAAGGTATAAGAGTATGCTAGTCAAAAACTCATATCAAGATGTTAGCTTTACTTTTCAAAGTTAAAAAAAGAGAGGTCATATTCTTTTATAGCCCATGTATGGCCTATTGCACTTCAAGCCTTATTGCAAGCTATGAAGGCGATGTCTTAAAGTTTCAAAAACATAAACTCTGGTATCCTTTGTTTTGTAAAAGTAAAGTAAAATTAGACCACAAATGAATTCATTCAATCCACAAGAGTGATTGGTTGCATTACTATCAGCAATTATATCACCAAATGCAAGCTAGAATTGATCTTATCTTAATATGCAAGCTAGAATTGATCCTATCTTGATATGCAAGCTAGAATTGATCCTATTTTGGTATGTAAGCAAGAGCAATCTAAAGCAAAGTGTAAATAATCAGATAGACTTTAGACATCTGAACCACAACATGTGTTGCATATTGTGAGTACGTTGGCGGAGTGTTATGAACACAAAATTTGGCGTGACAAGGTTAATAGTGCTACCTTTTATATGTTACTTTGTTCTATTTGAGATTGTTTTGCTTTCAGATAGTATGTTGGGGAAATGCCAAGAGTTTGTTTGGCTTGAATCTTTTATCTAGATAATTGTTAAGTTTTTTGGCGCAATCATTTTTTGGAACAATCAGTTCTTGTAAAATTTGTGAGTCAAGGATTTTCCAACTAGGATGGAGTCTTTTAAAGTGTTTTATTGGAGTCCTCACATTGGTTTAGGCACCACCCAATGGTTTAAACGTTTTTTGGAGAATTGATTTTCTTTTGAATATAACAAAGCTCCTTATTATCTTGTGTATCACTCAAGTTTACTATCACAAATAGGGGGTAATCTTGCAAATTCATATGTGGTGATGACTTTGGAAAACGTAGGAATTATATTTCACTTTCATTAGTTGCAAGTTAGAGTGCTTCATATCTCTAACATTGTTTGGCCCTCAATATGAGGTGGGTGACATGTATGATACACAAGTGGATTGCATGCTTACGTATAAGGTCTTGCATAATGTTTGGAACTTTTGTACCACAAGTTAACTGATGGTTCATGGGAGAAAACTCAAAAATACAGCTTCATAAAACGTAAGGAGATCCTTAATAATTATGACCCAGCAATTAGTTGACATACAAGAAGTTCATTATGTCTTTTCTTAAAACATCGTTTACGGGATGCACGAATTCGCGCAGGGCCATCAGATCAAGACATAAGAGATCAATAGTAGAACATCAATTTTTTTATCATCAAATTACATAATGTTTGCATTTCTTAGCCTACAGATGATTATGCACAAAAACGGCCCTCGATTTGCCGCCCCTTAAATCCAAAGTATGATAAATCCATTCTCACAACTCTAGGAATAAGTAGATCAATTAGACCACCCATTCATAGGATAAATCCAAAATTACCTCTGTGCAATGGGAACTACACCAACATCAATGATCAATCTCTTGAACTATAGTGATGGTGTCCCATACCACCACCACCACTCACCTCAACATTAGATATCTCTTGCCCCAAGTACTAGGCGAGAGGCTAGACTCTTGCTACATGCAAATAGCAAACATTGCTCATATGGACAATCAAGAATCGTCAAACAATCTTAAATATATAGCCCCAATCCTCTAGCCAACACCCAATGTATGTGTACCTAGCTCCTAATTTTGGCATCCATCATTAGTTGTCCACCCAATAGTCAAATCTAACTTCAATTACAGTTTTTCATAATACATGACAACTATTTTTTAACTTTAAACATGGTTCTTATTCATCAATATGTTAACTCCAACTAAATTAAGTTCCTAACTTCCTATAGGTCAAGGACATAATATGCATGGCTTTAAAGCATGCTAGATGTATGTCATGTGTGTAAGGTCATCATTAGTTTCTCTTTTGAAACACCACAATGTCTCTTTTGAATCACCACAATGTCTTTGTCTCTACCTTGTTTATGACCTATATGACCATTTTTGTAGAATTGATTCTCACTCATTGAATCACAATTTTTTTATGCCCAATTACAAATGTTACCAAAAAGTATTCAACTTTTGATTGGAGTTGAATGAAGGTCATGCTATGTACTTAGTAAGTGTTTATTGATGTTTTGTAGCATGTTTCTTATTATTGTCCGACTTAATGTAATGATGAGGAGCATTTTGTCCTAAGTTCACCTTACTTCAAAATGTTGGCATTATGCCAACTTTCATTCGTTACATTGGTGAAAATTTAAAGAGCTCATATTGAGCTTTGATGCTAGATGAATATTTTCATTTTGGAGTATTCAAGTCATGGTTTTTGTTCTTAATGTCCAACATAATTGTGTTATCATGTCTATCTCTTGAGTTTATTGTCATGGCATTAGGTTTGTATATGCTAGCAATAAAAATTAGCTCTCCTAATCTTGATTGCTATATATTTGAGCATGTTAAGTTTGGTAATTTCTTCATAGATCTCATGTGTTGTTAATGGCTAGACAGTTTGAGTATGGGAAAACACTTGTATGGACTCATAGCAAGATTTATATTTATTTTTAAGACATGTGCATGTCATTCCTTGAGGGTGGAGTTATTGATGGATTGATGCATTTTCATTATGCATTCATTTGCTACTAATCTTGTGTGTTTCATCATTCATAGCATTGAGGAATACCAAGCATATACTAGTTTGTTATGTGTTCCATCATTTAGACTATGAAATAATGCCAAACCTATGGTCATAATGGCATCCCTTGTCACTGTATAGAAGCGTACGTCTTTCAATATATATATTCCTTGGTGTGCACATCTCTCCCAGATGTGCAATGAACCACAAATTATCATCAAGACCTTACTCATAACATATGATTTTATGTTATACTTATACAATTGCCCTAAGGTGCACCATTGCTTCCTCTTAAAAGCTAGAAAAAGAAATGGTACTTCCAATTTTATTGTACTTTTGAGCAAGCTACTTCAAATTTCAAAGGTAGGTTTCATGAGGGACAAGAAATATCAATATTGAAGGTAAGCATTAGGGCTCCTTCAAACCACTTATCTACAAATATTTGCTATTATTGAAGTTACAAGCAGCTTCATTGTACACATTGAAAAATGGTGAAAACACAAAAATTTAATTGAAAAGCAGAAAAAATGTTCATTTGACTCAAATTGATTTAAAAGAGACTAATAAGCTTTGAGAGAATCTTCTCTACTATCTCAACAAAGCTAAAAAGAAAAATTACAGGGCTATTGTTAAATAAATGCCAGGATCTGGGCTGCATCATTACCTATTGTATACATGTGGCTTCTGAGGCTGCAAGTCTGGGGAATTATTAACTACCTTGGAATCAATGATAAGTCATGCCCCTCAATAAAAGTAAGATCTACGTTGGCCTACCCAAACATGTAGGCACATGTTAGCATAAATCGTTACTGAAAGTTATGAGCTGAGTAAGTGTTACCTCTGACATTGAAATAATTTGCCCAAACGAGGTTGCTCTCAGCATTACGACTCCATATACTGATCAATTCAAAACATATGGGTAAAGGAATATGAACTTGCTGTTGAACTTTTCTTATCATGCACAAGAAATAGAGCTACGAAAATTTTTCCTTTGAATTTGTCCCTAAGCAAGCATAGGCTGAGGAGACCGAATTCATGACAATACTCATTGTAGAGGTCCTGTAGCAGCTCCGTTAAGGAAATTCAGAAGCAAAAAAAAGAATCTATCTATATGAGCCAGGTGATCAAGCACCCGATGCTCGTTAATTCAGTTGTCTCTTCCAGCAGCATAGGTATATACCAGAAGAGCTAGTTTCCATCATCATCCCGTAGTACTAACTGAGTGGCTAAGCCAGCAGATGCTCAACGTAAGGTGTCCCTGGTCAGAATGCTATAATTCAGCCATGCAGTAGATCAATTGATGAAGAGAAAATAGTTGGAGTCTGATTCCTGCCCGCAGTGGCTGGAAGAAACTTCAGTATATTTGAAGCTCCATTGAAGATTTAACTGAATTGGTCATCCAGAACTAGAAATTACCTGAAGTAGCTCAAGTCTACACTGTATGAAGCTTAATTCACGTAAAGAACTAACGATATCAAAGATTGCAAATTAGACGTTTTCATCAGTCGTATTTCCTTACGATCAACAGCCCAATTGACAAAGAAAGTAGATAGGCCCTTCAAAGGAGATAGAGAAGCGCTTCAAAGGTGCAGACAGCTTAGCTGACAAAAAGGATCATCCAAGGTATGTGTGTGTCAGAAGCTCAAGCAGGGAGTGGAATGACGGACAATAAAATCCATGTCTGTTTGGATACTGGATATGCAGCAGCTCCTCTGAAAAACAGTGACCTTAGAGCTTGATAAGAATAGCAGTTCACTACGTCTCCCTTGATTAGGGTAGACGTTAAAATAAAAGGTTTGGATGGTAGTGCCATACGGTAGTTCAGCAACAAAAGCGCAGTTGACGAAGTGACGCGAAGCTTCGCTCATGCAGTTGCTGAAGCATTCGCAGCAGGATACACGAACCTTCTTTCTCTGCCCATCAGCCAATGTAGCGTCTTTCTTGCTATCGAATGCCTTCGGCTCTCCACGCCACCGCTCTGAAGCGACCCCGTGGGGCTGGATGGAACCTCCACAACGGTATCGATAGCAGGGCGATTTGCTTGAGAAAATGCCGATCGCATGAGTTTGGCTTCGGGATTGATCACCTGAAACGAGGACACGTGACCGGCCCGCTGAGCAGAAGAGCGCTTCATCCGACCACCATCTCCTTTGCTGCACTCAACATCGGAGATTAACCATTTCTCGCCGTGCGTAGTTGAATGCTCTCTGAAATTAGATCGTTCATCAGCCACCGGATTAGCCGCATTCCCTCTTTCAATCATTCCGTCGCTAGGAGGTCTCCTGTGCTTTCTGTAAGGTGAAACATCGCGTGGACACAAGCAAGCGTTGGAGACAAAGAGCTCCTCGCTAAGGGGAATGGAGGCATCTTCAATCCTGCACTCGGGGGTGAAATCTGAGAGCGCACTCTTGTGGCCTGGAGTAGGAGGCTTGCAATTCGCCCATCTGCGATGCACAGGTGTGGGAGCAATCATTACTTGTAAATTGGAAGGATTAATCACGTACTCGTAAGATCCCATGGAGTAGGACCGTCGCCCGCTGGCGTTTGATCCCCTCACGCTTTCGAGCTCGGCATCCATGGGGCAAAATCTGCCCAGTTTCACGCTCATCAGCTTGAAGGGTTTCCCTTCAGCTTTTTCGCAGGTAGGACCGATCTCTTGGCTGGGCTGGATGGGTTGAATCTCTTCAGAGCTTGCTCCCTCCTCGCCAGGAGACAGCGTTGAAGCAGTGCCTGCATCGACGGTAAAAACCTCAGATAAATCACTCGCGTGCATGTGTGGAAAGGCCTCTTCTCCAGCGACGTCTAACTGCAAGCTTTGAACGTCTGTTCCCGGAGTAGTGATGGTATCAGGGAGTAGACTACGCCGACAGAGAGGACATGTAGAATGTGAGAGAAGCCAAGTGTCTATGCAGTCCAGATGGAAAGCGTGGCTGCAATTAGGGAGCAAGCGCAGGCGATCTTCTCCCTGAAACTCGCACAAGCATACGGCGCAGTCGGCTCCATCCTTCAGTCCTCGAACAGATTTGTAGAAGAAAACAGGCAGTGCGTCGATGAAAGCTTGCTCGACGCCAGAATCATGGAGATTAAACAGATGCTGCAACTGTCCTTGGAGGATGTTGGCGTCACTGTTGTTATTTCCTCTTTGAGAATAGCGGATGAAGCACCTAGCTAGAAGATGGAGAAGCCCAGACAGAAAGAACACAACAGTTATGAGAATGATGATGACTACCACGCTTGGGCTAAGCTTGGGTGCATCTGTATCCTGCACAGGCTGCTGCTGCTGGCTACTTTGGAACTCGGAAGAGAGAAAGCGAGAAGGCGATGGCTGCAAAGGCTGAGCATGCATATCTGCTGTGAAGGCGATCATCAGGTGAATATGAAACATGCTGACGAGCTCCACAAGATGGTTCTTGGCTTATATCAGCTGCTATCTTCCGGATTTCAACCACTGGCAGGTATATCACGCGCGATATCTGTTTTGCAACATGACAGCAAATGTAGAGAAAAGATGCTGAGAAGCGCCGGTAGCTGTTATCTATGTCTTCTACAACTTCTCTCGCTGTCTATCCGATTTTGTATGGTAGCCCGATCTCCTAATGCTAGATACGTCGCGCAACATCGATAGCGCTAGGCATATACATCGGGCTTATTGTAGATATATTGAACAACTATCTACGCCGCAACGCAGAGAGTAACAGTTTTGATATCCTTTCCTTCTATTCAACTGGACTAGCTCTGCATGAAGCAAGGAAACTGGCCATGGATTGACAACTATTTGCCTTCCGTGATTTCTGTTTCTATGTACACGCTCAGGCGTTGAGCAAACAAAAACAGCCCATAATGCACTCAATTCAAACACCATTCAACCGCTCCACCCTCCCACATATGCCTTCTCAGCTTCCAGAACCGCTCAGAAATTACGCATACTCATAAGAACTAGTCTCACCTATTTGCCACAGCACCGACGGAAAGCTTAAGTATAAAGTGCCCACCTATACATGGCTACCGAGGGCGAAAGGGATGATAGATCGGAGCAGCTGAGAGAGCGAGGAGCCATAGCCAGAACTACACGATCACCGCGATCTCACCTCTCTCGCCCTCCATTGCTCTCTTTCTCGCTCGAGAGAAAGGGACAAGAAAAGAGTAAATAATAAATTGCATGATGATGATGGATTTGAGTGAGCATCAACTACTCGCGAGAAAAAGAGAAGAATCGAAGAGAGAGAGAGAAGGTTGCGTGCCCGCCAAATACAAGAAGAAGGTCGAGGAGTACTTGGCACCTGCCCTTAATGCCCTTAAGGTTTGAGATGAGGTCTAGCAATGCCACAATGCCACGTATCACCTTTTGAAGAAGATTTGGTAAGCCTCTTTTAGGTCTGGTGTAATAAGAGTAAACTATGTAAACCATTTAATTTTGTTTAAACTTCCCCTTCCATATGTATATATCTTTTTCATCAATGTACCTACTACCTTTTTTATAAATAAATGCGCCCGGGTGCCAAGTTTGATTTACTAATAAAAGTTGAGGCGTTAACCAATAAAATTTTATGGTCTTCATATGAGGACATAACCTCCTCCTTTTGTTGACATCAGGTAGCAAAAAAGTTAAATCTTAGCTTTTCTTTTTGTTTAAAATTATTAGAAAATCATGATAGCAAAATTTTAATATTATATATGGAATATGGCTCAAGCGAATCTCACTCATTTTGCACAAAACCTAGCTTGCCCTACCAAGCCTGTCGGGTTCCTAGGTAGAATCGGCTCAATTCAACCAATTCCATAATGCATAGTAACATTAAATTATTTGTAATTGGAACCTGTTACACATCTTGGCTTCAAAATTTGATAGCATTAGTAGGAGGTTAGAGCGTCAACAATATGAAATTTATGTTAAAAACTTAATCATATTTTCAATATGCTATGAAGCCAGTCTCACCGATTATGCATTTGATTAGTTTCATGTTGCAAAAAAATTCAAATTTTCAGTATGCTATGAAATCGGCCAGTCTCACCAATTTTGCATGGAACTCGGCTCAACTCGCTAGAAACCGTAAGTGTCTAGCTTACAGTTACTTACAAAAGAAACCGAAGTAAACCATAGAGTCTCGCCTACGGCTACATAGGAAATGAACACCGCAAGACACCGCAAAGTCTTGCTTACAGTCAACAAAGCGAAGACTACAACTCACCGCCAAAGGCACCACAAGACACCGTAAGTTAACACTTACAGTCACCTACGAAGTGAATGAACGGCAGCTGACCGAAGAAAACCGCTAAGTCAACGATTGCGGGGTTGACATACGGTTGCGACCGACCTCATTTTCATGTTCCTGCGGTCAGGCTACAGTTGCAACGGCGCCACATTCTCACGTAAGAAAGAGATTCTTTTAATGTACTTCTTCACGTCTTCACGATGCACCAATAACTGACCTATGGATCAAGTACAAGGGTTGTTAATAATCTTTTAAACTATAATTAGAATAACTAAAGATCTTCTGACAGCTATATAAACATGTGAACGATTTGAAGATCATACACAAAGTGCGAAAGTGCAACAAAGATCAAACGACCAAAAGCGGTCTTCTAGTAGCTGACTTTTCAGAGTTAGTGATAATTTAGAGAGAGTAAAGAGTATTCTGAAAGATAGTATTCATTAGCTTCTATAAGTAGGATCACGCGCTTCTTCATGCGATTGTTCTGTGGTCGGATTATTGTTGTTACTACAACACCCTTTTATACAAAAGCTCTATTTTTCATAATAGTTGTATTCTTGTTGAATGCTTGAATGCCTCTCACTCCTTACTTTTTTATTAGAACATATTTGTTAGAAACAAATAATAGCATGGTTGTCTCAGACGCCTAAATTGTTCGCATTCTCCATGGTTGTCTACGACACCTGCTCTGACATCTAAACAAATCAAAACTACTCTACATTCTTAATCTCTAAGTAACCCAAGATCCTTCTTCATTATTGTCTTTTCTTTGGTGGGACGACGGCCTCTATTCCGCTGCGGCCTGTGAACATTCATCCAAGTCCCATCATTCACGAAGAAGAAGCCAAAGGTGAATCACTTGCGAATCTTTGGATGTAAGGCCTTTGTACACATTCCTAAAGAAAAGAGACGTAAACTTGATGTGAAAGCTATCAAGTGTATATTCCTAGGATATGATGATCGTGTGAAGGGCTATAAATGTTTTGATCCAGTGGAGAACAAAATACATGTCAGGCGTGATGTCATCTTTGATGAATCTAAGATGTATGAAGATGAGGATGCTGAGAAGACAGACACATCCAGTGGGAAAGATGGTATAGTGAGGATACCTCTTGATGATGATCCATTTATTGACTTTCCTAGTGATGGACATGAGGATACATCTCAAGATACTACTACTCAACCTCAAGAGATAGGTTGGAGAGGTAGAGATAAACCTTTTGGTGCAAGAAGGATCGAAGTTGCAGGTGACAAACGCAAGGAGAAAGATGTATCGTGGGATACGTTTTCACTAGGAAGCCGATCACCTAACAGAAAGCTCCCTAAGTGGTTTGAGAGATTGTTGGAGAGCCGCGACATGGATGACTTTCCAAGATCATCTAGCCAGGGAGAGCTACGAAGATCAACAAGAGAGAAGACACAACCTGAAAGGTATGAAGCAAATTATGCTCTCTTATCTAGCATTATTCAAAGCAAAGAACCTTCGACTTATGGTGAAGCGAAGGATGATGACATTTGGGTCAAGGCCATGGGAGAGGAGATGGAGTCAACTGCTAAGCATAGCACATGAGACTTAGTGGAACCACTAGTTGGCAAGAAACCCATTGGTTGTAAATGGGTATACAACAGGACTAAGTACCATGCAGATGGAAGTATAGCAAAACACAAAGCAATATTAGTGATCAAAGGGTATGCACAAAATAAAGGGATCGACTATGAGAAGACCTTTGCGCCAATATGAAAGTGGAATACTCTACGTCTACTTGTTGCTTTAGCTTCACATTTTGGTTGGCCTTTGCATCAGATGGATGTGAAATCTGCTTTTCTAAATGGTGAGTTAGAAGAAGAGGTGTTCATTGATCAACCTGAAGGCTTTGTAGCGAAAGGACATGAGAATAAAGTATGTCGCTTGAATAAAACACTTTATGGTCTTAAACAGGCACCACATGCGTGGTATAGCAGGATTGATGTCTACTTTCGTTCAAAGGGAATGGTGAGAACACACTCTGATTCAAATCTTTATGTCTTATGCTTTGATGGTATGGTTGATTTGATTGCTCTTTATGTTGATGACTTGATTATTACGAGAAATAATCAAAAGATGATAGACATGATCAAGAAAGACCTCATGGAACAATTTGAGATGATAGATCTCAGTCTAATGCATTATTGCCTTGGAGTAGAGGTGTGGCAAAAAGGACACGAAGTGGGTTTAACACAGGTGAAGTATGTCAAAGAGTTGCTACACAGGTTCATGTTGCAGGATTGCAAGCCAGTGAACACTCCTACTGAACCACGTAAAAAGCTTTCTAAGCTTGATGAGTCACATCTATTTGATGCTACGTTGTATAGGCAGTTAGTAGGGAGTTTGATTTACCTTACCATGACTAGACCAGATATATGCTATGTTGTTGGTATTGTAAGTCAATTTATGGCAGCACGTACGGAAACGCATTGGAAGACAGCTAAGCGCACTTTGTTTTATGTCAAAGGCACTTCAGATTATGGCTTGATTTACAGGAAGCATGAGGGTTTACCTAAGTTATGTGGCTATGTGGATGCGGATTGAGGAGGAGACTATGACGATCGTAGATCTAACACAAGGTATGTATTCCAGCTTTGTATCAATTGCTTTTCCTGGTCTAGTAGAAGCAAAGTACGATTGCTCTATCCACCACAAAAGCATAGTATAAGGCAATGTATAGTGCAGCACATGAAGCTATATGGTTGAGACAGATCTTGGAAGAAGTTGGCAAGAAACAGAAAAATCCCACAACTATACATAGCAACAGTCAGAGTGGCATTCAGCTAGCAAAGAATCCAGTGTTCCATGCAAGAACCAAACACATTGAGATTCAGTATCTCTTTATACGTGAGAGGCTACTGAGTTGTGAAATTCATCTTGTTCATTGTAGTATGGAAGAACAACTAGCTGATATTTTTACTAAGCCACTTGTTAAAGAAAAGTTTGATAAGTCTAAATCAAAACTTTCTGTACTTAAAGTTTGTTGACTTTAAAGGTATGTAGATGGACTGTATAAAAAGTAGACTCTACTTTAAGGGAGAGAGTTAGAATTAAAGTAGAATCATTGTGTTACTATATTGTGGGTCCTATCAGTTGATATGGATCAGTTGGCCTCGCCACGAGGCGAGTCGATGGGACACCCGTCCCGTCGACGGCAACTTGGTTCATGCATGGGTTGCTTGAGTGAAGAACTATATGTACAATGTATTTTCATTTTGAGAAATACAGTTGCTACGTGAGCTTGGTGTGGAGAGTGTTTTCTATCTGTGTTACTATGTGTAGCATGATCTGTGTTCTTGTTCGAAGCAAATTCTAAGTCATAGTGGTATCAGAGCCCACGGTTTTTGGATGCACTAAGAGTCTTGAGATAAAAAACCTTATAAGTTCATATTTCAGAGCTAGTTTTTATATTTGATTTGTAATCTCTGTTCATCGATCATCATGGAAGGCTCAACCTTAGATATCCACTTGATCAACAAATTCAACGGAGACAATTTCCACATGTGAAAATTCAAGATGAGGATGATCTTATTCGAAAAAGAGCTATGTGATACATCAATGGTTCTATAGCCAAATCGGCGAAACGAGAAATGCTACCAGCATGGGAAGCAAAGGATGGCAAAGCTCTTGTCATCATATCCTTGAATCTTAAATTTACTTAGATAGCTCGTGTATCAAACTGTACCACTTCAAAAGAAGCATGGGACACTTTCACAAGCATTTATGAAACGTGAGATGTATCGGCTCGTCTCTTCCTGACAAATAAGGTGCTAACTCTAAAAATGAGCGAATGAACCTCATTCAGTGATCATCTAAATGAGTTCAAGCAGTTTCTGAATCAACTTGATGCTATAGGTTCACCTATTTATGAAGAAGACTCTACGATGTCTCTTCTAGCCAGCCTTCCATCCTCCTATGACAATCTGGTGTTGCTTTTGAGCAATACTTCTGCGCTGTTCTATAGAAGATAACAACAAGCTTATTGCAGAAAGAGGTACAAAGAAAGAGCTTATCTACGATGAGTACCACGTCAATGGCCATGTACTCCAATAAGCAACGTTCCAAGAAAAAGAACTTCAAGGACAAGAAGACGAAGGCGGAGCAGTCACATTCAACGCAACCACAACAACCGCATAATAGTTGACAACAACAACCTGCCAAGCCTAAACTCTTCTGCAAATATTGCAAGAGAGCTAACTGCGACATCAAGCCTACTGTCGAATTCTCAAACACAATGAAGCGAGGAAGAAGATGCAATAGCACCAAGAAGGAGCCTCTAACTTTGTCAAAAATTTCCAAGAAGATGAAAAGGCGTTGATGATACACGATCAACCAAGCAAAGATGGCTACGAATGGTATTTCGATTAAGGTGCTTCACAGCACATGACACCATGTAAGGACCTATTCTCTACTCTCACATCGACAGAATCAAAGTACATTTTCTTGGGAGACTCAAGTTCACATAAAGTTGGAGGCCTTGGTACTGTTCAACTTCAATTTCCAGATGGCATCACTAGACAATTAGACGGTGTACTCTATGTACCCAAATTATTAAAGAACTTATTGTCTATAAGCAAGATTACTGATCAGGGCTTTAGAGCTTTGTTTACTGCTAGTCAATGTACTATTTTTTATAAGAATTCAAAGAAAATCCTCTCTGCACATAGAGAAGGAAATTTATATATCTTGAGTCACGAATATGCACTTTCAATGAGTAATTCAGATGTGCTTATATGGCATCAAATATTAAGTCATTTAAACATGAGGCCTATCTTGTACATACATCATAATAGCTTGGTCAAGAATATGAATATTATTGTTGTCTCTAGCAGAAATCAAACTATCTGTGAAAATTGCTTACTAGGAAAACAGCCTAGAACTAAATTTCCAAAAGGACATGCCAAAAGAGCTAAGTCCATTCTTGGATTAATTCATAGCGATCTATGTGGTCCTATGAGAGTGCCCTCTTTGGGCCAAGCCTTATATTTCATCACATTTATTGATGACTTCTCCCGATTGCCAGAACTATGTTTATAAAAAACAAGTCTGAGGGCTTTAATTGTGTTAAGGAATTCAAATAGTTCGTTGAGACTCAAACTGGTCAAAAGATCAAAACATTGCGGTCTAATTCAGGGGGAGAGTACATGTCTGATGAAATGGCAGACCATTTAACTTCATGCGGTGTGCACCATCAATTCACTACAAGTTATACTCCACAACAAAATGGAGTAGCACAGCGAAAGAATCGAACCTTGTTGGAAGCTGCACAATCTATGATGTCCAATGCTCAACTACCCATGAAGTTTTGGGCTGAAGCAATATCCATAGCTTGCTATCTGCATAACTAGTACGAAGGCAGTTGACTCTAAAACTCTGTTTGAAGCCTACTACGGTTACAAAACAAGCCTTAAATACCTACGTGTGTTCAGATGTCTCTGCTATGCACAAATACTGTCTGATCTAAGGAAGAAGCTTGACCTTGTAAGCTGTAAGTACATTTTCATTGGCTACTCAACATCACATAAAACATATCACATTTATGATGCTGATACAGATTAGTTCTTAGTCAGCCAAGACGTTGTCTTCCTTGAAGACAAAATTTATGATTTCAAGCAGAAGCAACAAATGCAGGAGTTTGTTCCAACAAATCCATTTATGATCGATAGGCCTGGACTTATGAATGTTCAACCACAAAATTAATACCTCCCAGTCATTTAACCAAGAGAGACGTCTACTCAAGAACTTGTAGTTCGAAGGTCTACACGACAATGATAGCAACTTGATCGCTTCATCCCTCAGGCATTTACAAGCCCACGCCGAACCTGCCTCTGTCGCATAAGCTCTGTCATTGCCATATGTAGACAAATGGAAAGTTGCTATGGATGTTGAGTACCATTTATTAATGAAGAACAAGACTTGGAGTCTTGTTAATCCTCCTACAAGTATAAAATCTATTGACACTAAGTGGATCTTCAAACTAAAGCTTAAGCCAGATGGATCGATATCCAAATGGAAATCTCATTTAGTGGTTAAAGGTTATGAACACATTTATGGAATAGATTACACTGATACCTTCAGTCCAGTGGTAAAACACCACACCTTGTTGGCTATAGTTGTTGCAGAGGATCTGGACATTCATCAAATGGACGCCCAGACGACATTCCTTCATGGATACATACAAGAAGATATTTTCATTTATCAACCAGAAGGTTACGTCCTTCAAGGCCAAGAGCATTTGGTGTGCAAATTGTAGAAGGCACTTTACGGCCTCAAGCAAGCTCCTAGGGGATGGTATGAACGAATCAATCACTTCTTGTTGCAGCACAATTTTACTTCATGCTCTGCAGACTCAAATGTGTACCTCATGAACAAAGGCTCAAGCTATGTGATAACAGCCTTATATGTCGATGATTCTTTAATCATCATCAGCTCAACTCAATTATTGTATGAGACAAAATCTCTATTGTCACACGATTTGGAATGACTAATTTAGGGCCAGTTCATTACCTACTTAAGGTATGGAGATCACTAGAGATCATGCAAGAATAAGGATTATTGTAAGATAAGAAACATACTTGAATGTGTACTTCGTAGTAATGGCATGGAGGACTGTAAGTTGATACACACACCAATGGATCCTGGATCCAAGCTATTAAAGGACATGTGCCCTAGAACTAATGAAAAACAAAAGGAGATGAGCAGATATCCTTATTCGTTTATCATCAGATCGATAATGTACTCTATGATCTGCACATGTCCTGATCTAGCTTATACAGGAAGCACACTATTGCAATATTTGTCCAATCCAGGTCTATAATATTGGAAGGCTCTGTAGTGCAAAGATGTAGGCCGTGATGGCCGTAATCTGTCCGTAATCGTTTGAACAACCGTTGGACGTTCGATCATCTGTTGATCGTTTTTCTTTGTAGGTGATCGTTTGCTTCGTTTGTTGATAAGCTAAACGATGAGATGGGTCAACCGTTGTTAGTTGACTTCATAGGAACTCGCAAATTGTCGTCGCTAGTCGACTTCGTTGATAATTGTAAGTAGGTTGCTTACGTTTAAAAATGGTTGAGGAGAGTTGACTCTGGTCATTCGTAGGAGGTTGTAAGAAGGTCACTTGTGGTGGTCGACGAGATTTTACTTTCGTTGCCATTGATGATTCTGCAAGTGCTCGTAGATAGTAACCTACAGTTTTTAACAACTCTTTGCAGTTTCTTGCAATTTGCAGGAGTCGTGCTTCTCCGTAAACGTTGTTTTAACGGTTCCCTTTGGTCAAACCGTAATCTAGCGATGACTTTGCGATTCTGCCTGATTCAACTTTGCGTGTAATTCTACAAACTGATTTTGAGAGATAGAATTCTTGAGAGTATAAGGAGGGCGAAGGGATGAGTAGGAGAAGATTAGAATTCCAACCAGTGCGGTCAGGCTACGGTTGCAACGGCATCACATTCTCATGCTCCTGACGTGTACGAAGAAGATTCTCTTACTGTACTTCTTCACGTCTTCACGATGCACCAATAACTGATCTATGGATCAAGTACAAGAATAACTAAAGATCTTCTGACAACTATATAAACATATGAGCGATTTGAATAGGATACACAAAGTTCGAAAGTGCCACAGAGATCAAACGACCAAAAGCGGTCTTCTAGTAGCTGAGCAAAGAGTATTCTGAAAGATAGTATTCATTAGCGTCTATAAGTAGGATCACGCGCTTCGCGTGATTGTTCTGTGGTTTGATTATTGTTGTTACTACAACACCCTATTATACATAAGCGTTATTTTTCATAACAATTGTATTCTTGTTGAATGCTTGATTGCCTCTCACTCTTTACTTTATTATCAGATCCTATCTGTCAGAAACAGAGAATAGCATTGTTGTCTCAGACAACGATCACCTGAAGGAATTCAAACAGTTAGTCAACTTGCTGCCATAGGTTCAAACCCCTATATCAAAAGAAGACTCAACAATGTCTCTTCTCACCAGTCTTCCATCCTCCTATGACAACTTAGTATTGTTTCTGAGCAATACTCCTACGTTGTCTCTCCAGAAGTTGACAACAAGCCTATTGCAGGAAGAAATCAGGAGAAAAAGCTTATCCACAACGAGTGCCAAGTCAATGGCATTGTACTCTAATAAGCAGCAGTCCAAGAAGAAGAAGAACCTCAAGGACAAGAAGACGAAGGCAGAGTAGCCAGTCTCATCGCAACAACAACAACAACAACACAATCAACAATCACCAAAGACCAAACTCTTTTGCAGGTATTGCAAAAGATCAAATCACGACATAAAGGATTGTCGCATCCTCAAGCACAATGAAGCAAGGAAGAAGATGCAGCAGCACCAAGATGGAGGCTTTGACACTGTCAGAAATCCACAAGATGAGGACAAGGCACTAATGCTACAAGACCAACCAAGTAGAGATGCCAATCAATCGTATCTTGATTCAGGTGCTTCACAACACATGACGCCATGTAAAAACCTATTTTCTACTCTCACAGCAAGAGATTCAAAGCACATTTTCTTCGGCGACTCAAGTTCACACAAGGTTGAAGGCCAAGGCTCCATTCGAATACTGTTCCCTGAAGACATCACTAGATAGCTAAATGGTGTACTTTACGTACCCAAATTAACAAAAAATCTATTAGCTATTAGCAAGATCGCTGATCAAGGCTATAGAGCTTTGTTTACTGCTAGTCAATGTACTATTTTTGATGAGAACTCCAATGAAATCCTTTTAGCACACAGAGAAGGAAATTTGTATATATAAGTCACAATTATGCACTTTCTATGAGTAACTCTGATGCTCATGTTTGGCATCAAAGACTAGGTCATTCAAACATGCGTTCAATCTTGTACATATATCATAACAGATTGGTCATGGATATGAACATCAATGCTATTTCTACAGCCAATTAGACAATCTGTGAAAATTGTCTACTAGGGAAACAACCTAGAACAAAATTTCCAAGAGGACAAGCCAAAAGAGCGAAGTCCATACTGTCACTAATTCACAGTGACTTGTGTGGTCCTATGAGCGTACCCTCTTTGGTTCAGGCTCTATATTTCATTACACTTATTGATGACTTCTCTCGGTTCACCAGAGTCATGTTCATAAAGAACAAGTCAGAAGCATTCAATTGCTTCAAAGAATTCAAGCAATATGCTGAGAATCAGACTGGTCAGAGAATCAAGGCCCTGCGGCCTGATTCAAGGGGAGTACCTATCAAATGACATGGCGGACTAGCTATCATCATGTGGCATGCACCATCAGTTCACAGCCAGCTACACTCCACAGCAAAATGGCATAGCTGAGTGAAAGAACTGAACATTATTGGAAGCTGCACGATCCATGACTGTCAACACCCAATTACCCCAGAACTTTTGGGCTGAAGCAATTTCTATAGCCTGCTATTTGTAAAATTATTCTAGCACGAAGGCAATCGACTCCAAGACACCCTTTGAAGCCTACTATGGCTACAAACCAGGTCTGAAACATTTACGTATATTCGAATGTCTCTACTATGCTCAAATTATGTTTGATCTGAGAAAGAAGCTAGACCCAGTAAGTTGTAAGTATATCTTTATCAGCTATTTAATGTCACACAAGGCATATCGCATCTATGATGTTGATACAGGTCATATCTCAGTCAGTCGTGACGTTGTCTTTCTTGAAGACAAATTTCATAATTTCAAGCAAAAGCAGCCAATGCAGGAGTCATGCAAGAGTCTATCACAGCAGCTCCATTCTCCATCGATAGGCATCGACCTACAAATGTTCAAACGTAGGAGTTTGTCCCAACAACTCCATTTACCATCGATGGGCCTAAACCCACGATTATTCAACCACAAACTGAACATTTACTCAAGCATCTGCAGTTCGAAGGTCTGCAAGACAACAACAACAACTTGATCGTTTTGTCCCTCAGGCATTCATCAGTCATGATGAATCTGCCACTGTTGTAGAAGCACAATCAATGCCCAATGTAGATTAATGGAAAGTTGTCATGGATGTTGAGTACCATTCCTTGATGAAGAACAAGACCTGGTGTCTTGTTGATCCTCCTGCAGGTATAAAGCCTATTGATTCTAAATATATCTTCAAGCTAAAGCTTACTAGCCAGATGGATCAATATCCAAATGGAAATCTCGTTGAGTGGTTAAAAGATTTGAGCAAGTTTATGGAATAGATTACACTGACACCTTCAGTCCAGTGGTAAAGCATCAATCTATTCGCACCTTACTGGCTATAGCTATTGTAGAAGATCTGAACATTCACCGAATGGACGTCCAGACAACATTCCTACACAGATATATACAAGAAGACATATTCATTTATCAACCAGAAGGTTACGTCCTTCAAAGCAAAGAGAATTTGGTGTATAGATTGCATAAGGCATTATATGATCTTAAGCAAGCTCTCAAGGCCTGGTATGATAGAATAAATCACTTCTTGTTGAAGCATAACTTCACTTCTTGCTCCGTAGACTCTAATGTATATCTCAAACGAAAAGAGTCAAGCTATGTTATAATAGCATTTTACATTGATGATTCCTTAATTATCAGCAATTCAAATCAATTATTACATGAAACCAAATATCTGCTTTCATCAAAATTTAAAATGATTGATTTAGGCCCAGTCCATTACCTACTCGGTATGGAGATTCACATAGATCGCGCAGGTAGAAGGATTATTATAAGCCAAGAGTCCTATCTAATCAATGTACTTCGCAGATATGGCATGGAGGACTGCAAGCCCTCCAGAACTCAACCAGATCATCAATAAATGTGCAGGTATCCTTATCAGTTTGTCATAGGATCTATAATATATTCTATAGTCTGCACACGACCTGATCTAGCATATGCAGTAAGCACACTATCTCAATACATGTCCAATACAAAGAGTTATGAGGTACATTCAAGCTTCAAAGCACTATGCTTTGAGCTACAATGGTAATACAAAAGCTGCACTCACATTAATCACATATTCAGATTCAGATTGGGCAAGAGACGTGGATACCAGAAAATCCACATCTAATTATATTTGTTATGCGAGGTTCCATTTTCTTGTGCAGGACAAATAGAGATAGAGTCACACATTTCTAGCAATTCACATGAGGTTGATTCACACATTGCTAGCGATACACATGAGGATGAATCTATATCACACAGTGTGAGCAAGTTGCCTGATTTACTTGAGATAGTTATTAATATACCTAAGCTCTACCTGAGCTCGTCATTGTATCCCATGGTGAGTCAGAGTTACATATACAGTTTCTTATTGATGCTGATTCACATATACAAGTTGCAGCTGATATGGTCCTTGATACTGATATAGCATGCTATGATACTATTCATGATGTCGTTGCATGCTTTGATGGTGCTACCGATGTTGTTGCATGCTATGATATTGTTCCATGCTTTGGTACTGATATAGTATGCCTTGCTACTATTGTCGATGATGTTGCATGCTTTGATATTGTTTTTGAGTACTTTGATGCTACTCATGAGCACTATGCTATAGATGTTGTCGCCTATGCTCCTTATTTCGATATTATTCATGGGTCTACGGTTGCTCTTTCAGATGCTTTGGCTACTCCAGTAGATCTCCATATGGCATATGGTTATACATTTCATGATGGTCCTATTGTATAGTCACTAGCTTATTTTGCTGATACCTGTCTAGATGAGTATGTGGTTCTTCTAGATGCATATTTGTTGATGCTTCTGTTATTATGTCTACATATGTTGTTCCATTTGTGGATCATGCTTCTCATTGTTGATGCAGTTCTACCTTCTCGGGCTTTTTGGATACCTTGGTATGATGTCCCTATCTTTTGGGCTGATCCTCTACTATCTTGAGCATTACGAATACCTTGGCATTCCTAGTTGCTGCTTGGTCTTCTTTTGGTTCCTTGGCATTCTTGGTTGTTCCATATTGCTTGGTTTCAGATGACGCGGCCGAGATGTTCCCTTTGTAGCCACGATGTTGAACCTGAGTTGTTCCCTTTCTTACCAACTGCCATTCACCAGGTTCGCCTTCACCATAGTTGGTTGTCGGCAGATTTAGTTTTTGATCAAGTGGGATAGTCGTTCTGTTGAGGAGGCCACATGGGAGCCTATTGATGTCTTTTATCATACACCATCACTTGCGGATCAGGATTGTGCTCTTGCTGCACTTGTTGATTCCTCTACATCAAATGCTGCTCTAGTTGTTGATGCACCAGGGCTTGCTGCTGTTTGATCCAGTTTCTTTTCGGCAGTTGGGTCTTTTTTTTGTGTCGAGGAGAGTTATGGACTCGACTCATTACATTCACCACGTCCATTTACATTTACTTTACTTTATGCATAAGCAAGCGCTGGGCTCTTTTTTATTCATTATTGACACTTAGACTATATGGTTGGCCTTGGGCCTTATTATTCATTATTTGGATATTTGGACATATTACTGGAGAGTGGGGGCCTTTTTGGAGGGTGCACTATTATCCCTCCCAGTTGAGCCCTAACCATTGGAAGCTTCCTTTTAGGGCTTCCTCTAAGCTATAAGTAGGGAATCTGTGTCATTTGTTACTCAGCTGATTCTGCAAGTAAATTTTTTGCGAGTTTCTTCCATGACATGCTCCAACAAAATGTAGCACATGGTGTGTTACTCTTTTTATGCCACTATATGATTTTTTAAGAATAAGAATTGTGATTTGATGCATACTTAAAACTTTGACGATCATATTCTAAATAGGACCATCACAAAATACTTTGTTACTCTATAAATATAGGTGTATTGCAAATTTTTTATTTCAAAAAAATGAAAAACTTTTTAAAAAAATAATTTTTTTTGGAGCTGATTTGACTAGCATGGCAATGTGCTAGCCGGTGAGTAAATTATAAAATAGAATAGCCATTTTGACACACATGAGAATCAAATTTCGAGTAAAAATATTATTTCAAAATATTTTTTTCAACCTCCGAACATAGTAAGCCGACGTGCTAAGGAAAGGAACTAAAAAAGAAAATATTTGCAACATTTAAAGATAGAACACCGGCGTGCGTGCTATATGAAATGAAAAAAAAATAATTGCAGCCTTTAAACCCAGCACGAGATTTTTTTTTTCAGGAGATCTCTTGCACGCCGGCGTGCTGGGTTTGGAAACTAATTTTTTTTTTCATTTCATATAGTCGAGCGATCTCATGCACGCCAGCGTGCTAGGTTTGGAGGTTGCAAAAAATTAATTAATTTGCAATTTTTTTACTTTATGACATTTTTAACTATTTACCAAACCACATTCTTAATAATAAACATTGAAGTAGTAGCGTAATAAGGTAGCACACCATGTGCTATCTTTTTGCTGAATTATGGCAAAAAAGAAACTCGCAAATAATTTACTCGCAAAATGCCAAGGCCCAACAGTGTTTTTATTGATTGAAGCATATACAAGTATGCTTGTGAAACAATTTCATGTAGTTTGTGAGATATAGATTTCTTTATCCAACAGTCATAAATCCACGTAGGTCATACTTTTTATTGCTACTAAAATTTTAATGCCTAGCATGGAATCATTAAAATACCATAACGAGTCTACTATTATCATAATTTAACATTTTCACTAAACAAAGTAATGGCCACATATGTAGCACTAGTAATATAGTACTAGTATAAACATCATTGGGATACAATGACGTAAAAATGCACCCATAAGAGGGTTGTGTTTCTTTGAGAATGCACATGTTTATTACTAGTTAGGCAAAGCATGTTTTACTCACCACAATCGAAAGTTAATTTTGCCACATTTATCCTTTACATTGTATAGTGCAATTCATCTACATGAAAGGTTTTATTATGACACACAAGTCTATGAAGCTATCAAAGAGCCCAACCTCACCTTTCAACAGTAAGAGGTCTATTCACAACTCTCCCACCACATGAAAAAAAAGATTGATGAGGATCAGACATGTTATAAAGCCAATCAAATTTAAGATCTTGCCCTTAGAATTACGCAGCAAGCCTCGCCAATTAGAGTTGCATACAAAAGCATTGCCAACAAGACCTATGGAGGAAACCATAAATTCTCTCTCTCTCTCTCTCTCTCTCTCTCTCTCTCTCTCTCTCTCTCTCTCTCTCTCTCTCTCTCTCTCTCTCTCTCTCTCTCTCTCTCCCCCCCCCCCCAATAAAAAAAAAATTTGCTATATGACAGTGATTTCGAACTTAACCTAGGTGAGCATACTATGGCTTAATAAGAATGCACAAGAACATGATAGCGAACATGACGAGGTGACTCAATAGTTATTGAAGCTATTAGATCGGATGTACTCATGAGATTGATAGAAAGACCTAGCAAGAAACGAAAAAATATTTGTAGTCGAGACTCTTTCTTCTCATGGTTAGGGTTCTAATCGAAATTCTTTTATTCCCAAGGTTTCTTCTTCCAAAGAACCTCGCTCTATTTTACTTACTATGTAAGATGATGTATATTATGTAGAAAGCGAATAGTCACATTAATTTCATTGAAGAAAAAAATTTGTTAATCAAGGAACTTGCAAAAACATCCATTTCTCTTATAAAATTACATTTTATGTCCATCTCAATTATGTCGATGCCATTAACTACATTTGGGTTAGCTCAACTGGTTAGCTTGGCATCCAAAAGGGCTTTGGCATTTTGCAAGTCTTTCTTGTCATCATTCAACAAAAAAATAGCACATGGTGTGCCACCTTTTTTATGCTACCACTTCAATGTTTATTATTAAGAATGTGATTTGGTACATAGTTAAAAATCTCACAAAGTAAAAAAAAAAATCAAATTAATTTTTTTTTTCAACCTCTAAAGATAGCACACCGGCGTGCCAAGGATCTTGCCGAAATTTTTTCTTTTTCTGGCGAGACCCTTGGCACGCCAACGTGCTATCTCTAAAGGCTGCAAAAGAGTTTCTCATTTCATATATCACGCCGGTCTGCTATCTTTGAATGCTGCAAAAAAAAACTGTTGTTTTACTTAGCATGTCGGCTTACTATGTTTGGAGGTTTAAATAAATATTATGAAATAATGTCTTTAATCAAAATTTGGTTCTCAAATGTGTCAAAATAGCTAAAATAGCTTTTCTATTTTATAATTTACTCGACTAGCACACCGGTAGGCTAGCCGAATCAACTCCAAAAAGAAATTTATTTTTTCAAAAAGTTCTTAAAAAAGACTTCATTTTTTTTTTAAATAAAAAATTTGCATGCTAGCACACCGACATGCTAGCTTTTACAACTTCGACAACAGTTTTTTTTAAAATCAAAGTAAACCTATATTTATAGAGTAACAAAGGATTTTGTGATAGACCTATTTAGAATTTGATGGATAGTCAAATGTTTAAGTATGCATCAAACCACAAATCTTGCTCTTAAAAAATCATGTAGTGGCATAAAAAGAGTAGCACACCATGTGCTACCATTTTGTTGGATCATGGGTAGATGAAACTCGCGACTTTACTGGAAGCATGTCAAAACCCCATCCAAAGTTCCTTATTACCCAAGTTTTAGCCCCCCTTGGAAACCAAGATGCATTAACTCATGCGCATTGTGAACAAATATAATTCATCTAGTTAATATGTATAGAGAAGGCCCCTACCCAAGAGCTTTCAACGCTTGAGGAACCTGGGACTCGAGGGCCCAGATCCACGTTCTCTTAACGTAAGGGATACTTTGTGTCTATTCTGCCCACTTTTTGAACAAATTAAAAAGTATAATACACATTTGTTTTTTTTTTTTCTAAATTCCTACGCATTCCAGCCTACGCGTAAGGCATCAAACACAGGCTGCCACATTGCGGCGTCAAAGTGGTTGAAAAAAGTCAAACTGCTCACTATGGTTCATAATGAGCATGTGGAAAATTTTAAAGTATCCATTACGCAATGGAAGGCGCCGGCAGGTATAGGCCATTCTGCCCGGTTCGTCTTTCCAAAAAATTTAGGCTCGTCCCCTCCGAGCCTCGCCTAAAATTTTCCTAAAAATCCTTACCAGGCAGAATGGCCTGTGCCCGGCCCATTTCATAGTATTGGAGAAGAAAAGGGCCAGGAATTCCAAAGCGTAAACATTGTAATAACCTCTATTTAAGAAATTCTTATTATTTTTACTCGTTAAGAGCCCGCGTAAAATTTCTTTGTGAGTTCCATACAGCCCATGATCTTTATGGGGCGTAATGTCCCAATCTCAGATGGCAAGGTTGCTACCAAGTATAATGCCCTCAAATTTACAAAGGAAAAACCACTTCAGGTTTCTATGTATTTACCGTCCTCGGTGAATACCTATCACCTTCTTCAGGGTATATTGTGCTTCGAGAAAAAGAAAAAAGCAAACAATTAAGGTGGAAAAATGACACTGAAGTGATAAGCTTATCAAGTGATGACATTTTCTGAATACATAAACCATAGATTGTTAGGAGTGCTCAGATTGGCCTTCTGACTAAAAAGCTGAAACAAAGGGCCTCTTCTGATATGATAATGTCGAAAAGGCAAGAAAACAAGTCCAAAAAGAAAATGAGACGAAATCGGATTTTTTCAGTTAGCATTATCAATCATATTGCACGGTTCAAGTTTTATCTGAACTTACGCGAACCAGAACCATCAAAGAGACTTCTAAGGAGTTAATGGGTCAGGTATGGAGACCATAAAATTATTTCCTTTTCAAACACATCGTGAGATGGAATGAAAGAAATAACTTTATCATAAGCGCTCATTTTTTTCTCCGGTGAAATGGACTGTACAATATATTCAACAGCTGGCCAGCTGCCACAAAACGTTCTGCTCAAAACATTATGAGGGATTTTTGAAGGTTTCCAACTTATTGAGCACAGAGATCTACATATATAGAACATCATAAGAACAAGATAATCACAAGAGTGACTTCATGTAAGATATTAGCTATCAAGCATCAGATAAAAAGTCTGAATGACTAAGAAACTTCTATTGATGAGGTAAATTTCATCATTACTTTCAAAACTTTATTTGAATATAAAATGACCCCAATCGAGTCCATGAGCCACCTCACGTGTTTTATATATGACTCGCAACCCCGGGATTGCCAAAGCAGTAACAAATTTAATAGCACTATTATCTACACAGCATCCTTCGTGCAGAAGTGGCAGTACTTTGCTTGACTTAATAGATCCATGCTTAGCTTTTCCATTTAAATGTTAGGCTTTAATCCGGCTCTTGCACTTGCATCAAGGAGCCCAGATGAACTTATATATGTTCTTACTAACCACAGAACCTACCTCTTTGTTTTTGTTACGGAAACGAATCCGTCCCAACAACTGCTCTTGTGCTGTGATATCTCCCTCCTGTAAAGAAAGACGATGTATAATTGGTAATATTCCAGACATCCAGGAATAACTATAGCATGCAACTTCAAAAATTTGTGAACAGAAAATCAAAACATTCCTCTGAGAGTTCATGTAATCTATAGTAACAAGTATAACTACTAAAAATTTCAAAACCCTAAAAGTCTTTGCAACTGAGCTAAGAACTCTTTCTGTTTCCTTGAACAGCAGCATTAACTGTATAAGCATATAAAGCATAAAAGAGCAAATGATTTCAGAGTTCTGCCATTGAACTGTACATAAGAAGCAACTTCAGTAAGCTAAGAACTCAACATCCACGATTTCTAGGCTTCATGGTGCTTTTTTTCATCTAGTATATCATCTAGTAACCTTACCATTAGCCCAACGGAAGATTTATTAAAGTTCTGATAATGCTAATCGATGCACACTGGCTATGTCCTGGTACAAAAAGTTTAAAAATAATCAAATTTGTATTTGAGTTCCATGAAATTTACATATGCCCCTTCCTAGCAATGTAAGTTCAATTATTCAACAGGTAGGCTCCTAAGAAACAATCAGAGAACTCCATTTAAAATTTTATCCAGAGAAGTTACCAGTTGTGAGTACGACTGTGCCAATGATATAAGAGTAGGATATCTCTCCAAAATGGCCAAAGCTATATCCTCTGTAACAAGCTTGACCTGAAAAGAAGCATTACAATCACTTAAAAATAACTGGAACTTGAGTTTTGCACTGAGTTTTTGAGCTTTTTGTACTGCACTTACAAGTTAGTTGTGCTGCTTACGAATATTATGAAAGCTTCAGCATAGCATAATAAATTAGTTGATAGACCTACTTGCATCAACATTACACCAAACACGTCACTTATTGTTTCTTTCTCAAGATCATTGCAATGTTCCCGAAATTGATCATATGTCTTGCATAATCTCTGATCTTTATTGCCCATGGTCCCAATCTCAATACCGTATCTTTTTGAAATAGCATTTGTAAGGTCACCATATCTGCTTATTGTCTCGTATACATCTCTCGTTCTTTGAACATCAAACCCCTCTAAAATCTCTGTAGTTAATGTCCTGCAAAGAAGCATGTGATAATCAGTGAAACACACGATCACAAAAGGATGATAATCAGTCTACATATCCAAATATCATCTGCGACTGCAAGGTAGGCAAAGCTTAAATAAATGTAGACAATGGGCCTATGGCCTGTTGATGCTTTGACACCAGATTCGTTAACACCGTGGTACAGTGGGTAAGTCTTGGGGCGTTGAACAAGGTAGTGGCTATTGCTTTGGTGCTCAAGACTCTTGATGCCCAGAGCCCATGCATGTTAGACATACATGCAAGTGGCATCGTTAGGGAGCTGAGGATAAGTCCGGCAAGGAAAGGGAGACATCATAAAATCATTTGATCTTTATAGCAGAAACTAAGAGAGCCTAAAAATCTCACTAAAGCCTTAGAGCTTACAATGTCGATGTAGGATATGCTGAAATAAATGCCTATTTTGCCCCTTAAGGCTTGTATACTTGTAACTTGTAAGTTGTGCATAAGACATGGGGGTAAAACATTTATGTACATAGTACACCCCACTTGTGCTAATTAGGCAAGTAATATCAAGTAGGTTGAGGACCCATGTGGGTTCTAGAGCTAGAATTAGCAAGACACCACCTCTATACATTATATGCTAAATGTAACCCAAAGTTTGGAGGGGTTTCCACGCCCTACTACACTTTGAATAATCATTCAAGTTGTGTGAGCTTTGAAGTCCTCTCTCTCTGTGCTATCTGCATGGTTGGAGTACTGTTGGCAAGGGGAGTACAGGGAGCCAAAAAGTTTCTAATTTGGGACAAAAAAATTTGAGTCTCTTTGGACAGCCAGGATTGTAGGAGGGCGCTTTCTACAATGGGGACTTCAATGAAAGTTTTGAGTGGATCTTGGACAAGGGCTAGGACAACCATACAGGGGGATAGTTTCAAATCCAGAAGCTGAGGGTTATTGAGCAAGTGGCTGCCTACCCTAGTTGGGTGAAAACCCCAGTTTGCCTTTTGTGTTTTATTTCTATCCAGCTATGTCTAGTCTTGCAGAGAGCATGCTGAGTGAAGCCAGCCGGCTTGATGGCACTAACTTTAGCATATGGAAATTCAAGATCAAGAACATTCTTGAAGACAAAGAATGTTGGAAGCTTGTGATAGGTGAGGAGCCTGTTCCAACATCTAAACTTGAACTCAAGGACTATATCAAGAGAGGGGAAAAGGCACACAGGATCATCAACATGTCAGTGAGGGATAATGTGATTCCTCTAATCAGGTCAGCCAAAGGGCCTGTGGATGCATGGCACACTCTTTGTGCATTGTATGAGACAACAAGTACAACTAGGTTTCTCTACTTGAAGAACAAGTTGTATACTCTCAGAATGGAGACAGGGGAGACAGTTATTGATCATCTTACGAAGATTCAGGATATTAGATATCAGCTTTCTGTACTTGGAGAGTCTATTGCTGACAAAGACTTGGTGCCAATAGTTCTGAATAGCTTGTCATATGCTTATCACAACTTTGTGATGATGATATTTGTGAGAGAGAAGATCCCTACCTATGAAGAAGTCTATGGTCTCTTGTTACAGGAGGAGATGAGGAGAGTTAATCTCTCCAAGAGGGAAGATTTCCAAGAGCATGCCTTTGCTTCTAAGAAGAAGCAAAATCCAGCCAAGGATAAGAAGAAAGGTAAAGGCAAGAACAAAGGAGCACCACAAACACTTGAGCAAGGAATGGAGAACTTGCAGATGTCAGAAGCACAATCCTCCTCAAATACTTCTTCCACACCTTGAAGGAAGGGGAATTGCAATTACTGTGGTAAATATGGACACTTTGCTTTTGAGTGCAGGAAGAAGCTTGCAGACCAAAAGAAGGGCACAAAGAAGCAAGGAAGAAATGTTGTTGAGAGTGTTGCAAGAGAGGAGCAGAGTGACATAAGGCGAGCTGAGTTATTCTCTGTTGCATTGGCCTCACAAGCTACAACAGGTGGTTGGTACATTGACTCAGGTGCTTCAAAGCACATGACCCCTCATAGGGATTGGTTTGATACCTTTGTGGGGATTTGTGATGGACAAGAGGTGTGCCTAGGTGACAACTCAACACACAAGGTCAAGGGAAAGGGAACAATACCTGTAAAGCTTCCATCAGGAGAAGTCAAAGTCATTAAGAATGTCTTATATGTACCAGGACTTGCTAAAATCTTCTTTCAATAGGAGCTATGTAATAGATCCTAACACCACAATAGGGCAAACACTAACTGATCCACCCATCCTTGCCTACTCCCTGATATAGAGTAAGCCTCTCCTAGCCCAGTGCGAGGATTGATAGCATGCAACTGCCAAGTGTCGGCCACGTGGCACTGACGTGGCCGACTGCACGTCGGGACCCAACTGGGGGCCCTGTATTGCTGACAGGGTCCCTAGACTGTGTTAGGCTCGCCATAGCTATTGTCACAAGCCAGTGTCTCCAAGCTCGTGAATCCAGAAGCCGGTGTGTAGAATGAACCTCCCAACCATAGGCATTCCCTCGTTGAGTCCTTCTACCTGCTATTCCCGTCAACTAGCACATGGCATCCACCTGTGGGTGATCAGTCCACTTGGCATGCCTAGCCCTTGTGACCTATGAATACCGAGTGACTCATAGGGTACCACCCCCGTGCCCCGCCAAAGACCTGTGACCCTCTTGGTCACCCTGACTACTTGTCGGCTAGCATCTCGTCACTGACGGCTAGGGTCCAACGGTCAAGACACACCGCATCTCTGACAACTTGTCAGGCGGCCACACCGGGTCACTGCTCGAGACGCACCAGTCCCAACTTGGGACAGATGTCCTCCTCGGTCACTGGCCCTTGCCAATACTTGGCCTCAGGCCCTCTGGTGACCGGCCGTGCCAAGGTCATGATAGAGTCGTAACTGGACTCTAACAGCTATAAACCATGCTGGGGCACACTACTCACACTCTCTTGCCCTGTTGGTCGTGTACGCTGCTGGACACGACCCTAACTGTGGTATCTGACCTATCTGTGTTCTCTAGGGGCACTGGTCACGAGCTCGTAACACTCCCTCCCCCTTAAGAACCGTCTTGGTCCTTTAAGACAAAGTCTGGAAAAATCTTGCGAAGGACGCTGCCTCTTTCCCAAGTGGCATTCTCAACAGGCTGATCATTCCACTTAACCAGATATTCTCGGTATAGAGTACGACGAGTCTGCGTCTCTCTACTATCAAGAATCTCCTCTGGTTCATGTGGAGGTTGTTGAGGATCCAATGGGAGAACTAGAACATTGTCCCCTACCAAATTTTCTGATCTGGTTAAGGCTTTTCGTAACTGACTTACATGAAAGACTCCCAGTTTGAAGCTCCAAAATGGCGTCAAAATTTCCGGTTCCTTGAGTACAGTAGCTCGTTGATCTGATTATAGATGTGGGGCTCCAGAAAACGAGGCAAAGAACTCCAAAAAGTGCCAAACTTTCTGAGGTTGATAGTTGCCTACCCTCGCTGATCTGACAGCACCTAAGTTGGTCCACAAAAACCAAATTTGAAACCAAAAATCACTTCCAAATTCTGGATTTTCGATGGCACCCTGCTCGCTGATCTGTGGCAGCCCTGAAACTTCCCAAAAATCGAGTAAAATCCGGAAAGGATGCAAGAAAACTCTGGAAAAATCCAGTTCCTACCCTCGCTGACTCGGAAGCAACCTGCTTGGCCCGATTTCTTTTGATTTGGGGCCCAAAGGTGTTTCAATTTCTGATTTTTTTCTACAATTCTAGTAGCGCTGGACCTATACCAAGCTTTGTGCTCTGGAACCGTTGAGAATTTACTAAATCTCCACTCAAAAATCAGAATTAAAGCCTGATCTGGCAGCGCTGGACCTGCTTTGTAGATTTCTGAAAACTTGAAGAAGTTCTGAGCAATCTAGCTACGTTCTCCACTGCTGAAAACTGAATTCCCTAGGATGGAGATGGCTCTGATACCAGTGTAATAGATCCTAACACCACAGTAGGGCAAACACTAACTAATCCACTCAACCTTGCCTACTCCCTGATATAGAGTAAGCCCCTCCTAGCCCAGTGTGAGGACTGATAGCATGCAACTGCCAAGTGTCGACCACATGGCATTGACGTGGCCGACTGCACGTCAGGACCCAACTGGGGGCCCTGTCCTGCTGACAGGGTCCCTAGACTGTGTTAGGCCCGCCATAGCTATGGACCGTGCTGGGGCACACTACTCACACTGTCTTGCCCTGTTGGTCGTGTACGCTGGACACGACCCTGACTGTGGTATCTGACCTATCTGTGTTCTCTAGGGTTCGGCACTGGTCACGAGCTCGTAACAAGCTATCACTCAACAAAATATGAAAGTAGAATTTGATGCTACTTCTTGTCTTGTGTTGGACTTGAGTGATAATATGAAGGTTGTGGCCAAAGGATTGCAGGAAGATAATCTATACAGGTTGTACACTTCTATCCCTAGTCAGCATGCTTATACAGCAAAAGGAAGTGATGTGGATAGATTGTGGCATGAGAGGTATGGACATCTTGGCTACCAAAGCATGCAGGTGTTGAACCAGCATCATATGGTGGAGGGGCTTCCAGTTGTTAAGCCAAGCTCTTCAGTTTGTGAGGCTTGCGCTATGGGAAAACAACCAAGACATAAGTTTCCCAGGAGAGCACCACCAGGGCAGCAGGCATACTTGACTTGGTACATTCAAATTTGTGGGGGCCAACCCAAACCAAATCTACAGGGGGGCATATTACTTCATGACCTTTATTGATGACTTCTCACGCAAGATTTGGATTTATTTCTTGAAGTTAAAATCTGAAGCATTCAAGTACTTCCTGCATTTCAAAGCTTTGGTAGAAGAACATTCAGGAAAGAAGATAAAGATGCTCAGGTCAGATGGTGGTGGAGAGTTCATTAAGGCGGAATTTGTGGAATTTTGCAAGGCCAATGGGATCAAAAGGCAGCTTACAGCTCCTCATACCCCTCAGCAAAACGGCGTAGCAGAGAGAAAGAACCGAACTATTGTGGAGTGTGCAAGGTCAATGCTCAAGGCAAAGGGGTTGCCCAACTCTTTTTGGGGCGAGGCAATGCACACAGCAATGTTTCTGTTGAATAGAAGTCCAACAAAAGTTGTGGAAGGCAAGACTCCAGAAGAGGCATTTAGCGGCATCAAGCCCAAGGTGGGCGCTTTGCGAGTGTTTGGTTGTACAGCCTATGCCCATATTCCCAAGGATAACAGGAAGAAGCTGGATGCAAAATCAGCAAAGTGTATTTTCTTGGGATACAGTGAAGTAAGCAAAGCTTACCGACTTTACGATCTTGCTAGCAAGAAGAGGATCATAAGTCGAGATGTGATCTTTGAAGAAGATCAAACGCCTCCTATAGAGGAACTTGAGATGGAGGATGGTACAAGTGAATTTGTGCCAATACTTGATGATCCACATCCATATATTGGGGAGCCTCAGGATGATCATATGAGTGATCAAGAGGAAGAATCCGAGGAGGCTAGGAAGCGGAAGGAAAGGGGCAAATCTGTTGAGTCCTATTCACCGTCTTCATCACCAACTGCAAGGAAGAAGTTTCCCAAGTGGTATTGGCAAACTGTGCAGGATGGTTTGATATTGGATGAGGGAGAGAGCAGCAATCCAGGGGCTAGGAGGTCCCAAAAGCAAGCCCAGCAGCATGAACACCAGGAGACAAACTATGCACTTATGACCACTATTTTCGATTCACAAGATCCGCATACATTCGTTGAGGCAGCAGATGAGAAGGTATGGCAACATCTATGCAAGAGGAGTACGACTCCATTCTCAAGAATGATACATGGGATTTGGTGAAGCTACCAAAAGGGAAGCGTCCTATTGGCTGTAAGTGGGGCTACAGGACCAAATACAAATCGGATGGGAGCATGGAAAAGCATAAGGCAAGGCTGGTTGCTAAAGGCTATGCACAAAAGGAGGGCTTGGACTATGATGAGACGTTTGCACCGGTAGCTAAGATGACGTCTATCAGGTTGGTTTTAGCATTGGCTGCATTTTTTGGTTGGGAGGTCCATCAAATGGACGTGAAGAATGCTTTTCTCAATGGACAGTTCGCTGAAGAAGTCTACATGGAACAGCCACAAGGTTTTGAGGCTAAGGGCAAGGAAACTATGTTATGCAGGCTTAAGAAGGCCTTATATGGTTTGAAGCAGGCACCCAGAGCCTGGTATAGTCGTATTGACGACTATTTTGGCAAGGAGCAATTCATAAAGAGTCAGTCGGATTGCAACCTGTTCGTGAAGGAGGAAGATGGGAACATTGTTTTGATAGTTCTCTATGTGGATGACTTGGTCATCACGGGTAACAATGGGCAGCTTATTGAAAAGGTGAAGGCTCATCTATCAAATGAGTTCGAGATGAAGGATTTGGGTTTAATCCACTATTGTCTTGGCTTGGAGGTTTGGAAAAAGGAAAACTGTGTGTTTATTTCCCAAGCTAACTATGCATGTGAAGTCTTGAACAGGTTCAACATGCAGGATTGCAAACCCGTTTCCACACCCATTGATACCAGCAGTAAGCCATCTAGAGATGATGGCACTCCTTTTGTGGACGAGACTCTTTATAGGCAGCTTATGGATAGCCTGATTTATCTCACCACTACGAGACCAGACATTTCCTGTGCGGTTGGTGTAGCAAGCCAGTTCATGAGTTCTCCAACTGAAGCAGCCAAAAGGGTTGTGAGGTATGTCAAAGGGACAACATGCTATGGGATTGAGTACACAGATGACGGAAAGCTTCAGCTTGGAGGCTTTACCGATTCGGATTGGGCAGGTGATAGGGATGATCGAACGTCGACCACAGGTTACACTTTCAACCTTGGTTGAGGGGCCATTTCTTGGTGCAGCAAGAAACAGCCCACAGTTACCTTATCATCGACAGAGGCTGAGTACAGGGCAACGGCAAAATCTACCTGCGAGGCAATATGGCTCAGGAGACTTCTTGGGGAGGTGCAGATTCCACAGGATGGTCCTACTATTCTTCAGTGTGACAGCCAGAGTTGCATCTAGCTTGCCAAAAATCCTGTGTACCATGCTCGTACGAAGCATATTGAGGCGGATCAGCACTTCTTACGAGAGAAGATACAAAGGGGAGAAATTCAGCTCGAGTACTGTGATACCAACGATCAAGCAGCAAATATCTTTACTAAGGCACTTAGTAGAGAAAAAATTGAAAAGTTTCGTAGCATGCTAGGTGTTGTATACTTGTAACTTGTAAGTTGTGCATAAGACATGGGGGTAAAACATTTATGTACATAGTACACCCCACTTGTGCTAATTAGGCAAGTAATATCAAGTAGGTTGAGGACCCATGTGGGTTCTAGAGCTAGAATTAGCAAGACACCACCTCTATACATTACATGCTAAATGTAGCCCAAAGTTTGGAGGGGTTTCCACGCCCTACTACACTTTGAATAATCATTCAAGTTGTGTGAGCTTTGAAGTCCTCTCTCTCTTGCGTTTGTGTTCTACTCCATAGCTGGTTTTTTCAAGCTTTCATATTGTGCTTACTATGCTGTTATGATACTCCATAGCTAGGCCTTGGAATTTGTCAGGATATGTTGAGCCTCAGAAACTTGCATACTCATAGTTGCCTGTTCTGGACGAACACGTTCTGGAACGCATTCTGGAACTTGAGCAATTTTTATTTTTTTAACAAAGAAAAAAAAAGGAATACTCTTCAACCTATAAAAAATACGCTAGAGATCGCTGGAGTCATCTACACTGGCTAGATGTAGATGGTTGAGAGAGATATGTGTGATTGAGACAGCCATCCAGTAGATCAGATTTTGACAGCTACTATGGTCGGAACAGGCAACTATTGTAGCACTATTGCAAATCCCACCGATGTTGTGATGGTTCATATGCAGGGGCCAGACCAGGCTTCTCTAGGAGGTAAGTTTTTGTTCATGTGAAATAATATCATGCAGATGGTCAATCATTTATGATTCACAAGCTATCAATACTCAATGTCAGGATGAGATAATGCCTACCCTTTATTCCCTATACTTTGCTATTCTCATCATGAAAGGTTGTTGGGTCTACATTTAGCAGAGTGACATTATTACAGGTCGCCTGGGGCTTGTGGGCTGTAAAGCATATGACAAGCTGAAAGTGGATGACTAACTACCTCCTATTACAGTACTTTCAGTATTGAAACTACCAGAAACCCTGGAAGCTGAAATGAAACTTGTGGATTCACCTCAATTCATGTTAACTCTTGGTTTTGTGAAATATATTCTTTCTGCCTTTCAACTACTATAGACCTGTTTTTTTGAATTAACAGGTTTACAAAACCGGAACAGGTTTCTAAAATGTAAATGTTGCTTGGTCATAGTGTATAAACGACTTTAGGAGTTCGAAACTTCACACTATCATTAGCATTCCATTAGCTAGACTCAAAGCCATTGTTAAGACTATGCAAAAAAGAAAGAACTTTTTCCTTCCTGGTCCTACCTTACAAAACAGGTCTTTTACATAGAACATGATTATTGGCGAAGTCAATGTTCATACTTATTCTACTCATACTTGATTCTAAGGTTTGTGTTTGGAATCTTTCAGCACAATGTGAGGAATGACAATAGTTTGTTCATCTGATTTGCTGTCTTTCCTAGCCAAAAGGATGGAAACCATAAAACATTTTATTAATTGAACAAAGCAGCGCAGGAGAAAGTGTGGCATCAAAGTGAGAAAGATGATACTGCAAGTTCTCCTCCAAGATAAGCCTAGATCTAACAAGCCCTCTCTAGAAAACCAGCAAGCAGCACTGCAAGAAATGGTCATCAAATGTTTCAAAAGTGGCTGAAATTTGTAAAACATGTACATAATCAGGCAATGAAATTTGCAAGTCACAACTACTTGAATGAAAAGAAAAATTGTACAAAACCAGCAGCACGCATTCTGATTTCATATGGCCCAAAATGTGAGAAAAAGCCTGGCCAACATGAACTAAAATGGATTCAAATATGATGAGAATTGTTGAGCTGAAAAACACCGGAGAATGTAACAATGATCTGAAACTGTACCAAATCTGCACCAATCGGATCTAGGAGTTGTTGCTAGTGGACACCAACAAAAACATGCCGCAAATGTCTAACTAGATGAATCAAAAGGAGCTCAAATTGCAAGCAGTAATAACGACAGATGCTATAGTCTAAATGCAGAACTATAAATTAGTGGGCAACAAGTGAAAAAACTCTAAAGTTGTCCAGCTTCTTTCCTATTTTGTTGCTTGTATCTGAAAATAAAAGCTGACAGGTAATGGGGAGACATATACAATATTTTCCAAATTGTATGTAGCAAATACTCGAGTGCCTCAGTCTTGTTACGTATCGCCTTGAGCTTCCTTCAACTACTTGAGCATGTGAGACATCTTTCCTGATGATCCAGAGCTGGTCCCTGTTTCACCTACTGCTACAATACAGGTTTGGCTACAGCATAGTCGCCGAAGGCGGTACATCTAGTTATGAACTAAATAAATCACAGATTTTAGCATCAATGAAGCATAAAGATAAAACATGAGCCAGCAATACTAATCCCTACAAGAATAGCATAGATGCATCACAATGTTCATGAACATAGCCATACAAGCCATGGATAGCTAAACCTAATTAGGACTAAGAAATTTCACCTTCTTCAGAATCTAAACTACTGATTCATGTTGCCCATTTACTTTCCCCCACCCTAGCCACTCTACTTAATCACGATGATGTCTCTAGATTCCAATCCTACTCATACACCACCACCATCCACTGTATTCACAAAAATGGTGACCCCATGATCCCTTGCAACTATTGCACCATCATGATTGAACATGTTCTCACAGAGCTACATGGCACCATGCTTCAATCTGTAGTGAGCTCAGAGGCCAAGTCCAGGAATTATATGCTTTGGGCCAGGCAAGGTTCTGAGGCCACTACTCTACCACCACCATATCCTCACTCTTCGGGCTCTTTTCGAGGAAGCTCTAGGCACATGAAAGAGAGGGTTTATTGTTGTTTTGTGGACTTCAAGAAAGTCACTCCTTGCTCAGAGACTTCATGAACTTGGTTTCTCCACTAACTCTATTTTGGTTGGTGATGGCTCTTTATGAGAGAGTTTTGGACTGTTTCCTACACGACAATGGTATTTCTGAGCATATTTGGAGCACCATTGGGCGAAGCAAGGTTGCTCTCTCTCACCAGTTCTCTTTGAATTATACATTGATGAGTTGGAGAGGATCATTTCCCAGTGTGGTGGATCTAGTTGTAGTCTAGGCAACATTTTGATTGCCATTTGTCTTGACTCTTTATGCCAATGATGTGGTACTGGTCTCTCCGACTAGAGAGGGGTTATAGCGACAATTGGATTGCCTACATGCCTTTTGAACCCGTTGGGGCTTGGGGGTGAACATTGCGAAGACCGAGGTTATGGTCCTCAATACTTCTAGGGCTTTCATACAACGTCAAGAGATTATTTTTGATAAAAAGCTCCTAGATGTGGTTTCTTCATACACGTACTTGGGGATGCTTTTCATTCGTCTTACATTCAGTATGACACAGGCAGATACCACTCAACTTGGGAAGAGCCACTCTTCCCTTGTTTAGTTAGAGAGGTTTTGTTTCCGGAAGTCCATTTGGAATCCTCCGAGTAAGCGTAGACTTTTTGATACCATTGTCACCCCCACAGCCTTATATGTAGCAGAGACATGGCGTACCGGTCTTTCCTTCTAACACTAGACCGGTATCTCGAGACTTCAGACGACCATATTAGCTCGCATCATTCGAGCAAAGCCATCCGTCCCACATGAGCTCATCCCTGCCGAGTGGGCTGCAAGCCACCACCATCTCTCTCTCACACACACCCTACATGCCACCAGTTTGACTCCTGCCCTCATGCATGAAGGCAGCTCTCTCATGTGCCAACCCGTGACATGATTTGGCCATTCTTGCTACCTCTATACCATGCTACTGATAAGCAAGCCATCCAGTAGACGGCCTCATTGTCAGCCTAAATCAACAATGAAGCCCTACTCAGCACTTTTGTCAGTCCCAGGAGCTTGGCAGAAGTCTGTTTGCTACAAACAATAGCTTAATTAGTTGCGACACCAACCTCTTCCAGCCTACCTACAGTCATGTTGATCAACAACTTGCACCAGGCTAAATTAATCTCTGGCACTAAACCTGCAGCTCGCATGATTCACAATCCAAGGCGTTGGGTCCAAATTGTCGAAGCAGGTCTTATCTGTAGAGCAAGCCACAATGAATCTGCACAACAGTAACAGAAACAAAAAAAACGTACAGCAGAACTACTTTAGTAACAGTGTGAAACATCCTCATTTCTCAGGGATGTAACACCAATAATGACCATACGACTAATAATTACTGAAGTGATGAATGAAGAGCCTAAGTTCAGAAACACCAGGGGGCACAAGACCAAACGAGCTTTCTAGAATTTATCCCTGAATGTGAGAGACCAACCAAATGTAATAGAAGATATTCTCAAGCTCAATGGGTCATGACATGCTTTGACAAACCATGAAAACTTTTTTCAATGAAGGATGTACTTCCTGTTTGAAATATGTCAAGAATATTATCCACTGCTAAAGGAAACTAAAAATAGTCCTTTCCCGCATATCAATAAACAAACACTTACGCGGTTTTGATGCTCTCAGCAGCTTCACAAAGGTTTGGGTCACCTTCAACAAGGTATATAAGGCGTTTAAGGCCACATCTCTGCACATTGGCATTTCAACCATCAACTACTTTCAAATTTCTAAAACTAGTGGCCCAAACATGATAATTGTTTAGAATGTGAGGATACTCTTCCAAAATCAAAAGTGTCAATGTGTATACTACATAGGTTGGCAATCTATAAACATGGAGATAACTAGTTGCAAAATAAAGATGCAAAGTGCTATAAGTCAAGAATGTTGCCACAAAAATGCGAAATCAATAATGTGAAATAAGTAAATCACTAAAACGGTCACATTCACTTAAAACAACAATCTTCTCAAGAAGTAATGTCTGAGATTATCACTAACAAACCAGAACATGCTTTCTCCATATTGACCAACCACTTAACTACATCAAGGATATAGCAAAAAGCTGCAAAATGGACATGAGAAGACACTGGACCATGAAAATATTATAAGAGGACAACCTATATGAACAATAATAGCCCTTAAACTTAACAAAAAGAGGAAATGAAAGTGAAAGGTAAAAGGTGGAACTGCAGAAGTAGAGGCTGAGAAAGAACTACTCATCCTGATTTTGCCTCTCTCTTCCCCAAATCCCTCAAAAACCGAGCAAATTTGGTGTTTTTTCACACTTTCTCCCTCATGAAAGGGGCACACTCTCTCTAGGACGAGCTCCGAGACGAGCATGAGCTCGTCAAATCCCCAAACGTGTAGAATGAATCTCCTCCCATCCTTAGGTAATCCTTATAGCTCCTATGTACTATTCCAATTCCAAGGCATGTGGCATCCATGCATAGACTGACTGCCCACTCCGGTCGACTGCCCAGGCCCATATAACCACAGACGGCTCTATCAATGGCGCGACAACTATGCATTGCTATGCCTACTCCAACGTGCACCACTACACTACGTCAACAACTATGATGCACCACGCACAACTGATGGGGGCCTATCGACATGGCTGGTAAACGATGGTCATAGGACTGCTCCCTGTGAGATCATGGATTGGGTCCGAACAGGTTCTCTCTGACATGGTTCACCAACATCATCCAACCTATTCACAAGAGTGGTGACCCTACGAATACTGAGAATTATTGAACCATCATGATAGGCCACATTGTGGCGAAACTTAATGGCACCATCCTCCAAACAACAGAGAGCAACGAGCCAGAGATTCAAAGACTACACACATTGGGTCATGCAGGTATAAGAGCTTACCATTCTACTATTGAGGCCAGGTCCAATTCGTTGGGAGTACTATTGGAGTGAAGCAAGGTTGATCCCTCTCTCCCACACTTTTGATTATATATTGACGAGCTAGAGCGTGTCATTGATCATGCTGGTGGTATTGAATGTAGACATTCTTATCTCTAGTTTATGATATGTGCATGATGTGGCACTAATTTCATCTACAACATAAGGGTTACAGAGACTTTTGGATAGACTGCATTCATTTGGGGATTGACGAGGTCTGACTATTGTTTCATGGACCTTTTCAAAGCACCTTCTCAAAAAGGGTTTGAAACGAGAAAGAATCAGCAACCCTGAAAAAGAATCAGTGAATTGATTTTAGGATTTTTTATGTTTTGGAGGGCATTTCATTACTAGCCTTCTATTATGGCAAAAACAAGTGCTTTTCTAATCTTTGAATTGTAGTGTCAAATTAATTAATCAATGATCAATCTTGAATCCTAACTTGGTAGTTAGAACTCCCAAGTCCCACCGATTGTCATGATTCATATGTAACTCCCGAGTCCCACAACTTGTCAAGATCCATACTATATAGTACATACATTGATGGTCTAAGACTCAAGGGTGTCCTACAACATCCCTCAGCATGTCTCGACTCTCTCTCAACCCTAAATCTAACATTAATCTCTAACTTCCAACACTCATCACACTAATCAGTACTCACACACTAATCACTAATCACACAGTAACTTAGATTCTATTGTCTAACACTAATCTAATCTAATCTAATCTGCTCTCTCTCTCTCTCTCTCTCTCTCTCTCTCTCTCTCTCTCTCTCTCTCTCTCTCTCCAACGTACTACATCCCAGCAGACCTGGCCCCAGCAGAGCCCATCAGTCCAGCAGCGGACTAGCGGATCTTCCAGTCTAGCGGACCCCATTCCTGCTGAAGACCTCCAACGGACCATTTCTTCCAGCGCTGTGAAGGCTTCTCTAGCTTGCTTTATCTGGTGCTGACCTGATCCGCCATGCCTCCACGCAAGAAAGTGCCTACTCCTCCTCACCCTGCTTCCACATCACTCGCCACCTCACTCCCCCTTGATGCCACCTCACTCCCCCCCCCCCTCGTTGATGGCTCATCCCTACCCCTCGCTGTTGACCCCTGCTCCATCCCCCCCCCCCCCCCCCCCCCCCCCCCCCTCGTTCCTGCCTCATCAGACCCCCTAACCCTCATTGATGGTGACTCCACCCCCGTTGCTGACCCCTGCCCTCTCATTGCTGACCCCTGCCCCCTCGTTGATAAGGAATCCACCATCATTGACGCCCTTGCCCCCTCAGCCCTCACTGATACCTCCCCAACCCTCGCTGAAGTCCTATCCCACCCCTGTTGCTGACCCCTGCCCTCTCGTTGCTGACCCCTGCCCCCTCGTTGATAAGGAATCCACCATCATTGACGCCCTTGCCCCCTCAGCCCTCACTGATACCTCCCCAACCCTCGCTGAAGTCCTATCTATTGATTTACCCCCACCCCTCGCTGCTGCTACTTCTACCTTCTCTGATGCTGACGTGCCCCTCGCTACAGCTACCCCTGTTGCTACCACATCTGCTACCACCTCAGTTGTTGATGTTGACTCCTTAGCTGCTGTTTTTGACCCACCCTCCCTCGTTGCGGCTGTTCCTATCTCTTTGCCTAACGGCATCCTTCCTATTCCCAACTCCCAAGAAGCTAGCTCCTCTGTCTACAACACACATCCCATACACTCCCCCAAATCAATCGAGCTTTTCTCCTCTTGGGAAGCTGACCGAATGAAAGCAGATTTCCAGCTCTTGAAACAAGAACTTTCACAACAGAAGGGAATAGTGATCTCTCTTCTCAAAGAAAAAAACGTGTTGCAGTCCAAAGTTGCTTCACTGGAACAAGTGATCAGTACTAAACAGGTTGCAGCCTCAGACTCGGCTACCACCATGAGACGGGAGCTCAAAAATAAGATTGAACAACACAAAGAGGAAACCTTCTCACGGGCAGCAGTATTGAAGAAAGGCACCAAACCTAGTGCCCCCATCTCCTCTGTCATCTCAGCCACCATTTCAGAAGAGCGGTCAAGGGATCAAAAGTCACATAACATCAGGGTTCGTGGGATACCAGATACACAGGATGCCATTGCCGAAGCTACAAGGTTTCTTGAGACCACCCTAGGACATGTGACAGATGGGTTAGACACAGCCTGGAGACCACCAGAGATGCAGGTACACTGATCATTCGCTTCACATCCTTAGCCAGTCGGAGAGAGGCTTTACGATGTCGAGCCAAACTACGCGGCACTACCATATACATGGATGATGATCTCACTTATATTCAGGTTGAGGAGAGACCCATCGAACTAGAGACATTGAAGATCTGGAATCCGAACTACCGACGCTCTTGCCCCTACATTATCCACTCTCCTCAACCATCATGTTGTTGAAAGCTTCCCATCTTCCTGGTGCACCAACATCATACATCCCATCCATAAAAATGGTGACCCCATGTTACTTGGTAATTATCGCACTATCATGATCGGGCATGTTCTCACGAAGTTATATGGCACCATCCTTCAGTCTACAGTTAGCTCAAAGGTAGAGTCCAGGAGATTGCATGCATTGGGTCAGTCAGGGTTCCGCACTCATTACTCCACTACTGATCATATCTTCACACTTCGAGCTCTCATTGAGGAAGCTAGGCACAGGAAGGAAAAGGTTTACTGTTGTTTTGTGGACTTCGGGAAAGCCTTTGACTCTGTCCCACGCTCTCTACTTATCCAGCGACTTCGCGACCTGGGTTTCTCGACAAATATTATTCTAGCTGTCATGGCTCTCTATGAGAGGGTTTTGGGGTGCTTTCGTCATAGCAGTGGCATTTTTGAGTAGATCCAGAGTGCTACTGGGGTTAAACGGATGCTCTCTTTCACCAGTTCTTTTTGGACTATACATCGATGAGCTGGAGCGGGTCATTTCTCAGTGTGGCGGGGACGGTTGCAGGCTTGGTCTTATCGCTATCCTTCTATATGCAGATGATGTGGTGCTTGCCTCTCATACCAACGAGGGCTTACAGAGACAGCTGGATTGCTTACACACCTTTTGTACTCAGTGGGGTTTAGGGGTGAACCTCTCGAAGACCAAAATCATGGTCTTCGATACCTCTCGGGCTTTCATGCAGCGTCAGGAGCTTACCTTTGATGGACGGCCTCTAGAGGTGGTTCCTTCCTATTCTTACCTTGGTGTGCTCTTCACTGGTCCTACTTTCAGTATGAGACAGGCAGCTACTTCTAGACTCGGGAAGGGTCATTCTTCCCTGGTCCAGTTGGAGAGATTCTGCTTCCGTAAGTCTATTCGGGATGCCCCGAGTAAGTGCAGACTTTTTGACACCATCGTCACCCTTTCGGCCATGTATGCAGTAGAGATATGGTGTACAGGCCTCTACTCCTCACATTGGGCTAGCATTTCACATTTACAGACCACTATGCTAGCTCACATGATTCGGGCGAAACCCTTTGTCCCACATGACATCATTCTTGCAGAGTTTGTCACCCCCCCTATCCAGATAGAGGCAGCCTTCCAGCTTATCACCGTACATCCAGAGGGCTCGGGCACTTCCTGATACAGAGCAGAGATACACAGAGCTTGCACTCATGTCCTCACACCATCTTCAGACTCAGGGGTACCGGTTGTCATGGTTCTCCCAGGCATCACACTTCCTCATGGAGACATTCGGTATCGATATCATGGATCTCCCATTGGGCACACACCAGTACAATAGACGGTTTTTATACAGAGCATATCTTGACCGTACTTGGCAACGCCAATTAGGGGTTAAGCCTGATCACTACCGGATACACTTCCTGGAGCAGGATGTCGCTGGACTCCCAGTCTTACCTCGATATTTGTCTTCAAGACTATCACACAGTCTCCACTTCACCTTGGGACAGTTCAGAGTCTCCTCGCACCAGTTGGCTATCGAGACTGGCAAATTCCAAGGTACACCACGAGAGGAGAGATTGTGCCAGCTATGTTCTTTACATGAGGTAGAGTCCGAGGAGCACTTCATCTTCAAATGCCCCATGTACTATGCGATCAGAGGGAGATACCACTGCCTGTTCCGGGACATGCCTACCACACTCAAATCACTTATTGCATATGAGGATCCTCGCTATGTTGCGCTCATGTACGTGAAATGGTCTTGCTGCGACAGGATATGTACCAGTCAGTTCATCAGCCACGTTCTAGCTCTCAGGCTCAGATTACATCATTCTTCTCCAAGAGACGACCACGCCAAGACCCCGAGTCAGATGATGATGACGATGATACACCCCCTCACAGATCTCAGAGACAGTGCGTCACTCACGGTCATGTGGCATCCCGCACTACCCGCCCTGTTATGCGAGCACACCGGTCTCATCCTACTAGACGACGACAGCGACGGCGACGATCCATACTACCTCCTGCTACAGCTCTTATTACATCCTTCTTTAGCAGTAGTACTAGATGATATGTTTCTACTTTGAATAGCTATTTTTGCTCCCACTTATGGACAGTTTATAGTTTACTGTTATATTGTTCATCTTTTATGCATAGTTTTCTTTCTTGGAGACGTTTATATACGCTCCCAGGGTTACCACATACTTGACATGTACTCTTATTGGTGCATGGAAAAGACATTTATAAAGCTTTCTTTCTTTCTCACCACCCCCCCCCCCCCCTTGATGTCCGCCCACCCCCTGCCCCCGCTGCTTGTCCAGACCCTGCCTTTGTTGCCTGTCCACCCCCAGCCCTCGCTGTCTGCTCCCCACCGCTGCTCGTTGATCTGCTGCTAACCGATGATGTGGCAACGTTTCTTGCCACGCAGGCAGCGCTGCCTGTTGATGTGCCCATTGATGCAACACCCCCCCCCCCCCCCCCCCCCCCCCCCCCCGCCTCTGCTCTTCCTTCCCCTCTCTCATCTTCTTCTTCTTCCAGCTCTTCTGCATCTTCATTGATCTCCAATCCTATCAATCTGGCCATTCCTACCGGCCTCCTGCCTATTCCTATTTCCCACGAATCCACAGTTCCCCAATCTACAGTACCTATCCCATATACTCCCTCCAAATCAACTGAACTATTTTCCTCCTGGGAGGCTGACCAAATGAAAGCGGATTTCCAGCTTTTGAAACAGGAATTTTCACAACTGAAGGGAATAGTGGTCACTTTACTCAAGGAAAAGAACTTGTTGCAATCCAAAGTTGCCTCATTGGAACAAGCGATCAATACTAAACAAGTTGCGGCCTCGGAATCGGCTACCACCATGATATGGGAACTTGAAAATAAGATGGAACAACATAAAGAAAAAACCCTCTCATGGGCAACAGTATTGAAGAAAGGCACCAAGCCTAGCGCTCCCATCTCCTCGGCCATCTCAGCCACCATTTCGGAAGGGCGGTCAAGGGAGCAAAAGGCCCATAACATTAGGGTTCGTGGCATACCGGACACACAGGATGCCATTGCCAAGGCTACGAGATTTCTCGAGACCCCTACAGGACATGTGACAGATGGGCTAGATACAGCTTGGAGGACCACTAGAGATGCAGCTACATTGATCGTTCGCTTCACATCCCTAGACAGTCGCAGAGAGGCTTTATGTTGTAGAGCCCCGTTACATGACACTACCATATATATGGATGACGATCTTACCTATATCCAGGTTGAGGAGAGGCGTAAAGCCTTCTAGGTGGCTCGAGAGACTGGTAGATGGGCTATATATCGAGATGGCTAGATATGATTTGCTGTTGGCACCCCTAGCAGTTCCCAGAGCTAGGAGGGGCCCCCGGGATTGGGAGCATCCCGAGGCCCCATCCATACCATCTTCAGATTGGGGTATGGAACTGTGATGGCATCCACTCATCTTCTACAGCAGGTGATCTGATTGACTTTATCACTGGACGAGACCTGTTGTTTTTCATGGAGACTCACGAGAGCCAGGTGCGCGGTTTACCCACCTTCCTGGGATACAGATGGGATTCAATATACATATCTGAGACTAGATCAGCCAGTGGTCGTGGTTCGAGAGGAGTGGCTTGTCTATACAAAGAGTCCCTTCATCAGATGTTTGAGTTTGTCAGGCACGATGAGCATGCACGGTATATTTGGCTTCGTATCACAGGACGAGCGATTGGTTTGGACAAGGATATCTTCATTGCTGCCTGCTATTTTCCTCCAGAGTCCTCCTCCTTTGTTGAGGGTGTTGGCTCACCTTATTTGGACCTTTCAGTGGATATCATCAAATTTGCAGAGCAAGGGCATATTTTCCTCACTGGGGATTTTAATGCCCGAACAGCTTCACGACAGACAAAGTTCCATGATGCTACAGATCAGATGCGAGTTCATGCCCTTGATACTAACAACTTGGAGATCACCAGGATTTCTGATGATGGACCGAGACCTATTACTTCATATGGTGAGTAGCTGTTACAGTTTGGTGAGGCACATGAGTTAGCCATTTATAATGGCCTACCTCATTGGCCTAATTCTGGCAACTATACTTGTCACCCTCAAAGTGGCTGTCATAGTGTAGTTGATTACCTCATGGGATCTGTTACGAGCTCGTAACCAGTGCCGAACCCTAGAGAACACAGATAGGTCAGATACCACAGTCAGGGTCGTGTCCAGCGTACATGACCAACAGGGCAAGACAGTGTGAGTAGTGTGCCCCAGCACGGTCCATAGCTATGGCGGGCCTAACACAGCCTAGGGACCCTGTCAGCAGGATAGGGCCCCCAGTTGGGTCCCGACGTGCAGTCGGCCACGTCAGTGCCACGTGGCCGACACTTGGCAGTTGCATGCTACCAGTCCTCACACTGGGCTAGGAGGGGCTTACTCTATATCAGGGAGTAGGCAAGGTTGGGTGGATCAGTTAGTGTTTGCCCTACTGTGGTGTTAGGATCTATTACACTGGTATCAGAGCCATCTCCATCCTAGGGAGTGTTTCTCAGATTCTCAGAGAGGAATAGAGGAGGAGGATCGTTGTAGGAGCAGCCTTCAAACTTCTGATTTCCACTGAGAAATCACAGTAGCAAGGAGTCAGATTCCAAGTGTAGGTAACTCGCTGAAAAAACAGCTCTTTCTCACTGAGTTCAGAGGATTCTTCGTAGTTTTCCCAGCGAAATTAGAGTAGGAAGAAGCCAGCACCTCCATCGCTGTACAGTCAGAGACCTACATCCGATTTCCAGGGAAAAAAGTTACTAGTTCTCAGCGAGTTGGAAGCCAAAAAAGAGGAGCAGGGCCAGCGCTGCCAGTGCTTCTGAAAATCTGGTTTTTCAACAAGTTTTTGGGCCCCAACGTCAGAGATTTGGAGCAAGAGGATTCCTACCAGATCAGCGAGTAGGAGACTTCTGAAATTTCAGAACTCAGAAGGGTTTTTGGACTTCAGATTTGCCTTTTTGTGGACAAGTTGGATTGCAATCAGACCAGCGAGCTACTATCCTCAAAAAACCGGGAAATTTAGTACCGTTTTGAAGCCTCAAACTGGCATTTTTCGGAACAGCAGGTCTGAAATTTTGGGGAGAGAGCTGAAAGGGTTCCTCTTCATTCTTTCTTTGGAAGTACAGTCCTCAGAAACAGCTAAGTCATCTTTCCTTTCCCTTGTATAGTTGTAAATTAGTCTTTTAGACTTTTTTCCTTCAGAAGTTAAGGTAGCTCTCTTTCAGTTTCGAAGATGACCACTCCTCAGGGACCTGATCAACCCCAGGAGAGAGGCTTCGACGAACTTGAAACAGAAGCCTTGGCTTACAGAAAAGGGAAGGAACCCATGGAAGTAGAAGAACAGGAACAGTTCGCCGAAGAACTCGACGAACTGGTTACCAAGGAGCAGTTCCTCCAATTGGTAACAGAAGTGGATGAACTGAAGCTGGCATTAGCCAATTTCAAGTCCAGTGTGGACGACTCGTTTGCTGAACTCAAAAACTTGATTTTGAGCTCCGCGAAAGGAAGCCTTCCCTCCACTTCTCAGTTATCCCCTTCTCCACTTCCATCAGTTTCGGGTGAGACTTTACGGTCTCACCCCAGTGTTTTTAAAGATTTAAAGCCTCCTACTTTTAATGGGGAAGAGAAGGATAGAAATGCAGATATTCTACAAACCTTCCTCAGCAAATGGAAGAACATTCATGCTCTTAAACAGACCCCTGACCATTTGCAAGCAATTGAGGCCAGTCTTTCTTTAGGGCCTATGGCCTATAAGTGGTGGTTAAATCTCCAGGAGACTGGGCAGACTCCCCGGTCATGGAAAGCTTTTGAAGAAGCTTTCCTAAGAGAATTTCTACCAGAGAATGAACTTGATAGAGCCTGGGAAGCCTGGGAAAGAACAGTAATGGACAAGTCCCTCATCCAATATATCTCGCAGTATCGAGAAGCAATTTTAAAGATTAAAAATATGGATGACTATCAAAAAATTAGGGGATTTGTCCGTGGTCCTCAAAGATGAATATAAAGTAGAGGTCCAGAGAAACTCGCCTACTACCCTTGAGCAAGCTCTCAGATATGCTCAAATCTATGATGATTCAGTGGGTAGGAAGAGAGCGAGACAGCAACCACTTTCTGAGCAGTTTCCTCAGAAAGACTTTCAATTTAAAAAGAAATTTTTAAAAAGAAAGAAAGAAGATAAATTTAAAGGTGAAGCTCCTCAGAAACGCCCTTCACTCATACAGCCCTTAAAACCAGATGATTTTGAGAAAGCCAAACAAGAACGTTTGTGCTTTGTGTGTATGGGCAAGGGACACACAGTCAGACAGTGTCCCAAGGGGCCTTTCACTAAAAATCATCCTTGTTCAGACTGTATGTTTCCCAAGTGACTCGGCAGCTTCCGAGATCAAAGTGTATCATGAAGATCATGAACACTGTTGCCAGCTGACCTCTGCAATGCTAGCGAGACCCTTCAGCTTTGGGCCGCATGACCTAGTACGTATGCATGGGAAAGTTGGTAACCAGTCAGTAAGAGTCATGGTTGATGATGGGGCAACCCATAATTTCATCAACCACACCCTGGTTAAAAAGCTTAAACTACCAGAAGTACCTAGTCAGCATAGGTACATAGTTTCATTAGCTAAGGGTGAAGATAAAAAAATATGGGAAACTATGGTAAGTAAGTTAAATCTTGGTATTCAGGGGTACCAAGATCAAATAAACTTTCAGATAATGCACCTGGATCGAACAGACATTGTTCTCGGGAGAGATTGGCTCTACAGTTTAGGACCTTCCCTCCACAGAAACTATCAGGAGAACACCCTCAGCTTTCAGTATAAAGGCCGAGAGATCCAGTTGCATGGGGAGCATGATGTTCCCAACAGCCCTATGGTCTGCAGTTCAGAGCTCTGTCAGCTAATCGGAGACGAAGACCATAGGTATTCTTATGTGACTTTCAGTTTATTCCTGAAGTTTCTATTTCCAGTTCTATTCAGCAGAAAATCAGTAAATTAGAAACTTTATTGTCTAAATTTAAAGATGTTTTTCCTGAAGATTTGCCACATGGTTTACCACCTAGCAGAGAGGTAGATCATGTAATAAACCTAGTACCAGGTACAGCACCTGTTTCTAAACCTCCGTATCGGGTCAGCCGAACAGAGGATGAAGAAATAACTAGGCAGTTAACAGACTATCTTGGGAAAGGCCAAATTCAGACCAGTAGTTCACCATGGGCCTCACCAGTCCTATTGGTGAAAAAGAAGGAGGGGTCTATGCGTCTTTGCGTAGATTACAGAGCCCTCAATAAAGTCACAATTAAGAATAAATACCCTATGCCTCGGGCAGACGAGTTGTTTGATCAACTCGACGGGGCTAAGTTTTTCAGTAAAATAGACCTCAGATCGGGATATCATCAAGTCCGTATAAAATCGGAAGATGTCTCGAAAACAGCTTTTAGGACTCGTCACGGTCATTATGAGTTTAAGGTGATGCCATTTGGGCTCACAAATGCTCCAGCTACCTTTATGACCTTGATGAACAGTGTCCTCAGACCATACTTGGGTAAGTTTGTAGTCGTATTTTTAGATGACATCCTCGTCTACAGCAAAACGAGGAAGGAGCATCTAAAACACCTCAGAAAGGTGTTTCGACTGCTCAGAAAGCATAAGCTTTATGCTAAACAATCCAAGTGTGAATTCTTCGTTGAAGAAGTAGCATATTTGGGTCACATTATCTCTTCAGATGGGATTAAGATGGACCCAAATAAGGTTAAAGCCATACTCAGTTGGCTGAGACCTCAGAATATTTTGGAACTTCAAATCTTTCTTGGTCTGGCGGGATATTACAGACGATTTGTCAAGGAATATGCTCAGATAGCAGTCCCTATGACAAATCTCCTTAAGGGGAAGGGAAAGGAGTTCATTTGGAAGTCCGCACAACAGGAGAACTTTGATGCTCTCAAAACAGTCTTAGCTACAGCACCAGTTTCAAAGGTCGTCGACCCCAATCAGCCATTTGTGGTCGAAACAGATGCTAGCGACTTTGCAGTAGGTGCTGTGCTAACTCAGGGTGGACGACCAGTTGCGTTCGAGAGTTAAAAACTCGAGCCAGCACAGACTAGGTATAGTGCCTATGAAAAGGAACTCTTTTCTATAGTCCATGCCCTTAAGACTTGGAGGCATTATTTGTATGGTGCCAACTTTGAGGTCCTGACAGACCATGAGAGTCTCAGATACCTTTGCAATCAACCTGAGCTTAAAGGTCGGAAAGCTCGTTGGGCAGAGTTGATGCAAGAGTTTGACATGTCTATCAGATATAGGCGTGGAAAATTCAATACAGTAGCAGATGCCCTTAGCAGAATGCCTATAATAAACGAGCTGAGTTTTACTCAGATTCGTAATGAGTTACTCGAGTCCTTGAGAGGGAAATGCCAGCATGATGCATTCTTCTCTATTATCTGGAACTCAGTCCAGAACAGACAGTTACAGACTCCAGAACCAGTTCCCGGGGCTGGTGCCAGTTCATCCAAGAATACGGCAGCTTCCGTTGAGGATGATGATGAGTCCGAGTATACGTCATCAGATGACGTTGAGGATTCTGAGCCTGTATTACCCAAGCAAACCCCAGTGGTTGAGGGTCAGTTGACTCAAGGATTCAAATGGAAACAGTATTCCATTCAAGATGAGTACTTGCTCTATAGAGATAGAGTATGTGTCCCCAATTCAGAGGATTATAGGCAGCAGGTCCTATATGAATGTCATGACAATCCTAGCGCGGGACACCCAGGCATACAGAAGACCTATGAGCTTCTTCGTAGGCAATTTTTCTGGCCCAGTATGAAAAAGGACGTCCACCAGTATGTAACCAGTTGCCAGAAATGTCAAGTAAATAAAGCAGAGCGTTTAAAGGCAGGAGGGTTGTTGCATCCCTTAGAAATACCAGCTGGTAAATGGGAGAGTATCTCCATGGATTTTATAGTAGGCCTGCCTAAAACCCAAAAGGGTAATGACGCTATATGGGTCACAGTTGACCGTCTGACCAAAATGGCTCATTTTATTCCGACCAAAACAACCGTTAGAGCTCCAGAGTTAGCGAGGTTGTTTGTAGACGGGCTATTTAAATTGTACGGTCTACCTTCCGGCATAGTCAGCGACCGGGACAGTAAGTTTACTGGAAATTTTTGGAAGGCAGTATTCCATCATCTCCATACTAAACTTAATATGAGTACCACCGACCATCCACAGACGGACGGTCAAACAGAAAGGGTAAATCAAGTGCTGGAGGATATGCTTCGTGCATACGTCAGCAAGAGGCAGACTAATTGGGAGGAGTATCTCTCGATATTAGAGTTTGCTTACAACAGTACCAAACATTCAGCTACGGGATACAGCCCATTTATGCTGATGTACGGTTTTCAGCCACGCTCACCCACAGCTGTAGGGTTTAAACAAGAAAAAGTTGAAGCAGCCGGAAACTTTTTAGAAGACCTAAACCAGATGATAGAACATGCTAAGCGTAGCATTAGACAATCCCAGGATCGAGCCAGGCATTATGCATCAGCGATGTGCAGTTCTCCACTGGTGAGAGAGTCTACTTGAGAGTCCCAGTTGACTCTAAAACCCTCAAATCAGGAGTGTGTGCTAAGTTGTCTCCAAGGTATTGTGGTCCCTTTACCATCAGTAGGAGACTAGGCGAGGTCACCTATGAACTAGAACTCCCACACAGCAGTAAGGTTTTTCCAGTCTTTCATGTAAGTCAGTTACGAAAAGCCTTAACCAGATCAGATAATCTGGTAGGGGACAGTGTTCTAGTTCTCCCATTGGATCCTCAACAACCTCCACATGAGCCAGAGGAGATTCTTGATAGTAGAGAGACGCAGACTCGTCATACTCTATACCGAGAATATCTGGTTAAGTGGAATGATCAGCCTGTTGAGAATGCCACTTGGGAAAGAGGCAGCGTCCTTCACAAGATTTTTCCAGACTTTGTCTTAGAGGACCAAGACGGTTCTTAAGGGGGAGGGAGTGTTACGAGCTCGTAACCAGTGCCGAACCCTAGAGAACACAGATAGGTCAGATACCACAGTCAGGGTCGTGTCCAGCGTACATGACCAACAGGGCAAGACAGTGTGAGTAGTGTGCCCCAGCACGGTCCATAGCTATGGCGGGCCTAACACAGCCTAGGGACCCTGTCAGCAGGATAGGGCCCCCAGTTGGGTCCCGACGTGCAGTCGGCCACGTCAGTGCCACGTGGCCGACACTTGGCAGTTGCATGCTACCAGTCCTCACACTGGGCTAGGAGGGGCTTACTCTATATCAGGGAGTAGGCAAGGTTGGGTGGATCAGTTAGTGTTTGCCCTACTGTGGTGTTAGGATCTATTACAGGATCACCGTCATCCATCCCTATCATTCATAGATTCCATATCTCCCCTACCACCCTCTCTGATCATTCATTCTTATCCTTCGCTATTGGCCACCTTCCACCATTACAACCTCTACACCAGTCCATCCTTCCCCGTGCACCCAAATACACCTTCCACCCCCTCTCCATCCCACTCTGCCAGGAATCCCTCACCTCCTTACTTCACTCTTTTCCACACAGTGAACCGCTGGAGTCACAAGCCACCTTCCTCACCACCTATCTCCACACTGCTGCTACCTTGGCTTTCCCCTCTAAACCTCATAAACACAAACCAGTCCATCCACGATCATCCTGACCTTTCCATCCACCATGGTATGACACGGAATGTCGATCCCTTCACCACTCTGTCACACATGCTCGTTTCCACGCCCGCCATCTCCTCCACTCCTCACGGCAATTGTATAATCGTACACTTCGACGCAAAAAACGTGCCTATGATGACTCCGAAGGTAATATTGTTTCCATTTGAATCCTTGAGTCAACTGACCCTCAACCACTGGGGTTTGCTTGGGTAATACAGGCTCAGAATCCTCAACGTCATCTGACGACATATACTCGGACTCATCATCATCCTCAACGGAAGCTGTCGTATTCTTGGATGAACTGGCACCAGCCCCGGGAACTGGTTCTGGAGTCTGTAACTGTCTGCTTTGGACTGACTTCCAAATAGTAGAGAAGAATGCATCATGCTGGCACTTCCCTCTCAAGGACTCAAGTAACTCATTACGAATCTGAGTAAAACTCAGCTCGTTTATCATAGGCATTCTGCTAAGGGCATCTGCTACTGTACTTCCACAGAGAGAATCAAGAAAAGCCCTTCTCAGCTCTTCCTCAACTGCTAGCATAAACACTAAATTGTAAGGAAGGAATCAAATCTTCAAGCCAAGATCATTGAAACTGATATCAAAACAATGGAAAAATTAAGAAACATAATGAAAATATAGAGAAAATGGATTAAGTTTTTGATTTAAGTATCACATGTGCCCTTACCATCAATCGTAATTTTTGTTGTTTATATCGAGTATCTTTGATGGACGTCCACAAGTCATCAACTGCCTTTCTTTCAACAATGAAATCCAATACGTATTCTGTTTCATGAAATTTATCTCGAGCTATCCAAGTAGCATCTCCAATTGGGAGATGCCGAATCTGACCAGACAAGCACCATAAATGCAATGAATGAACATGTTTAGAAATTAAGGTCCTATGTTGCAAAAATCTAATCACCATGTGTCATTTTCAGTTGCATCATAGAGCACAAACCTCAACCTCAACTTGATATTGACTTCGCAACCGGTTCGCAAAATTGGGCTTGTAATTGAGCCTGAAGATGCAAAAAACTTGTCACACCCCAATTTATTTTGTCAAAAGAATATAGAGTAGGCATCATAATAAACCATGCAACAAGATGATGCGTATGCATAGCGTGCTCTTCAATAAAGATGAAACTTGTCAGCATCACCATTTCTTTCCTAATCAACTATCAATATTCTCAATAAGTGAAATCGTAAATTAGAAAACATAAGCTTTTCTAATACTTTTCATACTAGCAAGGTAGTTGATAGGATGATTTTATACAAGTCAACAAGCCATCACCAAGGACTCCATGGCTGTCACAAAACCCCATTCTCAGATTTTGCAGCTATTCGTCAATTATCTAAATGTTACAAAAGAAAAGCTAGAGGCAGTCAATGAATGCGTCTTCTCAACCTATTGATATCGAGTCCAGATAATGCTGAACAAAATCAAAGCTACAACCATAAAATATCAATCCATAGGTATATTCTTATGAAATTAATATGGATAAAAGTAACCTCGACCTACGTTCTAGTGTTGATCGTACGTGTAAATATGTGGAAGGTGTAGAGTTCATTCTGGGGCTGCATCACCTTTCAAAAGCCGTTTTTTGAAATATGTTCACTTGAAGCTACAAATCTTGGGTCCTTTTCTCCTGTGTGATTGGCTTGATAGAGTAGGAGAGCAAGCTGGAAGAGACCAACAATGAATCAGATTGGAGCTGGCCATCGAAGGGAGGCAGATTTTGGCAGCTTCTTCACCACCTATCACTTGCTAAAGTTTCTATCACACCTGGGAAGCCTACTTCCCTACTTGGCAGTGTATTTAGTGGACAATTTGGCAACCTCGTCACCACATATCGCTTGCTGGCTTTTCTGTCACAATTGGGCAGCTTGGGTGCCCTCATTTGTGGTGAACTTTTTGGCACTTCCTTGCTGGATTTTTTTGACACATTGGAAGCCGCACCTTGGACAATACCAAACACAATCTCTCGTTATATGCCTTCACAGAACCAATTTGTTCCAATCAATAACACATTTCCATATAATAATCTATGAAAGCTTCCATACAAAACTCCTTGAAGTTATCCTATATTTGTCGTGTCAACTCCTGGTCATGTAGCACTTTTTTCCACCAATTAAAAGCTTTTCCACAAAAGTAAGATGTTGCCAATGTAATCTTGCCTTGATTGAAACTCAAATATAGCTGAGAATTCTCATCCAATCAATAATTTTCAATATTATGGAAATGTACTTAGAATCCCTTGCCCAATGTATGGTAGATTATAATTATGAAATTGTAAATGGCTAAGTCACCGGCCTGTGGAGACAATTGTAAATTGCAATGTAAATATCTGTTATAGTGACTAAATTCGAGATGGCCAAGGGGGTACTGGGTCTCATAAGAGTCTGCTGCTGGACTAACCTCCTAAAAAGTAGGAAGGGTTGACTGGTCAACGTGACATGTGTCATATGCTCACTGGGACACTTGGTCCAGTGCATGAGTGACACTTGTCAGACGGTCAATGGACAGGTCAACAAGACGTGTCATATGCTCATTGGGACACTTGGTCCAATGTATGAGCGACACGTGTCAGACTGTCCACCTACTAGCTTGCCTATGTGTCAGGGTACTGCCAAGTGGCAAGTGTCGGCTGTGCATGGAGTTTGCCATGTGTCGACGTTAGGATGTGTCAGGGTTAAGGGGTGCTTGAGGGGATATAGTGTGAGCCTAATCAGGCATTCCTCATGATGGTATTCCTATGCAGCTATGGTTGGGAGGAGACTTGCAGCGGGTGTATTTACTTGGGGTTTGTGAGCTTGTGTGCAACATTTGGTATCAGAGCAGTTACTTTCAAAACTTGTGTGGGATTTCGCATCTTCAGTTAGGGTTTGGAGCATTCTTGGAGAGCCAGCGCCCTACTGCAAGTGATCTGTTGGCAGATTTGGAGCCCATAAGATAGCAGATTGAAGCCCTATGGTGGATTGCTGATCTGCAGGCAGCCTTTGAGCATTTTCTAATACGCGGCTTGATTATTCTTTCGCTTTTGTGAAAATCCAGCCCACATAGGATTTGTTAATCTGTTTGTAACTTCTTCAATACTCAGTATTTTTCAGAACTGTCAGTTGCAATAAGCTTCTTGTGGTAGGTCGCTGGTAGGGTAGGGCTTTTCGCCTTCTGATTCGGTGATCATCCATAGTTTTTGGCCAATTGTCAGTTTGAAACCCCAGTTTGCTGGTTTTTGGAGAAGAAGAGTCTATGTGTAGTTAGAACTTGGCTGTAGGAGATCTATTCTATCCAATTCTTCTAGGAATTCAGGGCAACCTATCTGTGTAGTGATTTGAGGTGCTGAGAGCCTGGTTTTGCTATGTTTCTGCTACCTATTTTTTCTGCTATGGCATCCGCAAGCAACACCAGTCAAGATCCACAGAGATTAGATGCTATATATTCCAAGGTGGATACTATCGAAGCTACTCTTAAGCTGATTCTGGAGCAACTCAAAGGTAAAGGGGTTAGTGTTCCTGAGAGAGTCAGTGGTACAGCTATGGAAGCAGAAAGGACATTGTCAACGGGCCATGAAGCTAAGTTGGGGTTTCGAAAGAGAAATCTACCTACTATCAAAGATTTACAACCTCCGAAGTGTAGGAAATCAAAGTGCCAAGATCCTTCTAACATTCAATCTCCATATACAAGAAGAAGAAAAAGAGGAAGAAGAAGAAGAGGGAGAGGGTTAGGCGCCCTCAAGGAGAGAGAAAGTAGTAGCAATGCTTGAAAGGGAATAAATTACAAATGAACAAAGAGTAGATATAAATAGGCCTTCCAAGGGCCTAGACTTTTCCAAACTCTAAGTTCTAGAACCTTCCAAGACCCACTACTAATTATAGGGCACCCCCAAAAGTCAAGATAGGGTCCCTTAACATAATTAGACTTTACTTGGACCCACAAATTACTACTGGACCAAAATTGGGTCCAACTCAACTAAAATTGACTTAACATGGTCTAAATAGTAAACCTGACCCATGGTTACACAAGTCTCGACCTTTTGGGTCAAAGTAACCTATGGGAAACTAACATTATCATTTATTACTTCTAACACGAAGTTCACTGGAGCAGTATCTATGAGAACTATTGATGCCGTTGAGAATTGGTTGCAAAAGTGGGAGAAAGCATTCCAGATGTGTGGCATAGACGATGAAACTGAGATGATTGCTGAAGCCACATATCGTTTTCAAGAGTCAGCACAAAGGTGGTGGAAGAAGGTGGAAAAGGATGACCTAGTTCCAACCACATGGGAGGCATTCCGGCAAATGTTTGCGCAAAACTGGGTGCCTATGGATGAAAACAACAGAGCCATGCAACAATGGTCTTATTTGAAGCAGGGTAACTTGAGCGTGCAGGACTACGCAGACAAGTACCGAGAGGCTTTGTTACGCATTCCTCAAGAAGTTCCTATGTACATGCAAATATTTCACTTTGTGGAGGGACTTCGAGAGAGTATTCGCCCTTTCGTGCGGAAGGAGCAAATTCATGATTTGCGGGGAGCCATCCAGATGGCTTTGTATTATGAAGATGGAAAAAAAGGCCCGGATCCTGTTGCGATAGCTGGTACAGGTGGTCAGCAACCTTGGGGACGCAAGGGCAAATGGAACAAAAACAGAAAGTTTGAAGGTCAAACCAATCAGTGGCAAGCTCCGGGTGACCAAAGGAAAAAGGGTGCAGGGGTTCCAAAAGGCAAAGGGTTGTATGGGCAGCCCAATGCCCAAAAGGGTCAGCGTCCATCAATGTTGTCGCCTCAAGACCAAGAACGTGCAAAGCGGGAGAACCTCTGTTTTGGATGTTTAAGACAGCATAGGTGGAAGGAATGTCCACGGAACTTGATGCGGACCACATATAATCTTCAGGTGGACCAAATGAACCAGGTTGATGACCCTATGACAGTGGAAGAGATCGAGCAGGAAGCCAATCCAGATGTTCCACGCCTCATGAATGTTTCGGTGGTCAGGAGAGTGGACACGGCTCCACCAGCGCTTTTGTCAAAATCGGCTCGCCAAGGGTATCAATTTCCTAACACTTCTCTTATTGCTATGCAAGGACAGCTGTAGAGATGTTCAGGTTCTATTTGACACTGGGTCCTCTCATAATGTGTTGAATTCAACTTTAATACGGAAGTTAGGTGTGAATACTCAACCATCCCAGTACCAATACACAGTGGAAATGGCTGATGGAAAGGGTACAAAGATTTGGGATAAGAGGGTTGTGGGCATTCCACTAACTGTACAAAGCTACACAGAAGAGTTGGATTTTGAAATAACACGGCTTGCGCGGTTTGATGTGGTGTTGGGCATTTGTTGGCACACGATGCAGAAGCCACACATAGCCTGGGATACTCATGTGTATGAATTCCAGTTTGATGGTGTGATAAATGCCCTTCGTGGTGAGCGGGATGTGCCTCCTGGACCGCTTGTTTCAGCTACGCAGTTGCGTAGGATCCATTGTGAGTGCATGTGTGTTTGCTTTCTACTTGATATGTCTACTAACTAGTCAGAGTAGCATGCAGTGTGTGCAAACCAGTACTATTGCCAATTTGGATCAAGAGATTAAGAGAGAGTTTTCAGATGTGTTCATAGATGATCTTCCATCTGTTTTACCTCCTAAGAGGAATGTTGAACATAAGATTGATCATGTTAGAGTTCGTGAAGAGGATGTACACAAGACTGCCTTCAAAACTCGGTTCGGTCACTATGAGTATCTTGTGATGCCATTTGGATTGACTAATGCCCCAGCTACATTCATGATGATGATGAATGATGTGCTCAGACCGTATATGGGTAAATTTGTCGTAAACTTTGTTGATGACATTCTGACTTACAGTGCAGGTGAGGTCAAGCATATGGCTCACCTTAGGACTGTGTTGTCTACTTTGAGGGAAAACACTTTGTTTGCCAATAGTAAAAAAAGTGAATCGTTTAAAAAAGAGATTGAGTATCTTGGTCATGTAGTGTCTGTTGATGGAGTAAGGCCAGATCCTAAGAAGGTTGTTGTGATCGTTGCGTGGCCTGTGCCAGCTGATTTGACAACACTCTGTTCTTTTCTTGGATTGGCAGTATTCTATAGAAAATATGTTAAAAAATACTCCTATATTGCAGCATCTTTGACTGATTTGACTCAAAAGAATAGATTTGGTGAGTGGACTGAACTGCAGCAAGCAAGCTTTGATCAGTTGAAACAAGCTATTGCTGAGTGCGTCACTCTAAAGATTGTAGACCCTCAAAAGCCCTATGTTATAGATATGTATGCGAGTGACATTGTTGTGGGAGCTGTTCTAATGCAAGAGGGTAGGCCTGTGGCCTTTGAGAGCAAGAAGCTCAACCATGCTCAGAAAATTTATCCAACTCATGAAAAGGAGTTATAGTTCATGCATTAAAGGCATGGAGGCATTATCTGTATGGATCGGAATTTGAGGTATTCACTGATCATGATACCTTGAGATACTTTTGTAAGCAGCCAGACCTTAGAGGCCGGCAAGCCAGATGGTCTGAGCTCATGCAGGAATTCCTTATGGAGATTCGGTACAAGAAAGGTGCCGAGAATCGTGTGGCAAATGCACTATCTCGTGTGGAGTATCAAATGTCATTTGTAGTCATTGAAAATGACTTATTGTCTAAGATAAGAAAGGCTCAGCGGGAAGATCCTCACTATAAGAAAGTGGAACAGGAGGTGAGTCATGGCCATGCAGAGTCTCAAGAGGAGAGCTCTTCTACCTTGGTTCGCACTTATCTTAAGTATTCCTTAGAAGATGGAATAGTGATGAGAAATGGCAAGGCTCTTATTCCGGCTTGTGAGGTGCTGCGAAAGAGGATCTTGCATCTCTGTCACGATAGCCCTAGTGCTAGTCATCCTGGTGTGGATAGGACCTATGAGTTGATACGACGTAACTTTTGGTGGTCGAGACTTAAGAAAGAAGTAAACCATTATGTGACACATTGTTTTAAGTGTCAAGTTAATAAGGCTGAAAGGATTAAAGTGCTTGGATTATTACGCCCGTTACGTATACCAGAAGGGAGATGGGAGAGTATTTCCATGGACTTTATTACATGTTTACCGCATACGCAGCAACAACATAATGCTATCCTAGTTGTGGTTGACAGACTCACGAAAATGGCTCATTTTATCCCAACTAGTAATAAGATTGATGCACCTGGTACGGCTGATTTGTTTATATAGCATGTATCAGACTTCATGGATTACCTAGATCCATTGTGTCTGACAGAGATTCTCGTTTTACTGGCAATTTTTGGACTGTAGTATTTGAGAAGTTAGAGGTGCAGTTGGGAATGCGTAGTTCTGATCATCCTGAAACAGATGGGCAGACTGAGAGAGTTAACCAAACCTTGGAAGACATGCTTAGGGCGTATGTGAGTGAAAGGCAAGCGCAATGGGAACGTTACCTACCATTGTTGGAGTTTGCCTACAATGATAAAAAGAATGCATCTACTAAGATGAGTCCTTTCAAGCTAAATTATGGTTTTAGACCAGCCAATCCAGTTACTATAGGTATGCCTCATAAGACACCTAGTGCTACGGAATGTCTAACTCACATGCAACAGATGTTGGAGTTAGCAAAGGAAAATGTAAAAGCGGCGATGGATCGGGCAAAGACATATGCTGATCTCAATCGTACGCCAAGAGAGTTCGAGGAAGGAGATATGGTATTTCTCAGGATTCCAAAGGACTCGAAAACCCTAAAGACAGGGAAGTGTTATAAGTTGTCACCTAGATACTGTGGACCTTGGAAAATTGTTAAAAAGATTAATAGCGTTGCTTATGAATTGGATTTGCCTGTTGGTTGTAAGGTTCATCCTGTTTTTCATGTTTCACGCTTAAAGAAGGTTTTACATGATGGTGGTAACTTGTTGGCTGATGGCCTTGTATTGTTTCAGGAGCATGGGGAGGTGATGCATGGACCAGCGAGAGTATTGGACTGGATGTTAGAAATAAATGACTATGCTAAAGTTAATCCATAGGCTACTTTGACCCAAAAGGTCGAGATTTGTGTAACCATGGGTATTTAGTTATTTGGGCCATCTTAAGTTTGTCTTAAGTTCAGTTGGACCCAATTTTGGTCATGTACTGACTCGTGGGTCCTTAGGGGTCTAATTTTGTTTAGGGGCCCTATCTTGACTTTTGGGAGTGCCCTACATTTAGTAAGTGGTTAACTTTAGGGTTTGGTGGCATTTGGTCACATCCAGGTAGAGTACTTAGATGCTCATTGTTACCTAGGGGGTATCGGCTAGGGAACCTAACATAAGTATTAGACTTAACTAGGTCTAGTAACCATGAAGTTGGACTTGGAATCACGAGCCAAGTTGGGCCCAAGATGAATATTAATTAATAACCTTGAGGATGTCAAGGTTAATGGGGCCTAAGGTGATATTTTAACATTTGGAGGATCTAGAGTCCCGTGCGCCCAAATGCATGCAGTCCCTTTCATTCTAGCACATGCAGATGCACATGCATGAGGAAGACTCCTTCTCTCCTTTCTTTAAGAAGGCTAGAATGAGTCTTCCTCTCCTTTCTTTAATAAGGCTAGGATGGCGTGGAGAGAGCATTCGTTATGCTCTTGGCTAGTTTGGAGAGGAGAGCTCTCTCTTCTTCCCTCTCATGTTGGTGCTATGGGACACTAGTAGGAGGTGAATTTGGAGAAGCTAGGCGAAGGAGAACTCCATTATTTTTGTGGCTGCTCGGAGGAGCTACTATCTTTAGTTTTAGTGGCTATGGTTGGGTAGTAACAAAGAAGATGATTCCAAGTGTTTGCTGAAAACTATCAATCATAAAGGAGATCCTAAAAGTGGTATCAGAGCGAGGTAGATTGTTGGTTTTTCAGCTCCTCCATTGCTTCATTTTTTGGTGTGTGGTTAATGCTGGTTGCAGGTCTTCTTGATCAATTTCTGGCAACCAGCCGATTCATTCCTAGAGAGGCCGACTCTCTCTCTAATGACCTGCAGTCCAAACCTTTCGTTCCTCGGAGAGAGAGAGCCATTAACTCTGATCTGGACAGCATGAAGACAGCTGGGATAGCTATAATCCTAAACTAATTTATTTGCTCATCTTGTGTTGATTAAATTCAGGATTCTTAAATCTGAAAATCGTTCAATTTTTGGTGCTGCCGTAAGCTATCTAATAGAATTTGCATGTGGTTGCATGTGGATTGCATGTGGTTGCGTGTTAATTTTAATTAATTGCATGTGGCTACATGTAGCTGCATGTACATGCATGTAATTTAGAAGAACAAATTTGACGAAATTTGTTCCTCCTAAAGTATCATTGTTTCCATGCAAATTATTTTCACATAAGGATCCTTTGGAAAGGACGTAAATCCTAAAGGATTAGAGGATAAAGTAGTGCCTTTGAAGAGGAATTGTTCCTAAAGGCTTACTTTTTTCTACCTTTTGTAGGATGGCATCTATAGGAGGGAATCCAATGGACACTACAACTCCTTCAAGTTCTAATGATCCGACTACTCCTACAATTAGTGATCTTACGATAGGTGCAATATTGCTACAGGATGGAATCCGATAGCATATGAGAGCAAGAAGTTGAATCCTGCTCAAAGTAGATATTCTACTTATGAGAAGGAACTTTTTGCTACTATTCATGCACTCAAGATTTGGAGACACTACCTTTATGGTTCCAAATTTGAAGTGCATGCCGATCACCAGTCACAGATTTACGGGGAAGGAAGGCTAAATGGGCTGAATTAATGCAGGAATTTGATTTTCAGATCAAATACTACAGGGGAGAGGAGAATCAGGTTGTTGATGCTCTCAGCAGATTACCTGAAATAAATCAGCTGTGTTTTGTAGAAATCTCCGCTGATATTTATCAGTCCCTAGTAGTTCTTTATGAATCGGACACAACCTTTGGTAGGATTTGGAGTCAAGTCCTCACCGGAATGCGGGAAACTACAAAACCTACTAAGGTGGAGTCTGATTATTCCATTCGTAATGGAATGCTTTTCCGAAAAGAGAAAGTTTGTGTGCCTCAAAACACTTATGTCCGGAATCGAATTCTACATGAGTGTCACGATAGTCCTAGTGCCGAGCACCCGAGCATTCAGAGAACTCTTGATTTAGTCAAGAAATTGTTTTATTGGCCGAAGAAGAAAAATGATATAGAGCATTATGTTTTGAAATGCACACAATGCCAGATGAAATTAAGGCTGAAAGGTTGAAGATGGGAGGTTTACTACACCCATTGGATATTCCTAATCATAAATGGGAAAGTATATCCATGGATTTTATCGTTGGTTTGCCAAGAACAACAAATGGTCACGATGCTATTTGGGTTGTAGTGGATAGGCTAACTAAGTTAGCACAGTTTATCCCTACAAAGACCACAGTCAAGACCTCAGAGTTAGCACAACTTTTTGTAGAAAAATTGTTTAGACTGTATGGTCTACCTTGTGATATAGTTAGTGACAAAGACCCTAAGTTTACGAGGCACTTCTGGCAAGCAGTGCTTCGACGATTAGAGACAACTTTAAGTATGAGTTCCTCAAACCATCCAGAATCTGACGGTCAAACTAAGAGAACTAACCAAACTATGGAAGATATGCTACGTGCATATTTTCCTATCAACAGTCTGAATGGGAGAAGTATTTGCCTTTGGTGGAGTTTGCCTATAATAGTGCAAAACATTCAGCCACTGGCTTTAGCCCGTTTATGTTGATGTATGGTTTTCAACAGAAATCACCTATTTCAGTAGGACTCAAAGGGATTAGAGACCAGGCTGCCTCTGATTTCTTGGCTGATATGCAAGAGATGTTGCAAATAGCCAAGGATAGCATTAGAAGTGCTCAAGATAGGGCACAATTCTTGGTCGATCAGTCTGAGAGTTTGAAGTAGGAGATTTTGTTTACCTTAACATTTTGAAGGAATCTCGGGGATTGAAGAAGAAAAACTGTGGGAAGTTAGCTTCCAGGTATTGTGGACCCTTTAAAATAATCCAAAAGATTAATAAGGTTGCATATAAGTTGGATTTACCTTCTAACATCGGAGTACATCTTGTGTTCCATGTTAGTCTACTCAAATCTTATTTGGGTAGTGGAGAAATCCTTATTTCTTCAGATAATATAGACCAACTTAGATCCCTTTCTGAGTTTATTCCACTAGAACCGGAGTTCATTGTTGATGTTCGATATAAGAAACTTCGTAATAAGGAAGTTCCGGTATAAAAGGAACATCTGATGAAGATGATACCTGGGAAGCTGAGTCCTTTTTGAGAAGGAAATTTCCTAATATTTTCTTAGGAAAAAACTAAATTAAGGGGAAAGAACGAATTCTAGTACCCATGAAGTTGGACTTGATTCTTACAGCAGGTGGTAAGCGTACCTTTCTTTTATTTTCTCATTATTTAGTTTGTTTACCATCATTGGTGTATATTTTGCAATGATTGCAGGTGATGGGGCAAGAAAATTCCCTTCCTTCCCCGGATTTGATTCTCATGAATGCATGTGTGGACTTCTAGGTTTGCGCTGGAAGAGCAAGCCAAAAGATTCCCTTTGTTCCCAGATTGCTTTCTTCCTTGGTTGCCAACTGTAATAGCAGCCGAATGCTATTGCAAACCACATCATCATACTTCTACATCTTAAGGGCAATGCATGTCAATCTTGCTATGAAGGCAGTGCTTTGTTGAATCTACAAGAGTACACATATAGTTATATTTGTTTGTGATGGAAAGTTTGATTAACAGATCAAGATCCCGTATAAGAGCATCATTTTATGGAAAATTGGTGGCTCAATCCATCTGCTGGCTCTACTGGCTAGAGTAATATTACATGATTGTGCTCTCCATCTTATTGATGTAGCTCCAGGGTGATGCAGGTAGTCAACTGTATACAAATGGCTGTGCATGTACCAATTTCGGGTATGCATGTGACTCTGGCAGTTTGTCTGTACTTTGCATAACTCTGGTTGGGTGGAGAGTTATCACCATGATGTATTTGTTGTGATTGTTGGAAGAAAATTTCTAGCATTTTTGCCTGATTGTTGATCAGACTGTTATAGTGGAGTGGGGTCTACCTCCAGATTTTTAGATACAATTGAGGCTCAACACTACCAGATCTAGCATGGTATTTAGCGTCGGAAAGAGTTGCTTTCCTTTACAGAGACACTTTCCTCCTCACCAGACAGGACAAGCAGACGTTTCAGTGTTCACAGACAGCTTCACGAGCAACAGGTTTAGCATACACCACAAGCATTAGGACAGAGATAGGACTCACATCATACACAATGATAACATTTCAAGTCATAAGAGTATCGTCCATAGAGTAGGGCCTAATATTGGACACGTCATTTTTATATACTACTCCGAGCGTGCCAGTGAGTATGACCGCATTTGTGGTGATTCTCTTGATTGATTAGATAGCTCAGCACAAACATGGGATGTAGTCTTTTGGAGTTATGTACTGTTTTTGGTACAGAACAAAAAAAAAATTTCTTGTGTGTGGGTTAGTTCTAATAAGAGCTTGCACACACACACACACACACACACACACACAGCCTGTACATGTGATTCAGGTGATTTTGTTGATTTTAAAGCAATGATCACAATCTTATGTATTGACGTGCAAAACAGTCAACAGAAAATTTACTGAACAATTTTCATTGCCTTTAAAAGCAGAAAGCACTCTGTTGATACAATAACGACTCAGAGGGTTACATCTTCAATACAGCAATGTCAAGTACTTGCAATTCGGATTGACTGTGCTTTGTGGAGAAAGCTTTAGAATTCTCTGTAAGAATTCTCCAAACAACACATGGGTGATCTTACAGCTGCACTTTCCACCATGGGAAAGTACTGTCAGGATTGAACAGTGACATATACAAGTCCCCTTATGTACGACTAAAAAGCCTAGCTTGTAACAGAATAATTATTCAAACTCTTGAATAATCTCCGGTACTTCCACCAATAACTACCAAGCAACAAAGATTTCCCACACAAACAATAAGCAAAGCCTTTGTTGCAAAGCTTTTGAACTTGAGAGATAATTATGCTACCAACACTATTTGGAAGCAATGGTTATTCAGAACTTTGCCAAAGAAAATTTTACAGTGACTAATTTCATCAGAAAATGAGCTATACACTTTTTGCACAAAAGTTTATGAGATATGCAGGATCAAAATGGTATAAAAATTGCAATTGCAGTGTGAACAACAATGAAGAAAAATAGCATACCCCTTATTAGCCTTTGTAAAATGCTCACGATCATCCAGAAGAAGAATGACATCATATATATCAGAGAACCTCTCTCCAATTTTTAATGGTGGTATCACTAGAGAATCAGTATCTAATATTCGCTCATTACTCCTTGTCTTCATTAAGTTGTCACATTCAACAAGTCCTGCAGAAGTAGCAATTTCCACAAAGTTACTAAAGTTGAACTCCCTCATTATTGCACCACATCTTATCCTTTGTCAGAACACACGTCTAGCCCCAGCGTTCTCAAAAGTAAAATTTAGTTTTATAAAAAGAGCAGTGATCTTAATGCTGAGCTTGTAATGATCGAAACAGTTCAAAAAAATGGATATGAGAAGCAACAGGCAGGCTGATTAGAGTTTGACAAAGAAAGAAAGTGAAGATCAGCACTTCAGAGCAAGGACACAATAAGATTTTTGCAGAGTTCAAAGGGCCACCCTTGAGGTAGAAGGTTAGATTGGATTGAAACTCTGCTCATCAACAAGAAATAAAACAGCATGACAACATCCAAGCCCAGGTCAAGCACCCTTGGTAAAAATCACACCAGATAAGCCGTCATATGTACTCAGGTCTTCAGACCAACATTCCTTGTCTATTGGGAGACGAAATTTTGAAGTGCACCCGACACAATTTTTTACTCAACATATTCACAAGCATAGTTTCTTTGAATCATGATTCATTCAGAGCATTGCAGTTTTGAAACGGTCCAATTCGAACGGACCGTTTTTTTTTTTTAATGGAAAAAAAAAAACACAGTTTTGCACCGTTTCAACAACTATGTATAAATTTGGTCTTTTTGACTAGCAAAAGGTAGGGGCACCAGAAATTTTCATTTTGCTACTATTTGTCATCAATTCGTGCTTTTTGTGGATTTTTGTGAAGATCAATATACCGTTATAATTCCTACGATAGGGTGCTTCTACTGTACTTTACAAATCTCGATTTGAATTTTGGATCCCTACTCAGTTTCTAGCTTGTATGATTTTCACTACTTTTTTTAAATTTCACCTTTTTTGGAAATTTGTGTTATTTCTTTTTATGAAAAATTGCCCACTATTCCTCCTACAATAGGGCATCTTTGATGCAGGTTAAAATTCATTAACCTGATTCTTAGAAGCCCACTTTATCTTTCTTGTCAGCCTTTGAAACTTCTGTTCAATCTTTCTACAGTTTTGGTCTTCCTACTATGAATTGCTCCCATTGCACTTACAAGGGGAGAAGAATGTTGTAGTTCCTTTGTAGGACGACTTACACACTAGCATAGCAGTTATTGTACTACCAATTCTTAGTGAATTGTTATATAATGATCCTTTCAAGCCTTCATGAACTTCAAAAGGCAGCACTAACCAAGCATAGAAAGATTCATTTTGAACTAAAATAAGACTTATGTTTTGATATGAATCATGACAAAAGGTGGGATTCAGGAGTTTGATTCAAGATTGATCGTTGATTGATTATAATGTACATTGCAATTTAAACACTAAAAAAGCACTTGTAATAGAAGGCTAGAAAAAAATTCCCGAAAAACAAAAAACCTTAAAACCGATTCGCCGATTCTTTCCCAGGGTTGCCGATTCTTTCCTGTTTCAAACCCTTTTCAAGTTAACTTACTAACTACACAGAAATTGACCATTGAGTTTTGACTCTCATGCACTTTAAGTAAAACAAGGTATATGCCCATCACTTTATTTCTAAAATGGGCACAGGGTCTGGACCTTATAGGCTTGGAGATTTAGGCCAAAATCTTTAGCTTTCTGAAGGAGTTATTTGTAGGCAATCACAGAACATTATTTGTAGCAAAAGGGCACTTTCTAATGATTCGAGTAAAAGTGGTTTTTGTAGGAGAAGACAACATAGTAGCACTGCTCTAATAATGCTTAATTGAAGCACATACTTGAGATGCTTTGCTATGAAAATTTTATGATGCCTTTCAGCTTGCCATTCTGATCACTGAAAAGGATAGTCTTTCCATCATGTGTACTAGTACTCCCTCTCATTTTCCTGATTGTATACAGTGAACTCCTCAAGCATGAAATCCATGTAAGAAATGGCGAGGCAATGAATTTCTACCTTGATTCCAACATGTATGGCAACCTATGTTCAGCGCACATCTTCAACTTGATACAGGTAGCAGGTTGCAAAAACTATGCTATTTTTTCGATGTAGGCGTTTATTTTGTGACAGCAATAGGGTATTATGCCACTTCATGAATACCCCTCAGCTTCTAACTTTGAAATTATCACACACTATGGCTGTCCTAGCCCTCGTCCAAGATCCAATTAAAACTTTCACAGGATCTCTCTATGCAAAGTGCATTATAATTCTCCACAAGTTGCTCTCCACAACTTTTGGAAAATTGCTCAGAATCCACTTTGTATACTAGCGTTGTCATCCTCATGAAGGAGAAATGCCTCCTTTCTTAAACTTGCATGTGGTAGTTCTATCAAAAAGCACGCTTTTTACAATAAAGAATTAGCCATCTGCTGAGAAGAAACTGACCCCACAGCCTCCAGTCTTAATAAAGTAAGCCTTGGTGTGAATCTTATGAGGTGTCATCCCATCAATCACTCCATAAGTGCACATCTATTTTAGTCTTATATAAAAAATTCTTGTGATCCCTAGTTTGAACAATCACCTATTATACAGCAGAGAAAATGTATCTGCAGTTTGCTTCATGACAGAAAACTCTTGTAAGCAAAGCGCATGCTGTGTAAGAAAACCCGTCACTGAGTTGAAGGAGCGCTAATGTGAAAATCTAAGAAATAACAAGACATAAGCTTAAAGATTAACAATACTATTAGCTAGTCCAACTTTTAATACAATCTTTAAAGTTTATGCAGTTGCAACACTAAGACCGCTTCTCTAAAATACCTGAATGTTGCCTGTCTAACAAAGGTCGTTGTGATAGGCATGGCAATAGTGGCCTTTTTATCAAAGACTCCTTAACAGTGCTTTGTACACTGAATTCTAAAAATGCCCGAGCCACTGTAGAAGATCTTTTCTTGGATATTGTCAAGTCGCTTTGGACTTTTCGTTTGACATTGTTCTCTTTCAACTGTCCAGACATTCCCCGGGCTTAGAGTTGAGAGTAGTCTAAACACAAGACAATTCATCACTTTACAGCATTCATATCATCAATCATCCAGAACATTAAACATTTAATATACTAACCTTGCTCTCCAAATTAGAGGCCTTGGAATTTGAGGCCATAACCTGCAATTCTTTGACATGCAGGGAAGACACTGAAACCTCATCGCCGTTCCTAATCACAGTAGTACAAGTTTTAAGAGAGAATTCATTCTGCGAAGATTGTCGAATGTCATCATCTGTAGCAAGTCCAGCTCTAGTGATACATTCATGGGCTGCTTGCTTCCCCTCCTCTGTCAGCATATACCTGTGAAAGTCAATCAGAGAATGCATTGCAATTCAGTACATGCAAAGCATGCACATATCTGAAATCCCATGTGGCACACACTGATCACATTGGAGGATAGGAAAATCAAACGTTGTCCATTAGGATGAATTTTTGGATTGCAGCCATGGAATCAATGAACCGTATACAGTTCACCATGTCATCAACTAAATTTCAGGATTATTCATGATAGACATTCGAGCAAAAAGTACATAGATTTAATATCAAGAATTTTTAAGCGTTCAAAATCATGTGCATGTATTCTCAACGCTGGTCTTTTCTGTGCAGATATCATGTGCTCTACAATAGACAGCCAAATCAAATTACAGGGAAGCAAATTATCAATTCAAGACACAAGATAGCAGTTAAAATCAGCCATTGATTGAAATTAGATAGTAAAACCAGCTAAGACAAAAAAACAAATTAGATTCAAATAGGAGAGATTGCAAAAGATTGATACAGTGTTGAGTTTGGGAATGGCTGTGGGCACATGAACCAGGGAAATTCGAAGCCTCAAAGAGATTCAGGAGATAGAGACTTATTGAGACCAAGATCCTATATTACTTGAGCTCCTTGTACTTCTAATTCTCAAACTTTAGTTATAGCACATTAACTATCAAATTTCCAGTTAAGGGTTCGTTTAGGGCACCCCCCACACATTTACATCATTATTCCTACTGATTATTTTCTAAACTACGTAATGCTATCAAAATTGACCCCTTAAGCATTTTTTCCCTAAAAAATGGAAATGTCACATGTCGTTGCTGCAGGAAAGCTGTACTCTTGCTCACAGGATGCAAGTAAGACCATAAATCGAAAATTATGAAGAATAATTCAGGTAATGACCTATCAATCCACAAGTTGTATCCCAACGGTTTTTTCAAGATATGGACAACGAAAGTGGTTAAGAGACAGGATATTATATAATAATGTGATGAAGCCTTAATAATGTTGGCAAGACGTAATCTGTTACATCTGGGATCATTTTCAGATTATTATTTGTCTACATTTTTATATCGACAATCAATAAAGTTCTTGTGTATATTTACTAGCATGGAACCGCTAGGCAGCATTTTCTCTATGTTATCAGATGTATGTATTTGCTATAAATCTGCCATGTACAAATGCACTTTACACACGTTGGCTTGCCAGTTCATCCATTGGGTGTGTAAGTAATCAAATGTACTCTATTACTTAGTGACTAGTGTTGTTGAAGGACTATATTGTTCGTCCCATTGACCACTTCTAGGACGTCAAATGTATTGACCACCTTATAGACAAATACAGTGTCTAGGTAGTAGGATAGTCCATCTATTCCAGAAAATGATAGTTCAAACTTCAAGCGAATGAATGCCCTACTTTGCTTTTAGGGCTTTCCATCATCAAATGTATTGATGATCAAGAGTACTTAGGGTTTTGGACACCCTGGGGGAGTAAAAATCACTTGCCTGAACCTTTTGCCATATTTGTCCAAAGTGTGAACTGAATTGACAAAGTCCTCTAAGAGAGAGGTAGAAATCAGTAGAAAGAAAGAAAGAAAGAAAGCTTTATTAATGTCTTTTCCATGCCAAAAGGCATATAAGACAAATAAGTACATATCAAGTATGTGGACCAACTGGGAGCGTATGAAAAACGTCTCCAGAAAACTGAAAGAAAAGCATATATAATAAATCCAAACACAATTATCAGTGTTAACTAAACCAAAAGGTAGAAAGCAAGAAATGGCTATATATAATGGAAGCAAGCCGCAGATCAAGTCCTGGAGGTAACACTGCTATTGTTGTTGTTGCTGCTACTGAAGAAAGATGTAATACAAGCTGCAGTGGGGAGTGAAGCTGAGATCCCGATGTCGAATGTAGGGAGGACATCTCCTCATAGTAGGCCGAAGAGGTCTGGCTGCTAGGCAATGCTGGGAGGTGCGCTGCCTCTGATCTTTGTGGAAAGTCGTGTCTTCATCCTCGTCATCATCATCTAAGTCTGGGACTGGTCGTGAACATCGTCTGGAGAAAAAGGAGGTAATCTGAGGCTGTGTGTTAGGAGCAATCTGATGTTGAGGCTAGAGATCCCGTCGTAATAGAAACATCTCTCGGACCATAAGTGCAACACAACGTGGATCCTCATATGTAACAAGTGAGCGCAAAGTAACTGGTGTGTCCCTGAACAAGCAATGGTATCTCCCACGAATCTCATAATAAGCTGGGCAAATGAAAATAAAATGCTCCTCTGTCTCTACTACCCCTAGGGAACAAAGCTGGCAGATCCTGTCCTCTCGTGGGGTACCCTGAAACCGGCCAGTCTCAATCTCAAGCTGGTGTGAAGAGACACGGAGCTGACCCAATATGAATCTAAGACCATGTGATAGTCCAGATCGTAGGTATAGTGGTAGCAGTGGGGACCCTGATACATCTGTCTCCGAAAAATGAAGCCGATAAAAGTCGGGTTTGACACCCAACTGACCATTCCAGGCTCGATCCTAGTAAGCTCTATAAATGAATTGTCTGATGTAATCATGGGTACCAGAAGGAAGGGCAGTGGTAGAGATGTCGAGTGTGCTAAGAAGTCTAGAGGCCTGAGAAAACCAAGCCACATGGTAGCCCTGACTGTGAAGATGCTGAGATGAAATGAGAGCAGCCTGAGTATATCTCTGCTCAGAAGCTGGAACGCACTGACGCGCTGAATATATGTGATGAGCTGGAGTAAGGCATCAAGGTACATGGGCGGGACCGCAAACTCAACAAGGATGATCTGATGTGGTACTGAAGGCTTAGCCCGAATCATGCGTGAAAGCATAGTGATCTGTAACCGTGAGATACTAGCCCAGTCAGATGAGGTAAGGCCCGTGCACCATGCAGCCGATGCATATAGAGCTGTAGGAGAAACAATGGTGTCAAAAAGCCGACACTTACTCGAGGCATCTCGAATAGACTTACGGAAGCAAAATCTCTCCATCTGGGCAAGGGAAGCATGGCCTTTCCCAAGCCTACTAGAGGCTGCCTGTCTCATACTAAATATAGGACCAGTAAAAAGGGTGCCCAAGCAAGTGTAGGAAGGGACAATCTCTAACGGCCGACTGTCAAAAAGGAGCTCCTGTCTCAACATAAAGCTCCTGGAAGTGTTGAAAACCATCATCTTGGTCTTCACAATGTTCACCCCTAGACCCCATCTGGAACAGAAATCATGAAGACAGTCAATCTGTCTCTGCAACCCCTCTCTAGTAGGTGAAAGTAGAACCACATCATCTGCATAGAGAAGAATAGCGATCAAGATGTCACCAAGTTTGCACCCAGAACCACCACACTGCTTGATAACTCGCTCCAACTCATCAATATATAAGCCAAAAAGTGTAGGGTAGAGGTTTCAATGAACGCCAATGTATTCACTTCACTGATCCTGCTAAGAGCATTAGCGGCCTGATTAGTAGCTCCTTCAACATAATGGATCTCATAGTCACAATCTTGTCCTGCCTTCTAGATGTGTACATGCTATCAAAATAATTATAGATCCCTTTTGCTATTTTGATTCTCTGTTATTATGTCTAGCAATTTAAGATGGATCTTACAACAAATGCAATAGGTGAGCCAAAGTTCAACAACAAGATGCATAGGTGAGCCAGTTGGTGAATCAACTTCAGGTTATTAGTACTAGTGATCTTTCATTATGGCTAGAACTCTTTTGTAGATAAAGAAGAATGATAAAAAGTTGGAGGTAGTTGAGGATTTGTTAAATCTATGGTCCAACTACTTTAATCTTCAAGCTATTGTCGACCATCAAAAGATAGCTTTGTTACTCATGTTCTTGAGGGGGAACACTTCATCATGGTGATGAGATCTTTATCCTAAGACAATTACTTGGGAGCCTTTTCTGAACTCTTTCCATGAAGCTTTCAAGTTTCATTTCTATCGATGATTCATATGAGTGATTCTATAACTAGTTTGATACTTTGTCTATTGATTATAAGAATCATGTTGTAAAGTGTATCAATGGTGTTAGGTGAAAAGCTGGTTTCAAGGAAGAAGGATGTTCCTCGTTATCCTTGTACATGTTCTATTGAAATTAAGTAGAATCTTTTTAGATATGAGTATGAGGTGCTTCACATAATTTTGACGTACAATGTAATGATATTGTGAATATTTTTTAGATTGTTTATTTTGTGAACTTTCTAATTACTAAAGAAGTGACTAACGAGCAACATCTACAAACTTTAATATCGCAATTCGAAGATGTATCTCCTAATGAAAATTATGTGGTTTACCTTCTAGAAGGGCACTAGATTATTGCCAAGGAGCTAGCTTGTTTTCTAGCAACCATAAAGGTTTAGCCCAAAGAGGAGGACAAATTGCCAAGACAAATAGAGGAATACTTGAGGGTGGGCTATATTAGACTAGTAAATCGCCATGGGGTGCACTAGTTCTTTCATAAAGTAGAAAGGATTGCGCATGTGTGTTATAAGGGTCAAAACTAAAGACGTTGACCATCAAAACTAAATATTGTCGTCTAGGATGGATGGCCTAATAAGTTCGGTACCTAGCCCTCAAACCTCTCAAGTCAAGCCAGTTACAAAAGTATCTAAGGGATTGATGGTATATACAAACCACAAACTTATTAACATCAAAAAAATGCCTCCAAGTCTTAAGAACATGAATCACAACAAAAAGCTCTTTCTTGCAAGTGATGTCACACAACTTCTTACTTTCAAAGCCTACAAGACTCCCCTCTTGGAGTAAAATTGCTCAATTGCATAATCACTTTCATCAAGATCCATGATTTGCAATACTAGTGCTGAGACAATCCTTGAGGGTTCAAAAACTCTCATCTAATATCTCATTCCAATAAATAGCTATATGAGGCTTTATTTGTTTCCTTAAGTTCATCGTTAAGTGGTGTTGCCACTTTAGCATACCCGTCAGTGAGTTTCAGGAATCCCATATACACTTCAACTATCAAAAAATCTCGAGAATGGGTCATTGAACCACAATCTTCATCGTATCATGATCAAGTACGTCAAGACATTCCCCAGATGAAGATCAAGTACTTCACATTTAAATACCTCAGCATAGAGCTTCTCATAGCTGAAAACTTTCTTGACAATTATGGTGTGCTCTATACGATTTTCTAGTGTTTTACTATAGATGAGAATATGATCTTATTAAATTAATAAAAAAATTTCCAAAATATGAAAGAATAAATTATTCATAATCTCCTATTATGTCACAAGAGCGTTAGTCACACCATATGGTAGAACTAAAATTCACAAAGCCCATAACAAGTCCTAAAACTTGTCCTAGGAACACCTTTCAAACGTTCATGATTATTTGTCCTCAAATCTATTTTAGTGAAGGACTTAATGGTGATATATGAAGTCTGTAGCCATTACAATGATATATGAAGGAACTAGACCTCAACCTGACACTCACACTTTTCAAGAAGTCCTTACCCATCACATAGACCTAAGAGACACCTATAACACCACAGAACAACATTCGCGCATTCCAAAACGGGACAAGGAGAAAATAACTTTACAAATTTCAACTTGCTACAAGAAGCTGCTCACTGGAATTGTTTGAGGAATAAATTTACTTACTTAGCAGGACAGCTTGACCGAACAACTAGGCCCCTTGATACAAGGGTTTTCATGGAGCTCCAACCAGAATACCAATCTTTCATAGAGTCCCCAAACCTTCCGGTTCCACTGCTAGCTTTAGTTGGCCTGCTTCAGCAGTCATTTGTTAGCTTAGGCTAATGGATCAGATAAAAAGTAGTACTGAACAGGTACCTATCATTCCTCTACTGCATCCAAGGATCACAGCCTCCAAGCCCATCCATACTCCATGACTATGAGGAAAAATATTGCTCCACAAAATGTCCAACCCACACAGCTCTGTTGTGTATAAAGGAAAGCTCTCTATAATGACAAGGCAAAAGAGAGCACTTTAACAGAGTCAGTGGTTAACGAAGCCAGACAAAGAAAAGTAGGTTCAACCAAAGGCATTTGGCATCAGTCGTATCAAAGTGAACAAGCTAGAATGTTAACCAAGGCAATAAGCAATCATTAGACACTGCGATTTGATCCATGCTCGAGTATCACCAAGTCCTGCTGATTCACTTGAGGTCTTAGGCAAATTCTTTTATCCTATGCTTGTTCTTCATTAAATTTCCACCAGTAGGATATCAGGCATGCTAACTTCTTGAGGGAGGATCTAGGTAATAAACCACCTACTGCTCTGATGTCTCCTACTGTGTCTTATCAAAAAAAGGTTGCAAGTCACTTTCATGACTCTTGACTTCTCAGCATAATCAGAATTGATTCTAAGTTCAAATTTTTAGCACTTCCAGCAGTTGCTAACTACGAAAGGACTTCGAGTGAATTATCATGTACATTATGTACTTACAACCTGAGGAACTCCCTGCTGACCATGAATTTCTAAAACATAGTCCTCAACAAAAAGTCATTTAACGTAGCAGCAATGCCATCAACATTGTTATCTGCCAAATTATGCATATGCAATTTATTTGGATTTTCAAGACTTTGAGCTCGTATTCACATCAAATGATTCAGGTTATATAAACATAAAAAAATTTGACTTATCAATCAAAGCAGCTCTTCTCATAGTTGCTAAATACTTCTCCACCATGTTCAACAAGTTAAAACTATCTGGGGACTTTTGAACAAAACTTTGTCAGGTTCAAAAGTTAGAACTTCCTGGCTATCACCTCTTAAAAAGCTTTAGGCTTTGGAAACATCAACCACATATATTGATTGACATAGACAAGTTACAGAGTTTTTGTTACAGCACTCAGATTTAAAGGACCCCGCTTATTTTCATGACTTAGGGGAATCACATGCTTAATAGAGGGTTATTAGAAGCGAATAAAAATCATGACAAGTCCATTAATACCATACGTAATAGAGGCTCAGCAATGTCGTTGCGGCAAATTATGACCTTGCAACATATTTTTTGGATGATCTCGAGCTCTTTCATGTTCTTTCAACAAGCATTGTTCAAGTCAAAGTATGATGACATTAGGGTGTAGTATTTAGTACAATGGGATGGATGCCCTATTGATGAGCTATATGGGAGCCTATTCATGTTTCTATCACATACTATCTGTGGGATCAAACTTGAGCACCTGCAGCAGCTATATAGTCATCATCTACTACTCACATTCTTTTACATGCTCAAATTATGATCTTTTATATGCCCACATTGAGGATCATGTTCTTGAAGTAGGAGAGAGTTACTACATCTACTAGGACTTTATTGGTCCCTGGGTCAATAATTTTATATATTAGCCCCATAATTAAGCTCTTGGCCCTAAATACATCTACTCATGGTGGATTGAGCCTTTCTAGAAACTTGTGTATCATTGATAAGGAAAAGAGATCTTACCACTAACACTATCAATAGCTTCCTGGAAGGCTCCCTTGAAAGCCTCCAGACGTAACTAATCAATAGCGTTTGGTTCACCCTCTTGATTCCTTTGTAAGCTACAAAAACTAGGTTTGGATGTTATTAGGCCCAAGTCTCATATCTGACGTGACCCCAAAACCAATCGATAATCCTTTTCAGAGAGAGAACACCTTGTTCTAGAGAGATTTGCTTTTTCTAGAGAATGAAAATCAGCTTGATTTATTTTATGGCCTTAAAAACAAAAATTGCCTTGTGAAGTGGTGTGGATTGGTCTCTAATTTTGACAGTCGACACTTGGCCAGGGAAGTACCCACCTTTGTGGTTTCATATTTCCCTCGTTCCTATTTCAAGCTGATAATAGACACCTTTTTGTCAATTTTCTACCTTTATGTTGAATTGGTTTTGTTGGTGCATTTTCAAGCCCGTGTATATGTTGACTTAGGAAGAAAAGATTACAAATAGCTCTGCAACTATGTCGGTAACAAACATGCTCCAATCATTTCATGGTTTTGACTAATTGCAGTCCCCATACTAAAATTGTGACTCAAGGCTGGACCTCCACATCGAATATTCTGATAAACCCTTGTCAGATCTTCCAGGAATCTGCATGAGTTCTGAGAATCTTATAAAAACTTTCCTTTGAATTACTCAGCACATAGCGGCAGATAAAAAAGATAAATATTCTTTGGTGTACTGCAAATGCTAAGAACCCCATTCAGCAGCTGACTTGTTTAAAAAGTATCAAATCAGAAGAAAAATAACTTACTGGATAGAAGTTTTCGAAAGGCCACTGGCTTCAGTTGCATCTATGAGCTCTTGTTTCAACATGAACTCTTTGCCTCCCATAATGGCTCTGAAGAAGCAATAAGTGATAATAGCACCATGGATAAAGACAACAAGGCAAACCCTATTGAAACTTGCACATGTAAACAGACCTACCCAATCTACATGCCAAATCAAAAGAGTGAAGTTCAGAAATTATGTAGCAAAAGATCAGAAAAGAAAGTTTTTGATATCGAAACACATTTGAAATAACAAGTAGCGAGATTTCTAACAACAACAATGCAAATGATGAAAAGAGCTAGTCTGCGACATGTAAGGAGATCATAGCAGTTTTTACTTGTACAAAGTGATCAAAATTGCATATGCTGCAGAGTTTTTTTGCGGAAGATATCTTTTTGCAGCCTTCCTCCTTTTGGCTGCAAAACATGTAACGCTTGTTCATCAAAATTCACAAGATGCCCATAGACTAGATTCTTCAGAGGAGACATGCCTAAAAGCCATTAACTTTAAAAGTTCAGCCCACACATTAATTTGCAAAGGACATATTATTTGAAAGACTAACTTGTGTAAACATGGAGCCAACCTTGAGGACTTTGTTCCAATGGGCTTGGTTGACTCAAATTCCCATTATCAACAAAGAAATCTTTCAAAAGCTTCAACATCCAATTTCCAATGCCTCTGCATAATGAAATTTTGTTAAAACAAAGATAATGGACAAACTCCATCACTATTTCCAATCAAGAAAGACAGCAGACAATATTTCCACTGTGAACTGAAGCTACTGTTATAGCTTTTGCTAATTTCCAACTTGTAGAATTCTTAAAGATATTAGATACTTAATTTTAAGAACTGCTGCTCTAATAACATGATTTGGAATGAAATATCAGAAAAGAAACTATACACAAATGTGGAACGTAAAAACCAAAATAGAGCATACTTCAAAAAATAGTCCTATTCCAAAATTTAAACATGCAATTTTAATCTATTGACAAGTTTGGATGCAAGTTGTGAATGCTATAAAGAGTGTATACAATATAGGTTTGAACATTTGGTGTTAGAAATATTTCATTCAAAGCTAAAATGCCACAGAAAGTTTTCTAAAAGTTTTGATCAAATGAAGTATGGTTACAAGCAATTAAACTTTGAATAAGTTCAAGTTTCAACAACTGGATCAATAAGAATAATTGATATCACTAAAGCCAATTGATATTACTCGCTGAGTTGAATTGGATTTTCCAAACAAATTGCTATGATGCAAATAAACAAAGCAAACAGCCTGATTTCTGCCATTCATACTTTTTTATTGTAGTGAACGCTGAGAGGAGTGCAAGAGAAATTTGAGAGGAAACTAGAAGAGGAGGGCGATCTGAAAGCAGAGAAGAGTAAAAAGTAGAGAAGAGAGACTAGAGTGGAGAGGAGAGAGAAGAAAAGAGGGGCTGTGAGCTTTGAGACTTTTCACTTAACTGGAGGGAGTGTTTAGAATGATGGAGAAGGAATAGAAATTAGGGCAAATTGAATAGGGAGGGGGGTTAGCATTTAGAAAGGATAGACGTACTAAGTTGTAACTTGTAACTTGTTAGCTTGGGTTATTAGTTATGAGTCTTGACTCTTGTCTTAACTCTCAAGTTTTAGAAACTGATTGACTTTCAACTTTCAACTTTTAATCGAGCTGATTGTGCCATTGGCATTTGCCAACAAGTTCCACAAAGCTTGCAGGGCCATCTACATCACAATCCATTGCACATACAGTTATGGACTCGGCTCATTACATTTGCCGCGTCCATTTACATTTACTTTACTTTATGCAAAAGCAGGCCTTGGGCCCTTTTTTATTCATTAGTGACACTTAGACTATATGGTTGGCCTTTGGCCATTTGGACATATTACTGGAGAGTGGGGGCCTTCTTGGAGGGCGCACTATTTTCCCTCCCAGTTGGGCCCTAGCCACCGGAAGCTTCCTTTTAGGGCTTCCTCTTGGCTATAAGTAGGGAAACTGTGTCATTTTCAGCTGATGATATTGATCTCTCTCTTTAGTCTCCTTAATCTCTCTCTTTCCTGCTTTCTAGGGTTAAGTCTTGCTTATGTGCTGCTTTCATAGCTTAAGTCTTGCTTATGTGATGCTTTCATAGCTTAGCTCTAGATCAGCTGTGGCTCTATTCGTAACTTGGTATCAGAGCACTTTCCTGATTGCTGAATTTCAGATCTGATTTTCTGATTGGGTGCCCATTTTCCTTGCTGATTTTTCTCTCTTTGTTGAGGGCTTTTGTCTCTTTGCTTCAGCAACATTCAACACAGTTTGGAGGAGGACCAGCTCCTATCAAAGCATTTTCCTTGGCGGAGCTTTAGCAGATAGTTAGCGGAAGTACTTCCGCTAAATTTGGCGGCCGGAAAAAAAAAATTTGGGCAAATTATTTATGGCGCCCAAGTTCCAACCCTCTATCACCCATTTCCAGCTTGTTTGCAGGCTCTCCAGCGCCCAATTCCCTCATCTCTTTCGTCCGTTCCTCCTTCCATTTTCAACCCTCTTTTCACTTTTGTTTGCAGGCTGTCCAGCCGCTTCATACTTGTCACTTTCGTCCGTTTTTGTCTCCGTTTGCAGCCATTTTTCACAACTTGTTTGCAGGCTGTCCATCGCCCATCCTCAACCAAATTTCACGAAATTCCGACTCCGTTTGATACTCCAATTTGTCACTTGCCTCCTGGCTGTCCAGCGCATTTTTACAGCCTTCATTTTCACTTTTTTCCATTTGCTGATTGTTGTCCTTTCTTAGTTGTGATAATAGTGGTTTTAATAGACTAATTTGGGGTGACGACAAGAGTCCGCTCTCTCAAGTTTTCGTCTATTCCTTCCACTATCATTATGGCACATTCACCTACCCCGAGTGAGACTACTCAAGACACCTTATCCGATCAGTTTCGTCGCATGGATGAGACCCTTCTGGCCTCGTTCTTCGCTTCGATACCGTTATGACCGGCTTTGCTACTATGCAGTCACAGATTGATTCTTTACAGCCTCATGGTCCTGGTAAAGCTCCTGTTTTTCCTTCATTTGGGACTCCCCCTCCATTTGGATTTCCATCTTCCTCTGCTAGTCAGCCTGGTGGTGGACCGTTCATTCCACCTAACCCATCTCCTGGTTTCTTTTCACGTCCCCCACTTCCTGAGCCACACTTTGCTCGAGACTTTCGTGATAGGGTACAGCTTGCTACCTATTCCGGTTCCTCTGATAGGAACTTATTAGAGAATTGGTTTGCTAAGCTTGACACATATTTTCAAATCTACCCTAAGACTGATCCTCAGAAGATCCAGTTGGCTGCTTTACATTTAGATGGACGCGCCGCCACGTGGTGGCGAGTTTATAGAGTTGATCCTGATCGGGAAGGGCTCCATTTATGGCATACTTTTCGTCGTGACCTCCGTCATGCTATGATTGACCCTCAGTGGCTCAACCGCCAACGTGATACATTCCGTAGTCTCACTCAGACCAATGATCTTGCTTCTTATACATATCACTTTATGGAGCTTTCTTATCTTTTCACAGATCTACAGCCCACTGAGCTTATTTCTCGTTACATTGCTGGGCTTCGTGGTGCTTTACGTTATGATGTTTCTTCCTTCCGTCCTCCCACACTTGTTGAGGCGATGTCTCTTGCCAGTACTTTACAGCATAAGTACTCTGACACTCTTCCTTCCCGCTTCTCCCGACCCCATCCTTCTGCTTCATCTTTTCCCGCTGCGTCCACCCCTACACCTGCCCCTTCTGTTCCAGCTCTCTCCATTGTCCCTTCGTCTCCTCGTCCTCCGACTCCTCGACCTGCTTTTGTCCGACGTTACACGTCTGCAGAGTTCGCTGACCTTCAGCAGCAGCGTCTTTGCTTCCGTTGTAAGAGTCCTGACCATTTTGCCCGTGATTGTCGTCAGCCTCTCCCTACTACTACTACTGTTTTTTACCATGAGGGCACTACTCCAGATGATTCCGATATCTACATTCATATTTCTGATGAGCCTGACCTATCCTCTGAGCCTTCCACTAATCTACTTCCTGCTACTTGCCATTCTCAACTTGCCTATGCTACTTGGACAGGGCGTCCTGGTCCTCGCTCCATTCGGTTACGTGTACGTATTACAGGTCGTGAGTATATTGCTTTAGTTGATACTGGCAGCACTCATTCTTTTATTAGCAGTTTATATCACTAGTCGGATACGTGCTTCACCTGTTCCTGCTTCACAGCCTCTCACAGTTGAGGTTGCCAGTTCCCATTCTTTTCCTAGTTCTCAGATGTTTCAGCGTTTACCATACCGCATTGGAGATTTTTCCGGACAGGCAGATCTTTACATTATTCCTATGGAGCGTTATGATCTTATCCTTCGTGCTGATTGGTTTGCATCTCTTGGAGCCGTTACACTGGACTTGACACAGCAGACATTGACATTTGTACTTGATGCAGTTACACACTCACTTGTTGGCATTGATTCTCAAGGAGACTTCCAGTTGGTTACCGGGAAGCAGTTTATGCGTAGTCTGCCAAAGGCTGACGATGCAGCTCTTCTTTCCATTCAGAGTACATCAGTTGTTGCTTCACTTTCACCATCCGTGGGTCCTCTTCCTTAGGTTGATGCTGCTTCGGATTTACAGGTTGTTGTTGTGTGCCTTGCGCCTATATGCCTTGATTCACAGATATCGTATTCAGTGGTCATTCCTGGTTTCATTGATATTGAGACCCTATACCTTGGTGGTATTTCTACTATTGCTTTTGCGCATACTTCAGATTGCCCTCCTGGTTCGGTGGTTGGTGCAGTATCTTCTCCATTGGTCTCTATATCTCCATCTCTTGAGTCTGTTATGGCCGATGTTCCTGCTGATTTCTATGGGGTTCTTCATGGGTCCACGTTTGATGGTTCCCTTGCTATTGGTGATCAGGTTGTATCTTCTTTCGCTTTACTCCATGGATCTCTGCTTGAGGTTTGTGATCTGCCTCATGATATTTCTACGGTTCCTGACATGATTCATGCGCCTTTGGCCCTTACTGTTACACATTTTTCATCCGAGGATATTTGCCAAATGGTCACTATTACTTATCTAGGGTATTTATATGCTGGGATCTTTCTAGATGAGTACACGGACATCCTTCCATCTGGTGTTTCTACATATAGGTTTGTTGCAGTCCATGCCGATGCTATGGATATATGGCATTCCTGGTTATTACATATAGCTTGGTTTTCATTTGGACCTGTTGATTGGTGGGTTTTTCCATATTACTGATCGCCTATGGTGCGGATATCTCTATGATTATGCATGTGGCTCTCTATCTGTTCCTTGGATTGTTGCTCATTGTCAGGCTTGGCATATCCTGTTGGCTTGGGTTATTGCCTCCGTTCCAGATACTGTTTGTCTGGGTGATCTTCAGGTTCCCTGTCATTTCAGGTTGCTCCATATCGCTTGGTCTCCGATGCTGAGTTGCCACTTTGTTCTGGTGTTCCGAGATCATCAGGGTACCTTGAGAGAATTCCTTCTCCTCTCTTAGATAGTTTTTGGGGATGTTGCCGCCATATACTTCAGTGTTGCTCATATGTGCTTTGATACTCATTCCCAGCTACACGTGGATATTGCTCCGATGCTTGCTACTGATGTTGCGGAACCTGTTCCTCGTTCCAGTGCATTTCTTCTATTCCTCACTTGTGCGCTTGGTGTGTACTTTGGGATTACACTTGCGGCCAGTTCCGATGGGTCATCCGATTCTCCATCTGTTTTTGGTGTATCCTATGATGGATTGGTATGTCCATATGAGGCCTTTCTAGATGAGTTTTTTGGCTACAGTTTGTCACTTGGGGCCTCTACTATTTCTAGATTTGTTGCTACTATTTTCATGCATCATGTCTTTTTAGATGATGCATTGATTTCTTGGACCTTCTGGAGCTTTTGGCATGCTGCTCTTCTCGTGATATGGGCCTTGAGGGTACCGTATGCCATTGGTACTTCTCATTCATGGGCCCTATGGATACCTTGGGCTTTTGACCATGTTGGTGCATATTTCTCCATTTTAAGCTATCCTTTGTCAGGATGATCTCCTTGGTGCTAGTCTTCCGATGCTGCTATCTTTTCTTGGGGCACCTTGCACATATGGTTGATGGTTACGTGTATCATGCGGCTATTCGCGATGAGTGTCCATCTCTTTTCCAGTTTCCTTATTGGCTTCCTGGTGCTGATGCATTTCTACCTTCGTCCTTGCACAGGAATGTTCGGCTTCCGCCTGTGAGCGGAACTGGAGTGTAACCATCACACGAAGAAGAGAAATAGACTCTCTATTGAGCAGTGCAGGCGGTTGGTGTTCGTGAACACCAACGGACGCATGTTGAGACGCATGCGCATGCAAGGTGACCGCTTGATCGAGGTGAGTTAGTGACTTTATTAGTATTGCTTGATGTACTTGCGTTTCAAAACTTATTTGGCAAATGCATAAGTTTGCTAACCATGCCCGTTTGTTTTTGTAGGTGAACTCTAACTCCTGCAAGGTACATACGACGGCTGCTGATCCTCGGGTGCCACCTACAGAGGAGGAGGTCGAGGATGATATCTATCATGAGCTACATAGGCAGGCAAATGCAAAGGCACGGTTTGCACGACGCCACAGGAGAGCAGCTCGACGTCAGGAGATGGGAGAGGATGGAGATGATGAGATTTTGGGGCGTGGAGAGGGATTTGGGCATGGGTACGAGGAGGAGTGGATGGATGAGGGTGATACAAAGGCAGAGGATGAGGGTGAGCATGAGGGGGGGGGAGACATGCAGCACTTATTCGTAGACCCTGATGCCGAGACACATGAGGAGCCAGCCGTTCTTGCACCTAGACGTAGAGGGCGACCTAGACGTTCCAGGGGGGGGTTGGTGTTACGAGCTTGTAACCAGTGCCGAACCCTAGGGAACTCAGATAGGTCAGATACCACAGTCAGGGTCGTGTCCAGCGTACATGACCAACAGGGCAAGACAGTGTGAGTAGTGTGCCCCAGCACGGTCCATAGCCATGGCAGGCCTAACACAGCCTAGGGACCCTGTCAGCGAGATAGGGCCCCCAGTTGGGTCCCGACGTGCAGTCGGACACGTCAGTGCCACGTGGCCGACACTTGGCAGTTGCATGCTACCAGTCCTCACACTGGGCTAGGAGGGGCTTACTCTATATCAGGGACTAGGCAAGGTTGGGTGGATCAGTTAGTGTTTGCCCTACTGTGGTGTTAGGATCTATAACACTGGTATCAGTGCCATCTCCATCCTAGGGAAGTTAGTTTTCAGCAGTGGAGAAAGTAGCTAGATTGCTCAGAACTTCTTCAAGTTTTCAAAAATCTACAAAGCAGGGCCAGCGCTGGAAAATCAGTAGGATACTGAGAAAATCCTGGTGAAAACTTCTGTTTTCGACCTGAAATTTGAGGCAAAATAGAAGTGCAGGTCCAGTGCTGCCAGATCAGGCTTCAGTCCTGATTTTCGAGTGAAATTTTAGCAAGTTCTCAGCGTTTCTAGAGTAAAAAGGTTGGCATAGGTTCAGCGCTCCTAGAGCTGAGGAACAATCAGAATTTGGAACACTTTTTGGGCCCCAAATCAGAAGAAATTGGGCTAGTTAGGTTGCTTCCCATTCAGCGAGGGTAGGAACTAGTTTGTTCCGGATTTTTCTTGCATCCTTTCCAGATTTTACTCGACTTTTGGGAAGTTTCAGGGCTGCCACAGATCAGCGAGCAGGGTACCATCACAAATTCCAGGATTTGCAAGTGGATTTGGGCTTTGAATCTGGTTTTTTTGGTACCAATACTGGAGCTGTCAGATCAACGAGGGGGGATAGCAAAAAAATTTCAGATCTTGTGCCTCCTATTCGGATTTCTCAGAATCACAGGTCTGAAAGCAGTTGAAGAACAGCTGAAAGGGCTTTTCTTGATTCTCTCTGTGGAAGTACAGTTCTCAGAAAGAGCTAAGTTTCCTTTCCTTTCCCTTGTACAGTTATAAATTAGTCTTTTAGACTTTTTTCCTTCAGAAGTTAAGGTAGCTCTCTTTCAGTTCCGAAGATGACCACTCCTCAGGGACCTGATCAACCCCCGGAGAGAGGCTTCGACGAACTTAAAACAGAAGCCTTGGCTTACAGTAAAGGGAAGGAACCCATGGAATTGGAAGAACAGGAACAGTTCGCCGAAGAACTCGACGAACTGGTTACCAAGGAGCAGTTTCTCCAGTTGGTAACAGAAGTGGATGAACTGAAGTTGGCATTAGCCAATTTCAAGTCCAGTGTGGACGACTCGTTCGCTGAACTCAAAATCTTGATTTTGAGTTCCGCGAAAGGAAGCCTTCCCTCCACTTCTCAGTTATCCCCTTCTCCACTTCCATCAGTTTCGGGTGAGACTCTACGGTCTCACCCCAGTGTTTTTAAAGATTTAAAACCTCCTACTTTTAATGGGGAAGAGAAGGATAGAAATGCAGACATTCTACAAACCTTCCTCAGCAAATGGAAGAACATTCATGCTCTTAAACAGACCCCTGACCATTTGCAAGCTATTGAGGCCAGTCTTTCCTTAGGGCCTATGGCCTATAAGTGGTGGTTAAATCTCTAGGAGACTGGGCAGACTCCCCGGTCATGGAAAGCCTTCGAAGAAGCTTTCCTAAGAGAATTTCTACCAGAAAATGAACTCGATAGAGCCTGGGAAGCCTGGGAAAGAACAGTAATGGACAAGTCCCTCATCCAATATATCTCGCAGTATCGAGAAGCAATTTTAACGATTAAAAATATGGATGATTATCAGAAAATCAGGGGATTTGTCCGTGGCCTCAAAGATGAATATAAAGTAGAGGTCCAGAAAAACTCGCCTACTACCCTTGAGAAAGCTCTCAGATATGCTCAAATCTATGATGATTCAGTGGGTAGGAAGAGGGTGGGTAGGAAGAGGGCGAGACAGCAGCCACTTTCTGAGCAGCCTCCTCAGAAAGACTTTCAATTTAAAAAAAAAAATTAAAAAGAAAGAATCAAGATAAATTTAAAAGTGAAGCCCCTCAGAAACGCCCTTCACTCATACAACCCTTAAAACCAGATGATTTTGAGAAAGCCAAACAACAACGTTTGTGCTTTGTGTGTATGGGCAAGGGACACACAGTCAGATAGTGTCCCAAGGGGCCTTTCACTAAAAAAGATAAGAAAGATATAAAACAAGTTCATCTTGTTCAGACTGTATGTTTCCCCAGTGACTCGGCAGCTTCCGAGATCAAAGTGTATCATGAAGATCATGAACACTGTTGCCAGCTGACCTCTGCAATGCTAGCGAGACCCTTCAGTTTTGGGCCACATGACCTAGTACGTATGCATGGGAAAGTTGGTAACCAATCAGTAAGAGTTATGTTTGATGATGGGGCAACCCATAATTTCATCAACTACACCCTGGTTAAAAAGCTTAAACTACCAGAAGTACCTAGTCATCATAGGTACATAGTTTCATTAGCTAAGGGTGAAGATAAAAAAATATGGGAAACTATGGTAAGTAAGTTGAATCTTGGTATTCAGGGGTACCAAGATGAAATAAACTTTCAGATAATGCACCTGGATCGTACAGACATTGTTCTCGGGAGAGATTGGCTCTACAGTTTAGGACCTTCCCTCCACAGAAACTATCAGGAGAACACCCTCAGCTTTCAGCATAAAGGCCGAGAGATCCAGTTGCATGGGGAGCATGATGTTCCCAACAGTCCTATGGTCTGCAATTCAGAGCTCTGTCAGCTAATCGGAGACGAAGACCATCAGGTATTCTTATGTGACTTTCAATTTATTCCTGAAGTTTCTATTTCCAGTTCTATTCAGCAAAAAATCAGTAAATTAGAAACTTTATTGTCTAAATTTAAAGATGTTTTTCCTGAAGATTTGCCCCATGGTTTACCACCTAGCAAAGAGGTAGATCATGTAATAAACCTAGTACCAGGTACAGCACCTGTTTCTAAACCTCCGTATCGGGTCAGCCGAACAGAGGATGAAGAAATAACTAGGCAGTTAACAGATTATCTTGGGAAAGGCCAAATTCAGACCAGTAGTTCACCATGGGCCTCACCAATCCTATTGGTGAAAAATAAAGAGGGATCTATGCGTCTTTGCGTAGATTACAGAGCCCTCAATAAAGTCACAATTAAGAATAAATACCCTATGCCTCGGGCAAACGAGTTGTTTGACCAACTCGACGGGGCTAAGTTTTTCAGCAAAATAGACCTCAGATCGGGATATCATCAAGTCCGTATAAAATCGGAAGATGTCTCGAAAACAGCTTTTAGGACTCGTCACGGTCATTATGAGTTTAAGGTGATGCCATTTGGGCTCACAAATGCTCCAGCTACCTTTATGACCTTGATGAACAGTGTCCTCAGACCATACTTGGGTAAGTTTGTAGTCGTATTTTTAGATGACATCCTCGTCTACAGCAAAACGAGGAAGGAGCATCTAAAACACCTCAGAAAGGTGTTTCGACTGCTCAGAAAGCATAAGCTTTATGCTAAACAATCCAAGTGTAAATTCTTCGTTGAACAAGTAGCATATTTGGGTCACATTATCTCTTCAGATGGGATTAAGATGGACCCAAATAAGGTTAAAGCCATACTCAGTTGGCTCAGACCTCAGAATATTTTGGAACTTCAAATCTTTCTTGGTCTGGCGGGATATTACAGACGATTTGTCAAGGAATATGCTCAGATAGCAGTCCCTATGACAAATCTCCTTAAGGGGAAGGGAAAGGAGTTCATTTGGAAGTCCGCACAGTAGGAGAGCTTTGATGCTCTCAAAACAGCCTTAGCTACAAAAGTCGTCGACCCCAATCAGCCATTTGTGGTCGAAACATATGTTAGCGACTTTGCAGTAGGTGCTGTGCTAACTCAGGGTGGACGACCAGTTGCGTTCGAGAGTAAAAAACTTGAGCCAGCTCAGACTAGGTACAGTGCCCATGAAAAGGAACTCTTTTCTATAGTCCATGCCCTTAAGACTTGGAGGCATTATTTGTATGATGCCAACTTTGAGGTCCTGACAGACCATGAGAGTCTCAGATACCTTTGCAATCAACCTGAGCTTAGAGGTCAGAAAGCTCGTTGGGCAGAGTTGATGCAAGAGTTTGACATGTCTATCAGATATAGACGTGGAAAATTCAATACAGTAGTAGATGCCCTTAGCAGAATGCCTATGATAAACGAGCTGAGTTTTACTCAAATTCGTAATGAGTTACTCGAGTCCTTGAGAGGGAAATGCCAGCATGATGCGTTCTTCGCTACTATCTGGAACTCAGTCCAGAGCAGACAGTTACAGACTCCATAACCAGTTCCCGGGGCTGGTGCCAGTTCATCCAAGAATATGGTAGCTTCCGTTGAGGATGATGATGAGTCCGACTATACGTCGTCAGATGACGTTGAGAATTCTGAGCCTATATTACCCAAGCAAACCCAAGTGGTTGAGGGTCAGTTGACTCAAGGATTCAAATGGAAACAGTATTCCATTCAGGATGAGTACTTGCTCTATAGAGATAGAGTATGTGTCCCCAATTCAGAGGATTATAGGCAACATGTCCTATATGAATGTCATGACAATCCTAGTGCGGGACACCCAGGCATACAGAAGACCTATGAGCTTCTTCGTAGGCAATTTTTCTGGCCCAGTATGAAAAGGGACGTCCACCAGTATGTAACTAGTTGCCAGAAATGTCAAGTAAACAAAGCAGAGCGTTTAAAGGCAGGAGGGTTGTTGCATCCCTTAGAAATACCAGCTGGTAAATGGGAGAGTATCTCCATGGATTTTATAGTAGGCCTGCCTAAAACCCAAAAGGGTAATGATGCTATATGGGTCACAGTTGACCGTCTGACCAAAATGGCTCATTTCATTCCGACCAAAAACAACCGTTAGAGCTCCAGAGTTAGCAAGGTTGTTTGTAGACGGGCTATTTAAATTGTACGGTCTACCTTCCGGCATAGTCAGCGACCGGGACAGTAAGTTTACTGGAAATGTTTGGAGGGCAGTATTCCATCATCTCCATACTAAACTTTATATGAGTACCACAGACCATCCACAGACGGACGGGCAAACAGAGAGGGTAAATCAGGTGCTGGAGGATATGCTTCGTGCATACGTCAGCAAGAAGCAGACTAATTGGGAGGAGTATCTCTTGATATTAGAGTTTGCTTACAACAATACCAAACATTCAGCTACGGGATACAACCCATTTATGATGTACGGTTTTCAGCCACGCTCACCCACAGCTGTAGGGTTTAAACAAGAAAAAGTTGAAGCAGCCAGAAACTTTTTAGAGGACCTAAACCAGATGATAGAACATGCTAAGCGTAGCATTAGGTAGTCCCAGGATCGAGCCAGGCATTATGCATATCCACATAGACGGGATGTGCAGTTCTCCACTGGTGAGAAAGTCTACTTGAGAGTCCCAGTCGACTCTAAAACCCTCAAATCAGGAGTGTGTGCTAAGTTGTCTCCAAGGTATTGTGGTCCCTTTACCATCAGTAGGAGACTAGGCGAGGTCACCTATGAACTAGAACTCCCACACAGCAGTAAGGTTTTTCCAGTCTTTCATGTAAGTCAATTACGAAAAGCCTTAACCAGATCAGACAATCTGGTAGGGGACAGTGTTCTAGTTCTCCCATTGGATTCTCAACAACCTCCACATGAACCAGAGGAGATTCTTGATAGTAGAGAGACGCAGACTCGTCATACTTTATACCGAGAATATCTGGTTAAGTGGAATGATCAGCCTGTTGAGAATGCCACTTGGGAAAGAGGCAGCGTCCTTCGCAAGATTTTTCCAGACTTTGTCTTAGAGGACCAAGACGGTTCTTGAGGGGGAGGGAGTGTTACGAGCTCGTAACCAATGCCGAACCCTAGGGAACTCAGATAGGTCAGATACCACAGTCGTGTCCAGCGTACATGACCAACAGGGCAAGACAATGTGAGTAGTGTGCCCCAGCACGATCCATAGCCATGGCGGGATAAAAACACAGCCTAGGGACCCTGTCAGCAGGATAGGGCCCCCAGTTGGGTCCCGACGTGCAGTCGGCCATGTCAGTGCCACGTGGCCGACACTTGGCAGTTGCATGCTACCAGTCCTCACACTGGGCTAGGAGGGGATTACTCTATATCAGGGAGTAGGCAAGGTTGGGTGGATCAGTTAGTGTTTGCCCTACTGTGGTGTTAGGATCTATAACAGTTGGGCTGGGGGCCATGTTTGTAGAGAGGACTGGAGTTTCACAGGCAGTTGAGGGCCAGGTCGGCTCTGAGTTTATAGGGTGACCTAGAGGGAGTAGTAGAGGAGCAGCAGTTGGAGCCAACCAGGAGGGGGCAAGAGGGAGAGAAAGAGGGAGAGGGAGAGGTAGGGGACAGGGAAGAGGCAGAGGCGCACGCAGAGGCAGAGGCTGAGGCTGAGGCTGAGGCTCACCACGACACATGACACCCTCAGCGTCATCTACAGATTCCTTATTTGGCAGTTCCACGGAGACTGATGACTCAGACTTTGAGTTAGAGGACGATTGTTAGTTGTTAGTTGTTATGAGACATTATTTATCAAACGTCACTCTATTTTTTTTTTGGCCTTGAGTCCGACATTATATATTTTCACGTTTTTACATTGTGTCCTATCGGTTTGTGTTTCGATATGATTTTTTTCCAGCATGGTCTATTTCAGTAGGTAATTCGGTATGATTTTTTTCCAGCATGGTCTACTTCAGAGAGAGAGAGAGAGAGAGACAGAGAGAGAGAGAGAGAGAGAGAGAGATTCAATATGCTTTCAATGCTTTGCTTTGCACATGATTTCATTTCACACAATACTGGTAACTATAGAAAATGATATAATAGTGAAAAATAAGTTAATGGACGACAATGGTCCTGAAATTGATGGCAAACTTGATAAATGAACTGTCCTTGAAAAAACCTTCCATTTGATACCCATATTGGCATTAAAAAAATTTCAAAAAAAAAAACGTTCCGGGAAACCCTAATGGGAATTCCCGGAACACAACGCGTTCCGGATCGTGGCCTGCTACCTTGGTTTAAACTACGGGTACTTAGCGACCCAATTCAACATGGGAAAATTTAAATGCAGATCCTCGCAATACTAACTGTCATGTGCAATTAAGATCATTGCTCTTAAGCAATAAGTACTTGTCAGCTGGAGCCCATTTCAATCCTAGTAAATAAGCCAAACGTGACATATTTACATAATAGTAGCATCATAATTCTTCATAATTTAATACATATTTACATTAAAAAATAGTTTTCTACACTCATAGACGGGCTGTCAACCTTAGAAAAGAAGGATAGTAGCAGCCAAATAGATGAAAAAACTTCACCTTATTTTACTGGCATCTTGCAGAGAACGAATTGGATCCTTCCATTCGCACACATTCTTGTAAGCCTTAGATAAGGTGGCGTCCAGATTCTCGCTGTAGGGTTGTTTCAGCAGAAAGGCTTCATACTTCTCATGTATGAAGGACGCAAGAGTTTCATTTTCCTCGCAAACCACATGCCTGCTCCCCATTGCTGTGAAAAAATTCAAAAACATTCCAAATTTCAACTCAAATCAGCTAAAAAGGCAACCGTTATTCTTGAAAACAAATCAAATCAGCAACATCTACTTAAACCCAACGCAAAGCCCTAGTTGAAGACTTTGTAACGCGCGTTGGATTGAAACAGTTCGAGAATGAAAGCTAACCTCTAAATGCGAAACCGCATGTGTTAGAGGGAACGCCTGTCAGTCAAATAGACATGATCCACCAAGACAAAGAGAAAGGAGGAGTACGAGGCAGAGGTTGTAGCGAAGAAATCAAATGCTGGTCGTCGTCGAATATTGCAGCAGCATTGGCATCTCTTCATCTTTCAAGGGCGAGGCAGGGAGCAGGCTCACCGCCCACAGCACAATTTTGAATTTAATGCATCCATCAAGTTTCTTAGGAGGGACCTAATAATGCCTTTTCTACAAATGACCACTCTTGGGTGTCATAACTATTAAAATAAAGTAGGTTAACACTAATGCCATTTTTAAGTTGGTTTTGGATATGTGAAATCTTTTCAAAATTTTGTGAAAACCTTGGAAGTTGATTTGTAGCATTTGTGAGGAGCGATAGTGGACACATGGCATTATTGAGTTGGTTAAGATGAGCCCAATTCTCAGCCATAGCAAGGCTTTTAAAGTGTTTTGAATCTTCACTATAGATCTACAAATGCTACCCATAGCAAGGCTTTTAAAGTGTTTTGACACGTCTGCTATTCGTCATCCAACAGTGGGCTACTTGTTGTAGCCACCCTCGCTACTCTAATGACTCGGGGTGCTAGAGCAGGTAGTCCACCTATGAATGACGGATACCTAGTACATGATAGCTCTATCAAGTTAAATGCTATTCAATATAATCAATTTTTTTTAGGGATGGGAAAACTTTTTAACTTAATTTATTGGTATCTTAGGAATAATGGCAATATATTAACAATTATTTGCTTAGTTTAAGGCCATTTATTAATAGGGTATTAACGTGGATATAAGCTGGCTCTATGTTCATAGTTTTGAATAACAACCAATAGTTTAAGCTAAATATATGCGCCAAAATTGGTAGTCGCTTATTAAAAGTTCCAGTGTTCGGGAAACCTTTTTGAGGTTTTCCTCCAAAAACCGATATGTAAAAAAGTTCTTCGGCCTCTATTGAGTGACATGCTCTAACTTGCCGGTTTTCCCTTATAAAACCCAAGATTTATGACATAAAAAATCCTGTACAATTTTTTCCATGCCGGTTTTTGGGAAAAGATGTCGGTTCCATTCTTGAACTATGTCGGCTTTCCCGAACACTATATTAAAACTAGCCTATGTTATATTCAACCACGCCAATCTCTACTTAAAATTGTCTATTTCCACATTAAAGTTGTCTAAAACAGTACTTCTTTTTTCAAAGTAGCTAATGCAATAAGCGTTGTATGCAAAATCAAAATATATAAGTATTAAGGCCAAGCTAAGGAGGAGCACAATGTGACCAAGCTCCATACATTCCTCTCGCGCACCCCCTGGTACTCGAACCTCTTCAAGCATGGGCATAGATCCAACTCCACTACCACAAATGAAAATTTCTTTCTACCTTGTGAGTTGTGGCATCAGCTTCCAAGGTCCCAACCTAATGTTAATTTGTCTTAGGAATCACAAAATTGCTCCCAAAAGACTCATCTTTGTGAGACTTCCAAAAACCCATCTTATTGTCCCGTGGAAAGCAAGCACATCTAGATAAACATGGCTAGGCCTCCAACTTGTGGATGAAATATCACATCAGATATGGCCTGACTAAGCCTACAACTTGTGGATGAGCCCTTTGCTTAGTTATAGTTGTAAAGCTCAGTTTGAAGCTCGAATCTAGGTTGTCAAGATTTGTGGTGCATGTTTTCCAAGAGTCACAATTGACAACTCTTGGGGCTAGTTGCATAAGAGCCTCAAAAAACGCTCTTAAATCTCAAAGATAAGCCTAAGTTTGAAGTTGCTTGGATTACTAAAATAGTTAAATAAACTTGCATCTCTAAAAATGTAATTTGTTCCTTGTGTAAGGCGAGGCATCGACTAATCACAACAAAGGTAAGAGGATATTGAGGGGGAAGGATGGGGGGGAAGAGGAGAGGGGGGGGGGGGGGGTCAAGAGGCGAGCAAAACTTGAGAAGAAGACATGTTTCAGGTCTAGTCCCAAGTCTCAACTCTCCTTACGAGCACGTGCAAGACATCATGCCTAACTCATCCTAGTGGCCCCATAAACAAGTCATTGCTAGCTAGGGACCTTCACACTTTGATTATATCGAGGCCTTGGTGACAATACACATTATTGGCCTCATCTCCTTATCATTTCTTAAGTTCAATGTCCACTTTTCAAACCTTGAAGTTAAAGCAAGGGCAAGGATTCAACATTTGGGCCATGTGTTTGTAGAGATGCTCTTGCATTCATTTGGCTCTTGATGTGCTTTTGTGCTTCATTTGGCTCTTGATGTGTGTTTGTAGAGATGCTCTTGCATTCATTTGGCTCTTGAAGTGCTTTTGAGTTTCATTGATTGGCATGTTGGCTTGGTTGTTCATGGAAAAGACTCATGTTTTCATGGCTTCTCCATGAATTTGATGTTGGCATGTTGTGAGGTTGTGCTTTCTTGCATTTCAGATAGAAATCTAAGTTGAATTAGTGTCCTCAAGACACTCATCACGTGGAGCCAATGCCGATCAACAATTGGCCTTTTTGTTTCAGTAATTGATTTGTTTGGAAAACGAGCAAAAGCGACAAGATAAGTTGGTGGTCATAGCTCCCCTTGAGGTGTTGATACAACATTTAGAGCAAACCAACTAGTCGTGGCTCTTCCAGTATAAGCAAACTTAATTTTTTTATGGAGATATTGTGTGTCAATGTGCAGGACTACTACTGATTCAATGTGCTACTAATATAAGTGAAAGTGGGAGATCTTCTTTGGGAGTGTTTCTTGGCTTGACTCTATGGGCTTGGCAAGACAAGCAACTTGGCAAAAATCAAGAGTTCCATTACTCAAATTGGGATAAATACTTTAGAATCATTAGCATCACATCATTGTGTTGCTTGAAATCCTTTGGTGAGTCTTGTAGATACTCTACATGGTTTGTATGCCTACTTGTTAAGCTAAATGTGCAGAGCTTTAAGAAGGAATTTTTCAGTCTTGATGCAAATCAACAAAGGAAAACCATAAGAAGCTAGCGGGGACACTTTATGTGTGATGCTCCAAGTTTTCAATCAGAGTGTAAATTCCAGCATAGCTTTATAGTGGATTATCTTTGGAGTTGTGAGTCGTTATTGTGGTGATGCACTCAGTGAATTGCAATTGAAACTTTATGAGGGTGTCAATAACAGAACATGTGTGTTAAATTAATATTGGACATCTTGCCCAAGGTCAAACTCTCAAAAGGACACTAGGATTTTTTAAGTTTGCCACCTAGATGCTCAAACAATCTAGCACAAATGCCCAAGCCAATTCATTACAAGAGACAAAAAGACATTTTCACAAACTTCTCTTGGTGCTAAAGCCAAAACTACAACCGATTAATGGGTAAAATCAAAGAAAACATAATTCATTATGAAAGGTTTAGCATGTTTCAAACGGAAAAAGAGATAACATTGTACATGCTGCTCAGGAAAAATATAATGGGACAAAAGAAAATGCCATTCTAGATGGAAGACTAGCTAACTTTAGTATGTATTTCAATGAATTTTTGCTGCTCAATTTGGTCTTGAGTTTTTCCATAGTGGCTAATAGCTCTCATCTTACATACGGTAAGGTTATTGGTTAATAGACTCCAACACTTGGGTTTTTCAATGAAGGAAGTGCTAACAATTACTTGCTCAAAAGACTTGTTTCATTAGAATGTTGTCAAAGTTTAAATATTAAAGCTTTCAATTCTTAACCAATATATGATTGGGCTGCAAGTTACTAGTTAAGGACCCCAATAGCTTTCACACTTCATCATTGCCAAGGGAACATTTTTGCAAAACCAACTATTGTTGTTGTTGTGGGGTCTTTCAACCAAAGACCAAGTTCATGGTTACAAGTGAGTTAAAACACCTTTTCACGGTTCAATTGGAACTATGCTCAAGAGTGACTACTTCATGTCTAGTAAACTTAACCAATTAATCAAAGATTGGATTTTTTAATAGATTCTATTTTTAAATAAACTCCAAGGGCAAATAATTGATGCTTCAGAGGTGTTACACAATGCCTCCAATACTCTAGTCAAAGCAAAGGAGAGACCATCAAGAGAAGTATCTTTCATTGTGATAGTGGTACCAAGATACAACATGCAACAAACCAATTGAAAACAAGTTCAATGTGCTTGACAAAAGCCAATGGACTTCCAATGTTGAGATCAAAACGATAAGGACTCTTGGACAGGGTGTGATCAAAGTGGTTGCTACATTCTAGGAAAGGTGTGAAGTGGACCATTGCATGAATCAAAGCTAAATAGTGAGCTCAAAGAGCTGACCTCAAATTGTGATTCTACAAAGATGGATTTCGAGCTCAAAGTGTTCACTCTATTGTGTGCGAGGATGACAAATCTAGAACTTGTGAAATTCAACATTGAGTTGCATTGAACAACAATGGGAGCTCATGTAAACAAAAGGATACCAAAGGTATATTCAAGACTAAAATGCTCTAGCCTTTTTTGCCCATGTCAATAAATCCACATGTTTTATGTAACTACAATCGTATACACAAGTTTTATTTGCTAAATCAGTATCTAATTTGTGATGCAATACAAAAGGCAATGATCTCAACTCATACCATGTAGATTAGGACTTTTTTGTGGTTAGTAAACTCATGTATGATAGCTTAGAAAACATTGCACTAATAAGAACATCACATTTATGTTGGAGGGTTTGCGGATCCCAAGGCAACCCTAATCCTAGTTAATTAGTGAGAGGGATTTGGCACCCTGCGTGTGTAAGTCCAACCCGCAGGGCCTAAATGTCAAGTTAGTGAATAAAGTTGGGTTTCCCTCCAATTTTGATGGTTCCCACACTTTTTTAAATTTGAATAAAAAGAGAGGCAAGACTGGAGCAATAGGATTCAGAGGCCAGGGTCCTCCTCTCTACTATAAAAAGAGACCAACTCGAGTTGCTCCTGATGTTCATTTCCTCATTTCAATAAAGCAAATTGGTTCTCTTTATAAATGGATTGATGAATGTCCTTGCTCTTCCTCTCTTCTCCTCCATTTCTCATGCTTTCTTTGGATTTTGCTAATTGTTGATCTGATCATTATTGGGATTGCTATTTCTTATGCTTTTTGTGAGAGAGAAAGAGAGAGAGAGAAGAGTAAGTTTCTATCATTGTTGTGAATTTAGGATTAATGGAAGTAGGGTTAATGGATGTAGTGTTAATGGATGTTAGTGTTAGATCCTCCATTCATGTTGAAATCTGAACTATACTATTGCTCTCATGGGAATGAACCTACGCGTGACAACTAACTCCGTCTCTTTGATGGTAAATTGACTAGATCTTGGATTGAGGTTAGGCAAGGAAAGAAACCCACAACAATTTTGGCGCCGCTACGCCAATTTTTCAGTTTGCAGCATGATTGTTGGATGGTTAGCTTGCATTAGGCATCTCGTCGTAGCATGAATAGTGTTAGATCTGCATTTTAGGGTTAGTTTGGGATTGATTTTGCTTGACTTGAGTGGATTTGCTTGTTTGAAATCTAATCGGATTATTAAACAGGGAAATCTATTCAGATCACCAATCTTAAGATCCATTTGGATATGAGATATCAGAAAATCTGTCAAATTTGGTCAAAAAGAGGCAAAAAGCGTCATCAGAGCTCAGAACTTTTTACCCTCTTTCAGAAAACCTTCACCGAGTTGCAGACACCTTCGGTTTTGTTTACAGGACCTTTAGTTTGAAGGGCGAAGATTAATTCCCAGGAGATTTCCAGAAACATCAGAAAACCCACCAAAAAAACACCAAAATTTATCAAAACCCTAAAAATATATAGAAAAAAAACCTTTGCCCGATTCATTATGCTTAGATGTGATTCAGATCTATCTACTACCAGGTCGGCGAATAATAATACCAAAAATAGAAAGGTTTTCAGAGGATCAGTTGTCATATTGTCATATTTTTGCCAAAAAAAAGTCACTTTTTGCAAAATTACCAGTATTACTCTTGATCCTTCGCCAGAGCCTTCGTCAAATTTTCAGAACATTCTATTTATAAAAAAAAAAAAACTTCGTCCGGTTTTCCATAGTTTTATTTGTGTCAGATCTTCCATCTGAGAAGTCGGCAAAGGTTATTTTCCAAGAAATTGCCATAAAAGTGTTCAGAGAGTTTTTATCCCAAAATAGCACTGTTGAACCTTCGCTGAGACAACCTTCGCCTAGAGAACCTTCGTCAGTCCTATTTTTAGTTTCTGATTTTCCAGATCAAGTCTCTGTCAAAATTTTGATCAAATCTAAAATATTCTGAATTGGATTCTAAGAGATTTATCATTTTTGAGAAGTATCGATTGATCGAATTTCGAGAAGTTTTTTATAGAATCAGATTCTTGAAAAGTGGAATGGAGCTAGCAGATCTAATATGAGATAGTTTCCTATGGCCTTAACAGGCGCAGCACAAGATTGGTATTATAACCAAGATGAAACTGAGCGTATAGATTGGGAGGTTGTTAAACGAGCCCTTATCACATGGTTCAAATCGCAAAAGTTTATGGAAGACCCTTTTCTACTTTTAAGTAAAATTAAAATGGGAAAGCGGGAAATGGTTCGAGATTACATCGAAAGAGTGAAACATCTTAGATCTGAATGTGAACCTGAACTGATTAATGAAAATGCCATGATTATGTGGTTTTTGTCAGGTCTACCTGAACGGATCAGACGTGAGCTGAAACGCCATAATGAGTACGCACTTTTGCAAAATGCTATGGACGATGCAATTCGGGAGGAGGATGAAGATTCAGATGATGAGTCGAATGTCAGTATGTTGCCTTATACAGCATGGCAGACTACTACAACATCCACCACTATTGCATCAACGAATGCCAATGCTACTGCAGAAATGATGCTCAATGAGTTCGAGAAACTTGGGAAGACCCAATAGAAACAGATGGAAAAGTTGTAGTTGCAATTTGATGAGAAGATCAAAGCATTGGAAAATTTCCACGGAGAAGCGAACAAGGAACCTGAGAAGTTTGCAAAGACTTTTCCTACCAGGGAAAATATCTGGTATTCTATTTGTACAGGAAATCACACAGTGAACAAGTGTCCTCAATTGAAAAAACGAATGGAAATCAGTGTTTGCCATCTGTGTAATTCACCTGACCATGAGACTGCTTTTTGCAACTTCAACCCTCGGATAATTCAGCAACGGTATGCCCAGATGGGATATTGAGATCCACAGTATGGAGGAAATTCAGCAACAAAACTGCGACAATCTACTCTTGGATACCCGGAACGTCTAGCTTTGCCTGCCCCACCAAAACACTCCGCTCCTCCTGCCAATTTGATGAAACCAGAACCTTCTGAGCAATGGAGCTATGGTAATACTCAGGAAGGTGAATCTTCAAAACAGTATGCCATTTATGTTGTCGCTCAACAACAAGCCTCAAGAAATTGGGCCAGAGCACCACTTGGATGCTTTGCATGTGGAGAAAATCACAGAGTTGTAGAATGCCCAAATAAAAAAAAATTGTACCATTCTGTCGTGATTGTGGACATGGGCATTGCTATAAAGACTATCCAGCAAGACCGAAGCCACCACCAGCTACAACACCTGTAAATTTGATAACAATCAAGCAAGGATTAGTAGCTCAGAATAAACCAAGTGCACCATTGATGGTGGTCACCAGACCACAAAAGCAAAAAGAACTATTAGTGGATCCAGTACCTGCTGATTCTATTCCATTGAACGATACACCAACAACATCGGGAGTCTATCCAAATCTTAATGCAGAAAAACGAAGATATCAGGATATGAGATAGTGGATTAAACATCTGCAAGAGAAGAGGAACTTGAAGCTGCTAAAGTAACAGCTGAAGTTCAGTCTTCACCATTGCAGCCTCCAAGACATTTACGAATAGATATGAATGATCATTTACATCATCACGAAGAACCCTTCAAGATGACTGAACCGGAAGCACCGCATACAGAATTACTCATGAACATTTTGTCTAGCAAGATCAATATTTCAATGGGAGAGTTCCTAAAGTTGGTGCCAAAAGCAAAAGAAGTCTTAGCGCAAAAGTTAGCTCAAAAGGATCAAAAGACCATCAAGAGTCGCTTTTTTGTGCTGGATTTGAAGAATCTAACGATGTACTCCATGTTGGAGCCGCTTGGGAAAGTGAACAAAAGAAAGAATATCACTCTGCCAATACAACATAGACAATTTTCTAAAGAAGCAGCTGTGATAGATGGCAGTCCAGGAGTTAACCTAATTTCTACAAAGCTATGTACAAAATGGGGCCTTACAAAGAATAAGCCTACTACTTTTGCTATTAAGCTAGCTGATCCAACGACAGTTCGTCCACGAGGAATGGTGGAAGATATACCTATCAGGATTGCAGGATTATAGTTCATCATTACTTTCATCGTGATGGACTTACCAGGAGCACCAAATGTCTACCGAGTTCTCTTAGGACGTCCATGGTTACGAGTTGTGCAAGTAATTCATAACTAGGGTACCGGAAAAATCACTTTTGAAAATCATGAACATGCAGTTAAAGTTGATCCTACGACTTGGACTATCAAACCAGTGGTTCAAAAAGCGGATGATGATTCGTCAACAACGGATCACACTTGTGATCGACCAGAGAAAAAATTGGGAGTTCACTACGATTCTCAAACGGATACTGTCAATTGGAACGAAGCTCTTGCAACAATTGATTGTACAACATGATATATGTGTCAACAAGATATTCACTCAGAGATGAGCGATAATGTATCGGGCCTGAGATCCTTGCGCAGCAGGATGAATAGGACCAACATAATCTAGTCCCCATTTTTCAAATGGTGCTTGCGATAAAACCAGATGTAAGGGTTCATAATTCTGTCGAGTAGGCCGTCGTGCTCGCTGGCAGACATCACATGTCTGAATATAAGTTTATGTGTGGTAATACTCATCATCCACTTCAGTATTAACTGGTGCGGATTCAATTCGCAAAACGTGATCGGCTAGATAATGTTGCTTCCCCTTTCTGACCACAATTCAAAAGTCAAATTCAGTCAATAATAATAACCATCTTGCAATACGTCCAGTATTACACGTCTTGTTTACCAAGTAAAGTAACGGTTGATGATCCGTATAAAATGCAAAGTGCGTTTCCATGAGGTAGTGACGAAATTTTCGAACAGAAAAAATCATGGCTAGCGCTTCACGTTCTGTTGTTGAATAATTCTTCTCTGGATCTGTAAGCTGTCTGCTTGCAAATCGTATAGAATAATCCTTCTTATAGTCACCTGGCTATGTCAAAACTGATCCAATGGTGTATTTTGAGGCATCCGTATAAACATGAAACTCTAATGTCCAATATGGAGGTAGTATTGGTGCTGAAGATAATGCTTTTTTTAACTTTTCAAAGGCTTCTAACGCCTCTACTGTCCAAATAGGAACAATAGTTAATTTGTATATAGGTCGTGCTAAATCTGCAAAGAAGATAATAAAAATTCGATAGTAGTTCGCATGACCCATAAACACATAAACTCCTCGAATTGTTGCTGGCGGTGGCAATTCCACAATAACTTTGATCTTAGAATAATCGGTGGCAATACCATGTCTTGATATCACATGTCCAAGCACAACTCCGTGCGAAACCCATATCTGGCATTTTTCTGGATTTAGAGAAATCTGATATTTGCGGCATCTTTCAAAGACTTCCTTCAATCGATCCAGGTGGTCTGTATCTGTACTATGAACTCCCAAGTCATCCAAGTAAATTTCAAAGAATTTCTACAGATAATATTTAAAGGCCATTACTCTTTGGAATGAACTTGGTGCATTACAGAGCCCAAACGACATTACTTTGTAAGCATAGGTGTCCCATTATGTTGCAAAAGCAGTTTTGTGGCGATCGACAGGTGCAATCTTAACCTGGTTGTAACCACTAAATCCATCCAGGAAATTATAAGCTTCCGCTCCAGCAAGGCGATCCAAAATGCTTTCAGTAAAAGGTAACGAAAACTTTATTCAATGCTTTGATATTCACACAGATTCGCAATTTCTCATTTTTCTTAGGAACAATGACAATTGGTGAAATCCATTCGATATGCTCGATCTCATAAATGAAATCGTTGTCAAGCAATCTCTGAAGTTCTTTCTTTATCAGATCTGCCACATTAGGATTACAGCGATAGAACTTTGTAACCTTTGGTACTGCATCAGGTACTAAAGGTATGGTATGTTCAATGACTGATGTCGAAATACCCTTCAAATCTTGATAAGTCCATGCAAAGCAATCTTGATACTTAATAAGTAACAAACGGAGTGCTTGATACCATTCAGGAGTAAGTTGTGATCCCACTTGTACAATCTTTTCCGGTTCTCCTGGTTCTGCAAGATTCATTGGCTGCGTTCTAGCTGGGCCATCGTAAACCTCTTTAGATTTCGGCATGTGTTCTTCAGGTTCACGATGTGCTTTAGGTAACATGATAACCACATCATCCAGTGTATAACATTTAAAATGCTTTGGCATATCATGCTGGACTACATTTGCTTGTTCTTTTTCGAAAGGACTTGTCTTGGATCTTCGTTTAGTCTTCTTAGCAGGAATTGATCATGGAGGTGATCACTTTTGGGATGATAAATCTTTCTTCACAGGTGAAGACTTCTTAGATGATGATGTCTTGCTGAAAATCTGACTTGAAGAATCGTTCTTGACTTTTCCTTTGCCTGTATCCAATAGAGGTGGCACTTCCTTTGAATTAATCTTTTGAGCGGGATTTTCCCATTTCAGGACCATATTATAATGTTGCTTTGCTTGTTTCTTCGTCATCAAACCTGTGATTCTGTCTTCCTTCAATATAACTGCTTTGGGCGATTTGATTGTTGGTTCATCAGGAACATTACGCACTTCAAATATGGTAGGATCCATATGATGTAGAATCTATTCATCCGTAAGTTCTGCATTTCCATCATAAGTTAAGGCATGGCTCACTGGTATGAGATCATCCTCAATTGGATCTGGTATAGGTTCCGTTGATATCCAGGCTACATTCAGCACATTTAGTGGAAACGTGATTGGCATGTCCAAAGTTCGATCTAAACTGATTATATGACCAAGTGGGTTGAAGCCAAAGCTGTCAAAGTGGCTGATGCGAAATCTACGGCCAAGTTTCTACATGAAAATATTATAATTAGATTTGGATGTCCAATCAAAATTGTCAGTGATCAGGGTACACACTTTGTTGATCAAACAATAAAGTATTTATTGGAAGATTTTTTTGTTATACACAGATTTAGTACTCCCTATTATCCCAGAGGGAATGGCCAAGCTGAATCTTCCAATAAGATTCTCTGCACCATTATGACAAAGATAGTTGAAGCGAGTTGGTCTGATTGGGAACATAAACTGTATGCAGCATTATGGGCATTCAGAACCGCTTACAAAAATAGTACAAATCAAACACCTTTTCAACTGGTTTATGGTCAAGATGCTGTTATGCCAATTGAATTTTTAATTTCATCTTTACGCATAGCAGCAACGGAACGATTAAATGATGATATGTCTTTACAACTCCGTCATGAAGCGTTGCACAAATTATGCGAAACCCGATCGATGGCAATTCATGCCTTAGCAGCAGAGAAACCCCGCCGCAAGACATGGCACGATCGTCGATTGCACAAGAAAGATCTGGAAGCAGGAGATCTTGCATTGATGTACAAAACCAAGCTGATCAAGGATAAGTTGAAGTTTATCGGAGAAGGCCCGTATAAAGTGAAAGAAATCTTGAACTATGGCGCGATAATTCTTGAGCACTTGGATGGAAAACAATTTGATACTCCGGTAAATGGCAGCCGATTACGCAAGTTTTGGCAGCCTGCTTTGCCAGTTCAGCAAGCCTGATCTCAATATTTTTTTTAAAATTTTATTTGTTTTTCAAGTTTTTGTTTTCAGTATTTAATCTGCTGACTTTTTTGGAAAAAGACAATAACAAAAAACAAAAAAAAGACTGATGAGCAAAAGTCATGAAGTCATCAGCTAAGGGTTTGAAGAAGAAGATACTTTTGAAGAAGAAGAGACCTTGGCACCAATTCCATGCCTACCAAGGACAGTACCATCAAGGTCTCCTGTTGCCGCCACCTCCACGACCGTCGATTCTGGTGATGCTCTAGGATTAATTTCAAGCCTTGGGCAAGTGATCCAGTCTATGCTGGATAAGAAAAAGAAAATACAACAGAGGATTTCTGATCTAGGATCCGAAAACACTTTGATCAGCCAAAAAATTGTCCAGCTGGATCGAGAGGTGAAGATAGCCAAACAACATGAAGAAAAGGCTGAAAGCGAAAAGAAATTGGCCCAACAACAAGCTGATCGCTTGGAAACCTACATCAGCTCCCTGCAAAATGCCCTGACAACTGCACAGGATCAGGTAGATAAGGCAGTGCAAGATGCCAAGCAACAGGTGCAGCTGTTGAAGGGGCAATTACAGATGGCCAAACAAGATCGCACACGACTTCAAGGTGAATTGGATGCGACCACCCTTGAGCGTGATGCATATCTGCAAACACAAATACCCGATCATCCGGTCACACCGACGGAGATTGCATATTTGTTTAAGAAAGTGGAAACATACAAAGTGGCCCTTCAGAGATTCCAAGGCCGCTTTGATAGGTTCAAAGGAGCAGCTTCAACCGAGTTGGCAAAGGCAAAAGAGACCATCAACGCCTATGAAAAAGCCGTCGCTCAAGTGTTGGAAGCCGGCCCACAAATCTCCGTCCCAGTCATGCCACAATTCTCCCTTTCGCGCCAAGAAGCTGTACAAATGGATACAGGGGTTGATTCGAGCATGGACCAGGGGGGAGCTCCAGATCTAGCAGATCAACCACCAACCATATCGACAGTACAAGCGGGTCCATCCTCGTCAAGGACAAGCCATTTATTCAGAAGGCCCATCAGCGTCGAGGATCAGATCCAGACCTTCTTAAAGCAACATCCGCATGAGTCCTCGCATGGTGGATGGGTTCTGAAATTTAAGACCTCCGAGATCGAGGTCGGCAAAGAATTGGACAAAATACTTGCACTGGGAGAGCAGCCAACATGGAGAATCATGGTTTTTGAAAAAACTCCGGAATCAATTAGGAGTTACGTTGCCAACCCTTGCCACCATACGCCCAATTGGCCAATCATCCATCAGCCTTACAGCTGGAACATTTCAGTGGACTTCCACCATGCCTTACAAGCATATCAAAGAGAGTATGTCCACTCTCCGGATCCAACGGTGCGACAATCGGCAATGTTTGCTAAAAATCTAACTTTGTTGGCGTCAGTGGCAACCAAATGGGACAATTGCCTTCCTACCCTGGCATTCGATCCAAATAAGTCGATGGCCTCAAAGCAAATCAAAGATCAGCTGTCGATTGCTCGACTGTATTTCCGTGCGGCTATGATGGGAGGCTCTTGGGAATCTCGCTTCACCTCATGGAAAACTTCCAAGTGGATTGCCAGAGCCCACCGCTGTTTCCTGCCACACAACTTGGATTTCAATACTGCACGCCTTGACTTTATGGAGAAGGTGCAATATCATTTAATTAAGATTCGGCGCGAAGCCAATAAAAGTCCCCAATAACTGCATATTGCAGGTGTCATGGGACCGCCACCAGTTTTGGTGGGAGATATTGTTGGACGGTTTGCGGATCCCAAGGCAACCCTAACCCTAGTTAATAAGTGAGCGGGATTTGGCACCCTGTGTGTGTAAGTCCAACCCAATGATCACATAGTTATTTGATTAATTAGAAAGTTAATAAAAGGACTTTAGGCCTTTTTGCGGGACTTTTAATGTCGCAGGGCCTAAATGTCAAGTTAGTGAATAAAGTTGGATTTCCCTCCAATTTTGATGGTTCCCACACTTTTTTAAATTTGAATAAAAAGAGAGGCAAGACTGGACCAATAGGATTCAAAGGCCAGGGTCCTCCTCTCTACTATAAAAAGAGACCAACTCGAGTTGCTCCTGATGTTCATTTTCTCATTTCAATAAAGCAGATTGGTTCTCTTTAGAAATGGATTGATGAATGTCCTTGCTCTTCCTCTCTTCTCCTCCATTTCTCATGCTTTCTTTGGATTTTGCTAATTGTTGGATCTGATCATTATTGGGATTGCTATTTCTTATGCTTTTTGTGAGAGAGAAAGGGAGAGAGAGAGAGAGAGAGAGAAGAGTAAGTGTCTATCATTGTTGTGGATTTAGGTTAATAGAAGTAGGGTTAATGGAAGTAGGGTTAATGGATGTAGTGTTAATGCTTAGTGTTAATGGATGTTAGTGTTAGATCCTCCATTCATGTTGAAATCTGAACTATACTATCGCTCTTATGGGAACGAACCTACGCGTGACAACTAACTCCGTCTCTTTGATGCTAGATTGACTAGATCTTGGATTCAGATTAGGCAAGGAAAGAAGCCCACTACAATTTGTCAAAAGTGGAAGAGATGTTATGACCCTAGCTTGGGAGCACCAACAGTGCTCCCAAAACACTCATCCATGAGACCCTCTCAATGACTTTTACGCCCATGCATGATCCTTGGAGTGGAAACAAGCACATGAGTATAAGTTGTGGCACAAAACACCCAATCAACAATCTAACAAATGGCTAGACTCCCCGAGCCAAAATCTACAATAGAACATAATATTTAACTCACTCTTGAGTAATAAACGATGTATTTGTCACTAAGATTGCTTATACGAAACTTATGCTCTAACCATCTAACCATCTAATCCCATATAATTCAAAGAACTAAAGCTAAGGAATGTCTCAAGTTTATGGAATATGGTCAAATAAAACCGTCGAGAAAATTTGGAATCATGATCACTAACAATATTTATTGGCAAACCATAAAGCATGAATAGACATTCGATAAATACATGAGCTAATTCAAAAGCTTTAAAGTCATTTTCACATGAATAATGGTAGCCAACTTGATAAAGTGGTCAACTATTATCCTTCAATGTATTGGGAAGACCAATGGTAAATTCTATCAAAATACTTTCCCACCTCTTGAATGGAATTTCCAATGGCAACCACAATCCTCTAGCCTTTAACCTATCAACTTTAGCTATCTCGCACTATTGACATTATTAAAATTTTGTTATTCAAAATTATACCGAGGTTGTTCAAGCTTTAGAGTGAGCCACCTTTTGATGGTGACTTCTAGTGGAAGGGCAATTTCCACATGTAATTTCTAATTTGGTGGAATTGCCACTTGGGCTCCACATGGGCAGCCCTCTTGCTTTTTTGTCAAGAGTTTTAAGCCCTTTCGCTTGATCGAGAGCCTTTTTTCAAATTGAATAACATCAAAATGGCAAAAGATGAACGTGTACGAGACTATATCGAGCGTTTCAAACGCCTCAAAAGTCAAGTACAAGAACAGCCCTCCGAACAAATGTTCATCATCTGGTTTTTAGTCGGCCTTCCAAAATGGATTAGACGCGAGCTTAAATCCAATGATGAATATATGAGCGTCAAATTAGCTATGTCTGATGCCATCAAGGAAGAACACGAAGGACCAGATGTTGACGAATCCAGGGAAAGACGAGCACCACGTGCTCCTCTCCATGAGTCAAAGTCGATCGAGGACACCCGAGATCAGCTTTGGAAATCCCAGTTGGAGTTGTTTAATAAGCAACACCAACTACAGATGGAGAAACTCACCAATGAGTTTCAAACCCTGAAGTCTATCCAAAGCAGTATGTCTGGTCAGTCAAACCCTGCACAAGTACCTTATAGATGAAAAACAATATGGTGCCCACACTGTCGGGCTACGCATCCTGTTGATGCTTGTCCTTCATATCTGCCTATCCAAGCACATATAGTCCAACAATATGAAGCACAACCATCACATTCTCGACATTCCTTGACTTATCTCGAATATCCACCAAAAAGTCTAGAACCACTAGCCTTATACAAGGGCCATTGCACACCAGATGTTTCATCTGTGGTGAAACTGGCCACTTCATGGTTGATTGTCCAGTCAAGACCACGTACCATGCTGAGTGTCCTGACTGTATCAGAAAACACAGTTTCAAAGATTGTCCAAAACAACCAACTAAGATCCTATCTGCCCGTCACGTCAGTTATGAATCACAATAGGATCTTCACGACAACAACACGAGCACCATAGCAACCAACAGTTAAACTTGCTACTCAATCGAGAAGTTTCTTGTAAACTTCTACATCATCGTCAAATACACCAGCTCCATAATGCAAAAAGACATTATGAAATGAGTCCTTGTCGAAAGAAAGTCAAACCGATATTCCATCATTTGCTACAATGTCCAACCAAGAGCAACCTCCACAGGGAATTGACAGTTTTTTCCCCCTTCTACAACCTCAAATCTATATGTCTTTCCACATGCTGATAAGATTTCCAATGTGCCAATACACAATAATTCTCGGATTCGGAAATCTAGATAGAGATTTGGTTCTAAATCTCTTACTAAAAGAGGTCCTCAGGACATAGTACCTCAACCATACCTGCATCTCAAGCTATATCTTACAACATCTGCTATCCATGATGGTAGATTTTAGTGTAACCAACCTTGCCTTGTTTTGACAAGGGCATGTCAGAGTAAGTCACATTACTCTACAAAACAACTGAAATATTGCAACTATCAAGGTACATTATCAATGTTGATGAATGCAAGTTTTGTTTGACAAGTGTTATACAGTTCTCACTCTATGTAACATTTGTTTATTTCCTTGTTTCTCTTCACCTATTTTGTGTGATTGTTTTTGCATGAGTAATAGCTATTGCACGAGAGTCTTCTGTAGAGCATCTCCAACACACATTTTCATTCATTTATCCATCTTCAGATTCTCTTGTACAACAGTTTAGGATTTTTGAGACATATGAAAAATCCATGTCAAAGTGGAGTTGATTCTTGCATCTCATTGCCAAATTATTCTTTGAGTCAACTACAACAAGATCGAAACAAATTTAGTTAAAATTTGTTCAATCTTTAGTCCAGTCGCATGTTCAACGAGTTTCAACTACGTGTTCTACATGTTGATCCAGTCTTGAGCATGAACAATCACCAGCAACAACGTCTCCACCAACAGATTTTTGGGGGGGGGCGAGAGAGTGGATCTGCTTGGATCCACTGGAGTAGTTACGCTACCAACAACAACATCAGCAAGATCGACAGCCAAGGTCACAAGTCAAATATGAAAAGACAAGGCTAAAGAAGCCAGATGAGTAATCCGAAGAGACTCAATCAGAAGAAGTATTCCAGTCATGATGAAGATCCTTCAGAAAAGAGAAACACAAACATTGGAAATCAATCTCCTTCTTCAACCAACCTCTTGCCATACTTCTACGCCCATTCTCATGTCTATCGTCCACATCATCTACCATTGTCACCACCACCCTCTCTTCCATCTGTTTGTTTATCATCAGTTTACTTTTCTTCTGAGAAATCTCCAATTTTTTAGTCTTACCGAAGTAGCTGATAGATCATTGCAAGTGTCTTGCGGAGACCAACTACCACCTACATTGGTTGTTCAGCTGGAAAATATCTACAAAAGCAGGCAAAACAGCTAGAAGAAATAAAGAGAAGATCCAGGAAGCCGAGGAGGAAAGGACAAAGCTTAAGCAACAGATGAGTCGGATCAATCTTGATCAAACGAAACTCTTTGGAGTAATGATAGTCGAATCCCCTCTTATGAAGCCCAAAGAGATCTAAAAGTAACGGATCAAAAGAAAGAGCCGCAGAAAAGAAAGATGAAGACAACCGTGAACCTGCAAATAAAGCAAGCTCCTCACCCAGCAAGTGGTGGTCAAAGCTTGAGATTGCAAGGGTCCAAGGCTGCAACTGTAGAACTATCAGTTCCTTCACCCTACCACCAAGCCTTCATCATGTCTCCTTACCGTTACCAAACCGTCCATCTAAAACTGCTCCTACCGCCAATTTTTTATGAATCCATCCCCTTGAGACTGATAACCAAAGTTTGTGCAACATGCAAAACGAAGGTTTTCCTTGAGACTGATAACCAAAGTTTGTGCAACCTGCAAAGCGAAGGCTTTCCTTGAGACTGAAACTTCAACTGAGAGAAAAACCACGGAAACACCCAGAGGCAAATGGAGGATACAGACCTCCCAGAAGATAGACTCTGCCAAGAAACCAAAGATGAAACTGTCAATGTCAGATACAAGTGACAAAACAAAGAGACACATGGAAAGCACTCGAGCATGCAAGTTGTGAAGCTGCTAAGAGCCCTCCAATTTTGAGAATGTCAACCAATTGCAGCAATAAGACATTCTGGTCAAACTGTAGCAATTCGTGAAAATCAAATTTTGTGATAAAGACTGGTGACAATAAGCACTTGGTTTATGTAAGCGAACGAGGATCTACGCTTTTCCAAAGCGGAGCGACATCGACCAATATGAGTTGTAGTGGGTCCTGCAATACATTAGGGGTGGGATGATATTGGCTGATTCTGACGAATCCCCAAGATACTCGGCAAGAGCAACTCAAGAGCACCTCTCACCTTAGACCGAGGAGGTCTCTGAGCAGATGAGACTAATGAAGATTGAGAGCCGAGTATGAGAGCCAAGAAATACTAGCTAGGAAAGACATGCAAGAACTGTATAAGCTCATGGTGACTCCAGGAAGATGGAATGACCATGTAGGAACTAGATATGTGCCAGGCAACAAGCTTCCACATCAAAAGAGTTCTGCGGATTCAGTGGTGAATCACAGACCTTCAAGGAAGTGATTGACAGTCCAGAGAAGGATAGATGGATCCAAGCCATGAAGGAAGAGATGGAGTCCATGAGGAAGAACTAGTTATGGACGTTGGAGCCATTACCACATAAGCGCAAGACTGTCAAATGCTAATGGGTTTTCAATCTCAAATACAGACTAGATGGGAACATCACAAAATACAAGACAAGACTAGTAGCGAAAGGCTTCTCTTAGATATATGGTATTGACTACTCTGAAACCTTCTCTCCTGTCATCAAACATTTGTCCCTACGTCTATTATTTGCATATGCAGCAGCTTATGACCTCAGGATCCACATTGTGGACAAGAAGACAACCTTCTTGCATGGCGAATTAGACGAAGAGGTCTACATGGATCAACCCCCAGGATATGTCTCGAATTCACTTCCTGACTATGCGTGCAGAATGCACAGAAGTATCTACGGTCCAAAACAATCAGCCCGACAATGGTACAAGAAGAAAGATCAAGCCCTGCAATATTTAGGTTTCAAGCCTCTGTTGGTTGATTCTAATGTATATGTCAGAGTTACAGATGGGCAGATCATCATAGTGGCTGTATATGTGGACGACCCTCTGATACTTTGCAGGAGTGAGTAGCTAGTTGTTGAAGTAAAGGCAGACATCTCAAAACATTTTGAGATAGTGGATCTGGGAGAAAGCAGGTGTTACCTTGGCTTACAAATTGAAAGGGACTACGAGGGAGATAAGTTATACCTTTAGCAGTTTAGATACACCCAGAAGATCCTAGAGGACTCAAAGGAGTGAACACTCCAATGCTCGCAGGGACGGTGCTAACAAGCGACAACTGTCCAAAGACTGAGAAAGAGAGAGAACAAATGCAGCTCACACCTTACAGAAAGCTGATAGGATCGCTGATGTACCTTGCAGACAACACACGTCCTGATATTGCGATGAGCCAATTCTGCACAAATCCAGGATCGACACATTGGAAGATTGCAAAACGCATTTTGCAATATCTTCAATTAACAAGGGACTATGGCTTGTGTTCTTATCGTGATGCATGTTTCAGGATACTTTCCTACAGCGATGCTAGTTGGGCATCTCTCAAGGGCGATTGTAAAAGCATCTCAGGAAAATGCACCATCGCATTAGGAGCAACAGTTCTCTGGGTCAGCAATAAGCAAACTGTTGTAGCCCAGTCATCCTACGAAGCAGAATATGTTGCAGCAGCAAAGATGGCCAATGAAATAATCTGGCTAAGGCAATTCCTAGACGAATTGGACGAAACAAGGAACGAGCCCCTGGTCTTGCAGATGGACAACACCTCTGCAATACACCTGATGAAAGATCTCGTGTTCCATTCCAGAACGAAGCACATTGCGATAAAGTACCACTTGATCAAGGATCTAATTGAAAAGAAGATGCTGCAGACCACCTTCATTGGAACGAAAGATATGGTTGCTGACATCTTCACTAAAGCCCTGGACAAAGGACTCTTTGAGAAACAGAGGAGCAGTCTCAGGATCATATAACTATCATGCTTTGAGAGGGAGCTGAAGAAACGAAATGTTTCTAACTACAAAGCCTTGCTAGTTTTCAGCCCTTAGCCTGACGAAGATGTTCGCGAACACGAAAGTCAGGTTACACGAAGCATGAAAAGTTTTCTGAACACGAAAGTCAAAGGAGACGAAGACGAACGGTTTGTGAACACAAAAGGTTCACGAACGAGAATCTTTTGTGGTCTAGCATGAGAATCTTTTGCGGTCCAGTATGAGAGAAAAGCAGACGAGCAAAATGAAACCAACGATGGAAACGGAACCAACGATTGAAACGAAACCAACAACATGACACGAAAAATGTCTCGAAACTCGTTTTGCCTTCACGCTCCAGAAAGTACCAACAAAGATCACACAAGTACCCAGAAGTACAAATATTTGATCTGATGGCATGACGTCAACAGATACATTTTAGGTCGTGGCTAATCTGCCACTCTTGTAATTCCCTGATTAGTTAATCACTCTAATCTTAGATTTACATAGAGTGACTATACTTACTGGATGATACTTGACATATAGATCAACATAGTACACATACAATGTAACGTAGTAGTCTAATGCAAGTAAGCAATCAAGACAAAATATAGAATACATGTCTGCCTGCGTGCGAAGACAATTATGTCTAGGATCTGTAGATCCAGCTGTCCGCTAGTAAAGCGAGACGATTGCTCGTGAGAGAATTGTGTTTCTCCCATGCCAACGCACTGTGTGGATTTGCATGCAGTCCTTGAAGAAATCAGAGAAAGATCAATATAGATGTTTTTCTTGTTGTGTCTGATCTCGATTGCAAATGTGTCTGCTGTTAATCATGTATATGAGTTTTTCCTTCTTCATTTGGATTTCGCACCTTGGTTGAAACTATGTTGAATGCTGCATTAATTTTATAAACATAGATCAGCAATGCCTGACTACATTTTGGAGGACTGTAGGAGTGACTTAGCTGGTAGTGTCCAGCGATCGCATCTGAACTCCATCCGAGCGCAAGAGCGTCGTGGTTCCTTCACGAAAGCTTTGCGACTGCGACTGATTCTCATCACTTCTTTGAGTCTGTCTGTTGTTAAGAACTGAGTGATCTCCTCAACCCATAAGGATGTAGCTCAATCTGGAAAAGACATGCATCAAGAAGATCATCGTTGACTGGTGTAGTTGCTTTTTCAGCATTCGGTAGTCGGGAAAGATAATCCGCCATGAAATACTGGGTCCCTTTTCAAATGACTACACAGAAATTAAATTCCTCTAATATCAACAGCCATCGAGCTATACATCCCATTTTATAGGATTTATTAACAATATATAATAGGGCTTGATGGTCGGTGTAGAATGCAAAGGTATGGCCTAATAAATAATGTCTTAGTTGTTGGACAACATAGACCATAGCCAATGCTTCTCTCTCAGTGGTTGTGTAGTTTACTTCAGCAGGCACCAGTTGCCTGCTCAAGAAACGTATTGGGAAGTCTTTGTCATACTCGACCGATTGTGCAAGAAGACCTCCAATGGCATACTTACTTGTGTTAGTATGCACATGAAACTCTTTCGTGAGTCTGGCGAACGGAGTATGGGTGCCGTGGTAAGGGTTGTTTTCAACTCCTCAAAGGCTTTAATTTGTTCTTCGGTCCAGCGAGGATCTACCACAACTAAAGAAACGAGGTGTGCCTTGCTGGCATAGTCGATTATAAAGATGCGATAATAATTCATATGACCGAGGAAGACATAAACTTCCTTCATTGTTGTAGGTAAGGGCATTTCAACGATAACCTTGATTTTTGACGAGTCGATAGAAATATCGTCCTTTGAAATTATATGCCTGAGTACAACCCCATGGGTGTCCCATATTTGGCATTTATCAGGGTTTAGTGAGATTTCAAATCTACGGCAGCGAATGAAGATTTTCTCCAGTGCGTCAAGGTGCGTAGCTGCTAAGGAATGTACACCTAGATCGTTGAGGTAAATCTCCACAATCCGATGTAACAGGTCTTGGAAGGCCAGTTGCATGACCCTCTGGAAAGTTGAAGGGGCGTTGCATAAGCCAAAAGGCATGACGTTATAAGCATAAACCTCGTTCTCTGTGAAAAAGGTCATTTTATGTTTATCTTCAGGGGCTATTTGAACAAGGAAATAACCGTTGAATCCATCCAAGAAGCTGAAAGCTTAAGCTCATGCCATTTCCTCTGAGATTTGGGTCGTTAAAGACAAAGGAAAATGGTCTTTCTTCGTAACCGCATTAAGGTTCTTGAGATTGACACAGATACGAAGTTTGCTGTTTTTTTTGGGGACAACCACAATGGGGGATACCCAATCAGTATGTTGGACTTTATAAATGAAGCCAAAAATCTCTTAATATCTTCATCGATTCTTTCACAACAGACGGGGTTACCATAAACTTTAGCAAGCTTGACATGGCCAGTTGAGTCAACCGTGACTCGTTTGTCATGATTGCCAAAGGTGATTTTGCTATGCTTCCAATCTTGGACAACACCTGCCATCTAAAGCTAGGGTGTACCAAGAAGGAGTTTATAAGTATTGGCATTTTCTGGTAAATCTAAGATGACATAATCTATTACAAATTTGACACCTGCTATTCGAACTTTAATATTTGATAAATGACCAGTAGGGTCTGTAACTCTTTGATCAGCCATGCAAAGTTTATATCGTGGTTGATCGAGGGTATGAAAGCTCCATGACTTTGCCAATGACAAAGCCATTATATTGACGTCTGATCCGCTATCAAGGATAGCAGATACTGCGGGATAGTCTTTATAGGACAAAGGCAGGGTGATGCTAGTCCCCTTAGCAACACTTATATTCAGCAGATTCATAGAAATCTAAAAAATTTCAGGAATCTCTTCTTTTTTCCGTGCCAGTGTGTGCACCTTGACAATGAGGGCACCATGTGTTCTCTCGTCTATGGTGGATTTGGCCAGTGGGTAACTGACCTGGCATCGAACTCTGGATAGACCTAAGAGTGTTTTGAAACTCTTTCGTGAGTTTCTCCATCTGTTGTTGGTGTTGCTGGTTAAGCAACTCCATTTTTTTTTCCACAACCGTTCTCGTGTTTCCTCGTTTGGTCGAGCTTCGTGGATAGCACGATGTGCTCTCCGTTCACGTGGCTCATCTACATCTGAACCCTCATCTTCTTCCCGAATGGCATCATACATGGCTTGTTTCAATGATGTGTATTCATCATTGGAACGAAGTTCACGTCGTATCCATTGTGGGAGTCCAATGAGGAACCAAATTATGAGCATAGACTCAGTGGATTGCTCTTGAACCTGACTTTTTAATTTTTTAAATTGTTCAAATGTAGTCACATACTTTCTCGTCTTTTGTCATTTTGATGTTACTTAGCTTGACAAAAGGACTTTCTATCAAGCGAAATGGCTTGAAGCATTTGATAAAGGCCTCCTTCAAGAGTGACTAGTCACGTTTATCTTCATGATTAAGGTTAAAAAACCATTCTCGTGTTCGATTGATCATGGACATCGAGAAGAGCTGTACCATGGCGTCTGGTGATGTCTCACTATAGACATCACATCCATTCTCAAAGACTTGAAGAAATCTTTGAGGATCAGTGTTACCATCATACTTAGGTAAATCTAGCTTTGGAGTTTGTTTTTTAGTACGCGGAACATTATTTGCAAAAGCTCCGTTTAAGTGAGCTCGTGCATGTGAAGATTCGGCAGCATGAAAATGTGGTCGATCATATGGAGCTTCAAAACGCATGGGTTCCCATCTGTCGAATGGGTTGGTGGATGGCTCTTGGACTTGGGATTTCATCCTGGAATATCTATTAAATTGAGCCTGTTCGGTGGATGGGGAGACTATCTCTGGTGGATAGTCCTCTGTGGAATTCGGATCGTAAGGACGATCCATAGTACTCTAGAGTACCTTAGGATTGTGGAAATAGACCTCTTGGACTCTTTGGTAACTTAACTCGTTGAAATCTTTGTTTGGAATGCGGTTGCTACGGTTCTACGGTGGGTGCGATTGGAATGCGACCAGTTTGCGGTTGAATATGGTTGGAACGGTGAATGCGGACGCTATGAATGCAGTCGAGGTGCGGTCGGTTGGCAGTTGAATGCGGTCTGCGGCGGTTCAAGGGCAAATGGAGATGGGGTGCGGTTGAATGCAGCCGTTGCAGTTTGATTCCGGGCAGTTGCGATTCAAGTGCAAATGGAGTTGGGGTGTGGGTGATTTGTTTGCGGTTGTTACGGCTCAAGGCAGAGGTGGTTTGAAGGCGGTGTATTTGCGGTTGGATGCGGGTGTGATGGGTCAAAAGTGGATGTGGTTGGATTGTGAGCTGTTTGCTGTCGCTACGACTGTAATGGCTAGAAGGTGGTCTAAATATGCTATGTTTGCGGTTGTTTGCGATTGCTATGGCTCAAGGCGGTCACTACGGCTGTAATGTGGTCGCTATGGCTCAATGCGGATGTAGGTGGAAGGTGATCTGTTGGAAGCTCGTGTAGTTGCTATCGTGTACAGTGTGGACCGTCATGTATAACTCCGAAAATCATCTGATATAAATTGTTGAATCAAGCTGTGGATCTGATGTATGTGGTACTTGTCAGTTCTGATCGTCGTTGGAAAGTTCTGTGGGTTAGCGTTAGCGTAGATTTGGTCCAGTTGAGATTCCTTCTGGATCTTCACAGACTTCGTCTCAATATTTACTGGAGATCTAAGTTGAAAAGCATAAAAGGACTGCAACCTGTAGCATAATGTTTTATACTATTATATGCAAACTCAACCAGTGAGAGATAATCTTCCCAATGAGATTGCCTGTGAGAAACATACGTCCTCAAAATATCTTCCATAGTTTGATTAGTCCTTTTTGTCTGGCCATCTCATTCAGGATGATCAGAAGAACTTAAACTCAAAGAAGTTTCAAGTTTATGAAATACTCTTCTGCGGGCAGCCAGTCCTCGACGACTTCAGGTTTCTTCTCCTTCTTCTCGCCCGCATAAACCTCTGGTTGAAAACCGAGATTGGGTGAAGACATCAATTTGACTTGATTCAACAGAACCTCCATTTGCTGATCTCTCATATGATTACGATTATTCATATCGTTGAGCGCCATACTCAACTGTTGACAAATCACCATATAAGATGGCACACCTGGATTTGCAGCTTGAGTTGAAGTTTCTTCGGCCATCTCGATATATCTATCATGGAAATTACTAAATTAATCACTATTTTCTAGTCAATTTCATAGATATTACAAGAAAATGAAAAAAACTAAAACTTTCAAATTTTTGCACTTTCAAATTTTTTTTTTAAATTTTATGTTTTCCAAAAAATTCGTAAAAAACCACTGTCAGTTATTAAGCAATCGAAATCAAAAATTTGATTCATTGTTCGATTCTTAATTTTACTACATTAATGTCCATCAGGCATGCAAGACATGCGACATTAAACCAGTTTTTCACCATTACGGAATTTTACGTAAAAATCAAGTTCTACGGAAATTGTCAGCTATAAAACCCAGTTTTGTATCTAACTGTTAGAGTACATGCGTATAACCACTCAAAACGAATCTAAACCACACATGCATGTCAGAATCAATCTGAGAATCAACATGCAGACATTCCATGCAAGTACCGTATCTCAAAATAGGAAATCGACATGCATGTAATCAGAACAATTCGAATTTCTACCAATTTTGCTCACAAAATTGCAAAGCTTCAAATGATCATATCTTTGGCTTCAGGACACAAATTGGGTGTTGTAAAGCTCTGTACAGAGGGAGATCTAGCTAACAAGACACTTGCCATGTCATCCCGCTAGCTAGGATTCACCCGTGCGAGCTCAGAACAGCCAAATAACCTATAGGAGGACGCACTTTTTCAAGGCCAAACAGCTTAAAAACTTGCAAACACTCAACCAAGCCTAAAAGTGATGATCCAAACAGTCTCAAATGGTCTCTAAGAGTTCCATGAAGCCTTCATACAGATTCAATGAAGCAGTATGGGCTGAGAACCATGAATTATTGATTTCTAGAAGTCAAAATTGCTACAAACTTGATGGAATTGAAACATAAGCCTCTACCCATCAATTTACAGGTTTGAAAGCTTGTTGGGAAGGTAAAAAGAAATACAAATCATGCTGTAAAAAATCCAGAATGATCCCCTTATGGATTTAGAGAAATCCACCCCCAAAATTGGTCAATTTTTGACTTCCTACAAATCCAATTGCTGGAATTCTTGGCTCTAACCTCTAGGACAGCCTCAAAAGACTATGATTCATCTTTTCCCAACTTCAATTGATGCTCAACAACCTCCTACCATCCAATTTCATGAATTTTAGCCCTTCTAGGTTTTTTCACCATGCCCAATTGGAATTTAATGGCAAGAACATTTTCCAAGTCCACCTGCAATAAAAAATACAGAGTTATAACCAACCAATTGATCTGAACTTGCCAGATTTTGAATTCTACCATCAATTTTGTGCCAAAATCATGGAAAACAAGCCAAATTTGGGCACAAAAGAGCCTAGAATCCAAATACATGGGAAGATCCAACATGCAACCTAAATTTCAACTACTTCAAAGTGAATTAACTTGCTGAAAATTTAAGATCCATAACTAGTTTTGAGCTACACATGCTAAAACTCCAAAAAGACACCAAAATTGTTTTCCTAGCACAATTCTCCATAAACCACAATGAAATGTGAGAGAGATATGGATCATGCAAATTGAATTTGGGAAGATCCACCAACTTGCAACCTTACTCCTCTCCTTGGATGAGAATACTAGTTGAATACCACCAAGCTCCAATGAAAAGCACCACCTCTTCAAACTTGTAAGCCTTGTTTTGATACCGCTATAAGGGAATATCCTTAGATCTGATGAGAGGAAATCGGTGAGGGTGATATGCTCTGTTTGCACTGAAGAGAGATATATAATAGAAGAAATCGTGAAACAGTCGCGACAACCACAATCCTCTTGCGATTCAGATGGAGTTCAGATGAGATCGCTGGACACTGCCGGTTGAATCACTCCTCCAGTCCTCTAGAATGTAGTCAGACACTGCTGATCTACATTTATAAAATTAATGCAGCATTGAACATAGTTTTAACCAAGGTGCGAAATCAAAATGAACAAGGAAAATTAGACACACGAATAACAGCAGACGCATTTGCATTCGAGATCAGACACAACAAGAAAATCATCTATATTGATCTTTCTTTGATTTCTTCAAGCACTGCATGCAAATCCACGCAGTGTGTTGGCATGGGAGAAACACGGTTTTCCCATGAGTAATTGTCTCGCTTTACTAGCGGACAATTGGATCTACAGATCCTAGACAAATTTGTCTTCGCATGTAGGCAGATGTGTATTTTGTAATTTTATCTTGATTGCTTACTAGCATCATACTACTTCATTACATTGTGTGTGTATTTTGTCTCTTTTTGTGCCAAGTATCATCCAGTAAGTATATAGCTGCTCTTTGTAGCTTTAAGATTAGAGTGATTAAGCATCTACAAGTAATCAAGAAATTACAAGAGTGGCGGATTAGCCACGACCTAGATTGTATCTGCTGATGTCATGCTATCAGATCAGACATCTGTACTTCTGGGTACTTGTGTGATCTTTGTTGGTACTCTTTGGAATGTGAGGGCATAAAGTCTTTCGCGACATTTTTTGTGTCGCGTAGTTGGTTTCATTTCCGTCGTCTGACTTTCTCATGCTCGACCGCAAAAGATTCTCATTCGCGAATCTTTCGCGTTCGTGTCTTCCCGTCAGGTGTTCACAAAACTTTCGTGTTTCGTGTCTCTTGACTTTCATGTTCGCGAACATCTTCGTAGGACAGACTTTCGTGTTTGTGAACATCTTCATCAGGCAGAGGGCTGAAAGCTAGCAAAGCTTTGTAATTAGAAACGTTTTGTTTCTTCAGCTCCCTCTCAAAGCATGATAGCTTTACGATCCCGAGACTGCTCCTCTGTCTCTCAAAGAGTCCTTTGTCCAGGGCTTTGGTGAAGATGTCAGCAACCATGTCTTTTGTTCCGATGAAGGTGGTCTGCAACATCCTCTTTTCAATTAGATCCCTGATCAAGTGATACTTGATCGCAATGTGCTTTGTTCTGGAATGGAACACGAGATCTTTCGTTACTTGTATTGCAAAGGTGTTGTCCATCTGCAAGACTAGAGGCTCATTTCTTGTTTCGTCCAATTCATCCAAAAACTGCCTTAGCCACATTATCTCGTTGGCCATCTTCGCTGCTGTAACGCACTCTGCTTCGCAAGATGACTGGGCCACAATGGTCTGTTTTTTGCTGACCCAGAAAACTGCTACTCCTGATGCAATGGTGCATTCTCCTGAGACGCTTTTACAATCGTCCTTCAAAGATGCCCAGCTAGCATCACTGTAGAAAAGTATCTTGAAATCTGCATCACGACTATAGCATAATCCGTAATCCCTCGTTAATTAAAGATATTGCAAAATGCATTTTGCAATCTTCCAATATGTCGAGCGTGGATTCGTGCAAAATTGGCTCATCCTGAACACTGCATAAGCAATATCAGGGCGTGTGTTGTCTACAAGGAGTCGTCGGACAGTCATCATTTGTCAACATTGTCCCTGCGAGCATTGGAGTATTCGCTCCTTTGCAGTTCAGCATCCCAAATCCCTCTAGGATCTTCTGGGTGTATCTGGACTGGTGAAAGTATAACTTACCTCCCTCATGGTCTCTTTCAATTTGCAAGCCTAGGTAGCACCTGGCTTCTCCCATATCCACTATCTCGAAATGTTTCGAGATGTCTATCTTCACCTCAACGATCAGCTGTTCACTCCTGAAAAATATCAAAGTGTCGTCTACATATACAACCACAATGATGATCTGCCCATCTGTAACTCTGACATATACATTGGAATCAGCCAGCAGAGGTTTGAATCCTAATGATTTCAGGGCTTGATCTTTCTTTTTGTACCATTGTCAGACTGATTGTTTCAGACCATAGATGCTTCTATGCATTCTACATGCATAGTCAAGAAGTGAATTCGAGACATATCTTGGGGGTTGATCCATGTAGACTTCTTCGTCTAGTTTGCCATGCAAGAAGGCTGTCTTCTCGTCCACAATGTGGATCTTGAGGTCATAAGCTGCTGCATATGCAAATAACAGACATAGGGACGAATGTTTGATGACAAGAGAGAAGGTTTCAGAGTAGTCAATACCATATCTCTGAGAGAAATCCTTCACTACCAGTCTTGCCTTGTATTTCGTGATGTTCCCATCTGGTCCGTATTTGAGCTTGATAACCCATTTGCATTTGACAGTCTTGCGCTTATGTGGTAATGGCTGGAATGTCCATACCTGGTTCTTCCTCATGGACTCCATCTCTTCGTTCATGGCTTGGATCTTTTCTGGACTTTCGATCGCTTCCTCGAAAGTTTGTAGTTCGCCACTGAATCCACAGAACTCTTCTGATATGGAAGCTGAGCTTATTGGCACATATCTTGCTGCCGCTCTTCATGGTCTTGTCGACCTTCTAGGAGATCCTCCTGGAATAGCTATGCCTTTGCCTTTGTCTGCTCTGCTCGGTCCGAAACCATCTTGGTTTACAGGAACTACGGCAGAGGTTGCCTCTCAAATCTTTCTTCTTCTGATTCGTCGCTCGAATGGGAGATGACTCAAAAGTTTTTATTTTTGTGTTTGTCCTCTGCTCCCTCTGTCATTGGCGGCAGGTCATAGTACCGTCTCTCCAGAACTTCGTAGCTGACAGGATCGTCATTGGCCATTGTCGTACTCTCATCAAATCTGACATCTCTCATTTTCTTCACAGTGTTCGTGTCTGGCATGTAGACTTTGTAGTATGACAAATTGTTGTCATAACCTACCAGAAATCCCTGCTTGGCTTTCTCATCAAGCTTCTTTCGAAGCTTATCAGGAATATGTGCATAAGCTACACAACCAAAGATTCTGACGTGAGATAGATTGGGCTTTCTACCCCACCATAGCTCGTGTGGTGTCATGTGAAGGACACCAGACTTTCATGTCCTATTCTGGATGTATGGGGCTGTAGCTACTGCTTCAGTCCACAGTGCCCTTGGAGCTTTCGAGTAGGCCATCATGCATTTGGCTACTTCCATCAGGGTCCTGTTCTTTCGTTCAGCAACACCATTGTGCTGTGGTGTGTAGGCTACAGTCCTTTTGTGAATGATTCCACGATCATTGTAGAAGTTAGTGAAGCGATTCGAGATGTATTCGCCACCTCGATCTGTTCTCATCTGCTTCACTTTACTGCCTATACCTTCTTTCAGCCTAATTTACACATTTTGTGAATTTATCAAGTGCTTCAGATTTATTCTGAATAAAGTACACTCTGGCAAATTTGCTATAATCATCAATGAAGGGTATATAATACTTTAGACCTCCTACTGAGATCACGTTGAATGGTCCGCAGATGTCAGAATGCACTAGCTCTAGAATCTTGGTCGTTATGCAGGAGTCTTTGATGAATGGAGTGCGCGACATCTTGCCCTTCAAACATGCATCACAGGTGGTCGAACTAGTTGCATTAGAGATGCTGACCCCTATTATCACTCCATGATGGCTTGCTGGGTAAAGTGCCATTGACTTCATGTGGCAGAGTCTTCTGTGCCACGGAGTGTCTGGCGAGTCATCACACCTGATCTTCAGGTAGACGTACCTTCAGATGATATAGGTTTTCTTTCCTTCTGCCTTGAGCGATCAATGTACTGGTACGGGCATCAATCACGTTGCATGCTTCGTTAAAAAACGTCACACGCATTTTTGCATCTGCTATTCTTGCTACAGATAGCAAGTCTTGTTGCAGAGTAGGCACGAACAGAACGTCTTCGAGTCGTCTGTCTCTGCTGTTGGTGTTGAGCCATAATGAACCAATACCATTCACTTGATGTCTAGATCCATCTCCAAGAACTATGAATCTTGAAGAATCTGCACTTCTGAAATCAGACATTATTCATCTTGATGTCACAAAGTGTGAGGTGGCTCCTGAGTCTAGAATCACCTCATGTGTGTCAGATGTTGATGCTGCACACACGTCTTCATAGATGTAGGCGGTCAAACAGTTTCTGTTCGTTCTTTCTTTGCCCATCTTGGAGCTCTCGGGCTCCTCGACATAGGATGAACTGTTGTCGTTCTCCTGTCTGTTATGTGTTGATTTGTTTCTTGGGTTATGGCGGCAGTCCATGGCTGCATGACCCTTCTTGTGGCAATGGATACACTCAATCTTGGGATTAAGCCAACAGGTATCTACTGTATGCCCGTCTCTTCTGCATCTCACACAAGTCTTCTTGTCTGCACCTTGTTGTTTTGACCTCCCTTTGTTCTTCCAGTTGGTCTTGCTAGTCCCCTCAGCTTGCTGATCACGATCCTGCCTCTGATTCGACTCCCTCTTAGACTCAAATTGTTTCTTGGATTTTTCTTTGTTGTCGTAGAGGGCCTGGTCAGAACCGTCCTTGTGATCAAGGTGTTCTCTAGCCTCGACTTTCTCTCGAATCTCGACAATTGCCTTTTTGAGGTTCATGGTAGGATCTTTCGCGAGCAGGGTCCTCGTTGTCCGGAATGATCTAGGTAAGTCTCTCAACAGGTACGTGAGCTGCTTCTCGGCTGACACATTGTTCTCTACTCCAGAGTTATGTAGTGACAGAAACAGATCCTTCATCTTCCTTACGAAATAAGTGAGGTCTTATCCATCCCACTGTAAATTCGTCAACTGATCTTCCAGCATCATGATTTGACTTCTTGATTTCGTCTGAAATCTCGTGAGCAATGCATCCCACATCTCCTTAGTTTTGGAGAGTGTTGCCAGGTCAAGTGTGAGACTATCTTCAATGGAAGATGATAGCAAGGCTACTGCCTTGTCGTTTTTCTCCCTCCATTCATGTAGCTCCTTGCCTGATGTTGTAGGCATTTCTTCTGTGCCATCCACCCAGGGAAATAATCCTTCGCCCTTGAGTGCGAGTGATGTCTTAACTTTCTAGGCTAGAAAGTCAGATCATGAAGAATCAAGAATTGTGCAGATCTTGCTCTGCATGCTGCTGATTGAAGCCATTGCTTCTTGGATCTGTTCCCTTGTTGATGGTTGATTGTCTGAATGCTTGGCCTCCTGGATCTGATAGCTTCTTGGCTATGTCAAATTATGATAAGACAGGTCGGCTCTGATACCACTGATGTATGTGATATGCTCTGATACCATTGATGAATGTGATATGCCCTGATACCACACTGAAGAGAAATATAGAATAGAAGAAATCGAAACAGTCGTGAACCACGATCCTCTTGCGATTCAGATGAGTTCAGATGCGATCGCTGGACATTGCCGGCTGGAATTTCACCGCCTCCTTACCTGTTGGTACGCCAGTCATCCTTTCGCGGCTGACATTATCTTGCTGGGGGACCCGCCTGCAATTCAGCGTCCCTTACTACATTTTTGGCATCTTTGCAGGCTTTTTGTTTCATGGCTCATATGGCTGACACGTAACAAAAAGGTTTTCAATGGTTCTTTATCGCCTCTATTGGCTTTGACTTATGTACAACGGCTTGCTATACATTTTTCTATTGTGCTTAGTTATTATGGACTGCCTCCCTGCGTGGTGTGCTGAAGTTCGTTAACCCTTTTTGTGCTTACTGACACTTTTTTAGGGAAACTGGTTTCTGATATGGCCTTTGATGTCGTGTATAGTCCTTTTGTACTTGTACATTTGTGAAAATATAATTGTACACTTAACCTTTGGCAAAAAAAAAAAAACAACAACCAAGAGTAGATACTAGATATTCACGTTCATGCATTGTGTTTATTCCAACAGCTTTGAATAGCTTATATGAATGACCAAAATTTCAAGGTTTATTGACTCCAGAGACATTCAACATGTCCTTAGAAGAATCTGTCACAAAACCAGAGAGCCAAAGCCAGAGATGATAAGGATGTAACTGAAAATAATATGCGACAGACAAATTTGTAGAAATCTACATAGAAGGAGCGAGCGTGTTGCCCCTGTCATGAAAAGTTTGCTGCAAGCGCAAATTGAACGTGTAGAAGCCAAGCATCCCAAATGTGCAGTAGCCTTGTCTCTTACTGGCACGTCCTTATTTGGCCATGACCTAGTTAATTGTCCAATGCATGTCCCCAGTTGCTCCTCTACTGCCGCCCGTTGCCCTAGTACTGGCCTCCTCTATGCTTGCTTGCCAAGTGGCATGTGTTGTTTTATCCCATAATTTGTTGGGAGAAATGAATTTGCTTGTATATATATTCAATATGCACACTCCCTTACATGTACAGGTGAGGGTGTGAGCATGACTTTGCGTTGTGCTCGCAAAAAATTGTTGGGACCTTATGTGGCCTAGTGCCCGTCGAAAAATTGGTCATGAACCCAAGACCTGACGAGACCCATGAGGCCAGGGATCCGCGAGGAAGTGGTGCCCGCCAAATATTGGTCCTAGGATCAGCAGGACCTCGCAGCCTGGGTCCGCAAGAAATCCACAATAGTTGGTGCCACTTGAAAAAGTGGTCTTAGAGGTGGGACCGCACGGCTAGGGACCCCCGAGAAAGTGTTGCCAGCCAAAAACTTTCCCGATCTCGTGGGCTTCCGGGGCTAGCAAAAAATCGGGAGTGGGAACCAAGGGAGCCCACCAAACTAGGAAAATTCTTGTTCCTTGCCCGGTCACGTGTTAATCACTTACTGGTTTGGGGCCAAAGATGTCCTTGTGGAGCCAAGAACCTCGAAACTAGATAACATGTATGCATGCGAGAATGCACGAGAATGCCCACGCAATAGGCAAAGCCAACACACACAAAATTATCCATTCAAAAGCATTTCAAATGATCTTTCCTAAAACTACACAAACCTACTAGAAAAGTATTATTTAAATAGGTGGCATTTTTATAATTATAAATTACATTAGACATAAAATAAATCCAAATTGTAATTTCAAAGTCTCTTGCGCACAACAAGGTGCCATATCAACCTAGCATGAAGCAACACTAATCGATATGTAAGTATAAGAAGAAGTAGATAGGCAGTCAAATAGATAGATATAAGTCCCATAAGCAAAGGGAGGAGAAGGCAGGGCAGGAGGAGATAGATATATGAGGGGCAGGGCATGCTGTTTCATACTTACCTGGGCGGGGTCAATCGGTGATCCTGAAGGCCGATGGCCTAGGGCTGCCTGCGCCATTGCACTCCGGCCCGGGCACGCCCTAGCATCTCCCTACGGGGAGAGTGCACGTCATAATTTGTGATAGCGGGGGCTCGCGTTCGCGCGGCCCCCTCCCCCCTTCTCTTTTACAAATCAATGACAAATCCTCTCAATTGATCAAAATCCAAATCCAACAAGCAACAAATCCATCTCCCAAATACCAATCAATCAATTGTCAATACCAGCAAATAAACAAATAAAATTGATTTTCTTTCTTCTTACCTGTTAATCAATTACCTGTTAATCAATCAGTCAATTAGCCAGTCAGTCACAGCGCAGCAGAATAATAATCACAGCTCTGCAGGTGCAGGTGCAGCAGGATGGGAATCGGGATAGATGAAGCCACAGCCAGCAGCAGAAGAGTAGTAGTAGAAGACAGTCGTTTGTTTGTTTGATTTACCTTCTTCTTCTTCTGCTGCGATGCTATTCTATGCTATGTGCTCAAGGACATCCTATGATCTAACAAGAAGTGGTATGTTTTGATTCAAGCAAGCACAAGCACAGAGATGCATGTGCAGATTAGCCAAATGATATACAAATGCAAGAAACACATTTTGCAGCAGCAAAGGTACAACCTTTCCCCATCATTTTCTCGTCATCTGGTTCATATTCAATGATGATCAATGAATGCTCGTTTGTCAGTTTTCTTACTCGCTTTGATCAATTAGCAGATGGATTCTTGCTCTCCAAGTGGAGCTCGCCTCTCAAAGTCTAATGACAAGTCCTTGAGTTTTCTTGAGTTCTCTGTTGATTGGATGTGGGCCCTGGTCCGGGTTTCTTTCAAGGCAGCATTTTCGCTGTAGGCTTGGCTTGGAATCTGGATTGTTGTTTCTTGGGCCAGCATTTGATACTATAGATATGATGTTGCACGCAAGTAGAATGCATATCACGCCTCTGCTGTCCCGGAAGTACAGACCCAATACCTGCACTATTATAGGTTGGTTAGATACTATAGGTTAGAAGATTATAGGTTTGTAAGGGAAATGAAAGTTAAACTGAGCATTCAAAGAGCTAATCATTCCGTTTGATACTAATAGGATTATAGAAAGAAGAGGATAAGTGGAGCCACAGCGGGACAGCGTGGCAGCAGAGTGTGTGTGCATGGCACATGTGACATACATCTACCTTGAGAAGTTTGTCAATGGCTCCTCGGTTAGTCAGCTTACAATCCTTTGTTTTGGTTTTCAGTACTCAAGATGTCTATTGGAAATTGTCCTTATTGTTTTCAGTTTGTGTAAACATTTTGATCTGAACACAGCAGCACCCAAGAAAAGGGGATCCAAGAACGAGGAACATATCTAGAAGCACAAGCAAATCCAGAGGGAGAGTCATGGACAAAAGCAATGAAAGAGTAAATGGAGTCAATTATGAAGAATGAACCTGGGAACTGGTTGACTTACCTAAAGGGAGGAGAGTAGCGGGATGCAAAAGGGTCTTGAAGGTCAAGTACCAGGCAGATGGATTTGTGGAGAGATTTAAAGCTAGGTTAATCGTGAGAGAGGATACAGGAAAGTGGAGGAAGTGGATTACATGGAAACCATTTTGAACATGGAGATTGAGCAAATGGATGTTAAAACCGTTTTTTTACATGGAGAGCTAAAAGAGGAGGTATTTATGGAACAACCCATAGGATTTGATGGTGGCATTGTACACTTAAAAAGGCATTATATGGATACAGCAGTCACCTAGGATGTGGTATCAGGAAATAGATATGATGCTACTCCAGTATTTTAATTGAGAACCTATGGATCTCACAGATATTATCTTATTTATCTAGTGGATGTTATTTTACTACAGTTTTTGGTTTGCAGATGCTTGAGTACAATTACGTTGGATTCAATGTTCAATTATCGCTAGCTGTTGCATTGTACGTGGATGACTTTATCATCTTTTTTAATGGCAAAATAATCCTAGATGAGTTTAAATTCAAGCTAAAAGCAAATTTTGAAATGAAAGATTTAGTAATAGTAGCACTACATTAATGCCTAGGAATTCAATTCTTTAGGGACATAGAGAGGTCAATCACTTGGGTAAATCAAAATATATACATTGAGTTAGTCATTGAAAAGTTTAAGATGAGTGAAAGCATTTTTTGTAAGAGTACCATCAACCAAATGTGAGATTGAGCATGGAAACGTGCCCCAATAATGAACAAGAAAAGGAAGCAGGCAATAGATGAGTTTATGACAGGATTTGCTGACTTTAATTGGGCGGATGACACAAACAAAAGAAAGTATACGTGTGGATACATATTCAAATTTGGAGGATCCGGTGTAAGATGTTAATTTCTTGTCCCACCCTATTTATCTGTTATAGTGTTAACCCTCTATATTAGTTAACTTTTTATTACTCCCGAGGCCTAACATTTATCCAAGGTGCACTGTAGTACCAATAGAGACTGCTCCGTATGGGCACTATTCAATTTTGGTTAATGATGTGGTCCTTCATCGGTAAGTTGATGAAGGTCAACACCCTCCTCATCTTTCCGTCGAACACTTCGATGTCCGCTTCATTTGGCGGTCTTTGTCCATCGCCAATGACAACATCCCACAGTTCTTTTTTTATCAGAATGTTTTTTGAACTTCCACACAACATAGTTGGGAATCCCGTTCAATTTACTATTTTCGCTCAAAATGGACTCTCTCATGTTTGCCATCTCCAAAATGCCTAAAACTCCACCTGTAGGCTAAAAAGAGTATGCCAAAGCCAATGACGATGTTCATTATTAAAAAATAATGACTTGCACTTTTTAGCTTACCAGGCCAACCACCTCTTTATTGCCAAATTGGAAGCCAAGATGGTTTCCGTTTCCAAAATACCTTTAGGCACACGCTCCTGTCTCGGCGCTCCCAAAGGGGTCAGAATTACTTTTGGCATCCACTAAACACTTCATTGTTAGATCACTACCTCTAGTAGCCTCTATCCCAAGTATGAACTTAAGAAGTCGTAGATCTACCATCTTGAGTTCAACATAAAGTACTAAAATGATGATCTTCCCATCATTACATTTGATGTACAAAGAAATGAACCGTTTCTTCATAGTGAAGAAACTTCACTCTTCAAGCAATTTTGGGCCTTGGGTCCCTTCAAACTGAAATTTTTTAATGAAGCTGAAGGTTGTTTTGCTCTTCAAGGCATTTCGGGTCCTTTCAAGTTAATCTTAGCCATTGAAACTAGTCCATCAAATCAATAATTAATCATGATTATTGGTGAATGTGGGCTTTAATTTTTTGGTTGAATTTGAGCATTGAAGTGGACACTTAGAGCGTGGCCTCCACCCTGTTCTTTGGCTTGATCTCATTCATTGCAAAATTCTCAAATTTTGCTCATTTTTGACAATGTTTGTTGCTATGCACAGGCTAAGAATCCCTCTACTAAGCTTGCCAAGCTTTCGTATGCCCGAAACAATGCACCGGTGCTTTACTTTTTGCTTTATGGCTACCATAAATCTCGAACTTTTGAAAACCCATTTTTTTGAAGCTCTATTCAACGGCTACTATGTAATGTGCAGACTCCCTGAACAACTTTGATACCAAGTTAAAATTCACTTAAAATAGGATAAAAAATCATGAAACACAATAACACCCACACAGAAAGCACTTCCCCACACCCAGTTCTAATAGCAACTATATTTTCAAAAAGCAAAGTACACTATACATATAGTTTTTTCTTTGGCAACTCATGCATGGCCCAGGTTGCCATTGGTGGGATGCGTGTCCCGTCGACTTGCCTCGTGGCGAGGCCAATTGGTCCTAATCCATCGATTGGATCCACAATATAGAAGCACAATAGTCCTACTTTTATTCTAACTAATTTATCATGCCATAGAGATTGAATATGTTTTTTAATAACTACAAAGCAAGAGTGAGAACTAAATTACAATTTCTCTCTTGGTAAAGGTGGGCACATGAAGTGCTTTTAAAAATATGTTCTTTTGGCATATGTGGAGCTTGCAATATCATTGTCCCTCTTTGAACAATGACATGGATGGTGTCATGTCTCAAGTCCACCCATGAAATGCATTGGTTTTCTCCAAACTCAATTTACTAGGAGTCTAGTTTTTGTCTTGGGTAAGTATCCATTGGTTTTATAAGTGTGTGGGAAATGACTTTAACATGTTCTTCCCTATATCACATGCCCTTTTTGTATAGATTCTTTGGGGTTCTCCATGTGTTTGATCATGCCATAGGTGGCAAGCTCCTAAAACACAATATGGTCTATTGAAATAAGCAAGGCATTAACTGTCTTGATTGGCTACCCCCTTTCCTTCTAATCAGTCGTGTGTTCACCATTGCTGCCTGGGGTTCGGAAATGCCATCGTTGTGGGCTGTCAGAGTGCGCACCATCGCTGTGGGACTTTCAGAGTATGCACCATCCACCATCGATGCTCTCGACGTATCTCAGAGACATGGATCCTTGATTTGGGTGAAAATACAGGGGAACGCTTGTCTATGTGGAAATACAGGAAGAGGTGAGCCTTCTTGTTGCATGTTCTTGGTTCTGAAATGCTTTTTGTGGATGGGCGTGATTGCAAAATTCTAACGTAGGATCAGCAAAGCACCTGGGAAAGGTGTGAATAATGGCCGCCTTCCGCTTTCATCTGACTAGATATCCCTGGGGTTGTCTTTCTTTGTAGCTTTGCTTGTGAGGTTGCTCCAGTGTTGCACACGTTCCGAAATAGATGTTTGCCATTCATTTAAACAAGAATCCCGTCTTTTTTATTCTGATTTTATCCTCGCAAACGTCTTTGTGAAGTAATTGAACCGTTGCGCAAACACATTTATCTCTACAACCCTGCTAAAACCTGATTAAGATCATAGCAGGCTTGCAATTTGAAGGGTATACCTTCTTCCTCTATGGCCGCGGAAGGATCGTATTTTAAACCTGAAAGTTGATGTACAGGTTTCGTGGGTAATCTCGTTGTAGTTTAGAAGGGGAATTTTTAAATTTTAGACCACACATGAATTTTTTGTTTTTCAGGTTTACCTTTCTAAGTAGCACGTAGTTTTTGAAATTGCCTCTTAAATTCCAATTGACATGCTTATTTAATATTTGCCTTTCTTTGACCACTTATGCATTTGACTGGCATTGCAGCTTGCAAATTCCAAGCTTGCTACTGATCATTCATCAGTGATTACCATATGATCAGGCTTCTAGAATATCCAGAATGTGTTGACAACTTTTAAATTCCAGCTAAAAGTGCATATCTAGAGTTTAATTTGACCACAATCTTACATTTTTGTTGCCTGTTTGTTCTTAAATCTGTCCCCCAGCTTGTGCCATCTATTTATTTTTGGCCATCTTGTAAGTTGTAATCTGTAACTTGGGGGGTTAATCCTTTAGGCTTCAACTGCTCTTTGCCTTCAGAAAGAAGGTGAAATTTATCGCTCAGGCACGCCTGGTCCTGATTCAAATCCGGACGAGACTGTATTCTGATGCTTTCCCAGCTCCTCGCCTCGGACCACCGAGTTTCTTTGGTTTTTATTGAACTCTCTCACCAACAAAAAAAGAGGTGAACCATGAATAGCTTGAAAAAAAGTTCACATGAAATTACTATGGAAGACCGAGTAGATCTTGTAATAGTACGACTATAGCTGAATCCTGATGCATGAAGCCTTTTGACACTGCCGTTAGTGTCGACCTGATATTAAGATATTTCTAGTCTTCAAAGCATTGGGCAGGACTGGGTAGACTCTGGATTTTCCCTCAGTACAACTGTTGGATAAACTAGTTGAAGTAGCTGCACATTATTTGCTTTGGTTTCATGACAGACATTGTCATACATATAGGCAAGAACCACAATCCCTGCCAAAAAAAAGGTTTATAGAGACGGCTTCACGCTTTTATGTTTTGTATTTTGCAGAGGCTGTGTTTTATAGAGGAAAGGCAATTTCAAGGTATGGCTGCCAGAATGCAAGCCTGATTTCTATAATACAGTGTACCAGGTCAATGTTTTCAGTTGCAAGAGACGTGGAACCACACTATGACTTGAACGCTACCTGGAGTGAATACGAGTCGTTAAATGATTTGTCCCAAGGTGACAATTCTATGGCTGGCTATGTTCCTTCCACCCAGACTTCCGCTAGTGTGGAAGTTCTTTTTGCCGTTGCAGCTACACAGATGGATGCAAGAACCGTCAAGGGCAAGAACGAGCAAATACCGAAGCTGTCGCATGTAATGAAGTCACGCTTGACAAGTCTAGGTGGAAGGACTGTGAGTATTGTTTTTTACCTTATGCTTCAAAGTGGGGGGATACATGCACGGATTCGGGACCGTCGGAAGACCACTTCTGAGTGGTGCCATGCACGAAATTGTTACCGTACTCAGAGCCAATGCAACAAAGTGTACGACTACAAGTGAAGACACGAATCGGGAAAAATCCAGTTTTTTGAAATGTCTCAGGCAGAGAGACTGGAGGCATGACTGCCCGTGGATCCTTACTCCTACGAAGTCTACGAGAAGATGACTGCATTATTCGGTCATGATCGACAAGTAAACCCGGGATCAATTGTATTGGATGCAATGGCTGAAGATACAGGTTTGATCTCTACTTTCGTTACTTCTCTTGTTGGTGTTTCATTGTCATAAACTGTCACTGCAAATTATTTGAAGATAGAGTTCACATTTAGGGTGCAAAACTGTGGCCGTTTTGGTATGACAATCATTCAGGAAAAAACAAAGAGAATGTGGGTATAGATAATGCAACATCTAAGAACGACGACCCTGCTCATGTGGACGTCAAAGACTAACCAGTCAAAGATGGAGCAAGCAGCGAAAAAGTGAGGAAAAGAGCTAGACGTCTCTCTGCAGGCGACGAGAGTTTGGAGATACGATAAAAAAATTGGTCAACGTTTTTGAAAGTGAAGGTGTACAAAGATCTCACCAATTTAACTTGTTCGAGTCAGCTAGAGAAAGGCGTGAGAAGTCTCGCATGGAGATGGTAGCTGAAGCTCGGTTACATGCAGAAAACTTGAAGCAAGCTCAATTAAAAGCACAACGTCAAATACCAAGAGAGCACGCGAAATCTATAGGTGATTCTCTCAACAATATTGTAGCAGCGTTGGGTAGTTTGCGCCCTGATCACCATCTTCGGAGATGAAGTGCTGTACTACAAATCTGTTCTTAATAAGAGTTTGCAGAACATCAAGCTTTTATTTTAAGTCTCAAGGGTGAACCTTTTTCAATGGCAAGAAGTTATATGGTTTTACATCCTATGATTGTGCCACTGAATAAAATCGATTATCATGTCATGGTTGTGCAAGTTTCCATATGGTTATAGTTGTGACATGATTTTGTCGGTGTGCATGTGATCAAATAACCAATAAAGAGCTTTTCTTGAAGAGTGGAACTTGTCAAGTATGTGTGTAATTTATTTGTTGAATATTGGTTACAAATTACCGGTTAGCCACAATTTTGCCATATGCCACATCAAATGCAACCTGCTATGCAGGCCTAGTTGAAACATGATTTGTCTAGACTGACTTCTGGTTAGCCAAATTCTTCTTGGATGGTTTAGAAGACTTCAATTCTGGTGTTTGAATGTAAATAATGCCACTGCTCCTTAAACAATTCTGTGCGTACTGAGATGTCGGAAGATCCTTCACCCAAAATGTGAGGCTGCTAAAATCTGAATTGAATAGTTGATAGAGGCGGCCAATATCAAAAAATTCAGGAGGATCTTGGACAATGAAGATTGGGAAGAGACTTCAATCCAATTTTCTTTACTAAAAAAAATCTTCAGTATTTCAAATTCCCTAAATACAAACTCCAGCAGACGCTGTATGAACTAAGCTGCACTTATGTGCAACTGGTTGACAGATAGTTGCAATATTAAACATACAATACTGCAATCTTAAAGATTAATACTGCAATACCTCTGCCCATTCATCTTTTGAAAGCGATTTATGTTTGAGATAAAACCCCGTCCTAGTCTGAAGCTTGGGCTTTTTTAATCATCTTTTCCAACAACGATGGGCTTCACACAGGTTTTCTGCTTAGTAAGTAATATCTTAAATGAAGTGCTAACTTAGTCTTTAGTTCTCATAGCTAACAACTTTGTAGTATTCCTCAAAGTATTCTTACTGGCATGACAAACCTGTAGATAATAAAAAAGACTAATGGCAGATCAAAATCTCGACAAGAAAATGTCTATAGCAAGCACCTCTTGTTAAGTCTCTTATGATTCTTTTGTGAATGTTCTTTCATTACATGTTTGTATGTAACAGTCTGGTCCTTGGCCCTTGGCATGTGTAAGGCTGTCCTGAGACTCTCCTGGTAGTCCTCCAATACTGAGACTCTTCCAGTGAGTCATCCATCATGTTTTTGGCTGTCTTGAGACTCTACCAAATGACAAACTTCATAATTATAGAAAACAAGTGGACCAGTTCTAGTATTGTGCACGTATTCTCACATTTTATGTTCATGTATATTGTCTTAGGCGGCCCTGAAACTCTACCAGTGAGCTGACTTTGAAATGGAATAGTAGCAACACTTTATTTACATTTTGAAAAACATATAACATCTCCTATACCCTAGACCCCAAAAAGCATTTGTTCGAGTACACTCATAAACCATAAACCCCAATTGCAACATGTCAAAAGTCATGAAAATAAATGCATGATTATATAAAAATATTGGATTTCCATGTACTAGCACGAAAATAACATCAAACTCTTGTAATCCTCCCTGCTCAATAGCATAGTCACTTGGGTAGCAAGTAATTCGTCAAGGTTCTCCTGCTTGAAAGTCGGCAGCTGTAACCTTCAGAGGTTCTTTCAAGTCTGGAATTTGTGGTGCGTTTGTGACATCTATGCCATAGTCCAAGCATATGTTATGTAGAATGCAGCATGTGGCAATGATTTTGGGTAGGAAGCGAACATCTGGTCTCCTTGCTGGATTGTGTAGGTATGGCCAAGTTTTCTTGAGTCTTCCAATGCCCTTTCCACAACCATTCTTGTTGAAGAATGAACAAAATTAAAGTCGTTCTTTTTTCTAGTTTCTGGAGTATGGAATCACTAGCCAAGGTAAAGAGATGTATCCTCCATCTGCAACAATGTATTCTCTCGTGATTGAAAATAGGTCCATTCAATATTTTGCCCCTCTCAGCCATAGAGTATATAGAGGAATTTCTCAACAACCTCAAGTCATTGACTGAACCCGTCCATCCAGTCATAATGTCCAAAAATCGCATATTTGCATCAACTACACCTTGTAAACTTGCGGAATATTTATGATTACCGTCTCTCCAAGCTGTGTGGCATTCACCCTTGGGAAGTTCTATTTCAATGTGAGTGTTGTACAATGCACCACAACAACTCAGAAAACCTTGAATCACAACAAAATCAGCTTTTAGGCTGGCCATTCGTATATTGGAAGGCCATGATATGAATCTATTAATGTGTTTGCTCAAAGCATCGACAAATTCACAAACTACTCTGCCAACTTTGGACTTCCCAACACTGTACAAGTCAGAGATGCCAGTCAATTTTATCGATGAGCCAAGTCTGTGTAGGGCAATGGCAATCTTTTTCTCGACGGGGAGGATTCTCATGGGAATAGTTTGGAAGGAGTGGGGAATGGCCTTTTGGGCCAAGTCCGAATGCAACAAATCACACATGAAGAAGAACAACTCTTTAGGTATTCGAACTCGAGCTTGAAACCTCACATCGTCGTGCTCCACATATCTGAAGAAATTCTGCCAATGGTGCATTGAATGCGGTTTGATATACCACATTCCAAGTGCAGCTTGCTTGCCATGGCGTCGATAGTCCTTGTCGCATTCATGTGACAGTGCACTAACAACTGTGAGGACTTGGCGATGGTTGGTTTCTTCCTCTTGCAAATAAGCCTCCACAAACCTCTCTTCATCCTCGGAGTCAGATTGTTCCGATAGACATTGCATGCTGTCTGTTGGGTACTCCCCGAACTATGGTGCCATGCATCTGCATTTGTAATTGTGATTGCCAAAAATGGATACATGTGCCCACACGAAGCAGCAAGAAATAATGGCCGCAAGGTATTCGATGAATTGACACTATCCATGATGAATTGTTTTTTTCCTGTAAAATTCAGGTGTGTTAGACATAACTCATTTTTCCGACTATTACTAAAACTCACGAATCTATCACAAGCAAAATAAAGAGATTTTTTCTACAAGAACAAACAAATATGAACATTGCATATGCATACCTTTTGAAAGGAGAAACCCTTTCAACTTGCAATATATCCTATCTGTAAGAGTCTGTGGAAAAACAAATCTAAATTGCACGGAAGCTCCACTGAGCTGATTGTGAGTGTAAACGCATCGAACAACAAATGCTCAAGTGCTATTTACTCTGAGGCATAATCTTTGCATATTCTTGGTAATGCAAATGAATTTTTTCCTTTGCTGCTAGTGCTTAATGCACATTTCTACCGAGATTTTAAACTTTTGGCATAACCCAAATAAGCTTTTGGTGCTCAGTTGATGCCGTATTTACTTTGGTTTAACAAATTTAATCGACAACGAGCTCTTCTGTTGAAAATTTTTATCATTTACCTATTTATTGATTGGCTGCTTGATGCGTTTCCCCTCACGGAACTTACAAGAACTTTTGGCAGGTTATTATTTGTTGGAGTTTGATTGAAGGTCCTTTAAGATAGAACGCATCTTATTATTCATGGCTTCGTGATTGCAAGCCTTAATTTGGCAAAAAGTACTTAAAAAAGGTGGGTGTTTTGCTGTATTCACAATGCGGTGGTCTGTCTCTAACAGAGATATCCGGTCTGCTATTTCATCTATCTGTGCACACAGAAAACCTTAATTTATGATTTGTTGTTGGGAGAAAAATAGTTCAGTCGTTGCAAGCTCTCTGCGACTAAGGTGAACTAGTGAAGTGAAGGTAAGCTTAAGCTTGTCAAACTATTCATTAAGGGTGAATCATAGTACATCACTGCCAACTAGTGCTATAGGCATGGCACACTTATGCGACAAAGGATGAAGGCCTTGGTTGCAGGGATCTGCAATTTCTTTGACATTTCACTACATATGTATATCTGCAGAATTCGAATGAGGTGACAAAAATGTTTCATGAAAATTCTCCGCTACTTGTATCAAGGACATTCTCGTAAAGGAAATCAGGAAGTGCATGAGAATTGGGTTTTGGAGTTATTAAAAGATCTGATGTTCATACTAAACGTTATTAGCACTTGGAGTTTTTAACGAAGCAGATACTGGCAGATTAAATCGCGTAATCAGCCGTATCTTGCTAGTCCAGGACCGTACATTTATACGGTGCATTTGCATTTACGTATTTACGTATTTATACGACTTTGAAAATGTAGGATGCATTCATCATGAACATTCACGAAACAGAAGCACAGAAGCGTTTCAGCGATCCGTTTCTTTACATATTTCTACGTTATGTGTGTGAGTGCCTCTGGTGATTATCAAACCACTGTTAGTTAGTTTGTTTGTGCTCTTGTTCATCCATCTCTGTACAATTCAGCACAGTGCATCACATTTGTTTGTTCGTGCTCTTCGTACTACATCGTCTTATTCATGCATCTCTGTACAATTCAGCATAGCAATTAGCATCTGAAGCAAAAGGGAACATAACGTGCTGAACTCACCATCGCCTACCTGAAGAACAGAGAGACAGAGAGAAGCTTGCGGTGCTTGATTGGGTGCTGAATTCACCATCGCCTACCGGAAGAACAGAGAGACAGAAGAGAGAAGCTTGCGGTGCTTGATTGGGTGCTGAATTCACCATCACCTATCGCCTACAAGAAGAGCAGAGAGACGGAAGAACAGAGAGACAAAATAGAGCCTGCAGTGCTCGCGATGTATGTATTCATACGATACAACGTACGGTGGTATTAAAACACAGAAGTGCCAATAACGTAATATAACGGTGGTATTAAAACATAGAAGTGCCAATAACGTAATATAACAGGCCCGTTATGAGTTTTTGGGGTGTCTCGCCCGTTATCTTGCTAGTCCAAGACCGTACATTTATACAGTGGATTTGTATTTACGTATATATGTTTGTATTTACGTATATATGTTTGAAGATGTAAGATGCATTGATCATGAACATTCACAAAACAAAATCAGAGAAGGGTTTCAGCGATCGTTTCTTTACATATTTCTACGTTATGTCTCGCGTGTGATTCCTCGTCTCTTATTGGGACGGAGGCTATTATGCCCGGCACCGTGCATTGATCCCCGCGTGTCCTAGGCGTAATCCGCTCCTCCCCGTTTTTTTTTTTTAAAAATATTGGTTGCTCGGGCGCTATGTGTCCGGGCAACCAAAATTTATCCCATAAGTTTACTTATGGGATTTCTCAAAGGCCATATATGCCCAACGACTCCCAAAGTCCTACATGTGTGTGCTCGGGCGTGTTGGTGCTCGGCGCCACCGCAGCCGCTGCCCACCCCTGCTCCACCTGCCCAGGACTGCCCAGCGCCACCTGCGGCTGCCTGGCACCAGCGCCCGGGATTGCCCGGCGCCACCTAGGCCCGCCTGCCCGGCGCCACATGCAGTGTGCCCGCCAAAATTCATTTTCAACGAGCACTCTGTGCCGCCGGACCGGGAAAAAATGGCTCGGGTAGCCTACTCCACGTGTCGTAGAGGCACTGAGCGGGCATTACCCCCCCTCCCGTGCCAATAAGCGACTTCGATTGCCCCCTCTGGTGATTATCAAACCACTGTTAGTTAGTTAGTTTGTGCTCTTGTTCATCCATTTCTGTACAATTCAGCACAGCGCATCACATTTGTTTGTTCGTGCTCTTCATACTACATCATCTTATTCATGCATCTCTGTACAATTCAGCATAGCAATTCGCATCTGAAGCAAAAGGGAACATAACCTCCAGATTACAACATCTATACCGAACAGCCTCACATTACAATCCATGATCGATCTCAAAAACATGAAGATGCTGCGCTTGATTGGGTGCTGAACTCACCATCGCCTACCTGAAGAAGAGAGAGAAGCTGTTGTAAAGCTACCTTTACAAGCTTTACTTCCGGCGCCATTGGCTCCAGCATTGTCCCCAGCGCCAGCAGCGCCCCTGCTGCTCCCGGCGCCACTGTGACCAGAATCCAGCCGGCGCCAAGTTCCTATGGCTGAAAATCTTTGATCGGTTGTAGCGAAGTCCAGAGAGCTCAGATCGATGTGCAATCACCTCACACGATCTAGGCATGACTAAAGGAAGCCTGGGGATCAATAAAATCTAGAGAGAAAAAATGACTTTTTAGAGAGAGAAAAATGTGCTTTACCAGCCTGGGTAGAGTGCTTGCTATGAGGGAGGGTGCCGAATCCCACCAATACTACAGGGGAGTGCGGGTTGCGACTCAGGGCGAGCTCCAACCAAGTCTCAGCCTCCCTTGCTGGAATGTTGTCATGGCTGTCGCCTTGGCATGCTAGCGCCCCGGAGACTAGGGTCGGTCACACACTTGAAATGTAACTTTCTCAGATTTATCAATAAAGTGGGATTTTTCTCAAACTGACTCTGATTACCTTCTGGGTTTCAGTGTTCGGTAAAAGCGCCAATTGTAAGGCCGCTTCAAAATTTTTAAGTTGGCACATAGCTAAGGGTCGTATCCCGGGACGCCAGCGGTATGCCGTCGGGATCATTCGGTCCGTGGCGCCAGCGGTATGCTGTCGGGACCATTTGGTCCAGGAACTGGTTGTCTCCATATCTGTCGCGGCTTGTGGTTTTGAGTGTTCCTTGCATGAACGTGAATGGGTTAAGTTCTTGGGGAACGGGCTCTAACCTGTCGGCTGAGTTGGATGGCTTGCTTGGGTGGAAGTTACCTGTTTATGGCTGTCCAGTCTGGCGTGGCACCAGGTTGGCTTCCAGCGCTCGTGACGAAGCTTTCAGTTGGTTAATTTTGATGTAAGTCAGACCGCTTGCTTGGAATGGATGTTACTCGTTTGTAACGAAGCTTCGAGTTGGTTAAGTTTGATGTATGTCGGGCGGCTTGCTTGGAGGGAAGTCACCCACATCGGGACCCTCGATATGGCATGGCGCCATGTTGGATCTCAATGTTGGTTTTCGGAACTTCAAGTTGGTTAAGTCTGATCGTTGTTGGCGAGTTGGCTGCTTGTATGTCAAGTGGGTTTGGATGGCAAGAGTTGAAGGCTGGGAAGCTAAGTCGTGGTTCCCGGCTCCCTTTGGGATGCCTGCGCTACAGAAGCTTGCGGTGCTTGATTGGGTGCTGAATTCACCATCGCCTACCGGAAGAATAGAGAGACAGAAGAGAGAAGCTTGCGGTGCTTGATTGGGTGCTGAATTCACCATTGCCTATCGCCTACCGGAAGAACAGAGAGACATAAGAGAGAAGCCTGCGGTGCTCGCGATGTATGTATTCATACGGTACAACGTACGGTGGTATTAAAACATAAAAGTGCTAATAACGTAAGATAACGGGCCCCGGTACAACGTACGGTGGTATTAAAACATAAAAGTGCTAATAACGTAAGATAACGGGCCCCTGCATGAGTTTTTGGGGGCGCCTCGCCCTCTCGGGCTCGCGCCCGCAAAAACTCATAACAGGCCCCTGCGGGGCCATTATCTACTACATAATAAGGCAGTTAACAATGTTTTGGGTGGCAGAATGTGTCTATTTACAGATCGCTGGCAAAATGTGCCTGCCATTTATTGATGGTGTGGCCCTGCTATTATAGCCTTTTGACTCGGCTCTCAGTAGATATTGCACACGAGATGCACATCTGCTTGAGAGAAAGCTTTTTTCTCCTTTAGCCCCATTATCACTATTGAATGGAGTGGGGCTAAACTGAAGGTGCCCATGGGGTGCACTCCTTAAGTAGAACCTTTTGACTCATGAGCCCAATTGATGTGGATGGATCATGGAGGTTGTGTGTGGAGCCCAATGGATGGATCATTGAGGTTGTGTCTTTTATTCCCTTGACAATGAACAACATGGAAACACGGGGAGAGGCAACATACTCAATTATAGATTTTGTTCTCCTATACTTATATATTCCTCTTTTTCGCATTTATTATTATTACCGGGTTTGAGCCTGGGGCCCGTGGCCCGCCTTTTTTGTTGACCAGATTTTGGCTGGCTGCCGCTGGCAACTTCTCCATGCATGACTTGTCTTCTCTCTCATTTGTCGAGGCCTGAAGTGCTGTGAACTTCGATATGAAGGGTGAAGCCCAAACGTATGCCTCTTTACACCCTGTAGATGCGTCGGAGGACGTTGAGTCTGCCCTTCTTGTGTCGTCTCGTCTCGTTATTGTTCATTTTTGTTGTTTTCTTGTTTGCTTTTCGGAGCTTGCTGTCGTCTTGAAGGAGCTATGTCTATCCAATCCACCCATCAATTTTAGATAAGTGTAACGGATGATCGGGATTTGGGTCGCTCTTATCTGCCTACTTTTGTGTAAAGTTTTGATCAATTTTTACGGTATCTGAACATTTCTATCTGGGCACTTTGAAGTTTCTTAAAAGTTCCAAACAATAACATATAATTCATGGCAGATCCATTTTTGTTTGCACTCTGCTCAGAGTGCATCTGTTAATGCAGGTAAAACTCTGGGAACTCGCCCTTTTTCATCTCAATTCCGCAAAAGGTTTCTATCTTGTAGTTTCCAACCTGCAGGCTCGTTCCTGAACTATATAATCTGGAAATGAAAATCCAGAAAAGGGGTTATGGATCCGTCCAACCGTGAGCATCTCCTGTGCTTGCAAGAATTTATATGCCAAAATTTGCCTTTTCTCATATTCAGAAGGGTCTTTTCAGTCATCTTCAAGAAAAAGAATACCTTGATACAGTTGAATTTCTTTTTTCTAGCGAAAGCTTCCGTGCTGTAGCAATGTTGAACTGTAATATTCATCGAAGCACAAAAAGATAAGATGGGTTTGGGCGGAAACTATTAAGGAATAAATGCAGAAAAGTCTGGGCAAGCTCTTTATGACCTTATTGCATTTCCGTTTTGGCTTCAGCTATTCGTAGCTTGCAATAGAGTGAGCCATCTTGGTCGACCTATCCACTACTACCATGACCGAATCATGTTCGGTCATGTTGACTTGAGCTCCTGGGTAGCCCAATAATAAAATCCATCGAGATCCTCTCTCGATCACATTGGAGAATTTCTAGGAACTGCGGTAAACCTCGAGGGCTCGTCCACGTTGGGACAGTGATGCCAATTTTCTTTGATCAAGAAAGCAATTCAGAGCAGCAAACACGGAAGGGAAGCGGGGGTACTTTAGTAGTGCCACATTTCCTTTACCAGATTGGCGTCTAACTTCGAAGTTTGACGATCACACAAGCAAGGCAATAAATCCTGATTGATCAATCTGAAGTTGATTTGTTTCTGGAGTCTTGGCTTGTATTATGAGAGTGCCAAGGTCTGTTACGCAATGTATGCTTCAATCTGGCTTAGATTAGTAGCTATCCACCTCAGGTCGATACCTACAGATAGATATGCGATGAAAAAAAGAATATGCTCCTACCTGATGGTCCAAAGCAACACAATCTGTACTGGTCAATAATTCACCTGCAAAGCAACGCTTGTTTAATCTTCGCCTGTAATATATCATCTTTGGAATCGCCATTGCTATAAATAAAGCGATAAGATCCTGCCGAGGAAGCTTGTTAATATGACTGCTTCCAATGCAACATTTGCATCAGGAGAAGCCAGCGGTTCGTCTGATAATCATGATGACAGTGGCAGTGCGCCACAACAGCTATATAATTCAGCAACCTCTGCTCCATCTGCAAACAAGGCTGGTCAACCTCCTGCCAGAAAGAAGAGAAACCTTCCTGGCACACCAGGTACTTTTGCACCTCCAAATCATTAAATTTTTTTTAACGTATAATTTTACTTTTTAGAGTCCTGTAGATTTATTTTGCGAACGGCGAGTTTTCGATTTGTGGATGATGTGAGTAGTCCTGAAGCTCATCTGTGATTCTAATAACGCCTTTCTTGTTCTTGCAGACCCAGATGCGGAGGTCATAGTTCTGTCTCCAAAGACTTTGATGGCAACAAACCGATTCGTGTGTGAAATCTGCGGAAAAGGATTTCAGCGTGACCAGAACCTTCAGTTGCACAGGCGTGGTCACAATTTGCCATGGAAACTCAGACAAAGGACCAGTAAAGAGCCCCGGAAGAGGGTCTACATATGCCCAGAGCCGACTTGCGTACATCACGATCCCTCTAGGGCTTTAGGTGACCTTACTGGCATCAAGAAGCACTTCTCTAGGAAGCATGGCGAGAAGAAATGGAAGTGTGACAAGTGCAATAAACGATATGCTGTACAATCGGACTGGAAAGCGCACTCAAAGACTTGTGGTACTCGTGAATACCGCTGCGATTGTGGAACCCTCTTTTCTAGGTCAGTGCGCGAGAAGATCTGTCGAAGTTTATCTTACTTTATCATTTGGCTAGTGTCGATGATAAAACTTTGACTTCAGCAGGATTTACCAATCACGCTATTTCACTGCGATAGCACCATATTCTGAAGAGATTATTATGTTTGTTGATTTGTCCCATGTGTTAATTTGGAAATATACAACCGAAGCTGCTCATATTTATCTCTAGGAACTATCCTTCCTCATTCCGCTCATGCTCTGTTGTAACTGAATCTGAGTTCATCCGATTAAGCACGAATATCAGATGTTCGGAGCAGTATCTAGAAGTGAAATATTCTACAAATTCGTAATAGATGTATTGAGGTTGAAGCGCTTGCATCAAGTTAATTGTTTTTGGTGCTTGCTGGTGTAGCAGGAGGGATAGCTTCATTACTCATCGAGCATTTTGTGACGCTTTAGGTGAAGATAGTGGAAGATCTTTGCTAGGAAAACAAGGAATTCCGCTCATCTCGCATGCCTTTGATAGTGGTCTGGGTGCACGCCTTACCAAAGGCGAAATAGGAGGATCTGGTGCTTCTCAGGGACTTTATAGCATGCATATGTCTCCTTTCTCATCGGGACCTGTCTTCATCGCACCCAAATCAGGTCTACATGTCGACATGGTTGGAGTAAGCTTTGGTGAACAAAGTTCTATATTGCCCTCGTCATGGGCACAGAGCAGCATACCCAATGAAACGCATATGCCTGCTGCAGACCCAAGACTTTCGCTATGGTCTGGACCTGGATGGATTGGTCAGAAAAGAGCTGATGAGGGAGCTGGAATGACAGGAATTGCGGATCATAGACAGAAAAATGGGAAGCTGTCAGCTGGATTTCCATTTCCTCCAGGTGGTCCAGAGTTCTTCAATCCCTTATCTACGGGATTAAGCTTTCCTGGTTTGGAGGCCTCTAATTCGGGACAAGGCGGGGCTAATACAGGGACGGGGCCAGCAGGATTTTCAGACCTCAGCAATCGACTTGATGGTATATCAGCTACCGCGGGGCTCTCCCTATCATCGCCTCATTATGCTGGACCATCTTCTGTAGGTAGCAAGGGATCATCACCCTTCACCAGTACCCACAAATCCAGTAGTGCGCAGATGTCGGCAACAGCCTTGCTGCAGAAAGCTGCACAGATTGGTGCAACCAGTAGCAATTTTTCCTTTCTGAACGGCTCTGGATTGTCATCAAATTTTGGCTTGAGCGAACTCTGGCAAGGTTCTGGTCAAAATCAAGAAAGGACACCAGGTATGCCAAACCTTACAGCCAGCTTTGCTCAGACTCAGCATTCACAAAGTCAGCTTGATGAACTTTCTGCTAAGTTCCCAGGAATAGGAAGCTCATTAGGGTCGTCTAATTTTGCAGCACTTTCTAGATCTGCTGATCAATCCAGCAACCAAGACTTGACCTCGACATCAATGTCTGGATTCGCTGGCCTGTTTGGAGGAGGTTTAAGCACTTTCCCTCCAATGTTCTCAACTCATCTGGGGAAGGAAGGAGTATCGCAATCAGGAAGTAGCCGTGTATTTACCCCCTTTTCTCCTGGAGATAATGCACATAATGGGAAGCTTCCAGTTTCTGGATCTTCAGATATTTTTCCGAAGGTCGAAAATGGAGCTGGCAAACCGACTCTTGATTTTTTTGGGGTAAGTAGATCTAATGCAACTGCTGGATACGCACGAGGACAAGGAAAAACACTGTCCCGAAGGGATCTTGATAGTATCACCTCAATTGCCTCTGGAGTGGATATGGGCGCTTTTAGTAACCCAGGAGAGAATTTCAAAGCTCTCGGCTCAACGACCCATACTCCTGGAGGAAAGCTATGAGATCAGCCATTAGAATGATCTAGGATCATGCTCCAAAACACGAGTCCCTAATCTCATTTAAGCTCTCTGATTCTTTTGCAATGCTGGTAAGCTGCATATTTCTGATGGCTGTCTGCAATTGTATGGGCCGTCTTGAAGAACTAGAGAAGCCATGGATAAGCAACATATGTTGTGGAAAGAGGTGAACAGGATTTTGCCCTTGAAGCCAATCAAAAACACACCTTCCCACTAGATATACAATATCAGCATTATAATTTTAAAAGCTGTTCAGGGCGTCTTTATCTCTCTCTTGAGTGCAGTCTATTGTTGGCACTCTTGTCAGCAAAATTCTAGAAGCAAATGATGATTGATCTGTGACAAAGCTGGTTTTGCTACCTTTAACTGTCCTACATTGTTTGGCTTGTAGTACTAGTATGTGGAATGAGTATCTATTTAGGACTCATGAGGGTCTCAAGCACTAGTAACTGCAGCCTCACTCAATCTATCATAAGGCTCTGATTGCTTCTTTCACCACATGTGATACATGTATGTGTGAGGGAAGTGCCCAAGAAGGGTCTCTTGCCAACATACAAAAATATATCATAATTATAAACCCTACATTCTACACTTATTATCTCGCATAAATCTTGCCTTTGCCTACCTCTTGATTACTCTATGATTTATTAATACATTTAAACTACATGCAACCAATTAGAGTAAGTCCAAATTCGACCTAATCCACCTATATACTTGCTAAAAATAGTAAGGACACTATTTTTAGTCCTTATTGTCATAAAGAAATGCATCTCTAAGTTAAAAATTCACTTTGGCTTCCAAATTGTCAAATTAGACAACTTAACTAGTTGACATTTTTTCACGCTCCCTCTTCAACTGGTTTTATCACACAACTTTGATCCATCTTAAGAACGATCTTCAGTCTTAGAATAGACTTTCTTTCTATGGTTTTATAATAACTTTCATAATTGATATAGATAATATTGGATGCTTCACTATTTCTTACATCAATTTTACATATAAAGATGTAACTTAGAACTTGAAGAACCAATAGAATGTAAATGCAATGATTCCTCCATGCTTCCAACTTTGAACTCTCTGGAAAATAACAGCAACCAAACAATATATGTGAGTAATCAACCAATGCTTGCATGTCTCCTCCATCTTTGTCCTTCCTCAGAATGGCACGGATTTGCCCTGATACCCAGTATAAGCATTGGCAGTCTCTTACTCAGTATTAATCACATCTTTCCTTTACTATGTCCTTATACCATGGATGTTACGTTAGTCTGATATAACATTCATGGTAACACCTCACTTTACCCTTATTAGCGATACTTTAGACTCTTGGTGAGATATAACTAGAAAGCATGGATATGCTCAGGAGTATGGACAACAGTGCATGACATACCTTACTCTGTAAGGGCCACTTGGGTCAGTATAGCATGGACTTGCTCTGATACCAGCACACGTGTTCACACCAAGATTTTTGGCCAAGTAAAATTCAGAATGGTTATACTTTTTCATACTCCTTTCTGGTTAAAATGAACTGATATGGAACAATTGATTGTAAGCTGATCAGTATGGCACTCTCCCTGGTATGGTGATATAACGGCTTGGCCTATCGCTAAAAAATCGTGTGTATGGGAAGATTGGACTATGTTTTAAATTGTTATTCAAAGCTGTTAAGTAGTATAACTTCTTTTGGACATGAATAACAACTGTCGTTCAGCTATGACACCTGTCTTCCTCACCGAACTAACTTGAGCGGTTTTGTTTTGTGGGATAGTGGCAGGTATCAGCTGGACGTCTTGAAAGTGGTTATGCTTTATGGTGCTTTCTAGTACTGTATTTTACTTTTCAGTTGTACTTTATCTTGTTGGATTATGAATAAAGGCTTCAAAGAGCTTCAGTCTTGCTTTGTCAAGAGGAACTAAGTGCGGTCTTGTATCCCCCCCCCCCCCTGTGTGTGTGTGTGTGTGTGAAAGACTAATTATGCTATGCCATTTATACAAATGTTCAGTGGCATTGAGTAGTTGATCTTGGTTTTGGATCTTTACTTGATTTGTATGTTGTAGTGATATGTTGGAAGGTAATTGGAAACTTGATGTTTAAAATTATGTGTTGATTTAACAATGACTTGTATTTATTGTAAGCCAATTATTTGTGGGTCAATTTTGTTCATGTAAGGTTGTGCCCTTCGCTACTACTGACCATTAATGGCATTAATATCTTTGAGAAGAAGACATAAAGTAGGTAGAGCATCATAACAAGATGCATGCACATTATGGGAAAATAAAGAGGAAGAGAAGATTGGATATGAATTGTTTGCTAGTGGAAGAGGAACCGGAGGGAGAAGAATTTCAAGAAAGATTTCAAGAAATAGATCTTGTTTTGAGAGCAATCACTTAAGTGTTGACATTACAAATGTTGGTTCTTGTATGGTGGTTGATAGAAAAAAATTTATATTTTGAAATTTATTTGGTTAATGTTACAATTACTACTAAGGAGAGTTTGGATGTGCAAAGGGTGGATGCTTGCACATGTTATGAAAAATGGCATTGTGAATTAGGCAAATGAAGTTATGCTTACTAAAGGAAAGAGTAATGTATGTGAAAGATCTGATATTATTTTAAATTGGTTAGCATGCTATGAGGATTGTGTCATCAACTTCTAGACAAAAGTATTGTGTTTTAAATTATTAGGTATTTGTTTGATAACCATCTAGAGGACGTTACAATTAGAAAAGTGGTTGTGTACATTATGGGATGAAGTCTATTTTTGATGATTAGTAGGAAAAATTGAGAGTGCTTCCTTTGAGGAGGACTATATTGAAGTTGAGCTGTTATCTTATTCATAACATCCATAATAAGATGGTTATTGCATGTTATTGCCATTTAATAGTGTGACATAAGGTGTTTGTTCCCATCTTGACACGTCATCACACCTTCGTGTGGATGCTTTATGTGATTGATTTGGTGTAGTATTTTAATTATTATTTTTCGTCTCTCAGAATTCAATTGTTGTTAATAAAGATTGAGTAAAATTTAGGGATAGATTCACATGCATATCAAGTTTATGCATTGTGGGTCTAAATCTAGTAAGGAACCTTTCCTTGGGATTCATAACTTAGTAGATATTTCTCAAATATCATAATCAACAATCAAAGTTTGAGATATGCATCAAGATATACAAAATGAAGTTGAGGGCAATTAATCATCACAACAAGCACACATCTATCACAGAAACTTCTACAATTATAAACATAAAGAACCCAACAATTGCCAAACTTCAAGTCAATGAATGGCCTCAAATTGATGTATTATGCATATTCCTAGTGTATGAATATTATGCATATTCCTAGTGTATGATCCAATTTAGAGTACTTGAAAGATACAATATAGTTTTTCCAATGATTAGGAGCTATCTATTGTATTGTAGATAAGAGCGTATGTCTATTTAGAAGTTAGCTTGTACTTTCTAAACAGAATATATTTTGGATCTTACTTGCCTACAATTGATGATTCTAGATAATCCATACGAAGAGGATATACTATTTTTCTAAGGATAAAAGTGACGAGTCCAAGATGAGGATGACCTCTCTCTCTCTCTCTCTCTCTCTCTCTCTCTCTCTCTCTCTCTCTCTCTCTCTCTCTCTCTCTCTCTCTCTCTCTCTCTCTCTCTCTCTCTCTCTCTCTCTCTCTCTCTCTCTCTCTCTCTCTCTCTCTCTCTCTCTACATAAGAAACAAAACTTCTCTCTATATGGTGAAATCTTCTAGTGGAAGAAATTTTACAAGAAGTGGAAAAAACAAAGCACAAACTCTCATTGTTCTTCTCACAACATCTACATAAAAAACAAAACTTCTCTTTATATGGTGAAATCTTCTAGTGGAAGAAATTTTACAAGAAGTGGAAAAAACAAAGCACAAACCATTCATTCATCTGAGAGAGAGAGAGAGAGAGAGAGAGAGAGAGAGAGAGAGAGAGAGAGAGAGAGAGAGAGAGAGAGAGAGAGAGAGAGAGAGAGAGAGAGAGAGAGAGAGAGAGAGAGAGAGAGAGAAGAGAGAGAGAGAGAGAGAGAAGAAGAAGAAGAAGAAGAAGAAGAAGAAGAAGAAGAAGAAGAAGAAGAAGAAGAAGAAGGCTTTATTAATGTCTTTTCCATGCCAAAAGGCATGTAAGACTAAAAGGTACATGTCAAGTGTGTGGTATCAATGTGAGTGCATAAAACGTCTCCGAAACAATAAAGAAATTGCATGTAAATAAATCAACGATTCCTAAGAAAGCAGATTGTTGATGATACGACATAGCTTATTTCTCATAAATCCATTTTTTTGGAAAGCCTCAACAAGGATTCCAACCTCGTTAAAAAACGTCTCTTGCTTGTTACAGCAGTACATTGCAAAAATGACCTGTGAGACAATAACCTTATATGACTTATAGATTGGTCTATTAGAAGCCAAATGTATATACTGTAAGTATGGAAAGGTAGTTCTCTTCTTTTGTCATATTTTGAAAGGCAAGTAAGGCCAGATTCACGATCGAAGGTAATAGACATATTAAAAAAGCTGATCTTGTTTCCTTCAGTCACTTTCCTTTCTATTTCAAGAAAGTCTAGGGGATAGATCCAAAAAAGGGTTATCAGGGTTCCTTACTTGTGTATTGTCCATAAGAAGTTCAATATTAGGGTTATTGATGAAGCAAATGTCATCTATATATCTAAAATAATGTTGAAAGTCATTCATGAAAGAGGTCATGCCCAGCTTAGCAAGTCTCTTAATAAATTGTGCTTCAAATAAGGATAGATACTAGTTACACCGTGTAGGTGAGCAGGAAAAACCCATGTGAATATCTCGTACCTGTCTCCAGGTTTTGTTTCCTAGTCTGACAATACAATTATCAATCAAGAAGTCGTTCCATTGATAGAGTAGGTTTATATCAAGAGTGTGCCAATTGTTTTTTATTCCATGACCAATTGAAAGTTTCGTGTGAGTGATTCCATTTAAAGTACATAAGCTCATGTTTGGAATATTTAGAGGCATATTTTATTGTCATTTTCATAATAATTTTCAAATCTTCTGGGCCATCTAAGGGTATGTTCTCGTAACATTTTGAAAAATCCGCGACCCAGATATTGGTAATCAGAGATGATAGGTCTAGATAGAAATCCATAGATGACTCACATTGCCAATATAAAATCGTATCACCTCTAAGGATACTCTTGTATGTATTCGCCTGAAGGCCTGCACCTTCCATGAGGAATGGTGACAGCATACAAAGAGCTCCTATGAGAAATTTGGCAAGTATGGTAAAGCAACAATCGTGAGCATTGGTAATCCATCTAAATGAGTCCTTGTGGGCTTTAAAGGTACAAAGAAGGTAAGGTAGAGAATTATTGCCCAAGAGAATTTCTGGTAAAGAGTATGTAGAAATGTTCGCTATATACGACAATGAATCCTCCACATAATTAGATTGATTGTTAGGAAAAGGAGTAAAATCTAGACTATTGAGTCATTTTATGGCCAAATGTCACACAAAGAATTTACACATGAAACAGGGATTATGATGTGCTTTATCAATACCATTAACATATAGAGATTTTGTAAGCCAAAGTAGCTCATCCTTTGCAATCTTATTTTTGGAAAGAGATCTAGTATTACCATGAAGCCATTTACCCTTTCTAATATGACTTAAAGCGATACTTTTACAGAAAGTAGCATGTCCTTTTTTTGTATTATTGTCTAAAGAATCATAAACAGTTAGGAGTCCCATAAGTTTAAACCATCCGTCATAAAGCTCTGAAGCGGCTTCATTCACATTAACTTGTCTTAGAGTTATATGATTTAGGCCTTTTTCTAGGGATTTTCGCAGAAGAGAACTTTTAATAATCTTACATTCTGTGCAAATGACATGGCCAAATTTTTCAGAATTAAAATTCTTGAAACGATTAAAAGTGTAATATTGACAAGGATGAAGGTTGTCTATATCAAATTGGCAAAACATTGACTTGATGGTGGCTTTGGAGTTTACATCTCAGTGTATTCTCAGAGAGTGGTTTGGAACCATTCACGGGAGCAGCTTGGAGCTAGCTTGGGGAAATACAAGTGGGCACTATAGGGTAGATGCTCAATTTTTTGTGATCAGGGATGACATTGGGATACCTGATAGGGATAGCACTACAAGATGACATGGGATGATCACCAAGAGACAGCTATTTCAGATTGTGTAAAAATTACAGCAAATAAGGATCCTAAAACACTTGAAATGATGAGGAAAACAATAGATTATGATTTCATAAGATTACCACAAGTTGAACCATCAAAATCTATCAAAAACCTACGCTTGAACCTCACTAAATGGCCCAAATCCTTGAAGGACATTTTCCACCAAAATTAATTGCAGATTTTATTAGATTTATGATGGTTATGCTTAATGCATATGGTAGACAATCATGTGGATCGCCTCCACTGGTGTTGACTGTTTAGCATTTTAATCGATGAGTAGTGTGAATAGAAAGTTTCTCAATATTGCTTGTTGATGGATAAGGTATGGCCTCTAGTTACAAGTCTCGCTCGTTTGTTTATGTATGGAATTTTGCATGATTTCTTAGTTGCTTGATAGTAGTTACATAATATTAGATCTAGGAAGAAAAAGTTGTAGGTGGATATTTTGTAATCTTTGGTTAGAGATGAATATTATGCATATTCCTAGTGTATGATCTGATTTAGAGTACTTGAAAGATACAAATATAGTTTGTCCAATGATTAGGAGCTATCTATTATATTGTAGATAAGAGCGTATGTCTATTTAGAGGTTTAAGCTTGTACTTTCTAAAGAGAATATATTTTGGATCTTACCTGCCTACAATTGATGATTCTAGATAATCCATACGAAGAGGATATACTATTTTTCTAACGACAAAAGTGATGAGTTTAAGTTGAGGATGGACCTTCTATCATTCCTTCAAATTTGGGAATACCTAAATCAGATTGCGCATTGATTGACCACTCATATCCATTCTACATATTTGAATCGATTAGTAAATGATAGATGGGAGACGGTGATTCTTGGAAGAGCTTATGAATGATCTTGAAGATACTTTATTTTTTTATGATAGAAATGTTCTTGAGAGGAGAAGTATGTCATGTCCATGCTCAAAACTATGGTTGTATTAGATTCTATTGGCAAGAGTTAACCATAACTTCGACATGGTACAATTGGTGTTGGACATATGATAAGAGGAATATCCTTGGTTGTTGGGACTTTTGCCCTAGGTCTAGGAGCCAAGGTAAGGTTAAGTCTTAGGACCACTAGAATGATATAGATGGGGATTCAGTAATGCCATAAGCACTCTAAAAAAATATGGCTTGGGTTGTGGCTATATAAGGGTGATTCTTAACATTAGTTTTATAGTTGAGCTAGTCCTATCGTTAGGTTGCGAGCCCAAAAATTCTTGTGGTTCGGGTAGTATGGGTTGCTGTAGTCAAAGTTCTAGGTGAAAATCATGTTTGTCGTTATGGGATACTCCCATATAATTGTGAACGTTTCAATAACGTTATATGGCTGGAAGGTGAGTAATTGCATGTCAGCTCATTATTGTTCTTCATTGTCAATATTGGGTTCATGTTAGATTAGGATATGGTGAAAGAGCTCACATTGCGAGTGTCTATACTTGATGATGACTTTCTAGAATAGGAAATCAGTTGCTGCTTTGACATCATTCTTTTGTGTAGAAGTTGTTTCCATCAGTTTCTTACCATAATCTGTAGTACCCAAAATGTGTCTCCATTTAGTAAGTAGTAGGTTGTATTGGGCTCCATATAATCCATTATCCACTTTCTAATTTGTGCTAGAGATAATTGAGGGGTCTAAAGGTCAATAAGTTGTCGAAGTAGGTCTCCATACTTTTTTCCCACGTAACAAAATGTCAACCAACTTCTTTTTGAAGTAGTATGGATAGTCTTTAAAGGCATCTTCAAAGTATGCTCCTATATTGTACAAGATATTTCCTAGTATGATATTGTAGGGAGCTACTTCATATTGGAAAACAAAAGTTTCTTCTTTGCTAAATGAATATGGGTATATGAGAGCTAGCAATTACTCAATAATGTCAATATACAATGAGCCTTCACTACCAATATTCCTGACGAGATCATTTGAGAAAGTGTTAGCCAATGCTACATTAAGCCTTTACATCTTCAGGGAGGCGACTTCTTTGGCCTTTGTATATACTAGTTACTTACTGTTTTGTGTAAAAATGAAAAAAGCAAAAAAATGGTGCTGCTGAGAGGCTGAGCTCTACTCGGAAAGGAGTGAGAGATGGCTTCGCACAAAACAGCTATGATTGCTAGCCGAACTATCATCTACTAGTCTGAAGGACGAAGAGCGCAATGCAAAATGAACACGTAAACGACTTGGCCACAGCACAGAACTCACGCGATTGCAAAAGTTACAAGCAAAAGCACAACGATTATGTTTGCGTTCTCCTACATACAAAATGTGCGGTGAATCACTTCCTGTTCACCTGTCGTGTGTCATATCAAGAAAATCATAAGTGATAGGAGCTGGCCACCGGTTAGACCAGAAAGGACGATCTATTTCTACCCATCAATGAATTAAAGGAAGTAAGAAAACTGACAGAAGAACGTAAGGGACATGTACCTTTGCTGCTGCAATGTGTGTTTGTTGCATACCATTTGGCTAATCTGCGTCCGCATTCCCTGTACAGATTTTGTGCTTGCTTACATCAAAACAATACCACTTTGTTAGGACGTCCACAATTGCATAGCATAGCATCACAGAAGAAGGTTAACCTAAGAAACAAACAACTATCAACGACTCTGCTGATGGGTTGCTTCGTCCATCCTGCACCTGCAGAGGTGCTGTGCTTTTTATTATTCTGCTGCGCTGCGACTGACTGACTGATTGATTAAGTAAGAAGACAGAAAATTAATCGTCTTGTTTGTTTGTTTGCTATGATTGATGGGTTTTTGGGATGAATTTGTTACTTGTTGGATTTGAATTTTGATGATTGGTGAAAGGGGAGGGGGAGGAGGCCGCGCGAACGCGAGCCCCCGCTACCACAAATTATGACGTGCACTCTCCCCGTAGGGAGATGCTAGGGCGCGCCCGGGCCGAAGTGCAATGGCGCAGGCAGCCCTAGGCCATCGGCCTTCTGGATCACCGATTGACCCCGCCCAGGTAAGTATGAAACAACATGCCATGCTCCTCTTATTTCTATCTGCTGCTCCCATGCTTCGCTTGCCTTTGCTTATGGGACATATATATTCCTTCTTCCATACACATATTATTCATGAGGTTGATATGGTTTGGCACCGACTTTTGTTGTGCACATAATAATATCAGCAGCAATTAAAAAGCGTGGAGCAGGGTACAATTTGACTTTGTAGATTTATTTAATCTAACTCCACTACAATCTTAGTTTTCTTCTATATTGGAAATTGAAATCTCCAATTCGTCAACTAAAGTTTATGCCTTTGGCTCTTTCACATGGCCTAAGATAATGCAATGGATAGCTATTAGATCGAATGTGCTCATGAGAATGCCTCGTATGCCTAGCAATCACACCAAAACCCCTTTGGATTCTTAGCTTTCTTACATTACGCTTTTTCATCTTCATATTAGGTATCTCCCATTTTATAGTATATTTCTAAATTGGCATTTTGCAGGTTGATTGGTTGTAAGTTTTGTGAGTTGAATTTCATGGCCTTAGAGCTTGTAACAAGCTCCAAGTTTGTGCATTATCCAATAGTGCCGATAGTCAAAACTTACAAAACTAAAATTTAAGTCCCAAGCTTCAGGGCTCCAAAAAACATGTGCTAATAAATAGTCGCCCTTGGGCCTTGGGCCTGTTTGGCCCATGCTTAAAATTCAAAAGTTGCAAAGCATATCGAGGCCTTCTTTTATGTTCAAAACAAGTTTTTAGAAAGAAAATCATAATCGAGGTTTCATTCGAAACACACATCCATAAATTATCCTTCTATTTGGAAAGAAAAGTTTGAAAATTTTAAAATTCATGTTGGTAAAAAAAACATTTTACAAAATGCGTTGGTTGAGCCCCTACTTGGTGCCCCCAACCTCCCCATGACTCAAGCTCCCATTGTGATGTGGACCTTGTCTATAGCTCAAGGCTCACTCACTACAAACTTTAGGCCCCTCCATTGACATTGTCTCTCCTAGTTGTTTTCTGGTCTTAGAACCCCACCTTTGTGCCAAGCTAACATCCAAGTCTTGTGGTCCATAACAATAGGTAGATAAAAGGGCTTGACCACTCATTCTCCAACAATTTTGTGCCCCATGAAAAAAGCTCAAGCTAAACTGGGGACCAATGACACATGGCACTTCATGTCTCCTCCTCCCTCCCTTCTCTTGCCTTTGCTTATGGGACAAATATTTTCCTTCATTTATACATTTATATTTATTATGCAAGGCCCTATTGCTTTGGGGCATCATTATTGCCCTCATTGATTTTCAACCTACATATATTTTGGAATTTGGTCAATGATGGGTTCTTAGAGTCCATCAACATGCTAATCTCATGTTGTTATTGTTGCAATTCTTACTCCATTCAGTTCAACCCATGTTCTAATCTAGAGAGTGATAATGTACTATACAACCTATTGATGGGTGGCACATGTTATTTTGCTCGATGAGGACTCTGAAAAACTATAGGCAAGGCCGAGGTCGCCCAATGGGTTCCATAGCATAATAACATTACATATGGCTTAATAGCAACGTAACAATTATGAAACAAGATAGGCATCTAGATTTGCCGATGACCATTACAGAAGCAAAATTGGTGCATGAAATATTATTAAACAGGTGCATGGATTTTTCAATGACTATTACAAAAGCACAACAAAATGCCTATACTTTTACGTAGCCTACCCAATCACATCTCCTATGATGCCCACAACAAAATAATATGTTATGCTCATGAAGTGTAGCCAATTACTTTACTATTATTACTTTTGCAAAGGCTTCATTTGTTGTTTGCAACTCATGAAGCTATACGTGTATATTCACATATACCCTTGACATCATACCACCATAGCCTCAAATGACCCTATTAGACCAAGAATTGCTTTTGAGGGACAATTCCAAACAATTACTCATCTCTTTGAATGTTGGTTTAAAGGATAATTGTGTCTCTTCATTCTAGAATGAGAACTTGCTCTCCCATTAAGAGTCATATATGACAATGGTGAGCTCCATCGATGTTGATAGTTGTGGTGACGCCCATGGGTGAGAGAGAGAGAGAGAGAGAGAGAGAGAGAGAGAGAGAGAGAGAGAGAGAGAGAGAGAGAGAGAGAGAGAGAGAGAGAGAGAGAGAGAGAGAGAGAGAGAGAGAGAGAGAGAGAGAGAACATCACTTGCATTACAAAGTAGAGAACTTCACAATGAGAGGGAAGGTGAAAGGAGAACCAATGACATTTTCTAAGGTACCCCTTGACTAGCCCAAGTCCTAACATACACATGAGAATTTAGACCTAAAGTTTACTTTACTGATAAAAATTAGGCCTCAACACCATTTATTACACTACAAAGTACATTGTACATCTCTTCGACAATCTTCCAGACGATGCTAGCAACACACCCCCACTGTACTCCCTGTAGCAGCTCACATTACACCATTTCTCTTTCCAATGGAGCATGATTTTATACATTAAATTTCCCATTGTAGAGCATAGTTTGGTTCAACTTTACGCTCATGGAATCCGAGACCACTATTTCCTTGATCGTATTGAGGTATATGGCTCTGAGTGACTTCCTCTAGGCTTATCCCTGATCTCACCACCTGAGAATTTGCAATACAGCCAAATGCATAAAAGCTAGAGATAGCTTATCCACGCTCGTGGATGGCTCCCTATCGATGTCAATGCCAAAGAATGGCCCCCTGCTGTAATGCAAACCCGTACTCCCAAATGAGCACACCATGAAGTCCTCGCCATCAGTGACCCCTCCAGTAGATCGCTAGCAAAACACTCACCACCGTGTTTGCCTTCCGATCACACCCAACCGTGCGATCTCCATCAGCTCTCCAACCTAGAGCTGGCTCCCAAAGCTTCACGCTTTGCCCATTTGCGTTTTGCAGCTTCCTGGTTTCATTATGAATCGTCCTTGTAAGTCTTGTCCAATGACTCAAGTCCAATCTGTTAAAAATTCACAATTCTAGCTTGACTAGTTTTGGTCATATGACTTGTAAATAGTTAGATGGTCATGATGTGGCTTGTCACACGTGCCAAATAGCATAGGATTCCATTCATAAGGATGTTCTCAAGTAGACCTAAGTGTTAGAACCTTTGGAATGAGTCCAAATTATGCTTAGATACAAAGGAGAAAAAATAGGAGCTATTTTTGGTAATTTTTGCATTGTTGAGGGATCTCCAAGATTCCAACCCTAACTTGGTAGGGATGAATGATCCACCAAAATTAGCATTAGGGATAGGTTTAGGGCTACTCATACCTGTCCAAAACCGTGATGGATCATGTATATATAGGTGATGTTATCTCACCAAAATCAATCAAGCAATTTCATGTTTTTTTCTCTCATAATGGTGCAATTGCTCTCTATGTTCATAATTGTTTGAGTACTTGTGATTACTAATGATTATAGGATTGAATGTAGGTCTGGTGTACAGTACTCAGACTGTGGGAGGCCGTTCTTTCACACGTGTGAAGCCTTCTTCAAGGATTTGGGCCATTTAGTGAGGTTCAAGCATAGGTTTTTGATGGATTTTGATGGTTCAACTTGTGCTAATCTTATGAAATCATAATCTATTGTTTTCCTCATCATTTCAAGTGTTTTAGGATCCTTATTTGCTGTAATTTTTACATGGTATCAGAGCCTAAAGGCTGAAATGAGCTAAATCCTTGGTTTTCATTCAATTTGATCACAATTTTTGATCTAAATCTTGTGTAGATTGGATCTTAGCATCTAGTATTGATTCTTGAACTCAAAGTGAGTCAAATACATTGGAGATTGGTGTTGTGTGACTTCATTTGCAGGTGTTTAGGTGTCTAAAACCAGAAGCAAAGTTGAATTCAATTCACATTACCAAGATAGCAAGTTTTGCTTGCTCCAAGCATTGATTTCTAAGCGAGTTTTGGAGGTGATTTCATAGAGGAGGCTTTCTAGCATTCAAGGAGAGGGAAGATTAGAGTTTTGGGGACTCTTCAAGGCTGTTCTAAGGTGTAGTAGGCACCTCCTAAAGTGATTTAGGTTCAGTCCAACCATTGCTTGACTTATGCACCAAATTAGATCAATTTTTCATCAATTTTGATCATTTTTTGCTTGTGATTGGATAGTAGATTGTGTTGCATCCTCATTAAGTTCCATTTAGATCTTTTACAAGTGATTTTGGAAGTATATTAGGTTGCTGAAATTCACTCTTGATCAGATCATTTGGAAGCTTTAATGTTCTTTATAGAAAGAGGGGCAATTCTACTAGTATTGTCTACTTCAATCAAGCAAGTGCATTGTTTCTAGTATTCTATGATTTGATTTTGTTAGAGATCATTCTTAGATCTTTATAGGAAGTCTATTACTGATCTTTTCAGGTCCCTAAGAAGTGGGATAAGGTAGACCTTCAATCAAATCAATAGAAGTAACCTTCATTTGTGTCAAGTCCTTGATTAGGAGACTAGATGGCATCTATAAATGCATATCTTTTGGATACTAATGAAAGGCTCAACAAAACTAACTATTCCATATGGAAAGTTAGAATGGAATCTATCATGATCATGCAAGATCTGATGGAAATTGTAAATGGTAAGGAGGGTGAACCTATTCATCCTCAAGAAAAAGCCAAATACATCAAGAGGTGCAATGTTGCACTACATTGCATAAAAATGAATGTTGCAAATGAACTCTTAAGAGAGGTAAGAGATTGTACTTCAGCTCAAGATGCTTGGGAGACTTTGCAAAAGGTCTATGAATCCAAGAACCAAACTAGAATGTTAGCTTTGAAGAATCAAATCTATAGAAGCTATCAAAAGAAAGGAGAGAGTGCACATACTTTTGTCCTAAGAGTAAAGGAATTGAACAAAGAGCTAGCCTTTATAGGTGACTCTATCAAGGATGAAGAGCTTGTTCAACTCATATTGAATGGACTAAGCTTTGAATTTGACAATTTGGTTCAGGGATATGCAATTATGGGTAAGCTACCCATACTTGAAGAACTCCAAGGCACACTCATGGCCGAGGAATCAAGAAGGAGCCAAATGCAAGAGAGGATGGATAGGCTTTCCATCCAAGGTGGAGATGACCAAGCTCTCTTCACCAAAGGCAAAGGCAAGTCCAAAGGCAAAGGATCAACATTCAAGAAGTCTACAAAGCTTGAGGATCAAGAAGGACCCCCAAAGGCATCTCCATCAACCACCAAAGTCAAGAAGGACAAATCAAAGGTGAAGTGCTACTATTGTAGCAAGATGGGGCATTATGCCTCGGAATGCTTCAAGAGGAAGCAAGATCAAAGCCAAGCCAACATGAGCAAAGAGGAGGATGAGGAGAGTTCACATGAGGACTCTCTCATGATGTCCATATTTTCTTCAACAAGCTTCAAAGGAGAAGATCCTTGGTGGATTGACTCGGGTGCTAGTTCACACATGACTAGTAAAAGGGAGTTTTTCTCTTCTCTCTTATCTTATGATGGACCTATAAAGTCTATCTATACAGCAAATGATGAAGCTTGTAAGATTGAAGGAGTTGGTAGCATTCCCCTTTGCTTAGGATCTTCCAAAAAGATCAACATAGAAGGTGTTTTGTACATTCCTACAATAACAAAGAATCTACTAAGTGTTGGCCAAATGGTAGACAATGGTTTCAATGTTGACTTTGCTTCAAATGAATGTTTCATCAAGAAGAAGGGTAAGATAGTGGCTAAGGGCACTAGACTTGGCAAACTTTATAAGTTGGATGCATTTGTGGATACTAATGTTGTCATGTTGGCCGAGAAGAACAAGATATCTACCTTTACTTTATGGCACAAAAGACTTGGACATGTCAACTCGGGTTCCATGGAGGCTATGATCAAGGAGGAGTATGCTTTAGGCCTACCAAGGTCTATTGGGAAGGAAGACAAGGTTTGTGAAGCTTGTGCCTTATCCAATGCACATAAGAAGGTGTTTCCTAACTCCATCACAAAGTCATCTCATCCTCTTGAACTCATACACTCGGATGTGCACATTGCTAGCACCAAATCTAATGGAGGTTCATCCATGTTTTTAACCTTCATTGATGACTACTCAAGATATTGTTGGGTGTTCTTACTTTCCTTCAAGTCTCAAGTATTTGATACTTTTGTAAAGTTCAAGTTGTTTGTGGAAAAGCATCATAATCATAGCATCAAGATTCTTAGAAGTGACAATGGTGGAGAATTCATCTCCAATGAGTTCAAGGCCTTTTGTGAGGAGGAAGGGATCAAGAAAGAGACTTCTTGTCCTTACACTCCTCAACAAAATGGAGTTGCTGAAAGAAGGAATAGAACATTATGTGAATGTTCTAAGGCTTTAAGATTAGATGCTTGTTTGCCCAAATCCTTTTGGGGTGAGTCTCTTGTATGTGCAAACTACTTGATGAATAGGGTGTCTTGCAAAGCAATTGAAGGCAAAACTCCTTATGAGATGTTGTATGGAAAGAAACCCAATCTTAATCACTTGAAAGTTTTTGGGTGTATATGTTATGTGCATGTGCCATTGGAAACAAGAACCAAGGAGGATCCATCTTCCACAAGAGGGATCATGCTTGGATATGCAAGCTCAAGCAAGGGCTACAAAGTCTATCTCCCATCCTTGAACAAATTTGTTGTTTCAAGGGATGTCATCTTTGATGAACATCATATTGCAAGAAGGCTCAAGTGCTCCAACAATCAAGAAGAAGATGGCCGAGGAGCAAGATCTTGGTTTTGAGGAGGAGCTCATGGAGGAGCAAGCACCAAACCCACCTATCACACCAAGGAGATCTTCAAGGGCAAAAGTGGAGCCATCAAGGCTCACATATCAAGGCAAAGGACAGCAAGTTGAGGGTATCTCATCCACTTCTTATGCTTTATCTAGTTTTGAAGAACCGTCTAATGTTGAAGATGCATTGAACTCCAAAGAATGGTATAAAGCTATGTTGGATGAGTATGATGCCTTGATTGAGAATGAAACTTGGTTGCTTGTTGAGAGACCTCAAAGGAATGTAATAGGATGCAAGTGGGTCTTCAAGATTAAGTTGAATGCAAATGGGAGTGTTAACAAACATAAAGCAAGATTAGTTGCAAAAGGTTATGCTCAAGAGAGAGGGATAGACTATGAGGAAACTTTTGCACCCGTGGCCAAGATGGTCACAATAAGACTAATCATTGCACTTGCATCACATTTTGGATGGATTCTATGTCAAATGGATGTCTCTAATGCTTTCTTGAATGGTTTTTTGGAAGAGGATATCTATATGGAGCAGCCACAAGGGTTCATCAAGCATGGAATGGAGAACAAAGTATGCCATCTCCAAAGAAGCATCTATGGCTTGAAGCAAGCCTCGAGATCTTGGAATTCAAGACTACATTGCTATCTTATTTCACTTTCTTTTGTTCAAAGTGAATATGATCCCACTCTTTACATTAAGTTTGATGATGTTGGTATTGTACTTTTACTCATTTATGTAGATGACATCATCATTAGTGGAAATAGTGTTGATGGTATTGAAAAAATCAAGATAGATCTATCCTTAGAGTTCAAGATGGTAGATCTAGGGTGTCTTCACTTCATCTTAGGCATAGAAGTACTTAGAGGGTCTGATTTTATCTTTATAAGTCAAGTAAACTATGCTCAAAGTCTTTTGAAGAAGTTTAAGATGGAAGTATGCAAAAGTGTTGACACACCAATGGAGCAAGATGTAAAAGTGCCAAATGAAGATGATGAAAGATCCTTCATGGACATCACATTGTTTAGGCAACTTATAGGTTCCTTAATGTGGATCACTATAACTAGACCAGATCTTAGCTTTAGTGTATGTAGGTTGATCCAATCCATGCAAAAGCCATTGAATATCCATTGGAAAAAGGCTAAGAGGATTCTAAGATACATCTCGGGTACATTGGATTTTGGGATTCTATATAGAGGAGATGTGATTAACCTTCATGCATTTAGTGATTCAGATTTTGCAGGGGACAAGAGGGATAGGAAATCAACAAGTGCCTATTCAACTTTCATAGGAGAAGGTGTGGTTTCATGGCTTTCAAAAAAGCAAGAAACTATATCTCTATCTTCAACCGAGGCCGAGTACAAAGCTTTGACAACCACTACAAAGGAGGTACTTTGGATCAAGAGATTATTGGTGGAACTAAAGATCATGGATTCAGAGGAGGCACCAATCATCTACAATGACAATATATCATCCCAACACCTTGCATCTAACCCAATCTTCCATGCAAGATCTAAGCACATTGAGATATGCCATCACTTTGTGAGAGAAATGGTGCAAGCCAAGGAGATTGCTTTGGAGCATGTTCCAAGCAATGAATGTGTAGCTGATCTACTTACTAAACCACTTCAAAAGACACCTTTTATGAAGTTCAGATCATCACTTGGAGTGATTAGTAAAGCAATGATTGAACCAAGCTAGATAGTGAGGAGGAGTGTTAAAAATTCACAATTCTAGCTTGACTAGTTTTGGTCATATGACTTGTAAATAGTTAGATGGTCATGATGTGGCTTGTCACACGTGCCAAATAGCATAGGATTCCATTCATAAGGATGTTCTCAAGTAGACCTAAGTGTTAGAACCTTTGGAATGAGTCCAAATTATGCTTAGATACAAGGGAGAAAAAATAGGAGCTATTTTTGGTAATTTTTGCATTGTTGAGGGATCTCCAAGATTCCAACCCTAACTTGGTAAGGATGAATGATCCACCAAAATTAGCATTAGGGATAGGTTTAGGGCTACTCATACCTGCCCAAAACCGTGATGGATCATGTATATATAGGTGATGTTATCTCACCAAAATCAATCAAGCAATTTCATGTTTTTTTCTCTCATAATGGTGCAATTGCTCTCTATGTTCATAATCGTTTGAGTACTTGTGATTACTAATGATTATAGGATTGAATGTAGGTCTGGTGTACAGTACTCAGACTGTGGGAGGCCGTACTTTCACACGTGTGTCCACTGAATGTCTACCATGTCTTGGATCAAATTCAAATCCATTGAGTTACTACTCCATCCATTAATTGTTCATAAAATTCTAGAAAAAATAAGATCCTAACAACTTCTAGTACCCTTTTGTAACCAAGAAATGTTGTTGGACACATCCAGTTTATAATAATTCATCTTCTTCAAAGTGTCTACTTGAGCTTACTTATTAGTCTGTGAAGATCACAACTTTCAATAGATCTTTCACAAAGGTCCACTTATAACTGTTGGATTATTCTCCTAAGACAGTCTACTACTCAGGTGGAAGTGCCTCATCGTGAACGAATCATCAAACATCACCTACAATTATCGCGCAACATTGTGGAGAGAGATCTTCACAAGACCATGTGGGCAATCCAGTGAATTCCTAAATGCAACAAGATAATTTGCATGGAATGGTGGATGGTAGAAAGAAATGTGCTGAATTACTTGCATCTAGAAGAACTGCAGAAACAATTATTGCTCCTAGTTTTTTTGGTAGGTGTCGACATAGTAGTGTCGAAACAATGCAATTTATGTGGTTTTCCCCATCAAATGTTACTCACACATGGCAGCCAAACAAGAGCATAGTAGTGCCACCGTCAAAAAATGAAGGTAAATGGTGTGTGAGTACTAGAACATCTCTTAACTAGGAGGAGGTTGATGTTCTCAACAAAGGTGGGTACATGTTGGAGAGCGTGGAGGTTGATTCTATTGGGTCTTCAGTTCCAGTGCATGGACAGACAACAGGCCCATCAACCGGAGAATTTGTCACTCCTCCTGGCAAAAAGGAAAGGCAAGAAGAAGGAACTCCATTTCGGTTGTTGCAAAGGAAATAATTACTAGAGGAATCGAGATGAGGGCTAGCATTGTCAAGGAGGATGTGTTTGATCGATCATGGATTTGAACCAAGCTCTACATACTATAATGTTTATTTCAAGGTTGTCTGACAATTCTTAGTCATCATCACACTGTGGATAATATGTTGCTTTTTGGCAACAATATTGAACTAACAAAAGACACCAAGAGGGTGCTATCCCAAGAGTTTGAGATGACAGATATGGGAGAGGCACATTATTGTCTCAGGATCCAAATCCATAGAGACAAAAGCAAAAGACTTCTCTATATCACTCGAAAGAGTTACTTTTACAATTTACTATCAAAATTCAATTTAACGAATTGCAAGCTTGTACATAATCCTATGGATCCAGTTTTAAAATTATCGAAAGAGCAATGTCCTCAAATCGATGAGGAGAAAGGCGAAATGAAGGGATATCCATATCAGTTGATTATCGGATCCCTGATGTATGCAGTGATCTCCAACATGCCTGATCTTGCATACATTGTCAACTCTTTAAGCCAATACATGGCTAACACTGGCATGATCCACTAGAAAGCTCTCCTAAGAGTAATCAAGTATGTACAAGCTACTATCGACCTATGCATATGCTATGGAGAGGTTGATCCATCCGATATCCATACACTTCATGGATACACAGATGTTGTTGGAAGAAAGAGGATGTGTGAGTGTGAGAGACGAAAAATAATTAGCTCGAAAAGAAAACGAACATGAGAAAGAAGCGAACTCGAAACTCGAACGAGAAACGAACTCAAACGGAATGTGTTTGTGCGTGCAGGGGAATGAGCTATAGTACTTCTTTCCATAAGCATGACTACGCCTATCAGAAACGAACAGAACGTTAGTGATAGAAATCACGGTCGTTCTGATTACGTAGCCAAACATTAACAAAAACACCAGAAGAATAATTTGTCGCAAACAGCCAGACAAACTATTAGTCGCAAATGATTCGTGAGGAGCTGGACTGATAATCAGTCGCGAATGATTCACGAAAGGCGAGACTAAATATTAGTCGTCAACAGCTAGACTAATAATAACTCGCTAAATAGATTATCAGATTGAGCAACAAGAAAAGTCAGACATAATGAAGAATAAGCATAGCAATGTTGACACAAATCTGAACGCAGAACAAAGAGCTGTTATCAGATTAAGTATAACAAATATACATGTCAATAATGTGGTAGAGCACAATAGCGGACGAAATCGCGTGCTCTACAAAGCTAATTCAATCTGTAAAAGGAATGAATCTATTACTGACAAATAAAGAATCAATGCGCAAGGCATCTACTTCGTCTGTGTCTCTGATAAGCTTCTGATGCTATATTTACACACACTTGTTCTTTTGATCTCTCTTATCAAACTGAATATGCAAATGATATTTAATATATATGTACAATGTTACAGGTGTGCAGATGAAGAAAGTACAAAGTGGATGTGCTGTCTGTAGAATATCGTGGGTGGCTGTTGTTGTTGTCAAGTTTGTTAGCACAGTTGCATGGGGTGAGCGTGAAAAGGGCCGTGACGTCAGCTTTTGCTAAGATGAACGTTGGTAAAGATTTCGTCTTTTCTTCGCCTGTGAGAATTTACTTGTATTTATGCAGACAGTCGCGTTTTATTCGTCTGTCTTATTTTACATGTAAATATGCAGATTGTGCGACAACGTGAGTTAAAATGCAGCATGAATGGAGGTAGAATAAAATGGGATTTAGGAGAGTAGAGGAGATAAATCCAACAGATGCGAATTGATAAGGCGATGTCAACACCAAAAAATTGACTTTTGGATTTGTCTTCCTATTCAATAATGGTCGGGTATCCTAAAAGCAAACTTCCATCACAATGTCTTTTCAAGCTATTAAAGAGACAATTTGGTTGAGAAATCTATTGTCTAACATTGGTCTCAGAAAAACTGCTCCAACATTCAATATGACAATCAGAGTGCCATAACGTTCGATCAATCCTAGATTTCACTCTAGGAGCAAGCACATCAAGATTAAGTACCACTATATCAGGAGAAAGATACTAAAAAAGAAGGTGAGTTTGAAGTTTGTAGTTCACCCAGTACATGACAACTAATTTCTTTACAAAAGGGTTAAATTAGGAGGCACATGACAAGAATTTCTATGCCATTTTGAATTTGAACATCAAGGCATTCAAGGGTCTAGATTAAGGGAAGTGTTGGATTTCTATCTTCTCCACCCCTTATCTCATGGCTAATCTAGATCCATTCATTTGTTGTATGTAAATAGTTGTACAGTCGCATATTCTGTAGAAATACACTGGTTTTTAAATAGTCTGCAGAAATACAAAGAAATCAATGACAATGTTCTGTAGATACTGTAGGACTAGCAAACTTTGTATCATCGTCTATTCGACAACCATCACTGACTACTTGGACATAATTATCGAACTATCAATTAGCAAAAATGACTCGATTACTCAACTACTTGACATTGTCATAACCAGACAAAATCTAACAGAATCAGATTCTATCCAACAACAACTACTAACAACATGTAGCGCCTTAATTCCATCTATAAAAGTACAAATCACTTCGTGGTTATGAATATCTTCGTCCACTATAGCTATAGCTTCTCTTGGAAGGTCACTCCATTGGATCACCTGGTTGAAGCACTATTTCAATTAATTTTTCCTTGTTATAGGTGCCAGGGAGGTTCCACCATTAAAACTCTAGCTAATGGAGATTTTTGAGGAAGATGAGCTGGTATCTTTTCTGTGCCCTAATAGTTGGGATCCATGTGTCGTAGGATCTATTCATCAACCAGGTCAACTTCTTCGTAAAAAGAAAGTGCATGTTGCCATGGTACTAGATCGTCTTCAACTAGTTCATGAATTGGTTCTGCCAACAACAAAGAAAAGCCTGGCATGATTGCAATATCAAGACCAAGGATCTCGTCAAGGGATAATTGGCCCTACTATACAAGGCCAAGGCACATAAAAGAAAGCTCAAGTTTCTAGGCGAAGGATTGTATAAGGTAGTAGAAATTTGACTTAATGGCACAGTCATTCTCGTCGACCTGCAAGGCCGTTTGTTCGAGACGTCCGTTAATGGTAGCAGGTTGTGTTGGAGTTTAATCTTACTCCTACTCATCCTTTTCGCCACCTTCATCTCTTAAGGAAATCACTCTCTCAAGCATCTACAGAAATGGTCTACCTTTTTTGACAATCTGCAGAAATACACGAAAAATTTCAACAGGCAAGACACTGCAAGGAACCGCTAGGAACCATAAGTGTCTAGCCTACGGTCACTTACAAAAGAGATCAAAGTAAACCACAAAGTCTTGCTTACGGTCACTTACAAAGGAGACCGAAGTAAACTGCAAAGTCTTGCTTACGGTCACTTACGAAAGAGACCGAAGTAAACCGCAAAGTCCTGCTTATAGTCACTTATGAAAGAGACCGAAGTAAACCATAGAGTCTCACCTATGGCTACATACAAAATGAACGAACCACAATACACCACAAAGTCTTTCTTACAGTCAACAAATCAAAGACTACAACTCGCCAAAGGCATCGCAAGTTATTGCTTATGGTCACCTACAAAGTGAACGAACGACAACTGACTGAAGGAAACCGCCAAGTCAAAGATTGCGGTCGACCTCGCCGATCGCATTGTCACACTCTTGCGGTCAGGCTACGGTTGCAACGGAGCCACATTTTCATGCTCTTGATGCGTACGAAAGAGATCCTTTTACTGTACTTCTCCACGACTTTACGATGCACCAATAACCGATCTACGGATCAAGTACAACGGCTGTTAATGATCTTTTAATCTATAAACTTAGAATAATAGAAGATTATCAAGCAGCTATATAAGCATTGAAATTTGATCATTTGGCAACAAGAGATGAGATGATCGATCACTGTATTCACAAAGATCAAACGACCAAAATCGGTCTTTTAGTATCTGACTCCTAGAGTTAGAGATCATTTAGAGAGAGTAAAGAGTATTTATGAAAGATAGCACTCATTTGCCTCTGTAAGTAGGATCACACGCATCGTGCTATTGTCTTGTGATCTGATTATCATTGTTACTACAACACCATTTTTATATAGACTTTTCCATATCAGTTGTATTCATGTTGAATGTTTGAACGTCTCTCACTCTTTCTCTCTATTATCAGAACTTATCTATTAGAAACAGAAAATAGCAGGGCTGTCTTAGACGCCTACTTCTTCGCATTCTCTATGGTTGTCTATGACACCTACTCTGACATCTAAACAAATCAGCATTAAACTACATCTTAGTCTCTAAAGTAGTCCAAGATCCTTCTTCATCATTGTTTTTCTTTGGTGGGACGATGGCCTCTATTCCGTTGCGGCCTGTGAACATCCATCCAAGTCCCGTCAACAGTTTGCATCGCTATTATCCAACCAATGTTCAGCTTAGGGATGAGCCTCATGCACCATCCTCGTCGTCTTCATCTTCTCGACAAGGAATGTCAAAACCACGTAAGGATAGATTAGTCATAACCTAGTTTCTCCTTTATTCACAAGGAAAACTATAGGCATGATAATGCATCTAGGCAATATACTTTTAAAGATAACTATATGAGTGATAAGACTGAAAAAATAATTATGACAAAGTTTTGAAATATTAATAGCTATTCCATGATAACTCATTAGGTACATGGAAAATTATTCAAATGGTTTCATGCCAAGATATAGACTACTTAGAATTTGTTTTAAGGGTCTTCCAAGAGGATAGACCAAGAATTGATTGTCATGTACTTTGATCTCCATTGTTGCTATCAAGATCTTCTTCAACAATGTTAGTCAACTGCTTCACTTTGCCCTTCTTGATATGAACTTTCTTTTTGCGACAATCTCTAGCCCAATGTCCAGACTTCTGGCAATAAGAACACTTGCCTTTCTTCTACTTGCTAGATGGGGATTCTTGATCATCAACAAACACATTCGATTTCTTTGAAAATTTCTTATACTTGTGCTTCCATTTGGCTAACATTGCTTGATCTTCTAACGAGGGTTGTCGAGATTTTACCACTTCTCTTCTTTGTTCTTCTAGTAATAGGATGTCGTGAAGATCCTCGAATATTGGTAACCTCTCTCTTGATGCAATAACGCTTGCAAACATTTGAAATTTTTTGGATAGACCATTCAGTGTCATGTGAACTAACTCCACATCCCTTATTGGTTTGCCAATTGTAGTCAACTAGTATCTCAATCCCGTGATTCGCATGAAAAATGGTCCTACCCCTTCATTTTCCTCTATGAGAATGCTAATCAACTTGGTCCTCAAAAATATCATTCGTGAAGGATTTTCCAGTTTGGAATTGTGTTCTAATTGCTTCCAAAGCACCTTTTACAGTCACAACTTCACTAATGTGGCAATAACATAATCCTTTATGGCCAAATTGATCAATGATAAGGCCTTTTTGCTCTCTTGTCAAATGAGCGAATATCAGTTGGAATTGTATTTGGGTGTTGTTCCACCCAAGTGACGATGTCCACAGCTCCTTATCCATTAGAATGATTTTCATTTTTAACTTCCAAATGCTACAATTGGACACCCCGTCCAATTTGTTGGCTTTTCCAAGCGTGGATCATGCCAAAAGCTACTCAAAACTGTAGATGTAGGCTAAAAAGAGCCCTCTGAGTATAATGACAATGCCTAAACTTGATTATAATGACCTAGCAAATTTATTTACTAGGCTTCCTAGTCGCTCGGGTGGCAAATTTGCCAATTGGTACTCTTTAAAATGCGAAATGCTTCATGCCGCGTACCTAGCTATGGCCTCTTTGAAAGGGGCAAATCACTTCGAAGATTCATTGACCATGTTCTACAAGGTTAACACTCTATTTCTGTATACTGTACTTGTAGGTACAACCTAAGTGCCCTTCGTTTGGAGGTGATAGCTTTTTGTTTGACGCAAAACAACCTTAAAACAAGGAAATTAGGCATTTTTAAATATTTTGAGATATTTCTTTACTGTGAAGAGATTTCACCCTTCAAAACAAACTTGAACTTCAAGGTCCTTTTTAATGAAGTTAAAGTGCAGTCTACACTTCAAGACTCTTCATAGATATTTCATTCCAATCCAATGGTGAGGATAATCCAAGAGTGCACATTCCTTCTATCATAGCCATTGAACCTTCAAGAAAGAAATCAAATGGCTTGAGCATAGAAACTTTCTAGTTGCAAGAAGTGTATTCACTTCAAAACACTATGTTTTAGCCCTTCTCATCAATGCACAGGAGACCTCATCCTCTTCTTCTTCTCTCTTCCTCTTTGAGAAATGGCTATGGTGAAGCTTCCTAGGGTTTGAAAAGCCTCAAGCTTCAACTCATTCCACCTCCTTTATTACTCTGCAGCTACCCTCAGAAGCATCTCCATGCTAGTAGGGTGCCCACCATCCATGCTTTATAGATTCAAAAAAAGTCCTTGTGTAGAGAAAGATGCACACTTTTTTGTCTCCAAACCCTAGCTCATAAAAAGAAGAAGAAGTTATGGCTTAATCTGAGACTAATTTCAACCTACTCTCTGAGAGTTGAGTTACCACAAGCATGTTGGCTGTCCAACAACATTTCCCATCTACTAGCAATACTCCAATCAACCATTCATTAAGAATTGATTAGGCTTCAAGCAAAACCATTGAAACATGGGAAAATTGACTTTTTCTTCAATTTTTAACCTTTTGAGCTTTTAATAGAAACTTTGTTTTGAAAAAAAGATTTTTTTTGGCAAAAACATTGTCTAACATTGGCGACTACCACTGGGTAGTATGGTCCCCATACGGCGGACTCTGGTTCAGATTGATAGAATTTTTGAAGCAACGTTGCCAAAAAAAGTGAAAAGGCAAGAACGTACGGTGTAGTGTTAACTTGGACCAATTTCCACTTGGAACATATGGGATAACGTGTTTCTAGATGTCACATTGTAATCTTCTAGTTCTTTCTTGGACGACAATCAATGGGTGGTGTGTATTGTTCACTTAGTTCATATTTGTATTCATTATTATGCATATCATTACAGTGCTTGATGAAGCTCCTTTGCATAATGTTGTCATACTATTGACATCATATCTAGTATGCCTCCAAAATCAAGTGTAATAATATGTCATCATCATCACAATTGTAGGAACAACTGGTGGTTGTCCATACATTAATAATCTTGTCCAATGTCTACTATGTATTTCATTTTCATCAAAATGTCATCCATGATACTTTGTAATATAGGAATTAAGTTATTTGCAAAAATCTTGGCTAATATTTTATGGCCAATATTAAGCATTGTAACATGCATGTACTTTTGTATTTTGAAGACAACTTGCTTCCTAGGCACAAACTTGTCTACTACTATTAGCCAAACTTAATAGGTCATCTTTCACATATGGGTACATTTCCTCATGAAAAGTATCTTTCCAAGCTATGAGGTCTAAAATATTTTTGTTACAAAGACATCTAATTGTTTGTACATCTTTTTTCAATGAAAGGATTTTGTAATTCCTTGTTACAAATTCGTAATGTCACTACCTCAAATCTTTGGAACTCTCTCTTGTAGATCCATCACCATATTATTCTTATGAATTGCTCAACAACATCATGTGAGCCCAAATAGAGCATATCTATGATTCAATACAAGAGGCAATTAAATTTCGTGATAAGATAGTACAAGTGGTTGGGGCTTTGCAGCACTAACATTACTTGGGTGAAGTCATGCATGTTAATACTAATGATTACAACATTCTAAAACTTTCTAAAGTACCATACATGCTATGTAGCATGATGAGGAGAACATATAAAGTGTTGCCTCATGTTGAGAGAGGATGAGGCATTATAAGATTAATAAAAACTTGGCCAAAGTTGCTGATAGTGGGGTGTTGGTAAGGTACAATTGTGAGGAGTGGGCAATTGGATGTTGCATTGGCATTGAAGGCTAGGATGCAAGTGGATCTAGAGGTCAATCTTGTACAAAAAGATAAATCACCCAAAACTTTATTTGACTCTCATTGGCCTCTAATCGTAATCCGTTTGAGTGTACATTCTCATTCATCTTAGATTACCATATAAATGGCCAACACTTTAATGGCTTCAAAAGAAAATACCACAATTTCTATATTTGCATGATCCTTGTTTTTTTTTTTTTGCATAATGTAAAGATACTAGTATAATTTTCACAAATGTACAAGTACAAAATAAAGTCAGCAGGACCAAATGGACTACAAGCACACCATGCAGAGAGGCTGTCCATTCATACTCAAAATATAAGGCTAACGACTAGGTAATGGCTAGAAAATGTAAAGCCTGTCGAAAGCAGAGAGTTGCCGTAGGAGGAGCAGCCGCACCATAAAAAACCATATGATTTCAAGAAGTCCAAATCTGAAATAGAACAGAGAGCCTGCAGACATGCCAAATAGTAAGTGCAGCACAATCCTGAATCAGGGAATCACCAAGCAAGGCAGCGCGCACGGTGAGCATAGGTGGAACTCCCCACTGACCAAGCAGGTGAGTGAAATCCGTCCACAGGGAGCGGCAGCAGTGAAAAAACAAGTGCTCAGCAGTTTCATCCTTCAGTTGGCAAACCGGGCAAAGATGGTCAATGAGAAAAGGCCACTTGGCACGGAGAGGGAGGGACTTGGAAAGAATGCGGTAAGCCAAATAGCGAGGTTTGCCGATCGAAATAGAACGGAGGGCCTGAAAGCGGGCATGCCAGATAGAAGAGGGATCGACAAGGGACAAGAGAGAGTTAAAATGGTTGGAGAAAAGAGAAGGGTAGCGACGAAAATGGACCATAGAATAACTGGAAAGGGAGGGCTCAAGAGAGGGGGCCCAATCAGCAAGGGAAGGGGACGAAGCAGAGCTAAGACAAAAACTAAGAGCAGAGAAGGAGGTAGAAGCTAAAAAAGAGCGTTCCCCAGGAGTAAGGGAAGAGCCCAAAAGAAGCTGGCAGGGAGAAACATGAAGCAGTTGACCAAAAGAAAGAAGGCCCTTCCGAGCCAAAGAAAGAGAAAGGCGAGGGTGAGCCACAAAAAGAGGAGCAGCAGCAGAGGGAAAGAGGGCGGAGGTCCAAATCAGATCAGCCGTATGAAGAACAGAAGGAGAAGTGCGATGAAAGAGAGAGAGAAGAGATCCAAAAGGGCCAGGCTGAGGTTCTTTAGAATAAAGGGACCACGAAGTCAAAAAGACCCCCCAAAAGCAAGGAGCTGGCAGAAAGAAGGAGAAGGGCGAAGAAGGGGAGGAACCGCAGCAGCCCTAGACAGAAAAGAAAGAAGAAGAAAATGCCAAGGTTGAGAGGGGGAGGGAAGGGTAGACAAGCGACGGAAGACAAGAGATTCATTCTTAAGCAGGGGATTAGGAATGCCAAGACCACCCTTAGAGATAGGGGATGTACAAATAGACCAAGGGAGAGGAGGTCGTTTGTTAGCCCAGAGAAAACGCGGAAGCAGCTTAGCAACAGTGAGGAGGAGAGATATAGTACTAAGAAAGATAGAGGAAAAACAAACCGGGTAAGCAGCAAGGATGTGGCGGGCAACAATGACCCAGGAGGCAAAGGACATATAGCAGGGGTCCCAGCATAAAAGTTTACGAGTAAAAGAGGCTAGGAACCAGGAGGAACGTTGAGCAGAGGATAGATTCAAGCCAAAAGGAATGCCCAATAGTCGGGTGATAGTACCATGGGGAATAACAGCAATACCCAAAGAAAAAACCCAGGGAGGAGGAAAGGGAGCAATGACATGAAGCTCAGACTTCCCCTTATTGAGGACAGAGGAAGAGAAATGACAGAAAACAGAGAAAAGGGAGAGGAGGTGTCGAACATGAGGCTCTGAAAGAAGAGCAAAAAGGGTAACATTGTCAGCAAAGAGCTGGTGAGAGAGAGGGCCGATAGGAGAATGGACAGGAGCTATAGAGCGAGAAAGGGTAGCCTCCCGAAGGGCACGAGAAAAGGGCTCAGTGGCAATGACAAAAAGCAAAGGGGAGAGCGGATAGCCTTGACGAATCCCCGAGCGAAGAGAAAAGGGAGCAGACATGCAACCGTTAAAATGGAGCACATAAGAAGAGGAAAGATAAAGAGCCCGAATGAGAGCAAAAAAGGGGGAAGGAATACAGAGGGCACGACAGCAGCAGAAAAGGTACTCCCAACCAATGCGGTCAAAAGCCTTGCCCAAGTCGAGACGAAGAATGATAGAGGGAGTAGAGGAGGAGGAAAGGGAGTCATTCATAGTCCAGATGTTAAGGATAGAGTCCATAATATTACGGCCCTTAACAAAACCAAACTGTTCCGGAGAGAGAACGGACGGGAGCAAGGGGGACAAGTGCAAGGCAAGAGCCTTGGCAATGATTTTGTAAGAAGTTTTAAGCATAGTCAGGGGTTGAAAGTCAGACAAAGCAAGGGGATGAGGTTTCTTAGGAATAAGCTTAATCAGGCCCCCAGTCCTGAGGCATACAGCGATCCCGAAGAGGAGGCATGCAAGACAAGGTCAAGGAGGCCAGGGCCCAAATCAGACCAGAAGCGAACAAAAAATTCCGGAATAATACCATCTAGACCAGGAGTTTTGCCCAAAGGAAGAGAAAGGAGAGCAGAGTGGAGCTCAGAGAGGGTGAAGGGAACACCCAACAAGGAAGAACTTGCCGCAGAAAGGGTGGTACTCATGGTGCAATAGGAGGCCAGGCCTGAGGGAGAAGGTGGAGCAGAGGAAAAGGAAGAGAGAAGAGAAATGAAGGCTTGAATCATGGCCAAAGAGTTAGTAAGAGGACAGGAGGGGGCTAGTAGAGAATGAACAAAAGAGGCTTCTCGCCGCCGACGGAGGACCCGAAAAAAGAAGGAAGAGGGAAGGTCACTGGAAAGAAGCCAATTGGGCTTGGCACGACGCATAAGGCCTATTACAACATGTGAATCAATACGACGCAAGACGGATTGACAAAGAAGTTCCAGAGAGGCAAAGGAGAGAGGATTACCAGAGAGGGCTCGAGTAGCAGAGATGTGTGCAAGAAGAGAAAGGGCTAGGGACTTGGCACAAGATAAGGAACGATGACGGTCACGACCAGAGTGCCGTAGGTAAGCAACTCCAGCATCCAACCTATTTTGAAAAGAAGAGGAGGAAGTGAGAGCAGCAGAGAGACCGGGAGCAACAGTGGGAGAGGAAAGAAGAGAAGCATTCATAACGTAAGGAGAGACGAAAGGAGTAACAGGGAGCTGATGAAAAGAGCACTTGAGAAAAACAGGACTGTGATTAGAGAGAACCGTAAAATGGTGCGTTTCAGACCGTAAGAGACGAAGCCAAGAGCCAGTAGAAGAGACATAAAAATGATCAAGACGGGCAGAATGAAAAGAGGGGCCAAGCCAAGCGTTCGTCCAGGTGTGGTGCGGAAAGTCCTGTAGTAGGTCTTGAGCATCAAGCAAATGATAAGCAGATTGAAAAGACGTCCAGGAGGTGAACTCAGCAGAAGAAATAGTATGGGGGCCAATGTACATATTGAAGTCACCAGTAACAATCAAATGAGGATCAGAAATAAGAGGAAGGGAAGACCAGAAGGCAATGCGGTCAATGGTGCTAGAAGGGGCATAGAGGTTAAGCAGAGAGAAAGAAAAGCCCAACTTAGACAACTGGAGGAGAACCCACTTACCAGCAGGGTCAACCTGGCTAGAGAGCACTTGCCAATCACAGGAAACCAAAGTTAACACCCCACCACGAGTGCCCTGAGCCGGCGTAGCAACGTAATGAAAGGCAACAACAAATTTGCGGATAAGACAGTGCTGGGTGAAGCCTCGCAACTTTGTTTCTTGCAGAGTAACAATTGTGTTGTGCCGAGGATAAGTAGATAAAACTTGTGCCAAGCAGGTACGCCTGACAGGAGCATTTAGGCCCCGCACGTTCCAAGAGTAGATGTTCATGTAAACAGAGAAGCAGCAGAAGAAGATGGCACCACTGCCTTAGCCGCTGCAAGAAGAACAGACTTGCCTGTAGCACTAGCCTTGGATTTGGAACGCAGGTCGCACTTAAGAGCTATGAGGTGAGGATCATCCGAAGAAGGCCTCTTGATTCTGAGCGCAAAGCCCGAGTTGCCATTAGGGGGATCCTGCAACAACGAGCAAGTGTGCCTGACACATGGAGCAGAGAGGGAACGAGTGGGGCATGCATAGAAACAGAGCGAGAGGAAGGAGGAACCAGAGATGGGGCACCAGACGAGACGGGGAGTGGAGTAGTGAGCAAAGGAGCAAAATTCACAGTCGATGGAGGGCCAGCACGATGGGGAGCACGTCTAGCAGGAAGAGGGCACGAAGCCACAGCATGGCCAAGTCGACGACAACGATAACAGGAGTCAGGGAGGCCTTTGAAAAAGACCTGCTGGTGGTACACATGACCCATACAGTGAAATTGTAGCTGCTCAACCACAGGATCAGCCAGCTTCTAGAGCACACATGCTCTCACATGAGGTGAAGGGTTATGGAGCCGAGCAGGCTGAATCAGAAGGACTTTGCCCAAGCTTTTCAACATCGTAGGTAGTGCAGGCACCAGCTTTGGAGGGAAGGGATCTCAAGAGAAGGCTAGTAGCCGAAAAAGTTGGCAGCAGGACAGCAGAAGGAAAAGGAAACAAAGAAGAGGATGACAGCTGAGGATCAGGGTCCACCGTAGAAGAGGAGGAGAGCGGTGGAAAAAGCTGTAGTGAGGGGGGGGGGGGGGAACGGTTGAGGAGCATCAGACAGAGAAGGCAGCAAAGATTGCAAGAGAGCAGGAAGCGCAAGCAAAGGAGGAGCACAAGCATGCACAGGGAAGGACGAGAAAGCACCAAGGGGGGCAGCAGAAAGAGAAGGAGAAGAGGGAAGAAGAGAAGAAGGAAGAAGCGACGAGAGAAGGGCCAAGGGAGCAGGCAGGAGGCCGTCTCCACACCTTGTAGAGGACTCAGCAAGGCAGGCAGGCAGCAATGCAGGGGAGGAGAGGGGGGGCCAGCCGCGATCTACATCGCCCTCCGACGCAGAGGGGCGGCCATCGTCTGCTGACAAAGCATCCAGAGCCTCAACCTCCATCGCCATCGCCATCGCCATCGCAGCTCCCGTCGCTGTAAACTATACAGTTAACTTGAATCTGTTTTCATCCTTGTTTGTTTTGAAGTGCAAGTACAAATGTATAAGTTATTATGGAATATAGATATGAAAATGTTTTTAACATGGTCATTCCTTATTGATATTTAATATGGGATGATGTCGTCGTCGTCCTAGGATGGACGAATCTAACACCAAAAAGGGTGAATACAAACTTCAAACTATTCACGAACTTACCATTTGGTACAATAATGGATTTGCATCTTTGATGAGCACAAATGTACTTCAATAGACACAAAAATAAAGGGTTGGATCCTATAAGAACCTTAACAAATTGATCACATAAAAACCTTCCAATTTCGGAAAAATTGTGCAAACTTTAGTGACAATCATCCATGTCCATCTAGGAAGATGCACTACTCGGAGCTTCCTGGCTGGTTGGGGAATACTGGAAGAACATACTTATGATTGCCGTTTACAACCACAACATAGGCAAACTTTAAGATCCAATAAATTCTGCATTTAAAAAGCAATGATCTTTAGCAACAGAGAATAAGATCTAATTTGGATCTAAATTTCAGCCTTAAAAAATCCCAGGACTGATGAAGGATTATTCAACTACTTAGTACTACATCCGAGATTGCACAAGCATCATGAAGCTATCTATGATCTTAGCTATTGAGGACAATTAAAATAGACATCAAACCTTAGTAAAAAACAACGTTCCATGATCCCCAGGCCTCAAACCAAGTTTGACGTGCATGTTCTGACACAAAGCTGTAAGTAAGTACAGTTATCTGAATCAATTTGAATGAATTTTGTTACAAGACTTTGCTACGTCGACTAAGCTGCCGGAAGGCATGCAAGAGGATTGCAGAAAAATCTAAACCAGTTCAATAAAATTGTAATATGAATTTGGACTTGTCGTCACTTGGAACTCAAGTGCAGGTTACTTGAAACTCCAAAAAATTTCATTCTTACTGATCAGATAGACCAGATTGAGGTATAAAAATTGTCCCATAAATTAGCCGTCAATCCCATAACGATACCTATAATTGATATGTTTCTGGGTGTTGTTTTCACAAATGCACAAATAACTGAAACTACAGAAGATGAACTCTTCTCGAAGTCCTATTTACATCTTAGACAACTTCCACTTATCATGTCATATTTTGTAAGAAGAGCTGGTTTGAGTATGACATGCGGGAAGTGTTATTCCATCTTTCTTGACCAGGTTCACAGAAACCAATTTACATGGTATCTAGCGTTGAGAATGCATGTCCCGCCAAAGCCAGGCACTGGACTTGAAATCAGCTGATATCTGTACGCGCAAAACCTCATGTAGAGTTCCCCTCTTTATAACCTGAAGCAAAACATTTTGACTAGGTTCTGTAAGCTCTAGCAGGGATGCCATCTTAACATGCATTTCATCCTGTCTGCGAAAACCATTCATCCATCGTCCAAGGCTCCACCACCGTAAGCAAACTTGCCTCTCAGCAGCATTACTTTTGACAAGAGCTTTCTTTGCATCTGCCATCTGTTGTGAGCAGTAGATAGCATTAAAAAATGGGTGATTAGAAAGCTATTATCTCAAAAAATCCTTCAAAAACAGACGATTTCTATGCTTGATTAACGCGTCATCTCTCAAAATGAAATGCAGACCCAACTATGTTGTGTGTTGAGTGTCGTGTGCGAGAGAGAGAGAGAGAGAGAGAGAGAGAGAGAGAGAGAGAGAGAGAGAGAGAGAGAGAGAGAGAGAGAGAGAGAGAGAGAGAGAGAGAGAGACCTGTACACCAAGGTGAACAAGAGAATAGTGCAGTCCAATGAGATTGATAAGCACACTGTGGCTTGGCAAAAGCAGATTGACTATAACATCTTGGAAAGCAATATGAGTTGCACAAAGCATGTCCATCGCTTTATGATAGTCTGCAACCTCTAAAGACTCTTGCCGAGCAGTCATCTTCACAAACTCCACCACTTTTTTTGCACTGTTGGCCATCTCAAAATGCAGGCGAACATATGCTGCTCGCCAACCCTGCTATTGTAAACAGAGCAAAGCATCAACATCATCAATACTCAAAAGGAAAGCATTGCAATTGTTCCTTCAGTTTACTTGTAGTACAATTCGAAGAGCAACTAATACAGCAGTTTCTTTGCTTAAAAAACAGCAAAAGAGAACCGCGACCTTTGTACAACATGTTGATGAACAAGTGAGCATAGTACATTACAATTCAGATAAATTGCTCATCTCTCAAAGCATCTCCTTGAAAAAACCCATAAAAAAGAGGATATGCAAACAGGTGTTCACAACGCTTCTTTAGCTGCACGCATTCATATCAGTGCTCTGAAGGAGGGAAGAGTCAAGGATCAGTTGGCAGTCAGCAATCACAATAAGAGCACTCAGGTATGTTCTACTCTGGAGGAGATCCTGCATGTCAGTAAGGCCTTTCCTCACTACGGAAGGTCAAATGACCAAGCATAGAGCATGCTGAGACCACAGCCACAATATTATTTGGCTTTTGGAACAGTAAGGAGACTCATATGGATAGAGAGCGGGGCTTAGCTTAGATTCCAGAATTTATATGGGAGTCAACGTTTAAAGAAGAGCGTTCCAGAAGAATAGCACTGCTGTAAAGAGACTTCCTATAGCCCACACTCTTGGCGGTATAGCAAGATGCTTATATATGAAACATACGGATATAAATTCACCAAACGTGACCAAGTTCTGGAGTGATGTATTGCTGCAATATGTGGAGGATACTGGCATTTCACCTTGTGCAGATCTGTCAGTCAATGCCCCTCCCAAAGATGAGTTCTCTTGCAGCACTTTCAATGCCTGTAGGACCGGGAGTCAAATTAACTTGATTGATAGAGTCGAGGACCCATTACAATTATACGCATCTGACAGTTGAGGAGACCAGTATATGGAGGTTCTCAGCTAACTGAGATCATATAATAACTTCACACCGTGAGCATTGCTACATATTGGAATGTCTCACGAGCTGGATAATTAAAATGGCCTTCCGCATTGGCTGAAGTCAGGGGATCACAAGCCAACCTCATAGTGGCAGCCATAGTGTAGTCCATTATCCCATGGGGCCTCTAGCTTTCATCCCTTGCATCATCAACCTCACAATTATACCTGCCACCCTCCCCAAAATTTTCCATAAAAGACATGCCTCCTCAAAGTCACCTTACCCATTAATTCAATTCCCTGAGCTCCTCAATATATGCTATCCCACAACCATATGCATCTTTATGATGGCTGGCTTTGCTCTCTTTTTTGTTTTGTGCCCCAAGATGTTTCCTTGGAAGTCAAAGCATCTTCTTAGTTCTTCCCTCCACATGGTGGCCTCCTGACCTGTCATTATGATGACTGGCTTTGCTCTCTTCTTTGTTTTGTGCCCCAAGATGTTTCGTTGGAAGTCAAAGCATCTTCTTAGTTCTTCCCTCCACATGGTGGCCTCTCGACCTGTCATTCTAAATTTGTGAAACATCATTTCATCCAAAGCCTCCTTTTTGGTTTAAATAATTGGTACAATAAACCTTGCAGCTTCCTATTCCAATTTAGCAGATCCCCTCACATGGGTCACAAGGGCAACTGATTAGTTCGTTGCAAGAACTGTGGCTTCACCATAGTGGAGCTAGAGACAACAGCCCTTTCTTATAGCTCATCCTCAGGCTCCCTTTGGATGGATTCCATGTGCCTAACCACTGATCCTTTCCAACATTAAAACATTGATCTCGTATGCCACTAACCTTTATACTGTATGTACAAATAAATTGGCCGCCATATCCCCACAATCCAAAGTTTTACTTTTCATCATACCGATGTCACTTGCTGTCATTTAGAAGTTAGAACACTCTGAGCCCGTGATATTGATGAGTTAAAGATTGAGCTGATCTATATCGTCATGTATAGGCAATCCCTTAATTGTCGACCTCTTTAATAAAGCACTAATATTTTAATTCCCTATATTCTTCTGTACACTTGATTGATCAAGTTAGTAACCCCATAAGACAAGATAATAACCTTACTATCACGATCAGCCACACAAGCTAGCTCTTGACACGGTATTGCATAGAGAGATAGAGGCGCACTAGGTCCACGCTAAGGATTCAGTAGGTTATCACTCCACTATATACTGATTGTCTGAACCTTTCCTAGTGCATAGATAAAACTTAATTTAAATACAGTAGATTTTAGTTCCCTCCGGCTGGTCTGCCTGGATTCTTTCAGGGTGTCCATTTAGGACCTTTCAGATGTCCACGAAGGGACTTATCCACAAAGAACCTTTCAAATGTCCAGCTGGGACACTTTAGATGTTCACATTGGAAGTATCTACTGAGAACTTTCAGAGAGTACGCTTATACACCTTGCGAATGTTTCAAGAGTCTTAAAGGTGGTTCCTTGATCCCTATAGGTAGCTTTAATAAGGATACGTAGAAAGATAAGCTTAAACTTTCAAAATGCCTGGCTTATGTAGAATATGAGCTTGAATTTCTAGGATGGCATTCTTGAAAGAGATATTACCTCATTATGTATTTTATAGTATTTAAGCTGATCTTATTGAGCCGTTTACTCCCTTTAAGACTGTTTTACCGAATAAGATTGTTGAGCCCTAAATTGGGCACCCTAGAGGAAGATCGCATTTGAACCTTCTTGACATATGCTAAATTGGTATAAATAAGGGCCAGAGACTACCATTTCTCAGTTTCATGAGCTTTGTGTCTCTAGCTTCTTGTAGGGTGTCCTATATTTTTTTGGAGATCTGCCTCAGAGAGATATTCACCTTATGAACGAGTTTGCCTCATATGTTATGACTTTTGATAAACTATTGCAACACTATGAAGGGACCACGTTAACCTAAAAGGTACGTGTCCTTTAGCCCATCAAATGGGAAAATCTTTTGGGGATCTGCTTAAAATAGCCGCTTAGACAACGCAAATTTGAAAAAAGCAAACCTAAAGAGATGAAGCTATCTTTGGAAATACATGAGAACAACAATATCAAATAGAAATAAGTGAGTTGCTACTACAATTTTTATGATAGGAGCTTCAAAAGACCATGCCTAGAGTTTTTCCACAAATTATGACAAAAGTGAAAGATTAGTAATGGTGAGACGATCTCATATTGATAATTAACCGGCCAAGACAATGGCACACCAAAACCACAACTTTTTATAAGAGCTTGATGCAAACTACATAGCTTGCATATCCTAGGTCTCTTCTCAACTACAATTCCTCCAAAAGTCAACCAACATGAAAGACAATAAAGCATGAAAAATAAATTGTCAGTCCAATACTGCAACTAAGAATGACTATAGAAAAGTAGAAGAGCCAAGCAAACCCAACCTCAAAGAAGTACTTTGACACCCAATACTCTTTGCATTCTCTACTCTGTAAGCACGCATGATGCTGACTGCCAACCTTCCTTGGGTCACTAATAGCCAAAGCACAAGGCTGCATCAAAGAAGGCCATCTTCTTCTGAATAGCTGAAGCCAAACTGCATCAGAGGAGCAGAGGGCGAACCAACACCTAGAGCACTGTGATAGTGCACATACATCACGCACCTGTGAAGTTCGAAATATTACCAGAAGCAAAAACATAAGGATTAATGTTCTTATAAAGGATGCTTGAAGAAACCCATATTGACAAAAGAAAAAGCTTCCTTATCGTCTATTTCATGCTTAAAACTCTACCTAAGTACCAAGCCCGCTGAAGGTGAGATCACTGTATAATTGATACATAGTGAAGCTTGAACACAAATTTACCCGGCTCAAATATAGTTGTATTTATTTTATAGCATACGTAACCCACTACGAAGATCCAAGAAAGAACATGTATGAAAAAAATGGCGTTTCTGAGCAATTAATCTTCTTTTAGAACCACTCAGGAAAAAGGGATTTTGCCAAATATAAAAGTCTTTAAGGCCTTTCGATGATTTTCGATGGTGCAACTCATATTCATTCCAAGATAAAACCCATACGGTGAAACAACGAAATCGAGAAATTGGGCAAGGGTGGAGATTGGACTAATGATATAATTCGTAACAATCAAGAGCACCTTGCTCTATTTTCATCTTCATGACTAAGCTCAGAATTCCGCATGATTTTGTGCTAGTGGAAATAGCTTCTTATGCTGGCTGGAATTCCTTGACAACCACAAATTACAAACCAAGACTTCCAGCATACCACCCCAAGCAAAACAATTGTTCGCGCAGTAAGAAAACACCCAGTTGATCAATAACACAAGAAAAGTCAGCAGACAACGACGAAGTAACTCACCGAAAGAAGAGCTACTATGATTTCCACTAAGTCTTGTGGAAATCCAATTTCCTCGAGGCTCCAATCACCCTCTTTTTCTGCAGAAGCTGCCATCTACGATCCACTCTATCTCATTATAAACCCAAAAAGCACGTCTGTATGCTTTATAATTCTCACACCCCCGACCCCCCCTCTCTCTTTCTCTCTCGCTCACTCCCTTGGCTTCGTGTCGTTTCTATTCTCCTTTTTGTCGTTATTATTGTGTTTCGTATTGTTAGTAAATTTGGGTATAATTATAGGTTATATTATTAATAATAGTTGTTGTTGTTGCAATAATAAAAGCAAACATGGTTCCGGATTGGAATGGAAACTGATGACAAAGAAGGGCCCTTTTGTTCTACTTTCATATCCCTATATTGCTTTTAACTTTTTAAGAATGGACAATGTGTTGCCTCCCAAAACTCGTGAACAAAAAGTTTGTGACAGAATCTTTTTTTACATGCAACTTTTGGTTGTCCAAAAGTGCATCTTAAAAAACTTACCTTTCTTTACATGCACCTTTTTTTTAACCCTTTTTTTACATGTCGAAATGTGCATATAAAGCTTAGTGACATAGGTTTATTGAGTTAATCAAATATTTATTAATAAAAATTCTAGTTTTTTTTTTGGCAAGCAATTTGAGATGCAGGATCTAGAAGGCAAAAAAATACTTACAATCTACATCTAAAAAAAAATGCAAGAAATTGGAGGAAACTGAAATGTCCCTGAACAGTGCTCATCAACACTCCCCTTAAGCCCAAAGCAAATCGTTGAATGGTGAGAATTTCATTTCTCCCTTAACATCAAAAGGACCCTAGAAAAACAAAAAAAAAAGGGGAGGGGGGGGAGGGTCTCCCTTCGAGGCTGTTGTTCCCAAGAAGGGCATTCGCTCGAGGGTGGATGGCTTTCCCTAGGTGGAAGGTCTCAAGGAAGGGGCGCATCCTCAACCTTAGTTTATTTTTTCACCTACTTTACTACACAAATTTTTTGCATATGAAAATGACCAACACACAGTTTTTTTTTGCATTACAAAAGTTCTCATATGTCAAAGTTTTATATTTTTAGAAAAAAAACCCTAGTTTCATTTCTATACTTTGTCGACTTTCTTGAATAATGGTGTTGACTCTTGAGTGTTAGTGTGCACGTTGCAAATTGGCATCTATGTGACAATGAGATGGATTTTGACACAGAATCATGCTTCACTTTTTTCCTTGGGTGTACACGTCAATTTGTTACGCAACTCAAATCGTGCACACACCTTAACTTAGCTTATCATTAGCAACATGTGCTTAGTTCTTTTTCGCATTGCCTTGCGAAAGGCTATACTATGTGTTCGAGTTGGTCAATGGAGTTTATGCAAAAAGTCAATTTCTTAAATTATAAGGGTTTGTGCACAAGTCATAAATAGCAAAAACTGCATGTCCCTATGCTTTTCTTGCATGCATTCCCACACTTTAAATACACCTTTATCTACAAGTCATAAATACAAAAAAATTGTGTCCCGTTCTTTCTTGCATAAATCACTAGGCTCTCAACTCGCATAAAACACCAACATCATTACCAACAACAATAATCAGATAAAAATTATCTATTTGCATTCATAAAATTACTAGGGGTTTTTTGTTGAGTATTTCATAATCTCATTTGAGTAAGGGCTAAGTCAAATGAAAGTCAATTGAGGGTTAACAGGGAAAAGCCAAAGAGCCATTTTTGAACATCTTGGCATAGTAGAAGCGTCGAGGTCTTTAGACATTTTCTTGGCATGTGTATGTTTGGTGAATATATGGAGTGAATGCCAAAAAACAGCAAGAGAGCGGACTCTATTTTGTTCTAACGTATTTAGCGACAAAACTTTCAAAAAACATGTCACTCTTCGTGCCTTTTTGTGCTAGTGGGGTGAATCATGGAGGAGGTCAAGGTGTGTAGCTGCTCTCTTTTTTCCTTCCTCTTCCTCCTCCCTCTTTTGTCTACTCATTTTTGCTCTTTTGTTCTCCTTGTTATTTCTTTTTCTTTTGCTCTCCTTGTCTCCTTCCTCTTGCAATTGCTTGTTTTCTTCCAAGTAGATGGTAAGTGGCATTGCTCTTTGCTTAAATCTCTCCATTTTTTTTATATGATAAGCTCTTAAATATGCATTACTTCGATCTTGTGTAGGTGCCATGAAGAAATAAGGAATGGAGGCACACCATGGATCCAAGAAGATCACTTTTTCCAACTTTGAGCATTGATGTTTCCGATTAAGTTCACTAGCCGACAGTTGAATGATGTTGAAATCAATTATTCCACCATGGAGAGGGAAGCCTTAGCAATGGTGTTTTCTATTAAGAAGTATCGTCATTATTTGATAGCTACGCATTTTGCATTCTATACAGATCATTAGCCGTTGTTGTATCTTGTGAACAAGTACTCAAAATAGAAACAACCATAATTGATATAGAGAATAGTGTCCACTTGGGATGCTTCACTATTTCTTACATCAATTTTACATGTAGAAATGTGACTAGAACATGAAAAATAAAATAGAATGTAAATGAGATGATTCCACCATGCTTCCAACTCTAAACTCTTTGGAAAAATATAGCAAACAAACAATAAATGTGAGTGATCAACTTTTACTTGCATGTCTCCTCCTTCTTTGTCCTTGTTGCCATGTATCCACCATGACATTCCATGAATGAGCCTCCATCTCCATCTTGCCACAAGAAATCATCAAGCCTTGGAAATCCATGAGTAAGTGATTTCATCCATGATACTAAAGTAGCACTACATGACTCCATAAACCAAGCAAGTTTTACTAGTCCATCTTCAAGATCTACTTGACACAAGAAAATGACCATGAATTCACCAAAAATTGACAATCTCCAAACATTGGCACTAAGTAGCTCAACACTTGAGAACTTAGCCATGGATGAGTGATATAATGAACCTCCAATAGCTTCACTTCCATCAACAAAACCAGCCAAGAATGCTAGTACAAGTCCAACATCAAAATGATACTCACCAATGTAGCTAGTTTGACCATATCTTGAAATTTGCACACATCCACATGAAAATGCTCAAACATGAGATAAAACAAGTTAAGTAAACTTGAAAAACACTTCCTTGCTGCTCCTTTGACCTTAATTGAGTCTTCAATAAGCTGCAAAAATAGATCCATAACATCTTTGCCAATTACCTCTCCTTTGATGCTCTTGACTAGCTCCAAATTCCCAACTTCTCTTTTTGCCTTGTTGAAGCCCTTTGTAATCAACCTCTTGATCATCAACTTGACCATAAAAGTCATTGAAAAAACTTTGTTTTCTAGATCCATTACTTGATTTTATAGCAAGATAACATCCATCCACTTGCATAGCATCATCTACACAAGAAGATCCTCCAAAAGATGTTTCATTCTTCATAAGAGCTTGATAATCAATATCCATTGCTTGGATCCACTCCTCTTCTTTCCTTGCTTCATACAAAAGCAAAAAACTCGATTTTGGTGTGAATCCCCTCTAGCATGCTCTAGCCTTGATACCTCACCAAATCATTGATAAATATGATTTCCTTTTTCATAACCTAAAACACAAGCTCTGATACCGTGTGAAGGATTTCAGATCATTGATGATCAAATCCACAAAAAAGATCTTGGGTTACAAAAGAAGAAATCCTACCAGTCTCACCAATGTAGAAAAATCAGCATCTACACACAAAATGAGATGCAAACTCTAATAGAACTTGATCAAACTTGAATCAAATGATTATGTACTATTGATGTCCACACAAAACCAGCAAGATACTATATTTCACATGTGTGGATTCAAAAATAACAATTATAGAAATTCTACACATAGAATTGCATGCAATCACAAGTATAGTGCACCAATGCATGGTAGAACCCAAGAGAACCATGTATAAGCATGAAATGAGATAGAGAAGAGAGAAGATATGTCTCTCCACGAGTTACATCCTTTTATAACAGGTCGAACCCTATTTGGCCTTTCCCTCCAAAATGCTAACCGTATAATTTTTGGGTCTAGATTCAAAGTACCCAACATTCAAACTTTGAAAAGTCAATCTTTAAGTCTAAAACAAAGTTGGCCTCAATTTGCCAAATATGGAAATATAGCAAATATGATCTTTCACATTGATGACATTCTACGACGATCCATTTTGCCACATAAAGTACTAAATATTATCATGTTATCACATGATGTTATAGGTGGAGGTCATTTTGTAGCTGATATTACGGTTCATGATTTTTTACAATTAGAGTATTGGTGGCCAACCATTCATAAGAATATGAAGTATATTCAATCTTGTGATGTTTGTCAACATGCACGGTGTCATACTAAGTCACATTATGAGCAGTTGCATCCAGTTTTAGCACAAGCACCATTTGAAAAGTGGGGACTGGATTATATTGGACCAATACATCCAGCTACAAGGGGTACTCAGACATATTATATTATTGTGGCTACTGATTATATGACCAAATGTGTTGCACAAGCTGTGCAGGTAGCAGATGCAAGATCTACTACAAAGTTCTTGTACGAAAGCATCATAGTCAGATTTGGATGTCCCGAGTGATAGAGGCACTCAATCTATTAATGAAACAATTGAAGGTTTTTTGAAAGAATTTTTTGTGATACATCGATTTATTACACCTTATTACCCAAGGGAAAATGGACAAGTTAAATCTTCTAACAAGATTCTATGCAGTATTTTAACTAAAACCATGGAGGCTAGTAGATTGGGAACATAAGTTACATGTAGCACTATGGGCATTCTGAACTGCTTACAAAGTTAGTACAAATAAACACCTTTTCATATGGTTTATGGCCAAGATTATTATGCCAATTGAATTTCTTGTACCAACTTCACGAATAGGATGAATCAAAATCTTTACAATTGTGTCATGATGTGTTACATAAGCTATGTGAAACCAGATTAATGGTAGTTCATGTGTTAGCAACACAGAAAGCTTGGAAAGCTTTGCATGATCAAAAATTGCATAAGAAGGATCTAAAAGAGGGTGATTTGGGGCTAATGTACAAAGCCAAGCTTATCAAAGGAAAATTGAAGTTCACAAGTGAAGGACCTTATCATGTCAAAGAGATCCTATGTTATGGAGCAATGATATTGGAACATCTAGATGGAATAGGATTTGATAATCTAATCAATGGTAGCCGATTACACAAGTTTTGGCAGCCAGAACTTCTTACTTAGTTCCTAACAGGTAGTTTTTATTTTATTTTCTTTTGTATTTTTGTTGCCTTTCATTGATTATATTTCTACTTATTTGGAAAAGACATTCAAAAAAAAAATTAAAAACATTAAAAAAAGTTATCTGAAACACAAAGAAATTTGATTTTTAATTTAAAAACAAGGTCAAAAATCACTAGTAGGGCTAATTTTTGATACAAACAGTCAAACCAACCTTTGCAAAGATTACAATTACTTCCAAATAGTATTTTTAGCTACTCTAAACTCAGTGAGAGTTAGTTTGAATAAGAAGCACTCAAAATGGTATTGTGTGAAGGTACAACTTTATAGAACTTTGGGAACCTTCGCAGGCCATCAAGATGTCATTACAAAGCTTCACTGACCTAACATATAAATTCAGAACATCAAAATTGACTTGGGCGAGAGTTGATACCCTGAAAAAGCTATTAAACGTAGTACATGTGCGAGTGTTGTCATTTGGTGAAGGTTCTGAATCTACGAAACCCTCGTTGAGCCTCTAGATTGGTCAAGAACCTTCACCAAAATTTTTGGTAACTTGTTTAACAATACTGAAGAGGCCTATTTCCAAAACTGATTTGCCAAAATAGCACTTTTTCTAATAGCCTCTATTAGGGCCATTTTTGGCAAGGATTGGTCCAACCAAAAAGTCCTAAAAAAGTCAAGGGGCACCACTACTGATGGTGGTTATGCCTTACGTGAGTAACAGAGGACCTACCACATCCAATCCTGGGGGCTTTCTCAGTTACCAAGTGCTCCTGAGCCAATGAGAGTTTTCCATGCTCTCAGAAGTATGATTGTAAGGAGGGGGTGCTAGTACTTTTGGTGCAATGATTCACTAGCTTTCTAGAGTCACGATTTCATAAAAGCTTCTGATTGCTAATTCACGCTAGGATCTCGCTAATGTCTCTTTCCCCACTGAATTCGGCTTGTGGTTAGTAAAAAAATCCTATGTGGCCTTGGAACCAATTTATTTCCTATGATGTGCTCGTGGGGTGCAAGTTATATGCACCGATTTGTTTGATAAGCGGTGGTATTTTTGCTGACCGTCGGGTCTAGGTATTTTACTAGACAGTACCGAGACGACGGGTGTGACTAATGTGACGTTTTAACCAAGGTGGTGTTTTTCAACCATGGATGGTGGATGGCCCGCTTTGGTGTCTTATAGAGGTCGGGTCCAGTTGATACGTTTCATAACAAAAACTGGAAAAATGCTTCACAACTTGACGATTCCGTATACTCGTTTTAACTAACTGGAAAATATGCTAGACAACTTAGTAAAACATCAAATTGCAGAAAAATCCTTTTCTTACTCTTCCCTAACGCATGTACTCCAACACATGGCCCAAATTTTTTCCCAGTTTCATAAATTGGAAAAATAACAAATAGGTAATTCACTAGTCTACACCCACAATCTAGCTATAACCTCAACCCAATTTTCGTACTCGTGATAGTGCCAAACGCTTTAGTATTGATATCAAAACTAATTATTTGGTTAAGAGAATACAAATGTACAATTCAATCACCCTAGGAACGATGGACTCAAACATAATGCACACCTGACAATGATGGTTTTGTCATTTCAAGAAGGTGCGATCAATTCTTAAAACTCAATATCAACGAAAATACTTGAAAAACCCTTCTTCAAACCAAATTGTTTATGGCTACATACCACATTCTATTCCAATTGAAAGAAGACAACGTACCGAAAAATGACGTCATGAAGATAAACTACTTATGAAAAGTGTGAGTCTTACCTCAATGTGCCATTAGGTAGCCGGTTTGCCGCAAAAACTGGCTAGTCATGAATACTTCAAGTTCTTAGCTGTACTGCCTTTACCGTCCTGCTTTGCCTTCTGAAATGATGAATCACAAGTTTGAAGTGTAATTCAAATAACCCACTATCAACGCTGGACCAGTGAGGACTACCTACAGTGAACGGCTATAAATATTCCAGAATGTAGACAGACACTGCTAACCTACGTTTAAGTTAATTCAACATTCAACAAGATTGAACCTATGTGCAGAATAGATAAAAAAAAGCGAATGAGATACATGAACAACAAGCAGACAATAATTCGATCGAGATCAAACAATTCAGAACGATATGTGTAGAATGGCTACAACATCATCTATTGATCCTCTTGATTTTAAGCACTGTGTGACAGACCCACACAACGCACTGGTGGGAGAGAAGGCAATGTTCTCCCATGAACAATGTCTCGCTTACTAGCGGACTTCTGGGATCTCTATGGATCTTGCTTGAACATTTTCGTTTTGCTCATTTGACCTTCTCTTGTTGTTTGTGTTGTTCACCAACATTTCGTCTTCGAGGTCTTCATTTTCAAAGTCTTCGAGATATTCGTCAGGTTGGGAGTCGAGAGCTAGCAGAGCTTTGGTAACAAAAATGTTTTGTTTCTTCAGCTCCCTCTCAAAGCGTGGTAGCTTTATGACTCCAAGACTGCTCCTCAGTTTCTCGAACAAACAGGCCTTTGTGAAGATGTCAGCAATCATCTTCTTCGTTCCAATGAAAGTAGTTTGCAACTTCTTCTTTTCGATCGATCCCTTATCAAGTGGTACTTGATTGCAATGCGTTTCGTCCTTGAGTGAAACACGGGATTCTTCGTCAGGTGTATTGCGAATGTATTGTCCATCTGTAAAATCAGAGGTTCATTTCTCATTTCACCTAGTTCATTAAGGAACTATTTGAGCCAAGTAATTTCATTGGCCATCTTCATTGCTGCTATGTATTTTGCTTCGTAGGATGACTGAGCTACGATGGTCTATTTTTTTGCTGACCAAGAGAATTGTTGCTCCTACTACGATGGTACATCCTCCTGAGACAATTTTGTAGTCGTCCTTAAGAGATAACCAACTAGCATCACTATAGGAAAGCATCTGGAATCCTGCATCACGAGAATAACACAACCCAAAATCCTTCATTAGTTGAAGGTACTACAAGATTCACTTCGATATCTTCCAATGAGTCAATCATGGATTCGTACTGAATTGACTCATCCTGAACACAACATAAGCAATGTCAGAACGTGTGTTATCTGCAAGATACATTAGTGATCCGATTAGCTTCATGTATGGTGTATGTTGCATCAATTCTCTTTCCTCTTCAGTCTTTGAACAATCTTCATTCGTCAGAATTATTGTAAGCATTGGAGTATTTGCTCCTTTGCAATTCATCATCCCAAAATTTTCTAGGATTTTTTGGGTATATCTGGATTGATGAAGGTAAAATTTCTCTTCGTCAAAATCTCTGTCAATCTGTAAGCCAAGATAGCATCTGGCTTCTCCTAAGTCTGTAATCTTGAAATGTTTCGAGATCTCATTCTTCACTCCTGCAATCAGGCCTTCGCTTCTGCATAGTATCAGGGTTTTGTCCACATACACAACAACAATGATAATCTTCCCATCTATGATTCTCATATAAACATTGGAATCAGTTATCAATGTCTCAAATCCTAAGGATCTCAGAGCTTGATTCTTTCTTCTTAAACCATTGTCATGTTGATTGCTTCAGACCATAGATACTCCTGTGCATTCGACATGCATAAGTAGGAAGTGATTCGGAGGTTTAACCTGGAGGTTGATCCATGTAGACTTCTTCGTCTAATTTGCCATGTAGGAATGTTTCTTCTCATCAACAATGTGAATCTTGAAGTCGTATGCAGCTACGTATGCAGATAGCAGATGTAAGGAAGCATGCTTCACCACTGGAGAGAAGGTCTCAGTGTAGTCGATGCCATACTTATGAGAAAAACCCTTTGCTACAAGTCTAGCCTTGTATCTCAAAACATCTCTATTCAGTCCATACTTGAGTTTGTAAACCCATTTGCATTGCACTGTTTTTCGTTTTTCTGGCACTGGTTGCAGTGTCCATACCTCATTCTTCTTCATGGATTCAATTTTTTCATTCATGTCTTGGATCCATTTGTCCTTCTCTGGACAATCAATTGCTTCTTCAAATGTTTGTGGTTCTCCATTGAATCCACAAAACTCTTTAGATGTAGAAGCTGAGCTACCTAGCACAAATCTTGTTGGCGCTCTTTGCTCTCTTGTTGATCTTTTGGGAGTTCCTTTTGGTACTGTAATGCTCTTTTCTTTATCTGTTCTGCTAGGTCCAGAACCATTTCAGTTTACAGGTGTAGTAGCAGTAGGCAGACTTGCGAATCTTTTTTCGTCTGATTCGTCGCTTGATCGAGGTGCAACTCAAACATCTTTGTCTGAGTGTTCATCCTATGCTCCCTCTGTTGCGGTTGGTAGATCATAATATTGTCTTTCAATAACTTCATAACTGACAAGATCATTGTTGGCCATTGTTCTGGTCTCATTGAACTTGATGTCTCTAAATGTCTTCACTGTGTTTGTCTCTGGCATATAGATTCTGTAGTATGATGAATGATTGTCATATCCTACAAGATATCCTTGTTTTTCTTTCTCATCAAGCTTCTTTTGAAGCTTGTCAGAAACATGTGCATATGTTGCACAACCAAAGATTCGAACATGAGTCAGATTGAATTTTCTACCCCACCATAGTTCATGTGGTGTTGTGTGAGGAACACCAGATTTTTCTATCCTATTCTGAATGTAGGCGGCTGTAGCTACTACTTCAGCCCACAGCACTCTTGGAGCCTTCGACTAGGCCATCATGCACCTAGCGACTTCCATGAGAGTCATGTTCTTTCTTTCTGCAACACCATTGTGCTGCGGTGTACGCATAGTTTTTTGTCTCAATTCTGTTGTTTCAGCGTCCCTTTGTTCTTCCATTTGCCTCTAGTGGCTCTCTCTGCTTGCTGGTCTCGATCCTGCCTGACTCCCTCTTAGGCTTAAACTTCTTCTTCGTCTTCTCCTTCTCTTTGGTGCCGTCTACCTAGGGCCATAGCTCTTCTCCCTTCAATATGAGAGAGGTCTTTATCTTCCATGCTAGGAAGTTTGATCCGGCTGAGTCGAGGATCGTATAGATCTATTGCATACTACTTATTGAAGCCATTGTTGTGAATTGAGTTCTCACTTATTTATTAATGCTTTTTTGTCTTGAATGCTTGTCTCCTGGATCCGATAGCTCTTTAGTTGTATCAGGTCTCGGATATGAGTCTGTCGTAACCTGGCTCTGATACCACTGAAGCAAAACGTAAATCAAAATGAATGAAACACGAATAAATTCAAATAGAGTTCAGATATGATTGCTGGTCACTTCCTGCTATATCGTTTCTACAATCCTCCAGAATATAGACAGACACTATTGACCTAGGTTTAAGTTAATTCAGCATTCAACAAGATTGAACCTATGTGCGAAATAGATAAAACAAAGCAAATGAGATACACGAACAATAAGTAGACAACACTTCAATTGAGATCAGACAATTTAGAAAGATATGTGCATAACAGCTACAACATCATTTACAACACATTGGCGTGAGAAAAGGTGATGTTCTCCCACGAACAATGTCTCGTTTACTAGCGGACTTCTTGGATCTCTATGAATCCTGCTTACAATTATCTCGCTCATTGGCGGACTTTTCCATTTTGAATTTTCTGTCTATGTATATGTATATTTGGTGCATCTAGCAATTGCATATATTCAGAGTAATATCTTGATTAGATAGATTAAACAATCTAAGACTAATCATAGATTACAAGAGCGGTGGATTAGGCATGTCCTAACGCTCTTCTATTGATGTCATCATATCATATCAGAGATTTGTTCTTTATAGTACTTCTTTGATCTTCTCGATCCTTTTGAACATGAGGTGTCAAAAGTATTCGACCTTCAAGTGTCTCGAACATTTTTGTTTTGCGTCGTTTGACCTTCTCATGTTGTTCGTGTTGTTCGCGAACATTTCATCTTCGAGGTCCTCGTTTTTGAGGTCTTTGAGATATTCGTCAGGTTGGGAGCTGAGAGCTGGCAGAGCTTTGGTAGCAGAAAACATTTTGTTTCTTCACAAGGGGCTGTTTCAACAGTTGTAGGCCACGTGACAACAACCTATTGGCCGTAGATAGCAGGTACAAGCCTGAGTTTTGCTGATTTCCATTGATGTAGGACCGTAGACAAGTATAAAATAGCTCCAGTGAGGCTCTTTTGGAAAAATCAGATTGTTACATGTTGAGAACAGAGCTCCACAGGTCCAAAAGGGTTTAGCGAGGTTCTAGTAGGCTGTAGCAGACCTGCAGGTCCAATTTTTATTTTTGTCAGAGATGGGTTGGCCATAGGTAGGTTACACAGACCTCAGATAGACTGTGGATAGGTGAAAAAATAGGTCCAACAAGGGCTTAGCAAGCCGCAGGTAGACAATACAGGCCTCGAGCAAGTGTAGACAGGCTATGGGCAGCGATTAGAGGTCGCAAATCTCTGATTTTTTACTATGGACAATGATGGCCAGATTGTGCAGGCTGTAGTAGATTTGATACCACAAAAAATCCGTGTGTAGGTGATCACAAATAGGCCTGGTAATCTAATTTTTCACTGTGGATGACATTCGAAAGGTCGCAGTAGGTCTTTAAACAATGCGAATTGGCCACAACCTGTTCCTCTCTGTCAGTGATGGACTAGAGCATGCAGTTATGTCGATGATGGTGTTCTTCTTGTCAGAGATGGGTTGTCCACAAAGAACCCAAGAAAGATAATGACTCTCTTCATGCAAAAGAAGATAATGGGCATATGAAGGCACATCTTTGGCTCCCACTCCTAATTACAAAACTCTCTTCACAAACAATCATTCTTTTCTCTCAACTCTCAACACACATCAAGCATTCCACCACATTCAATAAATGAGACATGAGCACGTTTCATCTTCTTCAAACAAGAACCAACCAACAATTGAGTTACTACAAATATTCAACCATCAGTCGATGCATGACCATTACATTACCTAACACGCAAGAAGAGGCATAAGTACAACAAAAACATGCTTTATCTCTTCCAAGTCACAAAGGCAAGCATATTCACAATCCATCAATACTATACTCGACTCCCAATTGGAAGGAAAACAAAACTCCAAACCTAACCACAAACACTTATCCTAACCATTTCCGTCAATTGCAAACAAGTCTACTCTCACAATCCAGCAACAATGATATTCAACCCTAACCATTCATCACTCCACAAGCAATTATGCAGAAAACTACTACCAAACACTCACATTACTTTCAATGTTCTTACTTCATAAAACCTAACCACAAAGTGGAACTAACCTCAAACATCCCACACCACCCAACTAGCATTGAGCTATTTCAAGCAACTCATAGTCATCTAACCAACCAACCAACATTGAACTCACCTTCAAGCAATCAATCAAGCCAAAGTTTAGAATACACCTTACTAACTATAGAGTTTGCAACACACAACCCACACATAGACATGAGGGCACAAAGCATAGTCGAGCAACCGACAGCTGATCCTTGATATTCTCTGAGGCCATTGGCTTATTTGGATCGAATGCCAAAGGAGGAAGGCAATCATCCCATCTAGTTGCCACTGACGCCAACAAAGTTAAATCTTTCGCAAACAGTGCCGATTGTCTCACTGTCAGATAGGGAGAGTGTAGGTACTCCTGTTGGTATGCTTGTAAGGCCCGGTGGAAATCCACTGATATCGTCCAATTGAATGGCTGATGGATGATTGGCCAATTGGGCATATGGATTGTAATTTTGTCCACAGCCAATTCCAAATCCTTCCATTTATTTCGTCGCGACATTGGCACATAATACGGTCTACCCACAATTGGCGAGGGCTGGCCACATAACTCCTAATAGATTCCGGAGTTTTCTCAAAAATAGTAACTCTCCAAGCAGGCTGCTCTCCCAATGCGGGTATTTTGTCCAATTCTTTGTCGACCTCTATCTCCGAGGTCTTGAGCTTAAGGACCCAACCACCACGCGAGGACTCATGAGAATGTTGCACTAGGAAACTCTGGATCTGGTCCTCGATGCTGATTGGCCTTCTGAATAATGGTGTGGTCCTTGATGAAGATGGATTCGCTTGCATTGCCTGTGGAATTGGATGTTGTTCTTCAACGTCTGGAGCTCCACCCTGGTCCATGTCCAAATCCAGCCCTATATCCATTGGTGCATCCTCTTGGCGCGTAAGAGAGAATTGCGGCATGACCGGTAATGAGATTTGTGGTCTAGCTTCCAACATTTGAGCGTCAGCTTTTTCATAGGCACTGATAGTTGCTTTAGCCTTTGCCAACTCAGTTGAAGCTGCTCCTTTGAACCTGTCAAAGCGGCCTTGGAATCCCTGAAGGGCCACTTTGTAAGTTCTCACTTTTTTGAACAAATACGCAATCTCCATCGGAGTTATCGGATGATCTGGTATTTGCGTCTGAAGATACGCATCATGCTCAAGGATGGTCGCATCCAATTCACCTTGGAGACGTGTGTGATCTTGCTCCACCATCTGCAGTTGACCTTGTAGCAGTTGTACTTGTTGCTTTGCATCCTGCACAACTTTGCCCACCTGATCTTGTGCGGTTGTCAGGGCATTCTACAGGGAGTTGATGTATCCTTCGAGGCGATCAGCTTGTTGCTATGTCGTCTTCTTCTCAGCTTCACATTTTTCTTCGTGTTGCTTGGCGATCTTCAATTCTTTGTTCAGCTGAATAATTCTGGCTGATAAGAGTGTTTTTTGATCCCATATCCGAGATTCTCTACTCCATTTATTTGGAGGGTCCATTACACTGAATACTAGTTTGGCTGATCAGTTCTGAACAAAAATTTGCAAGCATGTATAATATTGTGAAAATAGGCATTAAAATCTCAGCGAATGTTTCTGAGGATCTGAACCTATTCGGCGAATGTTTTCCAGGGTTGGCAAAGGACGAACCTTCGCCCAGGGGGGTCCTTCGCCCAAGTATTGTCATAAATGTATTTTTTCAAGATCTGATGCTATGGCCAACCTAATTTTGACATTTTAAGACCATCTAGCATGTCAGCAAAGGTTCCTAATGAGAGTAAGGTGCTCACGAAGGTTCCCAAAATGGCATATTGATGATCATTCGCCTATCTCAAAAAATGAATTTTTTCTAGACAAAAATCTTCGCCCAACTCAATTTAGATATATCTGAAGTGGATGTACAGTTTGGAGGCTCAACGAAGGTTTCTGATACTATATAGGCAACATCTGACCGAAACAATGACTTTATAAGTCATTTTTCATCAAAAATATTGTCCTTTCTTTTTATCATGCTGATGACTTTTCTGACTTTTGCTCATCAGTCTTTTCTCATTTTTTTTTACTATCTTTTTCAAAACAAAAATCGCAAAATTAAATATTGAAAACAAAAATCTCTTCTGTACTTTTTGTCAAAGAGTCATTCGATTGTCCTAGCACCAGGTATTCAACAATATCCGTTGCCCACTCAGATACTGCTTCTACATAAAACAATGCAACATCTGGTAATTCATCATCCACTTCAGTGTTAACTGGTGCGGATTCAATTCATGAAACATGATCGACTAGATAATGTTGCTTCCCCTTTCGAACCACAATTCGAAAGTCCAATTCAGTCAATAACAGTAACCATCTTGCAATACGTCTAGTATTGCATGTCTTGTTTACCAAGTAAAGTAATGGCTGGTGATCTGTATAAAATTTCCAAACAGAAAAAATCATGACTAACGCTTCACGTTCAGTTGTTGAATAGTTCTTCTCTGGATCTGTAAGTTGTCTGCTTGCAAATCGTATAGGATAATCTTTCTTATAATCACCTGGCTGCATAAAAAATGATCCAATGGCATATTTCGAGGCATCCATGTGAACATGAAATTCAATCGTCCAATCTGGAGAATGCAATATTGGTGCTGAAGTTAATGCTTTTTTTAGTTTTTCAAAGGCTTCTAATGCCTCTATTGTCCAAATAGGAACAATAGTCAATTTGTATATAGGTCGTGCTAAATCTGCAAAGAAGATAATAAAAATTTGATAGTAGTTCACATGATCCATAAAAACATAAACTCCACGAATTGTTGTTGGCAGTGGCAATTCCACAATAACCTTGATTTTAGAATAATCTGTAGCAATACCATGTCTCGATATCACATGCCCAAGCACAACTCTGTGGGAAATCCATATTTGGCATTTTTCTAGATTTAGAGAAATTTGATATTTGCGACATCTTTCAAATACTTTCTCCAATCGATCCAGGTGGTCTGTATCTGTACTATGGACTCCCAGGTCATCCAAGTAGATTTCAAAGAATTTTTGTAGATAATCTTTAAAAGCAAACTGCATTATTCTTTGGAACGAACTTGGTGCATTACAGAGTCCAAACGACATTACTTTGTAACCAGAGGTGTCCCATTCTGTTGCAAAAGTTGTTTTGTGACGATCTTCTGGTGCAACCTTAACCTGACTGTAACCACTAAATCCATCCAAGAAACTATAAGCTTCCGCTCTAGCAAGGCGATCCAAAATGCTTTAAGTAAAAGGTAACAGAAAGTGATCCTTCCGCGTCACTTTGTTCAAAGCTTTGAGATTCACAAAAATTCTCAATTTTCCATTTTTCTTCGGAATAATGACAATCGGTGAGATCCATTCGGTATGCTTGATCTCATAAATGAAATCGGCATCTTTGAAGCTCTTTCTTTATCAAATCCGCAACATTAGGATTACAACGATAGAATTTTGTAACCTTTGAAACTGCATCAGGTACTAAAGGTATGGTATGTTCAATAACTGATGTCGGAATACCCTTAAGATCTTGATAAGTCCATGCAAAGCAACCTTGATACTTAATAAGTAACATTCGGAGTGCTTGATACTGTTTAGGATTAAGTTGTGATCCAACTTGTACAATCTTTTCTGGTTCTCCTGGTTCAGCAAGATTCATTGGCTGTGTCCTAGTTGGGCCATCGTAAACATCTTTCGAGTTTGGCATGTGTTCTTCGGGTTCACGATGTGCTTTAGGTAATATGATAACCACATCATCCAGTGTATAGCGATTAAAATGTTCGGGCATATCATGATGGACTACATCTGCTTGTTCCTTTTCGAAAGGACTTGTCTTGGATCTTCGCTTAGCCTTCTTAGCAAGAATTGATCGTGGAGGTGATGACTTCCGAGACGATGATATCTTCCTAGAACTCTGACTTGTAAAATCATCCTCGACTTTTCCTTTGCCTTTATCCAATAAGAGTGGCACATTCGTTGAATCAATCTTTTGAGAAAATTTTTTCCATTTCAGGACCGTATCATAATGTTGCTTGCTTGTTTCTTCGTCATTGACTTTCGAAATTGAATCAATCGATACCTCTCAAAAATGAAAAATTTCTCAGAATCCAAATCAGGCTGCATCAGATTTGACCCAAATTTTGACAAATACTTGATTTGGAAAATCAGCATCTAAAAATAGAACTAGCGAAGGTTTCCTAGACGAAGATTGGCTCGGCGAAGGTTCAACAGTGTTATTTTGATAGATCCACAATGAAGATAGCTTACTCGTTCTCTCTCTCCCTTTCTCCCTCATAAAAAAGTATAATAACATGCAATCCCAATAACGATCAGATTCAACAATTAGCAAAACACAAATAAAGCATGAGAGATGGAGGAAAAGTGATAGAGAGCAAGGACATTCATCAATCCATTTCACAAAAGAACCAATCTGCTTTATTAAAATGGGAAAATAAACATGTGTAGGAACTCGAGTTGGTCCCTTTTTATAATAGAGAGGAGGACCCTGGCCTCTGAATCCTATTGGTCCATTTCTGCCTCCCTAATTATTCAAATTTAAAAAAGAGTGAAAACCATCCAAATTGGAGGGAAACCCAACTTTATTAACTAACTTGACATTTAGGCCCTACGACATTAAAAGTCTCACAAAAAGGCCTAAAGTCCTTTTATTGACTTTCAACTAATCAAATAACTATGTGATCATCGGGTTGTACTTATACACGCAGGGTGCCAAATCTCTCTCACTTATTAACTAGGGGTAGGGTTGCCTTGGGATCCGCAAACCCTCCAACAACTGTCCACGAGTTTCTACAAGAGGGTTTCTAGCCATCTCTCTCTTTCTTTTGAGAATGCTTTGCGTAATTGAATAGTTAAGATTTTGGATCCTTAGGCTTCTATTTCCTACATGGTATTAGAGCCTTTAGGTGATCATATTGCTTACAGGACCCAATAGGAAGCTATCTTCTTCTTTTTTTGGTTGGAGAAAATCATCAAGATGCTGATTTTTGCAAGAAAAGAATCTGTTCATCTTCTTATAACTTTTTTGTAGGAAATTGCAGGAAATTGAAGGGCACCTTCACCTATTTGAGAGCTAGCAGTAGGGTGCCCATGCTCAAACCAATTGCATGTGATCTTGACTCAATTACATGCTGAAAATTTTAAAACTACTTCTTAAATGAAGATACATGTGTTTTGGACACATTTCTTGCTGAAATTTTTCTGTTGGTGAGCTTGGAGTAGGGCGCTACCATAAGCTCTATATGCACATAGTGTGCACTCTTTTTAGCCACAAATTTCTCGTTTTGGTTTTGGCTTCATTTGAAGTCTACCTATTTGTGAGCATTCTGTTTTTTGTGCATAAATCAGCCACCTATTTTATTACTTATTGAGCAAATTGCATGTGGAGTATTGCAATCTATTGTGCTCATAATTTCAGCTTTGAGGTTGCTGCCCTTTGAGTAGATTTTATCTTGGAAAGTCTATTTCTTATCTACTACAAGCTGATTTTTCTGTTATAGCTAAAGAATCGGAGTCTATTGGTTCTTTATTTAATGAACATAGCCAAAACTCATTTTGGACTTAGAGATAAACTTTTGAAGTTATATTAGTTTAAAATACATCCAATAAACACCTTTTGAAAGTGTGGGAAAGTTGGTAGTTGAGTTTGAGAGAGATTCAAATTTGAATCTAGACCCAAAAATAGTAGGGTTTACATTTTGGAGGGAAAGCCAGGTGGCCAAATAGGGTTTGGACCTGTTATATATTGTTGTAACTCATGGAAAAAGGGATCTTCTCTCTTCTCTCTCTCATCTTCTCTCTTTGGGTTACTCTCATGATGTTATCTTGCAATTCTATGTGTAGAATGATCATTTATTGCTATTTTCAGTTTCACACGTGTGAAATACAGTAGGGTACTGTACTTGTTTGGAAAGAAACTATATTTTAAGTTTTGGTTCATGTTTGATTAGTATCTCTTAGAGTTTGCATCTCATTTTGTATGTAGATGCTGATTTTTCTACATTGGCAGGATTGTTGGTTTGCCCCTTTTGAGGGACATGGATTGGATCTTGAATGATCTGAAATCTTTTACATGGTAATAGAGCTATTGTGTTTCAGGTTATGGAAGGATCAGCCATCTTTACCAAGGATTTGGAGGAGTTACCAATGCTAGAGCATGCTAGATTAATATCTACTCAAAAAACAACATTTTTGCATATGTAGAATCATTTTGACGATTTTTTGAGGTTTTTCAACTAGTATTCAATGTTTTTTCTTGAAATTCATCAAAGATATTGTTCATGAACATTTTTCAGACTTTTACTTGGTGTTTTCCAATCATTATGATTGATTCTAATGATTGCATGCTAGTGGAAAAGTCAAAAGTGGCCCCAGATAGTGATTTTTAGCCAAAAATTGGGGTTTTTGGGCTAGAAATGGGCTATATGAACCATGATTGACTTAGATCAGAACATTTAGTGCTTGCATGTAATTAAATTACAATACATTTGGCCTGATTGCACTTCTATGTGCGTTTGCTCCACAAGAAATGGCCAAAAGGGTTGAAAATTAGTCAAAAAACATGGTTTTTTGATGGTTTTTTCAATATTTTTGGAGATACATAAATCCGTGGCTGATACTTTGCATGCAGATTTTCAGAGGTGTAATGATGTTGTCCTAAGGTTTTCATGAAGTTTGTTAGGGATTGGACACCATTAAGGGTCTCAAAAAGTCAAAAAATAGTGTATTTTTGGGGTTTTTTGAGATTGAATAACTCTCAATTGGTGGCTTGAAACCATTGGATCTTTTTACAAGCTAAAATAGATGATATATTTCCTTTGATTTGAGCCATCATGTACCAAATGTGGAGCTGGGGGGCTTAGGCACCAGTATTTTGAAGTTTTGCTTGTTGAAGGACTTCATAAATGCAATTTTTGCATGATCTGAGCTTATGATTGTTTGATGGACCTTATGGAAGCCTCTATGCCTCTTTACTGGACCTTAAAAGATTGCTTGTAAACTCTGATTGGATGCATATTGGGTTGGAGTAGGATTATTTATGATATCACCTAGAAAAAGTGCATCCTCCTACTACAATTTCAGTCATTTACTGCTCGCACATGCATGGCAAGGTGACATGGCAAGTGTCTTGCTAACCTCCTCTCCCTCTATACTGTCCTTTCTACAACCAATTTGATGTCTTGTAGCAAAAGTTATGGTCTTCGAAAGTTTGGCAATTTTTTGGAGTAAAATTTGAAATTTTTTCAAAATGTTCTGATTGCATGCATGCATGTGAAGCTATAGAGTGCTTTTTCAGTGTTGAAAATGTTTGAATGAATATGTATGCATGTTTGAATGCATGATATTGGGTGGTACAATAAGTTAATCAAAGTAATTTCATGCATGGATAATAATTTTGAATAAGCTAGTTAAAAAGCTAATTTCCCAGTAATTTACGTTAATTTTTTTTGTTGGAAAAATCAATGCATGTCAAATTTGATGCATGTCGAATATTTTGAAATCAGTCCGAAATGGAATGGCAACTCTGAAATTGATTGATCGATTCTTTTAATCGATTTTCATAATTTTGGTCCATGTTGAACAGAATTCAAAAAATCCCAATTTCATAAATTTTTGAATAGTCCATGAAAGTTCGACATTGTTCTAAATTAGTCTAATATTGATTAAATGGAAAATGCTTGAGGAAGTGAATGACCTACTGAGATGTAATCAGTCTGATAAGGGTCTCTAAATATTTTCACTTTTTAAGTTGAAGATTCGAAATTTGTGAACTAATTAAGCTATTTCTTGTTTCAGAGAATCAATAATGGCATTTGATAACACATGCCTTGAGGGTATAGTACCTATGCTAACCTTCGATTTACATATTTGCTAGCAATTAAGTCAAGCACTTAATGAGATGAACAATCAGAACAATTTGAGAGATTAGCAGATGGAAGTGCTATTAAATCAAGTAAAGACTTTGTCTTCACCAAAATCTGGGCTTATAGCCAAAATCTTATTTGGGGGAGAAGAAAGAGGTGGCAGACAACTAGTACCCCTAGCCTGCATCGATCCAGTGGAGACTAAATTGTTGCAAGTCGGATTGAAACTCGAATTTTCCAGTTGATAGCAGAGCTAGTGCTTGCGCTCGAATCCATATTGTTCGATAAATTTGCAAGATAGATAGCACAGCAATATTAAACGCGAGAGCTAGTGAGCGAGAGCAAGTGAGCATGAAAGAGTGAGAGCAAAAAGAAAGTGTAAGGTGAAAATAGAAAATAACAATGTTAAACGATGACATAGTGGAGATGATGATTATGTGGCAACTTGATTTGACATCTATCAAATTCATGAATAAAAGCGATATCTTTACCAATTTTCGAGATGGCTAAGAGATAATTTTAATTACCTTAAGACCTAAGAGAGTACTTTGGATTGAGACGATACTGTCTCTGTCGGACAGGAACAACATCTTCTTTAAGATCAATGTGGTGCTCGCCAAATTCAGTAGGAATTTCCTTCAAGTCTTTGAGCAACCATGCAAATACATCTTGATACTCTGTCATTAACTCAGTTAACTCAATAACTCAGTTATTTATGCTAATTCTGTTTCTACAAGGGTCTTAGAAACATGCACAAATTTACCAAGTGCAAGTTCAATTAGCTCACTAGAATATGGTGATATAATACCTTCCATCATACTGACCTTGGTATGGCCATGAATTTTGTGCATGGCTGACTCCATGTATTTATTCTTGTCGTCAGCCTAGTTTTTATTTCCAAATTCTTTTTCGGATTCGTCAGATTCATCATCAGTATCTTCATCATCTTGATCAGAATCTTCAAAATTCTTGTTTGTAGCTTTTGATTCATTCAAAGATATACCAGCATCTGTATTGCAGACATCAAAAAATTCTTCTTTATCATCCGATGAATCATTATTCTCATAGCACTCAAAATAATTTAGTTCGAAGTCTGATGCATTAGAGAAAATATTAAGGGCGTAAGAAGAATCTTCAGAGGTAAAATTGGTATCGGACATAGGAGTTTCGCCTTTATATCTATCACGACTCCAGGTGATAATCTGTTTTTTCGGCTTTCCATGAATAGTTGTTTTGCTAGTTTGGAATCTTAGTTCTCTGACTTCCAGTGAAAACTTGCATTAGACTGATAAAGCTAAGGTCATCCAATCAAAACAGAGTAAGATGACAAACCAAGGGGTTTGATAACAATAAAATTCATTATAAAAGACTTGGCTTGAATACATACAATCATGTCCTTCAATTCACCAACAAGTTTTCTTTGTGTCGAATCGACCAACTTGATATTTCTTTGAGTCGGTTGAATATTAGTCAAACCTAATGCATGAGCAATGTCTTCAGTTATTATGTTGACACTCGAACCTGAGTCAATTGGCACCTTTTCGATTAAGCATCCAACAATGGTAACATCAATTTCTGGTGCGCCAAGGTCTCCTAAATCAAGATAATACGCCAACATTTGGTGGAGAAATTTTTTTTTTCGTCTTAGAGACAAAGAGACCTTTTAACTATTTACGATAATAATTGGTATCTGCCAACAATTGTTCAAAAGTTATACTGGGACGAAGTGAACCAATATCAGTTATGATGTCAAAGTCTTTCATCTTTGCTTTCAAAATAGGCTTATCAATAGTGGCATCCGAAAGTTTTGTCTTTGTGATTTCCACGTCCCCTTCCTCAAAGGTGATTTTCTTCTTTGCAACAGTTGTTTGTAATTCGGAATTGACAATTTCTTTTGCTTTCGTAGAAATATCCTTCAAGAATAACTTGCTTGCATCACGATCGTAATCAGGATCAGCTTTGAGATCTTTTTTTATTATAGGCTGTTCGAAGATTTTTTCTTCGAAGAATTTCTCCACTTCTTTGAAGAAACTTTTATGTCAAGTTTCTTACATTCCGGCGCAAAGGTCTTCTCGTAGTCGATGCCTTTACTTTGTGCATGATCACCAATCTTGCCTTGTGCTTTGCTATACTTCCATCTGCATGGTACTTAGTCCAGTATACCCATTTGCAACCAATGGATTTTTTGCCAACTGGTGGTTCTACTAAGTCCCATGTGCTATTCTTAGCAATTGACTCCATCTCCTCTCCCATGGCCTTGATCCAAATGTCATCATCCTTCGCTTCACCATAAGTCGAAGGTTCTTTGCTTTGAATAATGCTAGATAAGAGAGCATAATTTGCTTCATACCTTTCAGGTTGTGTCTTCTCTCTTGTTGATCTTCGTAGCTCTCCCTGGCTAGATGATCCTGGAAAATCATCCATGTCGTGACTCTCCAAGAATCTCTCAAACCACTTAGAGAGCTTCTTGTCAGGTGATCGGCTTCCTGGAGAAAATGTATCCCATTGTACATCCTTCTCCTTGCGTTTGTCACCTACAACTTCAGTCCTTCTTGCACCAAAAGGTTTGTCTCTACCTCTCCAACCTATCTTTTAAGGTTGAGTAGTAGTATCTTGAGATTGTATCCTCATGTTCATCACTTGGAAAGTCAACAAATGGATCATCATCAAGAGGTATCCTCACTATACCATCTTTTATGTGAAAAATGCAAAAATTATGTTTGGTCAAGGCCAAAATCATGTATATAAGATGATTACACATGTGTGGAGCCTGTTCCCATGTGTGAAAGTAGTGTACTTGTCATGTACCATGATCATATAGGTTGTACATATGATTTAATTCAAGTTCTAGTGGCTAAAAAGGCCAAAAACTAGTTTTCTAGACACACATGGCATCAATCTATTTATTGCATGAGCCACATCCTTTGGTTAGGTGTCACATCCCATGTGTAGAAGGCAGCTCACACATGTGGAATAAGCTAAAGCAGGCAAGTTTTGACTTCTAGAAGATTTTCAAGTAGATCTCCATATAGTAGGAAATTGGACCAAAGATGCTCAAAATAGAAAGTCTGATCCAAGTGTCAATTTTGCACGATGATTCACCATATGACAAAGCGTCCTCACACATGTGAGATCCGATGCATGATCAGTACTTAGAGCTCCAAGAAGTGTATATATAGAGGCATATTTGGCCATAATCAATATGAAACATCAATCTTGATTTTGGAAGCAATTTTGTGTCAATCTCTCCATTTGTCTTCATTTGTTTTGAATGTTTTGAGTTTCTATCATAGTGTACTTTGTTTTCAGGTTGGAGTCCGTACTCTGACAGGTTTTCACACGTGTGAAACCAATAAGTACATTTACCTTCATTAATGATTGTTCTTGTTAGATTTTCATGTCTAGAATTGATCTAAATCTTGTGTAGATTGATTAATCAATTGTATCTAACATCTAATCCCTCTTGTGGATCAGATTAGGATCCATTCTTGGTCCTATTTTGCAGGTTTCCACATGGTATCAGAGCCAAGTACAAGAGAGTTTATTGATATTGATGGGGTTGATCCAAAACTAAGCCCAAATTAGCAATTTTTTGGAAACTAGTTAGTTTTTGTGTAGCGAGTTGGATTTGATAGGTATTTTCAATATTTTTGGACCAGAACTTGTTGTGGGCTGTAGGAACACTTTTCACATGTGTGAGGCCATACAGGTCCGATTTTGTTTGAGAAAATTCAAAAATTTGTACAATTTGACTCGCACACCCAAATTGAGAGATTTTTAGTGCAAAATCAAGCTTTTTCTATAGAGATTCTATTCCTATGATTTGTTCTTGCATTAGATCAGCCAAAAATATTAAATTTGAAGCTTGAATCAGCTGCATTACGTGAGTTTCTCTGATTTTTTGAGTGCATGTTGAAGTTGAGAGAGATATTGCCAAAAATCATAGATTAAGGAGTGGTTTTGCAAGATTGAGACTAGAATCTAAATTTCCATCATTCTAGATTGGTTCATGAGTGATAGGATTGTGTCTATAAGCTTTCAAATTGATAGAAGGCTTTAGGTTCATTTTCTTAGAGAAACCCTAAGAGTTTCTAGTGCTTTTTCACATTTAAAAATGGCATCAATGGGTGGGTTTTTGCTTGAAGCTAGTGAAAGGCTCACATCCACTAATTATGCTAATTGGATAGTTCAAATGGAGTCTTTGCTTGGACCCCATGATCTTTATGACATTGTACTTGAGGTGGAAGTAGAACCTCAATGGGGAGTTGAATTGGTTAAGTACAAAAAGAGATGTAGAGTTGCATTACATTGCATAAAAATGAATGTAAGTAATGAACTTTTGAAGGAAATCTCATCTTGTACCACATCCAAAGAGGCATGAGATTCATTAAAAGCAATTTATGGATCCAAGAATACTTCAAGGATACTCATGCTTAGGAATCAAATTCTTCAAAGCATGAAAGGAAATAGTGAAAGTGCCCAAAATTATGTCTTTAGGATCAAATCTTTGAATAAGGAGTTGTCTTCTATAGATGATAAAATCAAAGATGATGAGTTAGTTCAAATCATTTTGAATGGACTAGGAGATGATTATTCCAATCTTGTTCAAACCTTTGCTATTCAAGATTCACTTCCTAGTATTGAAAAACTTCAAAGTGTGCTTGTAAGTGAGGAAAGTAGAATGCTTCATATCAAAAGTAGGATGAGTTCCTTATCTTTGAATGATGGTGATGAAAAAGCTAAGTTTTCCTTGAAAGGTAGAAGAAAAAGTTTCCATCCAAGAATACTCAAGACATGGAGATGGATAACAAAGATGGAGCATCAAGTTCCAAAGGCAAGAGTAAAAAGGACAAGAAGAAGCTGAAGTGTTTCTTTTGTGGAAAAAAGGGACATTTTGCATCCGAGTGCTACAAGAAGAAGAATCCCCAAGGGAAGGACAATCAAGGAAATCTTGTGCTTGAGGAGGAGGAGGAAGAGTGCAATCTATCTTTGATGGTATCCTTCTCACAAACATCTAATCAAGACACATGGTGGATTGATAGTGGGGCAAGCTCTCACATGACTCACCAAAAAGACTACTTTTCTAATCTACTTTCTGACAATAGTTCAAAGAGATTTATCTTCACTGCAAGTGATCAAGAATGTGAGATTGTAGGTGTTGGATCCATTCCTTTATGTTTAGGATCATCTAAAAAAGTAGCTCTAGACAATGTTCTTTATGCACCTTCAATTACAAAGATCTTGTTGAGTGTAGGACAACTTATGGATAGTGGATTAGATGTACATTTCAAGCATGGAGCATGTTCTATCTTGAAAGATGAAAAATGTGTTGCTAGTGGTTTCAAACAAGGGAGGTTATTCAAATTGGATGCTAATGTGATGGTTGGAAGTGTGAACAATGCAAGGGAGGAGCTCACTCAAGTGGAATTATGGCACAAAAGGTTAGGCCATCCTAACTACAGAGCTATGGAGACCATGGTGACAAAGGAGCTAGCAAGTGGACTTCTCAAAGCCATATCCAAGTGTGGCAAGCTTTGTGAAGCTTGTGGACTCTCCAAATCTCATAAGCTACCTTTCAAGTGATCTTTGACAAGATCTAACTCTCCTCTTGACCTTATACACTCGTATGTTCATTCATTTTCACATGAATCAAATGGTGGAGCTCTTATGTATGTCACTTTAATTGATGATAGATCAAGATACTCTTGGGTTTATCTCTTGTCTAAGAAAAGTGAAGTTTTTGATGTCTTTGTAAAGTTCAAAACTCTTGTGGAAAAGTAACTTAATACTAGCTTGAAAGTATTAAGAAGTGATAATGGAGGGGAGTACATCTCCAATAGGATGAAAGAGTTTTGTGAAACTAATGGCATTAGGAGAGAGTTTACTTGCACATACACTCCACAACAAAATGGAGTAGCTGAGAGAAAGAATAGGACACTATGTGAGTGTGTGCTAAAGCTTTGAGATTAGATGCATCCCTTCCTATTTCATTTTGGGGAGAAGCTATTTTATGTGCAAACTTTCTATGTAATAGAATGACTAATAGTGCCATTAAAGGACTTACACCTTATGAAGTATTGTATGGCAAAAAGCCAAATCTTAGTGATTTAAAAGTTTTTGGATGTACTTGTTATGTACATATTCCTTTAGAAATAAGGAAAAAGGAAGATGCCACTTCTTTTAAAGGCATCTTTGTTGGTTATAGTGAAAATAAGAAAGCTTATAGGATATTTGATCCTATTACCAAGAAAGTTGTTGTAAGTAGAGATGTACTTTTTGATGAATCTCTCCAAGCCAAAGGAAAGGTGACTTCCAACAACACTCAACTTGTCAAGGATTATGCTATGGCCGAGGAGGAGCTTCATGAAGATGAAGACCAAGTGGAACTTACTCAAAGTCCAAGGGTGCCAAGAAGATCAACAAGGACAAGGATTGAGCCATCAAGGCTCACTTATAGTGACAAAGGGAGCAAAGGGAAGATTCTCAACTACTCAACTCTTATACTTTCTTGACTATTATGCTTGAAGTTAGTTTTGAGGAAGCAAATAAGTCTCAACATTGGAGGAAAGCTATGCAAGTAGAGTTTGATGCATTAATGGAAAATCAAACTTGGAAGCTTGTAGATCTACCTTATGGAAAGAAGCCTCTTACTTGTAAATGGATATATAGACTGAAATATAATCAAGATGGTTCCATTCATAAGTATAAAGCTAGATTTGTAGCAAAAGGTTTTTTGCAAGTCAAAGGCATAGATTATGATGAAACCTTTGCACATGTTGCAAAGCTTGTGACCATTAGATTAATCATATGTCTTGCTACTTCTTTCAAATGGGAGCTCTTCCAACTTGATGTGACAAATGCTTTCTTGAATGGATTCTTGGAAGAGGAAATCCACATGTGCCAACCCGAGGGCTTCGTCAAAGATGGAGAAGAAGACAAGGTGTGTTTCTTGAAGAAGAGTCTTTATTGACTCAAGCAAGCACCAAGAGCATGGTACTCTAGGTTGCATTCCTATCTTATTTCCATTGGATTCGTTGTAAGTTCTTATGAACCATCATAGTACTACAAATGTAATGATGGAAAGATCATTATTTTAGTTTTATATGTTGATGACATTATACTCACAGGAAATGATCTAGATGACATTAAAGATGTAAAAGTTTTCTTGTCTAGTGAATTTAGGATGGTAGATCTAGGACTTCTTAAAGTTATACTTGTAATAGAAGTCACTAAAAGTAATGATTTTACTTTCATATGTCAATCTAACTATGCTAGATCAATCTTAGCAAAATTTGGCATGATTGATTGTAAAGGAGTTGAAACTCCCATGGAACTAAATGTAAAAGTTTCTAAGGAAAGTGATGAAGCATCCTTTGAGGACATCACTACCTATAGAATGCTTATTGGTTCCTTGATATACTTAACCATCACTAGACTAGATCCTAGCTTTTGTGCTGGCAAATTGAGTCAATACATGCGAAGTCCATTATTATGTCATTGGAAAGGAGCAAAAAGGGTGTTAAGGTACATCTCGGCTACAAAAGACTTTGGCATAGTTTATGAAAGGACTAATATTTGTTTAAGAGCATATTCAAACTCAAGTTTTGTAGGTGACAAGATGGATAGAAGATCCATAAGTGAGTTTGCTACATTCTTATGTGGAGGAGCTATATCTTGGCTTTCCAAAAAGCAAGATACCATCTCTCTTTCATCAACAGAATTCGAATATAAAGCTATGACAACAACAACAAAGGAGGTTTTTTGGCTTAAAAGGCTTTTGGAGGAGCTTCATGTGATCAAGGATGAAGACATTCCATGCATATATTGTGACAATCAAGCAGCTCAACAACTTGCAAACAATCCAATCTTCCATGCTCGAACAAAGCACATTGAGATTTCACATCATTTCGTGAGGGAGAAAGTGCAAGCAAAGGAGATCAAGCTTATTCATGTTTCATCATCAGATTGCATTGCTGATATACTCACCAAGGCATTGCCTAAAGATCCATTTGTAAAATTACGATTGGCTCTTGGAGTTATAGATAGATCTATGCTAGATATACCAAGCTAGATTTTTGAGGAGTGTAAAAAGTGCAAAAATTATGCTTGGTCAAGGCCAAAATCATGTATATAGGATGATTACACATGTGTGGAGCCTATTCTCACATGTGAAAGTAGTGTACTTGTCATGTACCATGATCATATAGGTTATACATATGATTTAGTTCAAGTTAGTGGCTAAAAAGGCCAAAAACCAGTTTTCTAGACATACGACACATGGCATCAATCTATTGATTGCATGAGCCGCATCCTTTGGTTAGGTGTTCACATCCCATGTGTAGAGGACAGTTCACATGTGTGGAATAAGCTGAAGTAGACGAGTTTTGACTTCTAGAAAATCTCCAAGTAGATCTCCATATAGTAGGAAATTGGACCAAAAATGCTCAAAATAAAAAGTTTGATCCAAGTGTCAATTTTTCATGATGATTCACCATATGACAAAGCATCCTCACACGTGTGAGATCTGATGCATGATCAATACCTCGAGCTCCAAGAAGTGTATATATAGAGGCATATTTGGCCATAATCAATATGAAACATCAATCTTGATTTTGAAAGCAATTTTGTGTGAATCTCTCCATTTGTCTTCATTTGTTTTGAATGTTTTGAGTTACTATTATAGTCTACTTTGTTTTTCGGTTGGAGTCCATACTCTGACAGGTTTTCACACGTGTGAAACCAACAAGTACATTTACCTTAATTAATGATTGTTCTTGTTAGATTTTCATGTCTAGAATTGATCTAGATTGATCTAAATCTTGTGTAGATTGATAGATCAATTGTATCTGACTTGGTCCTATTTTGCAAGTTTCCACATTTTCCACTTGATGTGTCTATCTTCTAAGCATCCTTGTCTTCATACATCTTGGATTCATCAAAGATAACATCACGACTTATATGGATTTTGTTTTCTACTGGATCAAAACATCTATAGTCCTTCACATGATCATCATATCCTAGGAATATACACTTGATAGCTTTCATATCAAGTTTACGTCTCTCTTCCTTAGGAATGTGTACAAAGGCCTTACATCCAAAGATTCGCAAGTGGTTCCCTTTGGCTTCTTCTTCGTGAATGTTTCCTCAGGTGTTATCTTTGGTATGACAATGGTAGGACTTCTATTTTGAAGATAGATTGTCGTACTGTATGCTTCTGACCAAAAATCTTTCGGTAGTTTCATCTCAGCTAGCATAGATTTGGCACTTTCCACAATCGTACGATTCTTGCGCTCAACTACACCATTGAGAGCAGGAATATGAGCTTGCGTAAATTGTATTTTGATTCCACATTGATCACAAAGATCATTGAATTCATTAGACTTGTGCTCACCTCCACTATCTGATCTTAGAACTTTGATCTTCCTACCTGTCTGATTTTCGGCCAATGCTTTGAAGCTCTTGAAATTGTCAAATGCATCCGATTTCTTCTTCAAGAAGTAGATCCACGTCTTACATCACATATCATCAATAAAGGTCATGAAATAGAAGGCTTTACCTAAGGACATGGTCCTCATAGGCCCACATAAATATGTGTGGATTAAATCCAGGATGTTCTTTGCCCTTGCAACACCACCTTTATTGAACTTCTCTCGATGCTGCTTTCCATATACACATGATTCGCACATTGATTTCAAGTGGTCTTCTATGGTAGGCAATCATGTTCCCATCTCCAATTTTCTCATCAAACTGAGGCTTCCTAAGTTCAAGTGACCAAGCCTCTTATGCCACAACTCAGTTTGCGATGGAATGGACGAGACAAGTCCATGTTGCCCCTTGATTGTAGCATTCAACCTGTACAATTTAGTATTGGGCTCCCTTACTCCATCCGCAATAGCTTTGAAATTTTGGTTCACATCCTTCACAAAGCAACGATCATGGGCAAATTCTACTTTCAACTTTTGATCAGTAATGACTCCAACAAAAAGTAGATTTCTCTTCAAACCTAGTACCTAAAGTACCTCCCTGATCATCCTACTTTTGCCTTCAGGTAGTTGGATTGAACCGGTGCCTATTCCCTTGATCTTGCACACATCACCATTTGCTTGTGAAACAAATGTTCCATTATCTAACACTTTCAAGCTACTGAACCAATTCTTGTTACCTATCATGTGTCTTGTGGCTCCCGAGTCAATATACCATGCTTGATCATCTTGATTAGATGACAATGCAAATATGAAGATGCTAGAGTCTTCAATCTCACCCTCATCAACAAGGATACCTACTTGTTTTGGTTTTCCCTTGTCTTGTTCCGCCAGGAATTTGCGACATTCACTCTTCCAATGGCCCTTTTTACCACAATGGAAGCACTTGCCTTTCTTCTTGGTCTTATTGGAAGATCCCTCATCCTCCCGAGTCTTGGCAAATTGTTGTTTAGACTTCTTCTTGTCCTTGCCCTTGCCCTTGCCTTGTTTTTGGTGTGTCGCAAGTGCCTGATCGTCAGTATTTGGACGTCTTGCTTTCACCATTTCTCGCCGTTGCTCTTCCTGCATCAAGATTCCTATGAGCTCATCAAAGGTTGGCAATCTTACTCTTGATGCTATTCCACTCACAAACATTTTATAGGGTTCTGCAATGCCACACAATGCATTGTGCACTAGCTCCACATCACCTATGCGCTCACCAATAGAATGCAGGTCATCCTCATTGTCTTAATTCTGGTCATATAAGTCTGAATGTGCTCTCCTTGCTCCATTCGGGCACTATTCAGCTTTGACATTAAAAACATGATTTTTGATGAATTTGATGTCTCAAACTACTCCTTTAGCACATCCCATGCCTGTCTGGGTGTAACAGCATCACAAATGTGGGTAATGATGTGGTCCTTCACTGACAAGTTAATGAAGGTCAAAGCTTTTTGTCGAACACTTTGATATGCACTTCATTTGGCAGCCTTCTCTCATCACTTGTGACGACTTCCCACACGTCTTTCTCCATCAGTATGTTTTTCATTTTGAATTTCCACACTGCATAGTTGGAAATTCCATCCAATTTGCTACTTTCACTCAAAATGGACTCTCCCATATTTGTCATCGCAAAACTGCTTGAAACTTCTGCTGTAGGCTTAAAGCAGTATGCCGAGGCCAACTATGATGTCAGAAGTTGAAAAGAATGACCTGAACTTTTTTCCTTACTAGGTCACTTGCCGATTTTCCACCAAATTGAAAGCTAAATCGACGTCCCCTTCCGAAATACACTCAGTCGTCAACTCCCAACTACGTGCCCAATGGAATGGTGAAATCACTTTTGGTGCACTCTGAACACTTTCTTCACTGCAATCACTCTGTTTTGGTATATCGTACTTGTGAGTAAAGTCCGGGTGCCCTTCGTTTGGAGTCCATAGCCCTTCGTTTGGGTCAAAACGGATAAAGGAGGTGAATTTAAGGGCTTTTTCACTTTTTGGACTATTTCTTCAGAGTGAAGAAACTTCACCCTTCAAGAAACTTGGGAGCCAACTCAACTTTCAAATTGAGATTTTTTAATGAAGTTAAAGTTCTATTTGCCTTTCAACTCCTCATGGGTCCACTTCACCCATATCCAACGATGGGTTTCAAACATGTGGAATCAATCTTGTCCGTCGATCGTTGTGGACATGTGACTCCACTTGCTGCAAAAATGACTTTCTTGGACTCATCACAAAAGAAGAAAAACCACCTCCTTCATGAATGCACCTGGCAACATCTTTTTCCATATGATCAAAGAAATCATTAACAACGATCTTTTCCAAGGAAGAACCTTCATCTCCATTGATGAAGTTAGCTCTCTCCTTACCTTTTGCATGCTTGCACTTGCCATGAAAAACCATTGAAGAATCATCATTATCCTCATAACTAGCCAAGTTAGCACAAAGATGAACATCTCCAAGAAGCATATTAATTCTTGACCTAGATCTAGCATAAGGAAGCTTTTAGACTTTGCATAAGATCCACCAATCTTATTGATGCTAAAAGGTAACCTTGGAAAGTTGAGACCAATCTCCTTTTCCATTCCATCCTTTTTGTTAGCCATAACAAAAGCATCAAGCTTGAAAAGTCTACCTTGTTTATTGCCCCTAGCAACCAAGATTTTTTTCTTTGTAATGAAACAAGCATCACCACCAAACTTTATCATGTATCCTTTCTCTATCATTTGACCAACACTTAGCAAATTCTTTGAAAGTGAAGGAATGTAAAGAGCACCATCAAGTCTTGCTTTCCTATTAGTAGAAAGACAAAACCTTCAATCACACACTCACCACCATTGGCCATGTGAGTTGCTTTCTTGGCTCCATCATAAGTGACCAAAGAAGTAAAGAACTCCTTGTGACTAGTCATGTGTGAACTAGCTCCACTATCAATCCACCATGAATCTTTGTCACCTTCACTTGATATTAGACTTGAAGAACACATCAAAAGAGAATCACCACGACCTAGATCCTCATCAATAGAAGTAAAGTTGATTTTCTTGCTACCTTCATCTCTTTGCTTCTTCAAACATTCATTTGCAAAATGCTCTTTGATTCCACAATAAAAGCATTTCAACTTAGACTTACCTTTCTTTTTGCCAAAAGAGGAAGTCTCACCTTGATCTTGCCCTTTAGATCACTTGCCTTTGCCTTTGTCCTTGAACTTGCCTTTGATGAACATAGTCTCCCCTTCATATTGAGATGTCGATGTGGATCCACCTCCTCTTGATTGAAGCCTATACTCCTCATTCACCAAGATCTCTTGCAAATCCACAATACTTGGCAAAGTCTTTTGAATAGCAAAACTTTGAACAAGATTAGCATGACCATTCAACATGCCATTAACAAGTTTTACCTTCTTAATGCTTTCATCAATACATGCTAACTTATCATTGAATGCTTTAACCCTCAAAACAAAAGCATGAGTACTTTCATCCTTCTTTTGCAAACTTTGAAAGATTTGCCTCCTAAGAGTAAGCACTTTTGCTGTAGACTTGGATTCATAAAGCTTCTTCAAAGCTTCCCAAGCCTCCAAAGATGATGTGCAACATTCATCTTAATCATGTGTAGAGTCCTTTTGGACCTCTTATTATACCTCATTTGATCTTGTTGAGTTGTTGGTCTCTCCTCCAAACGTACAACAATATCCAAAACATCATTCATCTCAAGAAGTGATTCCATCCTCACTTTCCACAATGAATAGTTACTTGAGGTAAGCCCATCATTGCCTTCCAGCATGAATCCACCACTTGTAGCCATGTTGCAATGACCTGATCTTCTTCTTCCAACCTATTCCAATGCACAAAGCACTCTCTTGAATGTCAACAAATGAACTCAAGAAGATATGACAAAGATATGGAACCTCTCAAATCTCTTCTAGCAAGTACTTCTAACTAGAAAATCAACACATACAATAGTAAAATCTTGATCAAACTATAATCTATCCTCAATCTAATGATTGTTGCCAATTTCTAAGATTGAAACACACTCAAATAAAGTTCAGTAACCTCACAAACTAGAGATCCAATCAAAATTAGGGTTTTGACAAAATCACAAAAAATTGAATATCTCAAATTCTACATGCAATTTTTAAAAACTTGATATATCATCTTGTAGCCTCGAATGAGACCTTCCTAATTCACCAAAAATTGGCTAATTCTAGTAAACCAAGTGTGAAATTAGAATTGATCAAGTATATAAACCTATATTGAGTTTTGACCTACAAAAGATCAATTCTACATATGCAAAAATGCTGATTTTTGAGTAGAAGTCAATTTAGCGTGCTCTAGCATGGGTAACTCCTCCAAATCCTTGCTAAAGATGGTTGATCCGTTCATAACCCGAAACACAATAGCTTTGATACCATCTGAAGGATTTCAGATCATTCAAGATCCAATCCATATCCCTGATCTTTGGTTACAAAAGGAGCAAACCAACGATCCTGCCAATGTATAAAAATCAACATCTACATACAAAATGAGATGCGAACTCTAAGAGATACTCAAACATGAACCAAAACATACTGTATTTCACACGTGTGAAACCAAAAATAGCAATGAATGACCATTCTACACATAGAATTGCAAGATAACATCATGAGAGTGCACCAATGAGTCGTAGAACCCAAAGAGAACCATGCATAATGATGAAATGAGAGAGAGAAGAGAGAAGATATGTCTCTCCACGAGTTACATCCTTTCATAGCAGGTCCAAATCCTATTTGGCCGCTTGGCTATCCTTCCAAAATGTAAATCCTACTATTTTTGAGACTAGATTCAATGTACCCAAAGTCCAAATTTGGATCTCCCTCAAACTCGACTACCAACTTTTTCACACTTTCAAAAAGTGTTTGTTGAATGTATTTTAAACTAATATAACTTCAAAAAGTTTATTTTTAAGTCTAAAATGAGTTTTGGCCTCAATTGACAATTTACCAAAATATGACTAAACTTGTTGAAATCTCTCACATCCCACATACTAGACATGGACGTAATAATAATGGTCTAAACAACAATACAAGAAGACCACAAAGCTTGCACTACATGCATATGCCAACATTCTTAGTACTTGTTTGTAATGATATTATGCCAAGTCTAACAGGGGGTGAGCTCTTTTGTTTTATAGATTTCTACACAACATTATAGTGACACCTGGTGTTTTGTATGCTTTAAATTTGATTAGATGCATGTGATTTTTTTTCAAAATCATTATTCAAGTGAACCACTATAATTTATTAACGCAAGCCTCTAATGTTTTGGGTACTTCTTTGATTGGATCATACCTTCGTTAGTTAAATGAAGAGCTGCTCGAGTCCTATGCTGATGGAGAGCTAATGGAGATCGCCATGGAGAGAATGATGATTCCCAATGTTCCCAATCTTGCGTTGATGGAGAGAGCATCCATGAGCATCACATGCATTGGAACATGAGCATTCATGCATAGATACATCAGAAGGTTGCGAAGAGAGGAAGATGGCACGTGAAGATGTAGCCTCGCGATGGTAGGGAGGAGAATGGTGGGAGGGGACTAAATGGCCATTAATGGTTGGAGTTGCTAGGGAAACCCCAACTTGCTCGACACTTCTCCCATGCCCAAAAAATTGCCCCAAGTTGCCCCTAGGTGACATGGTCCATGTGGAAGCTCAGCTCAGTTGCCACTTAAGGGCAACAAGTTTTTAATGTGAAATCAGCTTGGACCACTAGCTAATTGAGCCAACCATCAAGTGACATGTCACTAGATGTTGCGAGGCACCAGGCACCGTAATCTGCGAGCCCTATTCATAGAAAGATGAATGCTCACAAAACCCTAAAATTTATAGGTTTAGGTTTTCAGGACCATCAGTCATAACAAAGGAAAGTCGAATGGGAAATTGAAGGGAGAGAGGGGGAAGAGAGATAGGGAAGAGAGATGTCGGGTGTGATTGGCAGGTCGACACTGCTTACCACTGCAATACCCGACGCAGGTTTTAGCAGGCAAATTGGAGGAAACGAAGCTGCGAGCCAGTCTCATCACAAATCGCAGCTTCACGCTTTTTGCCTACATCGCAGGTTTTTTGTTGTACTTTGTGCACAGTGGCGTGTTTGGTTGGTTATCCAGCTTCATAGAAACCTTGTCACCTATTTCAAAAGAAACGCAAAGCTTACCTCCTCCTATGTGATGCTTTGGTTCAGAGCCTGCCAAAATGTAGGACAGTTGAGGGCATCATCTACCTGGAGGCTGAAGCTGTCTAGAAGTTTTGGCATTGTTTGTTCCTCACAATCGTGGAGGGGGGATAGTGGTGGTAAGTTTCCATATTTAACATTAAGAGAATAGTATCTTGTTTACGTATTCTGGTAGTTAATTATCAACAGCTGAGGCCCAATTTGCTAAAATAACATTTGCATTTTATGATAGTTAATCATCTACGCTTGTCATGTAGGTTTCAGAAAAATCAGTTGTAGCTCACCTTAGATTTCGACTTCATTTTGCAAACATAAGTTGTATTAGACCATTTAGCCTTAGATTATTTTATTTCTAAAACAGGTGGATATGATGTACTTTTAGAATGCGCTAGCTTTAAGACTTCCTCGTGACTGAGCTGTGTTTTGATTTTGAAGTCGTGTCTTTTCTAAAAATTGAGTTAAAAATAAAAACTAGTAGTAAGTGATGATGCTACAATACGAGAAATATAGGAGAGCTTTGCTGCTTTTGCATCAATTTGGTGAAGGTTCTACTTGAATCAAATAATATTTTTGCATCGGTTTCGATTGGATATAGCAGAGGTTTGCATGCACATTGATTCAATTATACTCAAAACAGAATAAAATTTCAAAAAAGAACATTTGAACAAAAAAGTGAATCACCTTTTGCCCCAACTTTCCCCCCCCATTCAATGCAGTTCAAGGTTCAAACTACCGAATAATGAAACCTAAGATGCATTGAGTTTTGAAACGCAGCGTTCTAGGATCTGAGAGCGTTCCAGATTAGAACACTGCATTTTTTTTGTGGTCTTTTCTTTTATCTATGTGTTAGGGTGGGAAAAAACAACTATTTAGGGATGTTAAAAAAAATTCCAAACACATTACAAAGCATAGTACTTACTACCAACTGAACAAAGGATAGTACATTCACTAACTGGACAACGCATTTAGGCTTCAACATGCTGCATACCAAAATTGAAACCTGAAAGCAATCACATAATACAAACTATAGTTCTGAGTGTATATAATACAAAAACATGGAAACGGATCCACATTCCACACATGCCTCATGAGAATGATCAATATGTTTGATGTCATAAAGCTCTGATATATTTCAAGGAGTGGGCTAATGGCCAAGTACATGAGTACGATGGATGGACAATGGACTCAGAGAGTCATGTGACACAAAATAAAATCTCTATGACTCGGAGGCATCATGATCAAATGGGGATGACTCCTCATTACTATCACTAGTAGACAAGTAGGAAGTAGAGAATCCTCCTCGAGTATGTGCGGCTTTGTCCTTGAACCTCTGTCGTTGTCGTTGTCCTTGCCCTTGTCCTTGCCGTTACCGTTTTCTCTAGGTCTATCAGGTCCTCGTTGGCCCGCTACTGTGATACTGCCCGCTGCTCCCTATGCTTGTGATATTGCTGCCTCTGGCTCAACATGCAAATCCATCAGATGTACCCACCTACCATCACAAAGCTATTTGAATTCAACTCGAAGCACACCAAAGTAGGCACCAAATATCCACTTTATTCTCTTCAAAGTACATGGCAAGCTACCAACATAAACACATAAGAGCATTGCTGCTAAGTCTCCTCCCAGCCACCTACTGCATAGATTATGATGAGGAATGCCTCTCTCTAGGCTCACTTATACATAATCTTCAAGCTCCCACTTAACCCTGACCCTTTCCTTACGTTGACACATGGCAAGCCCCATGCACAGTCGACACTTGCCACTTGGCAGTACCCTGACACATTGGCAAGCGAGTAAGAGGACTGTCCGACCCGTGTCACTCATACACTGGACCAAGTGTCCCAATAAGCATATGACGTGTCCTGTTGACCGGTCAACTCTCCTACTTTTAAGGAGGTTAGTCCAGCAGTCCCTAAATTAAGACCCAGTACGTTATACCAAATATAAGCAGGACAACAAGTTACCAAAAGCCTGCTATTTGCATTTTTCAAAACACCATAGGCTGGTGTGAGCCATTTTAATATTTACAATTTACAATTTACAAGTCCGACGTGTTCACACTGAGGCAGGAATATAAGTACATAACATTTCTTCCCTCCTCAAGGAACATCGTCCGTGATGGTAAAAGAAGGGTACTGTGCATGCAAAGCGTGCACGGTCTCTTAGGTAGCATCAGTGAGAGGTCTACCGTGCCACGCAACCAAGTACTCACGAATCAGACGGTTTCTAGGTCGTCTCTCTCTTCGGTCCAATACTCTGTCAGGTCCGTGCGTCACCTCTCCATGCTTATGAAACAATACAAGCCCATCAGTTAGCAAGTTATCACCCTCATGTAAAACTCTCTTTAGCGTGAAACATGAAAAACAGAATGAACTTTACAATCCTGAGGTAACGCTAGTTTATAAGCAACATCTTTTAAACTATTTTCCGGGGTCCACAATAATGCAGAGATAACTTGTAACACTTCCCTGTCTTAAGAGAACTTGAGTCCCTTGGAATCAGGAGAAACACCATATCTCCTTCCTCGAACTCTCTTGGTGTGCGATCCCGATCAGCAAATATCTTTGCGCGATCCATCGCTTGTTTCACATTTTTCTTGGCTATCTCAAGCATCTGTACCATGTTATTGATACTCTACATCATGCCAATAGCCATCTTAACCCATGCAATAGCTCCACATGTCATTAGATGTGTGACTGGGTCCTCACAAGGTTGTTAATTCTTTTTTCTGGCCTAGTTTGAAACGAGGCGTAACAAATAATCTCATACACTGAAGTACCTTATCCAAGTCTAGGATTATGTCGAATCCCATATTCAGGACATGGACGTAACACCCGTCCTGTGTAGATGCATGTGGTCGTGGCCTGACTCTAGGGCATGCATGTGCTCCACCTTGTGGTCTCTCCCCAACACCTCCCATAGTCGCCATTAGGAACTGTCGTCTCTGTTGAACCTGGGCCAATACCCTCAGTAGGCCCTCCCCCAACTGACTCTATTAATGAAAATGCCTCTCCTGTAGATGATGGCCCTGCTAGTGCTGTTGATGGTGGCCGTGATGGGGCTGCCTGTGTCGATGAAGTCCGTGATGGCCTTGCTACTGATGGATTAGGCCGTGATGGCCTTGTTGCTGCTGATGGAGACCGTGATGGGCTTGCTGTTGACTAGGCTCTGATGGGGTTGCTGCTAATGAACTAGGTCGTGATGGACTTCTTGTTGATGAACTAGGCCGCAATGGCCCTGTGCCAGAAGGTGCACCGCTACTGCCAGCCCTTGATCCTGTGTCAATAGAACCTAGTTACCCACCAATTTGTACCCTGGGCATAGTCGCTGTTGCTCCTCCATATGTGCTCAATAGGCAGCTCTTGCTCAGGTGCAAGAACTGCCATGCATGGGGCAATGCCCATGGTCTGCCCGTCTGGCTTGGTCAAACCAAGCAAGTGTGCTCTGATCCTCGTCGCCTTGCTGCAAAAGATAGCACCGCAAAACAAGCAATGGCAAATGCCATCTGCGTGCACTTGGACCTGTAAAAGCTATGTGTCTCTCTCCAAGAGATCCACCTCCGTCCACACGGCTCTTCCCGCCACAAGCATGGCTATATAAACTCTCAAGACTATAAAAAGGTCAAAAACTCAATGGAAAGTGGATAAGTGGAAAAAGGGAGCTAAAACAACCCTAAAGCCGCCTAAGACCTGAATTGTAATGCCAATGGATGCCTAAGATCTACCTTAAATCACTAAACCCTAAACCTTGCACCTAGAAAAAAAAACAATGCAAAATGCCTCTTGAACACCAACCACATGAATGCTCATGGTGACCTATGCATAAAGAAGCTTTGGAATATCAATCACTCTCTCCCTAGCAACATGAATCACTCAAATCTCCACGTAGTCACTCTTGCCCTCTTCTATGTGCTATAGTCACCTTCCACTCATCATGGCCTTCACATAGAGTGCTCACACTACCCGTTTCACTTCCTATTCGTCTCTCCACAAGGATTTTTTTCTCCCCTAGAAGTGCGCTTGAAAATGGGGGCTTTGCGGCTGGCACCACACTAGGTAAACATCTGCTTAAATTCAGAACATTGAAAAGCCAAAACAAAGAATTGTTGATGCCACAATCAAAGAATTGTTCAAAATCAAAGAACCGTTTTTTTGGGGGGGTTTGACTCTGGACTTACTATAAGAGGACTCAGGAGCCCTAGCTCCTTGGCATAATCAACTTATGCAGACTCCAAGCAGTGAACAGTAACTTATAGCATTGTTTCTCATACCATTTGGCTTTTCAATTTTAACACTCATTGGAGTGTCCCATTTATTTATTTATTTTATCTCAAAATCGTTAAAATTATCAAAAATTCAATTAAAAGCATAAAAAACATCTCATGTAAAACCCTAAAACTGAACATAAACACTAAGAACTAATTAAAACATAAAAAACACAAATCAAAACTAAAAAGACCTAGTTATGTTTGTTTGGGCACATTCTAGGAAACCTTAATGGGAATTTCCAGATCACGTTTTGGAACGGAATGTGCAAGTATGGGGTGCTGTAAACCTTTCTTTTTCAAAGGAAAAAAATTGCATCTGCTATAGGATCTGAACAAAGGATCTGAACAAGGCTTTACCTCTACCTTCAATATTTATTTTTGATTTGCCTCGACAGAATTTGTTCGACCAATATTTTTTGGCTTGCCTTTCAAGTGCGAGGAAGGCTATGTCTTTAAGTGATCAACATAAGTTCTTTGGAGCAGTCAAAGCTGAAGGACGGTGTTAAAATTTTAGTGCTTATTTGTTGAAGCCTTAAAGAGGATGGTGAGTTTAGCAATCAAGCTCCAATGTGCACATGAATAAACATGTACTGTGTATCGAACATTTATAGAATGATGATCCTGTATTACATCTATGCTATATAGGTAGCGCCATTGTGCAGTTGGCCCACTGCTGGACTTGCTTTCGTAGTCTTGCTAAGGACACTTTATATAGATTTCAAGTAGCTCCTTATATAGAAAAATCTCTGCCAATTGTTCTTCATGTAGAGTGTGTACGCCATAGCTAAAGTTAGGCAATTAAAATGCTGCAATTCTTTTCTTGTTGAATTGTTCCATATAAGTATTGTCTGATTATGGAGCAAAGAAGGTTTTGTTTGTTGCAAAATATTCCATATGCAAAACGTCTTGGTTGTTGGCAGAACAATTCTGTCTTAATTAGTTTTGGTTACTGTCTTGTGAGGTATTAGAAATGAAATGTTAAATTGCACTGGAGTTGTGCTAAAAGTGACCAGAAAAATACCCAGGAGCCACACCAGTGTTTCCAAGGATTGATGTCAGGGATCCTTACAAGCGGCTTGGGATCAGTCAGGAGGCTTCAGAGGAAGAGATACGGGAAGCCCGCAATTTTTTACTAAATCAATATGGGGCACACAAGCAGAGTGCAAAGGCAATCGAGTCTGCCTACGACAAAATCATTTTTGAGAGTCTAAGACAGAGAAAGAAACACAAGGCTACCACAAGAAAACTTTCTCCACCTCCTGCTTGGCTTACCGCTCTCTCTAATCGAATTGAGGCTCCACCTCTGAAGGCTGTGTTGTTGAGGGCTGCTGTGTTTGCAGCTCTTGGAGTTTGGAGTATAGTTGACTCAGCTGATGGAGGACCTGCATTTCAGGTACTAATTAGGTGACCTTGTATCAACATCATCAGTTTGTGGAGTTTAAGCTTTTGTGATTGCTCACAATCCTGTACGGAGTACATTAAAGAATCTGCTCTCCTTTTCAGCATGTCGCGACTCTTTGCATTGGAGACCTTTTGACTATTACGCTAGTTGCAAAAACTTAATTGAAAATTTTTAGGGTCTGTAAATATCAAATAATTTATGTGCAAGTACATTATAGATACACTCTATTCATCACTGTAAAACAACCTTATGCATACATGTGTGGATCTAGTATATAGATGAATGAGAGAGAGAGAGAGAGAGAGAGAGAGAGAGAGAGAGAGAGAGAGAGAGAGAGAGAGAGAGAGAGAGAGAGAGAGAGAGAGAGAGAGAGAGCATACTGATAAATAAGTATGCTACTTACTGTTTTTAGTCAGATGTTACAGTGAAACTTCTGGATGTGTTTCTTATAAGTTACAGTTGTTTGTTTTTCTCGTATGTAATTTTTTGTATTCCTTCTAAAAATTCATTGCCATAAATTGAAATGGTGAACAAAGTCAATCCATGTAAGGAAGGGTATGTGTGGGCTGACAGCAGTTTGGAGCTTAGATTACTATCATGCCTGATATGAAGGTTCTTATGCGAGTGATACTTGACTAAAATATCCTCAATTTAGTTTACTCCAAAAAGTCTCAAATAGTTCAGTCCAAGGAGATTTATGCGCGCATCTTAATTTTTGTCTTGCTGTTCATGATGACACGCTTGCAGGTGCTGTTATCTTTTGTGGCTTGTGTATATTTCCTAAATCAAAGATTAAAGAGCACCTGGAAGTCGGTGATTGTTGGGTGAGAAGTCCACTTTTTCTCAGAACTTTTTGACTTCTGAAAAGCATCATATGGTATTTTTTCCCTCTTAATAGGTGTAGCCTTTCTGTTTCAAAAGTACTTATCTTTGTTTACCACTCTTCATGTTCTTCTACCAGCTCTGATTGTTATGTTTGTGATGACTTGGGCACATTGGCTCATTCAGCTGTAATCTCTTACTTTGCTGAACTTTTGGTGCTGCTGGGATTGCTCATTGTTGTCAATGTAAAGATTGAATGGTGGTTAGAGAGGTAGGTATCATTTGCAACTTATTGACACTTATAATACTTGATGTGGCAGGTTTGGTGCTCTTATTTTGGGGTGGGTGCTCGGTTCCTTTCTTATCCCAGTTTTACCAACTTTGGTATTTCCAGGCTCGTGGAATATTGAACTAATGACATCATTAATTTCTTATGTATTCTTGTTTTTTCCGGCAACGTATTTGAGGTAATCCGGAAAGTGGGATTATCCTCATACAATTTTTCCAAGTAGTGTGCGATTGTGGGGAGTCCTTAGGTAGGATAGTCTATAATTTCCTGTATGCAATATTTACTCTTGTGCCCCTACAAGATTGATATCCATTCTTTTGACTCTAGTTCTGTAGAGATACCCAAAGCACCATCGGTCTGAACAGGTTATGCACCGGCCTTGTGTCCTATTTTTCTGGGATTATATCAGACATTTACTCTTGAAGTTCGAATAAGTGACTGGATCATGAAAATTGGATATTGTCATATCTTGTCTACACCAGTGATCTTGGATGTGCACAAGCTCGTATATTTAGTGGAGCTTCCTTCTGGAATAGTGAAAGAGCAAACACTGGCTCAAAGTTTCAAAATTTTCGGTTTTTGTCAGTATCAAATCATGGGTACTCCAATGTGAGTAAAGTTCCACTAACAAAATTTTTGAGTTTTTGTCAGCATCAAATCACGGGACTAGATTATTTGCAGCGCTCCATGTGGAGGTTTGTCTGCTAGGCTGCAGCAGGGAAGATATTTTGCCACTTAAAGGTTGTTCACAAAAATAATAATCTGTATCACAATGGGAGGATGAACTTTTTGGAAGGAAGCCAAAATGAAGCATAATCGCAACATTGAACTAGTTTTTATATTAACATATGAGGTTTGTAACAATTTATTGTAATCCAAACACCAAGTTCCGTGGGGTTCCAATTGAGAGGATTGCTATTTGGATCTGATTTGTCTTTGATTAGATTTTAAAATCAGATCTCTACTAGAACTGTAACCCAACCTTTTGAGCTTGGCCTTGTTTTATGGATTTCATTAATTCTTTGAACTGTGATAGTACTAGCTCTGCTGAGCTGCAATGATTTTGTTTCCAAAAATAATCTTGATAACATTGTGAAGCTTTTCTAAAGTTTATGTTACCTGTCAGGACAGCTTCAGTGGCAGAAAAAAGATTTCGTCTATAATGTTGAAGAAATAGGGTGCATGAAGTTTGTGTTAGATGGATTACAAAAGAACACCTTGTCAACAATATCGAAGAACTGGGGTGCATGAAGTTTTTTTGGATTGATTGTTGATTACAAAATAGTTAATGGTCTAAGGTGGATACTGTCTTTGATTAGATGTGACTTTATAGAGAAAATACTAGTCAATGTTGGAATATATTAGTGGAAAGAGAATTAGTCAATCAGTACATAGTAGCACTTTAGTTGTGCTGCTGTGACTCTATTGTGCAAGCCTATTTCAACATCTAAAAGAAAAAAAGTTGCCATAAGATGACTTTCTTGCTGTAATGGTATGTCTCAGCTGGAAAGGTGATGTGTTACCTTAATGTTTGCAAAATGAAGTTACAAAAAAAGTCACAATGAGATATAATAACCTGCAAAGTTTCTTGCATTGAAAAGTGTGTACAGGTATGCCAAATAGTTCCTTTGTCTAGGTGGGACAAATGTGATAAATATTGGAGTAAAGCTTAGGCATATTCAAGCAAACGTAGTTGAATTTACATCGGGAAATTTAGTAAAGGTGGAACTTATTGATGGGAACCTTGAGTAAAAAGGTTGCAAAAAGTTGTGTCAAAGGTGATGTTATTGCTTGTCAGTTTCTTCCCTAGAGCCATGTTCTTCAGTTTCAAAGTGCAGAAGCAGTACTGAGAAGAGCTTCTATTTTGTGAGTGTTGCTATACGTTGGGAATTATCCCCAGAATTATAGCAATGAAGAGAAATAAAAATAATTTTAAGATGTTAAATTTCTTCATTCCCTTTTTTAGAACTGTTTAAAATGTGGAGCTATATATGAGATGTTTGGTCAGAAATTACTCTAGCTTCTAAGGTTTTAGATGATTAAACATGCTTTACATGTACCTTGTAACTCTTGCTCTCTTAAATTTTTGAAAAACATATAGGTTTCTTTGCTGGTCTTATGATAGTCAATATTATTTTTATCCCCTCATCAACTTCGTTATGTTATCATGAAATTTGGATTAGCAACAATATGAACCCTATGATATGCGTCGCAAATAGTGTTATGTTTTTTGTAGTAACACTGATGTAAGTGCTTATGTTTTTTTTGTAATCACAACAAACCCCGCAAATAGTGTTATGTTTTTTGTAGTAACACTAATGTAATTGCTTATGTTTTTTTTGTAATCACAACAAACCCCTGATAGAAATCAACAGTAAGGCTATGTGTGAAGAGTCATTCAGCATTTTGAACCTTAGTCAACACCAAAAGCAGTAGTAAAACCTTTCAAGGAAAAGTCATACCAAGTATTGTGCTGCTGCGAATGGTTTTTGTGTTTATGCGCAAATTTTCACAAAGAAAAAAAACCTTTGTCGAGGTACTATCAGAATACCTTGCTAACCTTCGTTGAACAAACAATTACTCAATTGAGGATATCTTGCAAGTTGGCGAAAGTTTCCAAGGTGGTTAAGGATAGTTGCGAAGGTTCCTAGTCTTTTCTACTTTACATACCTTTTTGAACTTTCACAAACCTGTCCTTCGCCAAGAGGAACCTTCGCTACTCTATTGAAGCTATAATTTTCTAAGGTCTATCATATATTAGAGGAGCGAATGCCTCGGACTCCACGTGCACCCAACACCATCATTGCCAGCTATCATATTTTACTGCTACCATCCACGTCGCTCCAACATCCATTTTTTTTTGTGGTTATTTCTATTTGAAGCTATGCAATCATCCATCCACCTTTCTCAGCATCCATATATTGCCTAGCGCAATCAACTTAAACATCCCTCCATCCATAACTTGACCAATCTCCAACCATTGTAGCCATAAACCTTCACTCCTCATTTTTCATGCACAATGAATGAGATTGAGATCTGGTAGACGATTATCATTAGAGAATCCAGAGTTACATAATCAACAGATCCAATGGATTCATAGATTCCTATGTTAGCAGTACCTCTCCAGGCAATCAGAAGGATTTCCAAGCTAAAATTGCCCAATTTTGATGGATCCACCAATCACATCAGATTCTTGTAGATCTATGGGCAAGCATGCGAGATTTATGATGAGACCACCCTAGCAAAGAAGTTAAAGCCGTTTCCAATGTCCTTGACAGGTGCAACTTTAGACTAGTTTTCAACCAGATAACACAAGATCAAAAAGATTGGGAAGTGGTAAAAAAAGAGAGAAAGGGCCAGAGATTATATTGAAAGGATCAAACACTTACGATCCAAGTGTAATGTGGAATTGACTCCTAATCGTGCGATCATAATGTGGTTTCTAGTAGGACTACCCAGAAGCATCCGATGTGAGCTGAAAAGATGAGAGCGCTACATAATATTACACAAGGCTATGAAAGACTCCATGAGGGAAGATGATGAGGGATAAGATGGCGATTTTACACCTAAAACTAATCTATTCATGCCTCAATTCATTTTATTGCATCAACCTCAGTTTCATTGAGCCTATCCAATGAATCGTTGATGGAACAAATCACAAAACTTCATAAGCACTAGATGGAACAACTCACTGTCAAGTCTAACAAAAAACTGAAGACTATTTAGAATACTATAGCATAACAATTAGAGATATGTACCCAAAACTACATTTCAAACTAGTGTTCGATATTGAAATAGAACCTGAAATTGACACACAAATATTGCCACCTGTGCAATGCATCCTCATATGACACTGCTTACTACTCCTACAATTCGAGGATCATACAGTAGAAGAGAGCTCAGTTTCAGACCTCTTATGCTTACCATCAGAGAGCACTTAATGCAGCACCAAAGCTTGGATAAACCCCGCAACAACACATAATGGCACTACCAGCCCAGAGCCAAATAAGTAGCCCAAGTGAATCTCACCGCGGAGGAAACTGAAACAATTTTCCGATAGAAAATGCAACAAAGATATGGACATGACGAATTTTTCATCGATTTTGCCAATAATAAGTATTACGCCACATATGCTACACGTCCACAATGCCAAGGGGGCAGACTTTGTGAATGCGGAGAAGGATACAAGATTGCGAATGTCCAAATAAAGGAGTTTATACACCTTTTTGTCACAAATGTGGATATAGACATTGTTTCAAGAATTGTTGAGAGCTAGTGCTAGTGCACCATTTAACTGGATGGTGGTCCAATCAATAGACACAAGTATAAACCCACACCAAGTTACACCATATATCCAAGTCCTAATGTTCCAATGCTAGTTGCTACATGAGCACAAAAATGCAAGGAGGTAGCTCCATCTTCACCACACTGCCAACAGAACATTAGGTCCCAATGTGAGAGAAAAACAAGGATGTTATTAGAAGATCAGACATTGGATACAAGAGGCATAGGCCGAGAAAGCTATAAAAGCTACAGAATAACCAATAGCTCCTCGAGACTCTTCACCAATGAGAGAGCACCAAGAATCAACACCAGAAGGTTCACCAAAAAAATGTGAACATGAGACTACAGCATCCGGAAGAACCATTCCATATGGCTAAACTTGAAGTTCCAAGGATGGAACTATTGATGAGAGCATCTTATCATGTAGAATGAATACCTCTATTGGAGAGTTCTTTCAACTTGCACCTCAAGCAAGGGGTGTCTTATCAGATTGGCTAAACATTGAACCAAACACAACTCTTGGAGAACCATTATTTTTTGTTGGATTCAAGGAAACCAACAATATTCTGAACATAGGAGCAGCTTGGGAGAGTGAGCAACACAGTTTCACACTTCCAATCAAGCACAAACTCTATGGAGAAGAAGTTGCGGTAGTAGATGGAGGATCAAGTGTCAACCTTATCTCCACCACGTTGTATGAAAAATGCCATCTACAAGTCGTGAAAGATGCCAAGTTTGTTGTCAAACTAGCAAATTAGTCATGTGTGCGACCGAAATAAATTGTAGACGACATACTAGTCAAGATAGCAGGAGTACAATTTGTCACCACATTTTTCGTGATGAATATTTTTGAACCCCCCACTGCCTATTGGATTTTGTTGGGTCGACACTAGTTGCGAGTTGTGCAAGTAGGTTCATGATTGGATAACTGCAAAATCACATTTGAGAACAAAGAACGGGCAATAAAGATGGATCTCTCTACAATGGTGGTGAAACCTATACCCCCGAAGGTATGTAACTTTCCATTAAAGAATGCCACGACAAGAATGTAAAATCATTAGTTTGGAGGTAATTCCTCGAAATTTCATCAACATTTTAGCTTAATAGCTATATTTCATGTTATTTCTTATATATTGAACTTATTGCAACCCCCCCTAGCAAAATGACTTGTTTAGCTGTGGGGGGTATACTCTCTATAATGCAAAGTTGTTTTTCAAGTGGTACAATCTCTAGCAAGAGGTTGATATTTCAAAAGGTAATTTATGTTGTTTATTTTTTTATGATGTAATAGTAATCGAGAGTTTGTGACTAATACTAACTAATATGTGAATACTCTATCTTGTAGTTTATGATTTGTGATTACACAACAACTCAGGTGTACAAATTCAAACATGAAATTATCTCGAGCATACTCAACTACCTCCTGATTTGTCTAGCGCTGATGATGATGTCATCATAGTGAATAAAGAAGGAGAACATATAGATAGCAAAACATATAATTACATAGAAAATGTATAGAAATCATCGAAACATATAGATATCAATTGGACTCCATTTTATTGAAATTGGGAGCCTATAAAATGATTTGAAAAAAGGGCACGTCACTCTTTGTACAGATGTACTAATGACCAACTTGGGCTTTCTTTTATTGAATTAAAGAGTCTATACCAGTGTTGGACGGGTAATGATATTTTCAATACTAGCCGGGTCCTGGTATCATACTTTTAAAATTTTTTTGATACTAGTCGGGTATCAGTATCATCATGTTTGTAATTGGGTGGCTGGTATCAACCGACATGGGTATTGCAGGGGTAATACCGACCGAGTATAAACTCGGGTATGAGTATATAATTTTTTTTTTAATTAGCCATTTTACAAAGGGTAGTATGCATTTAATGAAAAGCATGACAATTTTAAATGTAATATGCATAATATGATTTTAAAGGCCAATACTTTGTTGGTGCCCACCAATGTCTTTGGGACACCATGAATAATATTTATCACATACATAAATTTTGGAAACTAACTAAAAATGGATACTGTGTTGATACCGTGTTAAATTCAAATTTTTGCCCCTAATCCGGGTATCAAAACCAGCCCGGGTTGGGGTATCGATTGTAGTATCACAAAATCATATACCGGGTGGGTATGTTTTATGATACCATTGTTGATACTAGTCAGGCACCTATATACCCGCCCAACACTCGTCTATACAACTGCATTTGAATCTATTGCTCTTCCACAATAGTGATTGTTGGAGGTAGATCTTTGCAACATGTTATCAGCTCCTGTCTTTTTTGTAATTGTAACAAGACAAATATCACTGAATGTATCATTGCAGACTATGTCAATTTCATTTTGTGTCTACTATTATGAACAGGGGATAAACATAGAGTACTTATGAGTCTTCTGTTAATGATGAATATGAAATAAGTAGGTAGATTGGTTTGTAGTAGGCTGAGCTCTGCTCTGTATAATCAAGGCTCCAGTGCTCTTCCACCTCAATTACAGTTAGAAATTCTCCATTGTATATGATGTTTATCTCTTTTCAGTTTGTGTGACCATCCATTTGGAAGTCTTGATCTAGTGGTACCCAAGTCCCACTAGTTTTCTTGAATCTCTGATAGCGGAACATGAGGTTGAGCATCTGTTTTCGATATGATAACAAAAAATCATTGATGACTTTTTTATCCTGCATTCCATATCTCCGTTTATTTTACTATCCCCACCTTGATCCATAAGATCTGACAAAATATCATCTGATAAATCCTTACAAACAAATAAAGTCGATGTCCTTTGAACTCTTGTACTTGAGAAAAAAATCAGCAAATATATCTAATGAGAGAAACCAACTTATGCGAACAATTTTTTATCTTCATTGCATTTTTAACATCTAAGAGTAGCTTGCATCTGAAGGACTTAGAGACAATACTATCAGGACTAGGCCACTCATGACTCTGAAAACTTGGCAATGGAATTGCTTAAAAATATACAACTATCTACAAGCTCCTTCCAACTTCTTCCTCTATATTGCAACTTTCCAACATTAGAGTGAATCACAGCCAATATATCTGCAAGTGATTGTGCTGGCTCCCATTCACTTATGTTTGATGGATATATATCTGAAAGATGAAACACTTTTATTGATTTAAATCATAATCTCAAGAGCTTCAATAAGAAAACACCTATGATAGCAATAAAGTGCATACCTTTTGATATACTTACAGTTACATTTTTGATGATCATGAGGATTGACATCTTTTACTTTTAATTCAAACTGCATATAAACATGTACTAATACATCTGATATAGAGTGACCTCTAGGAGTTGTCTTAAACTCCAAAATTTTTGATTTCCATTAATATTTGTTGTCATCTTTGCTCTTTTCTTCTGTCAAAAATTGCCCTTTGATGATGGATGCAACAACACCCATGAATCCTTCGTATATTTTGTTGGTTTTCACTTATTAGCTTTATCTTTTTCATTGTGAAGAATCACATACTCAATTGTAGATCTTGGTCTCCTTACCATTGATGTTTCCAAAGCTTGGGCGCCAAAATTTCTCCAATATGATATTCAATTCATTTTTTCATATCAAATTTAACCTCATGAGAAAATCACAGTAACAACATTAGGTTACTGTGCATAGTGTAATTTTGTAACTATAACTAGCCTAGTTACCAAATTCCATTATACTAACTAGAACAATTAAACAAATTTAACTTGAGATATTGACGTCGGACAGATTAGCTTGTATTGGGCATGAAGAGCCAACCAATAGGATACATCCATGCTTCCCGGGCGTGACAATTTCAAAGTTTGCTAGAATATATTTATATTTTCCAATTTATTTGAGTTATGTTACATAGATTTGAAATGTGTGCATTTTGATTGGACCAAGTGGTGCTAAATAAGGTATCTTTATAATCGGGTTTTTTTTTAGATTTTTTTTTTTGGAATTTCTCTAATGCATCGAATTCTCTCATGCTTCTTAAGCATTTCACTATAGATGAATACATCTTCAAAACCAAAATAATGAAGAACAATGTGACTAGTTTCATCATATCTTGACAATTTGCACACATTCTCATGAAATTGCTCAAACACGATACATAATGAGTAAAGTAAGTTTGAACAACACTTGTTGTTCCTTTGACCTTACTGGAGTCTTCAATAACCTGAAAAAATAGATCCGAAGTGCCTTGTCCATTTGACTCCTCTTTGGTGCTCTTGACTAGTTTCAAATTGACACTTTCCTTTTGTGTAAGCTCATCTAGATAAACCTCTTGATCTTTCACTTGACATGCCGAAAATGTTAGTTTCATCAACATCAACAACATCAAGCTTATTCACATTCTCCTCTTCAAAGACAACATCCTTATAAATGTGAACTTTCTTTGACTCATAAATGTAAACCTATAAGCTTTACTTACTTTACTATAGCCAACAAAGATTCCCTTCAAGAATCCAAAAGATGAGCTGAGATAGCAAGTACTACCAAATATCTTCAAATGCTCCAAGCTTGGCTTCTTACCAAAAAGGACCTCAAATGAACTCTTACCATCCAAGTATTCATTTGAGTACCTATTGCAAACAAAGTTGGCACACATCAAAGGTTCACCCCAAAAAGACTTAGGAAGATTTGAATTCACCCTCATGACTTTAGCTCTTTCACAAAGATTGATCTTCTTCTCTTCCACACCATGTAGAACCTTCAAAGTTTGAAAGCTCCCTCTTGATCCCATGTGCCACACAAACCTCTTTGAACTTTGTTGATAGGTCTTCATTTGCCTTAACAATTTGTTAAATATGAAAATCAAGGTTTTCCAAAATTCACATTAAGGGGGAGTATTAGTCAAAGATAATCACTTGCTGTAAATACTTGTACGTACATTGTAATAAGTTGTCTGCAAAAATTCGACAGTCTAGGATCAAATAGAAATTTGATTATAAGGGTCAAAATATAATTTCGATCCACAAGTTAAAAATGCAAAACACGACCATTGAAGCCAAGGATCAAAATATAGAGTCGAAATAGATTCGATCTTCAGGGTCGAAATATAGACTACGGAACACTATAGCAAATTGCAATGCAACTTTATTTTTTCGGGGATCAGAGCCAATGCCATAACTGTAAATAGATGTAATTCATCAGTTACATTTGATTGATGATGATGATTTTGTTGTTGTAGCAAATAATGCAGTAAGGTAGGATCACAATTTGTTAAGATCAAAATATACCTAGACCACACATTTTACGAGTGTTCCAAAATGTGTGCTCCACATTAAGCCAAACTCAAACATCCCACGCGCCTCCAACATGAGAGGCTTCCATTTTCCCATAATAAACAAACAAAAATAAGATAGTGTTCATATAAATAGATTTTCTCATGATTTTTACGTAGTGGAAAGTCGGTTGTGACATTTGCTTTTCAGCTAAAGCATCGGTGAATAATCTGTTTTGTATTTTGAGAAACACTTATATGGCAGAATCATGCTTGTCTAAAAATATATATTATAGGCGCCTCATGTTGTCTAAGGTCCCCTGGGGCAAGGGCCTTTCCTTATATGTAATGGATTCTTTGTGCATATTTTGCTAATTTTTTGGGCTCCTTAAAAAGCATAATATGTCACTATTTTTTTTCAAAAATAATCTGACACCCATTTCAGCCTGCGCCTTAGGCGTCACCATGTGGCAGCGTCCGAGTGGCTAAAAGAATTCAAACTGCTCATTATGCTTTATAATGAGCATGTAAAAATTTTCAAAGTATACATTAAGCAATAAAAGGAGTCAGGGCAGAGGCCGTTCTGCCAGGTTGTGCTAAATTTTTTTTTGCTAAATTTTTTGAAAAGCAGAACAGGCCAGAATGGCCTGTGCCAGCCCTCCTTCCATAATAAGTAAATCCCGCCCTCCTTCCGGCATTTTGAGTATGATATCGGACGGTGAGCACTGGTGTCACTTCGGTCGAAGGTGCGGTTTCTCGCACCGTTTCGTTAAGCTTGGAGTGTCGTCTCGTCCAGAGGCTATCTCATAATTATAACCCTACTCCAACGATTGTAATGCTTCTCAGAAAAAACGCTAACAGTAGATTGATTGATCAGAAATTATAAAACAACCCCAGAATCTGCTTTTGTTTTTGCTGTTTGTCTTTTCAGATCAGTGATGCTAATTGGATTCGGGTTTTCTGATATGCAAATGCAACGGATTCACAATCCCTTCTAATGAGTCTCGAACCTGTTTGCATGCAGACTTAGTATTAATTTTTTATGCTAGATGCAGTTTTGTTTCAGATATCTCTTTGATAATTTAGACTGGTTGTGGCAGGTGAGGTTTGAGAGAGCTGTACACAGTATATATTCTGAAGGAAACTTGACGCCAACATATTGAGAGCAGGAAGTAGGATTTCGTTCAAAGCTGAAAGACATAATTTTCATTCAGTAAATTGCTGCGTCGCCTGTGGACGTTTGAGCAAGAAATCGAGCAATCCACAATATCGCTTTATTTGTGTGGCAAACGTTTGTGGATTGTGGATTCATAATTGATGAAGAGATTTTCGATTCGAGTAGACTCAGATTGGAGCCTGAGCTTGCGACTCCGGAGGCAGTAACATAACACTGCAAATTATCATCCAAGCAGATGCATACTCTATAAGGCGTGGGCTAGAGGTTTGGGTCCTCGTAATGTAGGCCTTGATCCTTGAGTGGAAACGCATATTAGTCTTTTAAGCCAATATTTGATGAGAGTCGGCTGCAGACAGTCATGTCTCCAGGGGAAAGGCCACATGGAAGAGAAACTGGCAAGTTATTCGACCATTGCAATATTGCGGAGCTTGTAAGATCTACAGCTGACTGCTTTCGCTGATATTCGAGTATTTGCTTGGCTGAATCGAAGCCGTCTGCTCACTGTATCTGAGAGTTGTTACACCAGACAGCTTTCTAGCAAGGTGACATGGATTTGCCTCTCAAGAGTCAGGAAAGCACAACTAGATCATCGCCGCCCATAAGGTCTCTCGCACCACATGCTGCCATTCTTGTGAGATCTTCTGCACTGCGCCGCGCTCCAAGAAGGGTACATGTCAATGCAGCGGTACTCACTGCTTCCACTAACAATTCGAAAGGTCGATACGGTAATGAAAGCAGGAAACGGCTGAAAACCAGACAATCGACCAGGAATTCTTGTCCGAGTTCACCTAGAGAAATCGTCGCAAATTTCTCTTCAGGACTATCCCCTAGAAATCTTGCATCCGCAAAAAATAAGGCAGAGGCGAGCACTATGCGTAAGCCTAAAAAATCAGGCAGTACGTCCCTCATCTCAAATTATCCCTCTTCATCGCAGTCTGAAGATAAGCTTCCAGCGAAGAATCCACTTGCGAGTACGCGTATGAGCGAAAATCAGGTCATTGCAAATTTCTCATCTCCCCACGTCGTATTTTGGTCTAGTTGTTGGACGCGTAAGCTTCAGCAGTCGTGCTTGAAAAGAATGATCAACCGCACACATAGACTATTACGTTCAAGTGGAACAAGGAAGCCTGAAATTTTAAATTCCATAATATTGGTTGGAATTCTTGCAAAAGCTGCGAGTGGTTAGATATTCAACAAATTCATGTCTCTTCGCAGGTGAAAGGTAGCAAATTGCTACTGGTGAAAGGTAGCAAATTGCTACTCACTATCAATGTTTTGGGAAGTGCTGGACCTTTGAGATTTTTTGTCGATGTAAAAGATCCAGTAAAGCACGTGATTGAGATGTCTCTAAAAACGTATGCTCACGAAGGGCGGTTGCCTGTTCTTGGCAGTGACTCTACATCGGTGGACCTATACTGTGTGGATAGTAATTTTGAACGTAAGTGCGCTATCAGTTTGGTTGCAGTGGATGCTTGTGACACTCTTGAACAATGGCATCATAATTAATAACAATTACTGGCAAGTTCAGAAACAACGCTTGAATTCACTAGAGATATTTCACGCTTAATATTTTCTTTATTATAGGTCAGATTAAGTTCTCTATTTCAGTAGCTCACGTAATTCTGTGGTCAATTGAACGTTTGTATAAGTAGCTTATAATATGAATATTGTTGCAGATTGCTTATCAATAATATCACTTGAAAATATATCATTGTGCTTGATGGGTATTTATTTGCAGCTCTGGATCCAAAGGTATCAATCGGGAGCCTTGGAACGAGACAGTTTATTCTCCATCAGAAAAAACATGATCGAGGAGCAGTGCTGCCCACGGCAGCAAAACATGGCCATTTTTCAATAATAGCATGGAAGTTTTGGTCACACCTTAGTTGCTCAAGTGGAGATATTACTGATTAGTATAGTGATATCTCTCTTGTATGTGTGTTTTTTCCTAACCACATTACTTGTACTATTGATTGTTTTGTACTATTGGGAATATAAGGACAAATGTATATGTATCAAAGACATTAGTTTTATTAATAAAAATATGCACAAATGTTTGTCAAAAAATTTGAAGTACTAAAACAAGGTGATCTATATATCACATATCATGAAAAGCTTATGAGTCCATAATATTCAAATTGCTGAAAAATACTACTTGAATAGGAGAAATATGGAAAGTTTAGAAGAATTTAAAAAACTAATTTTTTATGCTAAACTTACCTAGGTGTGTACATGTCACCTATCTTTTAGCAATCATCACACATCACAATAGCTCACCACTCCACAACAAAACTTAGAAGTAGATAAAAGGCATGGTAGCACGATCCTATTTTAAACATGAAAAAGGGTTTGTAATAACTATGTAAACTCAAATCTCAAAGGAGTTCTCTCTCTCTCTCTCTCTCTCTCTCTCTCTCTCTCTCTCTCTCTCTCTCTCTCTCTCTCTCTCTCTCTCTCTCTCTCTCTCTCTCTCTCTCTCTCTCTCTCTCTCTCTCTCTCTCTCTCTCTCTCTCTCTCTCACAATTTTCAAATCTTTTTTTGGAAGATAGAATAAAAAATGGGACGAGGGGAAAGTGAAACCCTCGAGCCTCGGGTCGTCATCGGACCTTAGAATAAGCCTCGTAACTTTGAACATTTTTTTAAGAGGCTTATAATAGGGGTTATAAGGAGGCTAGAGACATTTCAAAAATTCCAAAATCGCTCGGCTTTCTGAGATTTATAACAATATTGAGGGTTATAAGGAGGCTGGAGGCATTTCAAAATACTCTGCTAACCAAGGGTAAGGCTGATGAAAAATATGACATCTCGATATAAGCCTCGGAATGTTACAGAATGAAAATGGATGATATTTTTGAAACTTGGTGTTTATCAACACACCGAATTTCATATTCTATCAACATTACGGGCCATACAAGTGAAATCAGAAAATTATGCATCATAACAATACCATGATCACAATTTGTGTGTTCCGTACGAAAATGTCGTCCATGCATCCACAATGCATTGTATTTTTTTAATTGAATGAGAAAGAACAAAATGTGTTAAAGAAATAATAAATCTTTATTGATGACATCATGTTCTAATCTAAATCAAAGCCTAATATTTTTCAGCAAGCTAATACCGAGAGTAGTTCCGATGTCGTTGCATGTGCTCACATATTTCCAAATCCATGTCCCTTCCTATGGCCTTTTTGTGAATGGAGAGCGAAGAAATAATGCGAGGTAGGAGCGCGTACTTGCCCTCTCTTTTCCTTTTTTCTCCCTTCTTGTTTCCTTTTGCTCTCCCTTCTTGCTTGCTTTCCTCTTAGTGCTCTTGCACTTGCTACTCTTTAGCTTGTTCCTCTTCTTCCTCCTCTTGCACTTTCTCATCTTCTTCCTCCTCTTGTTGCAATCAAATGGTAAGGAGTAATGCTTTCATGATCAACATTTCTCTTTTTTAGTTTATCATCAATCTATTCTTAGCTTCTAACGAATGCCATTGTGTTGTCATGTTTGTGTAAGTGGCAAAAAAGAAGAGCAATGACAACAAAATGGAGCTCTCATTGACAAGGACTTTTTAAATTGTTTTGGACTATTTTCTACATATGGTACCAAAAGAGCCATATGTGAAAAACAATAAAAAATCACTAATTGTTGAAGTGGGATTTTCTCGAGTTCGAATCTCATTTCAATACAACTATAAGCCAAATTAGACAAATTTGATCAACGAGTGACCACAATTTAGTTTCTAAAATTTATTGATGAACTTTTCCAATAGCTATGAGCACCCAATATAATTGTAAATTCAAACTAAATTTGGTTCTTGAGTATCATATACATTGAACTTATAATTCAGATGAAGTTAGCATTCCAATTGTTAGATTAAGGGGGTTGTGGTGGATGTTTTTTGGAAATCAGATGTAATCATGTCTAAAATTAGTGTTCATCCGAATAACATACACAACTTTTCATATGTTTAAAATATTAAACATTGATATTTAAAAGAAACATATACATCACTAAATCATATACTACTAAATTCAAGCTGTATTATAAGAAACTCTCATAGAAATGTAATCACAATGTGTCATTTGCCACTAAAAGTGGTTCATATATATAAATAATGGTCTTGGGCCAAGCCCTACATTAGTCAAGAGACTATAATTACAAAAGATCCACAACTTTGGAGCAATTTTAGACAATCTAGAAGTTTAACCTTTTAGACAAGTAAACTATTTTGATTCTAAAGGTTGAGAATTTTTAACTATTTCCAACCTTTAGAATTTCTAAAAGTCGTTAAACTTTCTACATCATGATTATTCACGGTCTCACAATACACATGCCATGGAATAGGATTTACTTATAGGGTGACATGCCCACACCCTAGCATACAAAAAAGTCGGCTTTCTACAAAATTGCCAAGCTGGATTTACAACTGAATTTACAAAAGGAATTATATTTTAAACACGTCTTTTGAAGCCAAATTTGGACTTGTTGTAGATTCGGAATCTTCCAACACTCACTAATACATTACAAGTCCAATAATTATGGCGACAAAGATTGTAACTAGGACTCTACAACTACAATCATGAACTCTACTCATCAATATCAGCTACACATTCATCGGATAATTTGGACCTGTATTCTTTGATGTGTGCCAGGGATATTTCCGGAATAGATATTGATTTTTCCACAATATAGCCATTTTTTTTTTGTGCTTTAATTGTTGTCTTGGATTTCCATGCATGAACAACCGTATCTACATCCATATATTGTGGTCCATCGTTGTTCGAAGTCCATTCTTTTGATGGGGCAAGGGAGATAGAAGAACGCGAACGGAGAAGAGAGCAAGAATATTGCGGAATAGCTCTCCCGTTACAATCAGTTGCTAAATGCAAAAATAGTCTAATAGAAAGCTTATGCTAAATATAACTAGAAACGAAGGCCAGCCTCATAGACTCTTATACATCTAAGTTAAAGTTCAATGTTCTAGAATGCTTTGAACATTTATGTTAGTCTTTGAACTTCATCTACCAATAGAATATGGATGTAACTGGCAAGGTATATGTGACATCATTACAATGTTTCTTATGTTGGTGACTCTAATACTTTTATTTGGAGATTATGTAATGATAAATGAAACTAGAATAGGCAACCTAGAGAGATCACTTAATGAGAAATTCCTTAGTTCCTAGAGACTAGATACATACCATTGAATTTTTTTAAAATGACGATGCTACAATAATACTAAGGATTCACAAAACCATGAATATTATTGACAACCTTTGAAATTAAACTACAAGAAGAAGCATTCATATATATTATTTTGATCAAGATACAACAATATTAAAATTTTGATATGCAGATTCAACATACTGGAGAATTAATGAAAAAAATGTTTCATGACGAGTTATTTGATGTTTTGTACCTTATAGAAATGTTTCTTTGTCCAACTTTCGTCTTTGGTTTGTCCTTCATTGAACTTCTAAATGTGACATACAAAGGAGAAGTGCATTGTAGTAACATGGATATGAATACTTTAATTTATATCATAATGCACTAGGAGTAATGGTCACACATGAGCTTTGACATGACAAGCTTGTTGAGGGTTTTGGCAACATACACAAACACATCCCTATATGTACGCACCAACAGATATGCCATTAGTGAGCCATTTGCCAAGAGGGTTTCCATAACCTCTCAAGGTGAACTTGTCTATACCAATGAAGGGCTGAACCCATGTTATCACCAGTAAACCTCCTAATACTTGAAATGCTGTTTTTGAAGATCAAGCGACCTCTATGTAAGAAGAGAAGTTTTCTACAAGCATTGAAATCAAGAGGACCTAAGAATTAAAAAGTTCTTATCACTTACCTCAAAACAAGAAACAAGCTTCAATGAGCATGTAACCAACAAACATCATTTAACAAAGTTGATGATGTCAAAAGAATATTCATTGACTCATGACTACCAAATAAGAAGCCTATTTACTTAGATAATAGTCTTCAAAAACCATTTGCCATTATAGCTTTCAAGAATCAAAAGGCTGAAAAGTTGGAAATGCCACATCAAACTATGGTTGGCAACTATACCACGAACTCTCTCGAGGAGAAAATAGCTCGGTTTGAGATGTTCTTGAAAGAAGTTCACATGCTATCATTCATGCAGGTGAACAACCAAGTGTTTCCCTTCTCTCTCTTATAGCCAACTTTCAAGCAAAACTCTTTTTCAATGATTGTATATAAAACTTTGGTCACTCCATTGTTTTCGCTTATGGGATAATTAGTAATTTTTGCCACATGACAAATTTTCACAGCTTCTACTCTGGGAACTTTCAAGGCAGTTAAGTAACCTTATTTTGAATGTCTCTTGTCCATGTCCATAAACATGTTTTGATTGCTACAATAGTACATTGCAACAATAACTTGTGAAACTATGACTTTGTATGAATTGAATATTGGTCTATTGAATGAGAGATGAATATACTAAAAGAAAGAAAAGGATAAACTTCTCCTCTGATCATATTTGGACAACCAGTATCATGTTCAAATTGAGTCGTAATGTTTAAGTAGTCAGTTTTTGATAGTGTCTGTCTTAATATCCAAATACTCAAGCGGCTAAATCCAAACACAGTTAGTATCCACTTGTGGTTGTTTTTTTTGCCTAGAAACAACATGACTCTGGGGTTATTGACAAAATACACATTGTCTATGCAATAGAAAGTATATTTAAAAATTCGCATATTGTATAACTCACCAAATTTTGTAAGTCTCTTGATAAATTGCATTTCATAGTAAGTCAGATACCAGTTACACCACATAGGGGAACATGAAAAACCCATAGGTATTCCGCGTTCTCGTTGTGAAAGATTTCAACTAGTTTTAGTCAAGATTGGTCATAGTTTGATAAATTGCCTATTGCCAAATACACAATTGAGGCCAATTTTCATATTAGACTTAGAGTTTGACTTTTCAAAGTTATATTAGTCTAAAATCATTTGAATAAACACTTTTGAAAAGCGTGGGAAACTATAGAACACGAGTTTTGGAGAGATTCAATTTGAGTAGTAGATACATTGAATCTAGTCACAAAAATAGTAGGGTTTTCATACTATATATTGTACGCAATCGGATCATTTTTGGACAAACATACAATATTCAAAGAATTTATCTTGATCTACATATGCATATTGGTCAAATCATTCACCAATATATTACATATGTGATTAACAAAAATCAATATTGTTATTATATCACCTCGCTACAAACACTATTTTATCACATGCAAACTATGATTAGTTATTTTTCTCAAATTGTTTGGATAAATATACGAAATTCAAAAAACCTTAACGGATCTACATATGCATATTGGTCAGATCATTCGCCTATATATTACATACATGATTAACAAAAAACCAATATAGTTATTATATCACTTTCTACAAACACTATTTTTATCAAATTGTACATTTTCATGCTTTCATTTCTTGTATATTGCAATTGCCAAAAAAAATTCATAAAATGCGTGTGACATGCCATGTAACACGCCACAATTTTCTTGTTTTTTTTATAAGTTTTGTGTTAGGTTTAAAAAAAAGGTTTTTGCAAGCATTGGTTCCCATTAGAAGGCTATCGCCACAAATGCTCGACAAGAAATAACTATTCAAGCTAAACCTACCACCAAAGTAATGTGGCTGCACATGGTCCTTATCATAGATATGCTTAGACTTTACATCTATAGGGAGGTGACTTCTTTAGCCTTGAAATCACTTTTCAAATTTTTACAAAGGAAATGGTGGTGCCTCACAGAACGTAATCTGTGGGGCAAATTTTTTTATGACAAATTTTCTTTACAGGCACCTTTCGCGTATGCGGAAGGTGCGTGTAAAAAAAAAATTACCAAAAAAAACAGAAAAAAAAAATGTGAGAAATGAATTCACACAGTTCCGCTAAAGGAAGGATGTTGCGCTCTCGGGAAGAGAAAATGAATTCACACGGCGGAAGGGCCGGGCGGGGAGGGATGCTGCACCCTTGGGCCTCCGCCCTCGAGCGCATCACCTTCTTGGGCGGAAGGGCCTCGGAACCGGCCATTCCCTCCCCCTTTGTATTATGGAAGGAGCCGGGCAAAGGCCAGTCTGCTCAGTAAGGATTTCCAGAATTTTTTTAGGCGAGGCCCGAAGGGGCCGAGCCTAAATTTTTTTGGAAATCCGAACTGGACAGAATGGCCTTTGCTTGTGTAATGGATTTTTGGATCCTTTTTAAACCAATCCTTTGCTGCCACGTGGCAGGCGCAAGCAGAATCAACACTAAATTTTTTTGAGACCAATCCGATGCTGCCACGTGGTAGACGCAGGCAAAATCTGCACTAAATTTAAAAAAAAAAAACAGGTGACTATTCTGCTTTTTAATCTGTTCAAAAATGGGCAGAATAGTCACCAAAAATCCATTACGTATAGCTAAAAGATTGTACTCTATATTTTCTGAAAATATAATAACTACTTATTGTTTTGTAAAAGTAGAAAAAAGAAAAAAAAGAAGTGATGCTGAGAGGCTGAGCTCTACTCGAAAAGGAGTGAAAGATGGCTTCGCACAAAACAACTATAATTGCTAGCTGAACTAGGATCTACTCGTCTGATGATAAAGGACGAAGAGAGCAATGCACTTCGTTGAAAACTCGAAGTGCTAATAATTTATGAAACAACATGCCATGCTCCTCTTATTTCTATCTCCTCCTCCCATGCCTTCGCTTGCCTTGCTTATGGGACATATCTAAGGAAGCGGATGGTGGACACGAACACGCGTCCGCGTCCGAACGTGGACGCGCTAGGGGTGCGTCCGCGTCCGGACGAGTCCGATTTTTTTTTTGATTTTTAAAAAAAAAATTAGACTTGAAAAAAAAATATGAGTCCAGGGGTGCATCCGGAACCCGGACCAGTCAGGTTTTTTTTTTTTTTTTTTTTTTTTTTTTTAAATTTCGATTATTTATAGAAAAAAAATGGACGCGTCAGACCCGCGTCCGGGGGTTGGACGCGTCCGGGTCCGAACGCCGGACGCGGACGCGGGCATTCCGGCCCGGACCCTCATGTCTGGTCCGACTCCGACATATATATATATTCCTTCTTCCATACACATATTATTCATGCCAGGTTGATATGGCACTTGCCTTTGTTGTGCACATAATAATATCAGCAGCAATTAAAAAGCTTGGAGCAACGTACAATTCTACTTTGCTCAATGATGTATGCATCTGGGTAATCTCATCTTTTCCTTTGCAGCTCTTCTAATTTATTCCATTCATTTCAATTTTCAACCCTAAACACCCAATTTGAATAAGGATAGCCGGGTGAAAGGGAAGAATTTAGCACTGTGATAGACTTTTGCCAATGCCACAAAGGGATTGTTGGTGGAAAATCCAAACGTATTGATCATTATACAGATAAAATCCACTTAGCAAAAATTGATCCAAATGTAGTGAGGTTTTAAAAAAGGAGACCAAAAGAGAGTAAATGTCATATCAAGGAAAAACAACCCTCACTCACTCTTGGATATGTGGAAATGAACGAAAGTGATGAAGAAAAAACACATTGAGAAAGAAATACCTATCCTTGCTTTTGCTACAGAATAAGGCCCCAAATAAATTAGTCATTGAAAAGAAATCAGTCTCTTATCTGTTAAAATATCTCTTGAACATCAGCATCTCACAATAAGGACTCCACATATCAAACTGAAGAGATGTTGACACACGCTTCAAACACAATACATGCAAGCAAAGAAGTTATTTGGCTCAGAAAGATTCCTTTCAGATATCCATCCCCAGGGTTTCATCCTGCTGTCCCCAATCTCACTCCCATTGGCCGGACAAGTGCACCCCGAGTTTGTAAGATCAACAGAAAAGGTACAAGTAGCAGGAACTCACCCTCACCCAGTGAAGGATCGGCCGAGCAAAGCCAGGCAGACCTGTTCATTACCAAGATACCTGGTGGTTATAGTGCTAAAAAATGCGAGTGCATCTTATAAGGATTCCATACTCCAAGGATGCCACAACAATGAGGCGAATGAATGTGAGAGATAACAGACATTAGGCAACAAATACATTACACTCGCGTAAAACAGCAAGTTATAACCTTGGCTGGCTACAGGAGGCTGTGCAAGAGCAAGGCAAGCAGCAGACGCCCATAAACAGAGAACCCAACAAAACCCAGGGACTTGTTGAGGGGCGAGCTCTGCTTGGAAAGAAAGGATCTATCTACGGATTGATTGAAGGTGCAAGTAAGAAAACTGACAAAAGAACATCATAAAGATGAACGAGATGAAGAGAAAATCGTAGGAAGGTTCTACCTTTGCTGCTGCATACCATTTAGCTGCATCCCTGTACAGGATTGATTGAGCTTGCTTAAATAAAAACATACCACGGTATTGATCATAGGATCTGTGTCCATGAGCACAATAGCATAGCATACTATTAATACATGGCTGGCTTCATCCATCCTGCTACGTCTGCACCTGCAAAGCTGTGCTTATTATTTATTATTCTGCTCCCCCGCGACTGACTGGCTGATTGATTGATTGCTTAACAAGTACAAAGAAAAATAATGAAACAATCTTGTTTGTTTGGTTGCTGTGATTGACGATTGACGGATCAATTTGTTGCTTATTGGATTTGAATTTTGGATTTTGATCAATTGATTGGTAAAAGGGGAGAAGGGGGAGGGGGCCGCGCGAACGCGAGCCCCCGCTACCACAAATTATGACGTGCACTCTCCCCGTAGGGAGATGCTAGGGCGCGCCCGGGCCGGAGTGCAATGGCGCAGACAGCCCTAGGCCATCGGCCTTCTGGATCACCGATTGACCCCACCCAGGTAAGTATAAAGCGCCTCGCCCTGCCCCTCATATTTCTATCTCCTCCTCCCATGCTTTCGTTTGCCTTTGCTTATGGGACAAATATTTTTCTTCGTTTTTTGATTTTCAACCTACATATATTTTGGAAATTGGTCAATGATGGGTTCTTGGAGTCCATCAACATGTTGTTGTTGCAATTCTTACTCCATTCAATTCAACCCATCTTCTAATCTAGAGAGTGATAATGTACTATACAACTTATTGATGGCCGGGCACATGTTATTTTGCCCGAAGAGGACTGTAAAAAACTATAGGCGAGGCCGAGGCCGCCCAATGGGTTCCATAACATAATAACATTACATATGGCTTAATAACAACATGACAATTATGAAATGAGATAGGCATCTAGATCTTCCAATGACCATTATAGAAGCAAAATTGGTACATGAAAAAATATGAAACAGGTGCATGGATTTTTCAATGACCATTACAAAAGCACTTTTACGTAGCCTGCCCAATCACCTCTCCTATGATGCCCACAACAAAATAATATGTTATGCTCATGAAGTGTAGTCAATTACTTTACTATTATCACTTCTGCAAAGGCTTGATTTGTTGTTTGCAACTCATGAAGCTATCAGTGTATATTCACAATATCCCCTTAACATCATACCACCATAGCCTCAAATGACCCTACCTAAGCTACATTAACCATGGACGTTGCATGTTATTTATTGATTGTAGCCTATTAAAGTTTACCATTGAGAGTGCTTAGAGCTTGAAAAAGTGCCAACGTGCAAAGATAGACAAACTCCCAATTTTAGTGGTAGTGATTTTTCTCCTCTTTGTTGTTGTTGTTGTGAAGTGGTGATTCATGTTAAACACTTGGTATACAAAACAAAAGTTTAAATTTAAAGGAAATTAAATCTTTGGGTATCTAGTATCTACCACAATTGGAGCTTTTTCTTGTGTAGTTCAAATCTTATGTGAATCTAAATTTTCCAGCAAGAGTACTTTCATTTTAGGGATCATTAATGATGGAATTGTCTTTTGAAGTTGTCCCTGAAGTTAGAGCCAAGAATTCCATGAATTGGGCTTGTAGAAGGTCAAAAAAGACCAAAAAATAGCTTATTTTTGTGATTTTTGAGAGATGGATTGATCCCAATCCATAAGGAGATCATTCTGGAAAATTTTACAACATGATTAGTATTTCTTTTTACCTTCCCAAAAAGCTATTAGACCTGTAAATTGATGGTCGGTGGCTTATGCTTCATCTCCATCAAGTTTGAAGCTATTTTGGCTTCTACAAACCAAGAAATCTTCGTTCTCAGCCTATACTACTTCTTAGGATCTGTATGAATGCTTCACGGAAGTCTAATAGACCATTTAAGACTGTTGGTAGCATCACTTTTGGGCTTGGGGAGGTGTTTGCATGTTTTTGCATGATATGGCCTTGAGGAAGTGCGCCTCTACTACAGATTTTCAGACGTTTTGTTCTCACACGTGTGAAGCCTAGGTGGCAAGCATCTCAGTCACTTGGTCTCCCTCCGTACTGTGCTTTACAGCGCCTAATTTGGTGCACTGTAGCCAAAGTTATGGTCGTTTGAAATTTTGGCAATTTTGTGAGCAAAATTGGCAAAATCCGTAATTATTCTAATTGCATGCTAGTTTTTTCCCTGATTTGTGGGACTGTGCTTGCATAGATTGATTGCATGTGGATTCGGAGAGTGTTTCTGACATGCATGAGGGATTTACAGTCGATTTGAGTGGTCATACGCATGTGCTTTGATGGTTAGGGTCACAAATCAGGGATATTGGTTGACAAATTCCATAAAATTGAAGTTTACGTAAAAAATTCCATTATGATGTTTACTGACTGATGTAGTGTGCTTCACATGTCTGTCTGACATTGGTTTGCTGACATTAAGAATCGAACAATATTTCAGTTTTTCGATTTTGATTGTCTTTTGTACTAACAGTATTTTTGTCAGAATTTTTTGAATTACGTAAAATGAACCAATAATCGAGTTTTTCCGAAAAATCAAAATTTTGGCCTTTTTTTCGTTATCTATGGAATGAGTTTAGATTAGTGAATTGACTACACTGAGTTTTTTCAATTAGAAATAGTCACAATGTTTTCACTAGAGCTAAATTATTTCCCGGTTATAGATAATTTAAAATTGACAAAAGGAATAAAAAAAAAACCATTGTACTCGGATACATGGAATTTGTTGACAGTTTTTAATGTGTGACATTTTAACTTTTGGAGTAAAGTACTCCCAGGTTGAAAGTTAAAATTGAATTTTTTTCCTTTTCTGTTGAATTTCAAGTTTGGTTAAAATTTGAAATCGGTTCCTTGTCTGATATATTTCTAATTGATACTAATAATTAGAAATGGGTCAAGTGAACGTTTGTGCAAGATACTCGTCAAAATTGAATTCAAAACTGTCAAACAATATGAAATGGCCAGATAGAATGAGTGGTGACAAAACTCTTTATCCGGGCAATGAAATCTTGTTGGATATAGTTTAAGAGTTACTGAAATCCTACTAGTAGGCTTTCCATTTATGTAATTTCATATTCTAAGGTTTTAATAGTTTTTGTTAATAATGACTTAGTAATGCCAAACCGGTCAATAAAAAGAAAAAACAATCCAATTTTATTGGAAATATTATAATTGATAGGAACTTATCAAAAGTAAAAAACTGATTTTATTTCCTGGTTAAATCCTATGGTGAATTGTATGCAAAAGATCAGACTAGTACTGTTTTTCATACTAGTGGATGATTTTTGTTTATCATATAGGATGGAAATGAAATTGTTTTAGACTTTTTTCTACAATAATTCACTTTCTACATTTACTAATGTCTTTACATTTCTTAGTACCTTAGCTGAAATAGATTTTCAAGAGACTGAAAATCCTAAGGGGGGAAGAAGAGTGGACATCAGAGGTAGTAAGTGTGATCGGGAAATGTATTTCACAGTTAAGATTTTGGAAATCCCTGGAAATAATTGCTTAATATTGGATATTAATTTCATGGATTGATTTCATTTAGTTAAATTCATAATTGATATCTTTGTAACCAATTGAGTTTTCCACAGTTTTGGATGTCAATTGTGATGTTAGAAGTGGGATCTAATACATGGATTACATTGGATCTATTAGTTGACAAAAGCTTGTCCCTAGAGTTGAGGCTCTTGGATCAGTAGGGATTTGAAGCTTATCACTAACCTGGAAGGATCGGAATGTAAGGTTGAACCATGTTAATTCTTCTGTTTAAATCACAGGGTTTAGTATGGATCTGTTATATCCATCTGAAGGGCATGCCAGTCATCCAAATGAATGGATTTTCCAGTTTTTGAGAACAAGAGATAATATCCTATATGGACTATAGGGGGACAACTAGATGATCAGTGGATCTCTAGAATATCAGATAAGACGGTTAAGGATTTTCTGGAAGAAAGCGCTGGTGGTATGGGACATCAGTAATTTTGGAAAGGAAATTCTAGGACTATAAAGATCTGATTAGCAATGGAGTATTTTAGAACCTAGTCGCGATATGGGAGAAAGAAGACCATTAATTAACTATTGGGGTATTTTGGAAAATTTTGAGGTTTAATACGGATCCTAATAAGGTGCCTCTTAATATATAAAATTAAAAACCCTTAAATCTATTTCTTAATTAATCCTTTATTCCTTAGTAATTTTTCGAATATTAGACATCAGACTGGTTTATATGATTCTTTCCAGCATGAAGTTATTTTTCTGAAAGGCTATAATATCATATGAATTACTACTTGTGTGAATAGACTTGGAATTCAGATAAATTCTAAGATCAAAGTGTTTCAATTTCTTAAACCTAGAATATCTCTGTTGCATAAATAGATTTCATTGCAATGACAAATACTATCACTCGGGTTGAAAATATTTGAAGGAAGAGTTTTAATTGTAATAGATTGGATCCTTTTCTAAGGAAGACACTTATTACTGACTTTTCTTTAATTTAGGTATTTTCATATATCATCTTTCCAGTTAACTTTTATAGAAATTGATAATTTTCTTAAAAGGAGGGATAAAGTGATGGGATAAAATCCTATCTAGAGATTTGTTGGTTGCATAGTTTCGGAAGAGAACCAGCTATGGTATAGAAATGAGATTGTTCTGAAAGTAATTTTGGATAGATTCAGAGTAAGATACCTAATTGGAACTTTTCAAATAAGAGAAATTCTCTAGGGATTGTGTGGAACAATCTTGGACTAGAACTAGTTTGAAATCTGAATATTATCTATAAGTAGTACAGAGAAAGGTCAAAAGTTACTATTTTCATTTTAATTGGAATATGAGTAAGTTTGATCAGAAGTTAAGTTTGGAATGTATTAGATCAACCTAATCTTAGCGGAGTACTAGGATCTGGGAAGGGTTGATTGAGTGAAAGAAATTATGTTATTAGAGGTAAGTTGGATTGGAAAATTGCTGAGAGTGAATGTTATTCGTCTCAGAGATTTCTCGGATATGTTATTTACTCATGAGAAACAAAAATTATTTTATAGCTAAGTTACAAGATTCTCAGTGAGATATGTAAGTAGCATATATGGATTTTGGAGGAATATGATAGATATGAATGTGTTTATGTACTAGGTCATAATGAGATTATTCACATATGTGCATGATTAATCTTGTATGGATCTACTATGTATTCCTAGTTACTAGGTGTAGGTGGCTCTAATCTTTGATACCACTCTTTTGGAAATGACCACAAGGAGTCTAGGCCGCTGCGGAAGAAGGTCATCGTCCCAAACAGAGGAAAAACAATAGATAGACAGTAAAAATTGATAAAATAAAAGGATTTGGATTACTTAGAGAACAGAATGATAGAGCAGTTCTGATATGTGTTGATAATGAATATCAATGTAGGTGTCGTAGACAACCATAAAGAATTGCTAATAGATTAGGCGTCTATGATAGCCATGCAATTATGCGTGAGTATCCTTACCATTCTACTATAGGATCTCTTATGTACGGTACCAGGCCAGACATAGCTTTTGCAGTCAACTCTCTCAGTCAGTTTATGACTAATCATTAACACATTAGAAGGCTTTTATTCAGAGTCATGAGATATCTTCGAGCTGCTATGGATTTTTGCATTTGTTATGGAGCAGTTGGCAATGACAAACTCAATTTACTCAGTGGTTACACAGATGCAAGTTGGGCAGGAGATGTAGACACTCGTAAATCCACTTTCGGATTTACATTCTTCCTCAACAATGGTCCAATTTCTTGGAACAGTTGCAAGCAATCTTCAATAGCTCTATCTTCCATTGAATCAGAGTATATCGCAGCCTCTCAAGCTACAAATGAAGCAATTTGATTGAGAAACTTTCTCTCAGATATCGGTCTGAATCAATATGCTTCGACGACATTATTTTGTGATAATCAAAGTGCCATCGCTTTATCAGCCAATCCTAGATTTCATTCTAGGAGTAAGCACCTTGAATTGAAGTATCATTTCATCAGAAGCAAAGTTCTCAACGAAGAGGTCAGATTGTACTACTGTAGAACGCAAGATATGACAACAAATATTTTTACCAAAGCATTAAGTTTGGATACACACAGAAGATTCTATGTAGAACTAAGTTTGAAGGTCAAGGCATTTAGGGATTCAGATTAAGGGGGAGTGTTGGATTATTCTCTTTCTTACTAATCGACTAATCGGTTTTAATCTTCATCCATTGTTAATCCAATTCTGCGGATTTTTCTGTGTCTTTACACACTCTGCAGAATTACAAGTGTTTTTACACAATTTGTAGAAATACAAGGAGTTTGACAACAGTGTCGCATTTTTCGTCTGTCAAGAATTACGAGTAAAATTACAACGTTGCATTTTAGCGAAACTGTTGCCTGTCAGGAATCTCGTGTAAAAATGCAGTGTCACCTTTTTTGCATTTTTCACTTGACAAGAATTGCGAGTAATTATGCAGAGTCACATGTTTTGCATTTTTCTAAGTGCCTCAAATGTTAAGGAAATGAATCTGACAAACTGTGGGCCTACCCTAATATGAAGGAAATGCATTTTTAGGGCATTGTCGAGTTTTTCGCAAAAAGCCGACACTGTCGCATTTTTGTGACAGTGTCGCTTGTGGCCGTTTTGGTTCATTTCTGCATAGTGACAGTTCTAGTTCATTTATGCAGACAGACTGTTTACGGCCAATTTCCACCGCTTATCAACAATCAATGACAAGGAATCGGATGAATGCTAGCGGACACCAGCCAACTGGCAATCGCAATTGACAACCTAATTGTTTAGTATGTATATAGCTATTCATATTCATACATTTTATCATCATCAAATGATCAAGGAGATCAAGTTCAGCAAGTATTGTAGTTAGCTCTCTATCAAGATTTCAAGCTTGAACTCTCTTGAGCATTCTAGCTCAGTCTTTTAGAGATTTATTTTAGAGTTGCTATTGCGCTATTGCTTATTAGCAAAACTGTCTATTATTAGACTTATTCTCAGTTTCTTAGAGACAACTTAGAGTGCGCAATTTCTATCCGCTATTGTCTTGTGCTCATTAGCATCTGATTTTGTTATCCGAATCGATACTATCTTCTTATTGCGTTCAGTATATGTCAGAATGCATGCATCTTCGTATTGTTTTTGTAACTGATAGAAATTGTCTGAGAATTCAATATTTCATGTTTGGCTACGTAATCACTTAGTATCTAGCGATTTCAAAGTTAGTTGCTAAAGATTGGACGTGATTTCCATCACTACTGCTTTGTTCAATTTTTGATAGGCATAGTCATGCACTTGAAATATGAAGTTTCAGCTGATATTATTTATCTTTTGACAAGTTGTTCGATCCTATCGAGTCAAAGATATTCACTAGCCGAGATGTCATCTTCATCGAAGATCAGTTTCAAGACCTCAAAGGAAAATGCATTCCCCATGTAGCCGACCTGTCATATTCTCCTGACATATTGAACTTTCCAGTTCCTCAGTTGACTATTCCCATTGAAGGTCCAAGCTTTTCTACTTTTGATGAACAACAAATCAACAGTGAATCAGAAGATGATGATGTTGCATTCAGCAACTACAGTATGATGGAAATGATCGACTTCCTCTATTACCCAGAAGATCTTCAAGAGTAAGCAGACCACCTGTGAGGTATATAAACGAGTCTGCAGTCTACCTTGTTCAAGAACCGACATCTGTCAGCCTGATTTAGATCTCTGGAAAGAAGCTATGGATAAAGAGTATTTATCTCTTATCAAGAACCAGACATGGACAATTGTCGAATTACCTGCTAGCAGAAACGTAGCTGATTGCAAATGGATTTCCAAAGTCAAGTACAATGCAGATGGAAGCATCAACAAGAGAAAGGCACGACTTGTCGCCGGAGGATTTTCTCAGGTATACAACATCGATTACATTGAGACCTCCAGTACAATAGTCAAGCATTCTTCTATTCAACTTTTGTTATCATTTGCCGCTGCAGCAAATTTGGAAATACATCAAATGGATGTACAAACAACATATCTCAATAGAGTTATCGAAGAAGACATTTACATGGTGCAACCCAAAGGTTATATTATCGAGGGTAAACACAATAAGTTCAAAGGTGCCCTAATATGCTCAGATCCCAGCTTGAAATGTATAAATACATGATGGGACCTCCGTCAAATTATCAAGAAAAATTGAGTTTTTCCACTTCTATCATCATTGTCTTTTGGTGGTGAGTTCTAGCTATTGGATGTGAGTGTTATTATGCATTAATTGCTTGGTTTGGAAGGTATTGAACCTGTTTACAGTCTGAGAAGTTTTTTGTACTTTACTTTGGTTCATTTGATCAAATCTATGTGTCTAATGTGGAGCTAAATGCCAAATTTGGTAGTTTTGGTAACTAGTCTTGATTCTAGCTCATATTTTGACTAAGCTAGATCCATCCAAAGAGTTCAAGATGGTAGATCACGGGCTTTTGCACTTCATTTTGGGTATGGAAGTACTTAGATCTTTAGATTATGTCTTCATTTGTCAATCTAAGTATGCCATTTCATTACTCAATAAATTTAACATGCATGGATGCAAGCATGTAGAGACTCCTATGGAGCATGATGTAAAAGTAACCAATAAAGAGGATGAAAGATCCTTCAAGGACATCACTCTTTATAGGCAACTTATTGACTCCTTAATGTGGATAACCATAACAAGACCTGATCTTTGCTATAGTGTTTGCAAGCTTAGTCAAAATATGCAAGATCCATTAGTTATCCTTTGGAAATGTGCCAAAAGAATATTGAGATACATCTCGGGCACACTAGATTTTGGGATCCTTTATAGAGGTGAATCCATTAACTTGCATGCTTTTAGTGATTCAGATTTTGCAAGGGAAAAGAAGGATAGAAAGTCAACAAGTGCCTTTGCAACTTTCATTGGAGAAGGTGTGGTTTCTTCGCTATCAAAGAACCAAGAAACAATATCTCTTTCGTCAACTGAGGCCGAGTACAAGGCTCTAACAACCACAACCAAGGAAGTTCTATGGATCAAGAGCTTGCTTGAGGAGCTCAAGGTGATCAAATCAGGTGTCATTCCACTCATCTACAATGAAAAACAACATCTCAGTCAAACACTTAGCATCCAATCCAATCTACCATGCAAGGAGCAAACACATAGAGATTGCTCACCACTTTGTAAGAGAAAAGGTCCAAGCTAAGGAGGTCTCATTGGAGCATGTTTCAAGTGAAGAATGCATAGCCGATATATTGACAAAGCCGCTTCAAAAGAATGTTTTTTTTTAAGCTTAGATCAGCCCTTGGCTTAATTAGTAAAGCTATGTTATCATCTAGCTAGATTGTGAGGATCACAATTCTCGCTTGACTAATTTTGGTCACATGCTGTTAACAACTGTGCTAACACAGAGAAAATAAAAAAATAATAAAACTCTGTGGCATGTGTTTTGTAAGACCACGTATGAGTATCTGTCAATAAACTTCAAGCCATGGCATGTGTTTTGTAAGTCCATGAGTAGAAGCTTAAATAATAATAAAATAGCTTAAACTTAGAGCTAGAACTTAGACTTAGGAAACTTAAGATTAGAAATATTTCATCTTAAGTTGTCCTAAGTTAAGAAAATTGAAGTTCTAAATCCTAAGTTAGAAGTGGACAAATCTCTACATCCCTATACTACACCCGTAAGTAGATCTAGCCACCGCACTCACTAGAAATACTTTCAACATTGGTGCCATTGTCGCTTTTTAAGTATTTTTCTACCTAGCTTCTTCTCCTTTCTTTCTTTTATTTCTTGCTTCCGGGTTGTATGTTTGCTTGTGTGCTTATCTCTATCTACCAACAAAAAGCACGCGTCGTCTCTCCAGGTCCTACACGAGCTGCGGAGCAACTTCTCAAACCGAGGGGAAGCAACAAAAAAGTCAACTTGGGCATTTTCTTCAAAAGAAGTGACCTAAGTGACATTTTTCACAACTAAACAGGTATATCAGAATTTGCCAATCTGTCTGCAGCCCTAACAGACCCTGATCTTTCATTTTATCACCTCCACGAATTTTGACCACAGTCAGATTTTGAGAAAACAACCTGTTATACCTTCAAAATCCCTTATTTCTCATCAAAATCTTTGTCTTAGAATTCACCGACTTCACTGGGGCTAGATCTCATTAAGATCAGTCCTTCAGCAGCTCCGCAAATTCTATCTCATAGATTTTACCCGTTTACTGACTGAACATCACATCTTTCTCTATATTCCCTATCTGCCAGTCAAACCTCTCTGTTAGAATTCGCCATCAAGCCTAAGAATTCACCCTCACAGAGCATGATTTTCCTATACTATCCGCAAATTGTGAATCGCCAAATTTTTTCAAAAAGTCTAAAAAAATCACTATTTTGACATTCAGAATACTTGTTTAGAATTCGCGAGTATTACCGTTAGATTTATCTGTCTCTCCACGATTTCTCAACCTGTCCGCGAATTCTATAACAATCAGAAAGACCAGCTTTTGTCCTACACTATCCAATCTGCAAGCAAACTGCTCTTTTTGTCAAGTACAATCCTGCCCTGCTCCTCTGTATTCTACATCATGTCTCGTGACTATGCTGAATCTTCTAATCCGACTCCTCCACGAATGGAACGAATAATTCCACGTATCGATGCACCAAAGTACGATGACGAATCTGACCCAGTCCGATTTCTCCAAGACTTTGATAATGCATGCCGTTTATGGATAAACTCACTGCCGATTTCCAAACCGCCATGAAACAAATTGCTGAGAAATCCTTTCCAGCAAGAGAAAATGTCTGGTGTCCAATCTGCTCACAACATCACAATGCTAATGAATGTCCTCAACTGCGAAATCATTTCCCAGCAGCCACCAGACCCACCGTTTATCGAGCTTACCGCCCCTACCCGCCACAACAACTTGTGCCACGACCAGGGGTTTACCAACCACGACCACCTGCACCAAATTAATATCCATCCCCACGTCAACAGTTTGTTGTTAACCAACCTGCCCCACAAAACGCTGTCCATTATCTTGATCCGAATACCATCGATCCGGCCACCTACTATGTGGAAGACAATACTAAACCACACGTCATAAAAAAAATGTTTGCCTCTAGATATCTTCAACTCCAAACCCTTCAAGGCGATGTCCTTGACATTGTGGTCAATGGGAGTCGACTGAGAAAGTACAACGAACCCTGCTTTTATCTTGATATGTATTAGCTTCTTTTTCTCTACTATTTATTTTTTCTTCTTCTCCCTTTTTATTATTTGTATGCCATTTTGACACCATTTTTTGCTGTGATTTGTTGTTCCACCCGTCAAGATACTATCAGATCAATCTTCTCTGAGAAAACCACAAAAGTCATTAGTTTCAGACAAAATGTTTTCACATCGTCTCAGATAGAATTCGCCTGAACCCTTTCTTACAGAGAACGATTCATTTTTGGCCTCCGCGAATTTTGTCTTAAAAGAAAAATGTCAAAAAATTAAAAAAATGAGTCTCCTTCATCCAATGTCCATGATCAGAATTCGCAGACAATTTGCGGGAGCTCAAATTGATCTTCACGATTTCTCTATTACCTCCGCAAATTCTGATCAGATACATTTTTGCACTATCAGACATTTTCCCTCTTTTGGCCACAGAAATCACTTACATGAATGATGCCTCAAAATTCGCGACCATCATTACCAAATCGTGGACACTGAGGACAAATTCTGGGTAAAGTTGCAAATTCCTGCCCAAAAAATTTCTATATATAGGTCTCCACCCTTTCTCCACAAGTTCATTTTAGATTGCTGCTCTCGAGTTCATGCCAAATTTTCTCAAAATTTTCAAAATTCTCAGAGCAATCTAAAATCACTGCTGCCATGGCTTCCTGTGATTCCTCATTGAGCTTGCACCGCTGTAAACCCCCTCGTCCTTATTCGGGGAATATAATCATGATCTCTCTTAAGAATTACATCGAGCAGCTCACACTGGCCAAGGATATCCTCACCAACCTTGGTTTTGATCTAACACTTTTTCGGGACCAGCAGAGCGAGAGCCTCATTCGAGCAGCTTACTTGACCTATTCGGATGAGTTCCAAACTTTTCGGCTTACAACCAAGACTGGCAGTTATTCTATTATCAACGTCTCTCCGACGGATCTTCAGAGTGTCGGCTTTCCTAATCTTGGAGAGACAATCCATGGCAAGGGCACTAGTTATGATGCCAAGTACTTCACCAAGTTTCTAACAGACGATGGCAAAATCATTGCCCAAACCAACGACGGGATCGCTATCCGACTCATCACAGATCCCCATCTACGGGCCGCCTCAGAGATCATCGTCACCATGGCTGCAGTACATACCACCAAGATGGATCGCATCCCATCGAGTGATCTCTTTTCTCTAACCATCACCATGGACGACCCCACTCAAAATTATAAGTGGGCTAAAAAGGTAGCGGAGAAGCTGTGCGGAGCCTTGAAAGCCTGCAAATCAACTCCCAAATGTGGGTATCTCCTCCACATGTTGGTCACCAAGCAATTGGGGTCTAAGGAGCTGAATGCTGTTTATCCAAGCACAAAAAGACAAGCCACCCCCCAACCGACAACAGAACCAGTCTCACCAGCCCCACCTACTAAGAAGCAAAAAGGAAAGGCAGTCAGTACTGAAGCAGATGTCCCACAAGACATTCTATCCAACGACATCGGAGTAGAATATGCTGAATCCGGAGGGAGCCTTAGACCATCTCAGGTCCCAAAGGAGGTCCTAGAGCAGCAGGCGGCCTTACTTCACCAGGCCCAACAATGTCGAAAAGCAATAGCAGTAGCAGCAGCAGGCAGCTCCGGAACGGCAAGCACTTTTGGCTCTGATCCTATGGACGTGACTCCGTCCACATAGATAATCTCCTCTCCATCACTTGCTCTCACAATCCCACCACCACCCCCACCATTTACTGTCACCTCCACACCCTCATTAACTCTCAACACGGGCTTCCCTTCCACACTTTCACAAAAGCCCTCGACTATACAAATCTCCACCCTACTTGACTCCACAGTCAACGTAGATGATTTTGCCTTACAATTACTAACTGCACTCCCATCAACCACTGTCACCACTAACCCAATCTCACAATCTCCGTGACCTAGTCTCTCCCCACCCCTCAATCCACAATCACCCCTCTCTGCCTTTCCTACACCTCCGTCTAGCCCTGCTCCTAATTTTCTACCATTTAACCCCATGTCGTATCCTACGCAACCTCCCTAACATTGGTCCTTGGGAGCAGCTACCCCTTACAGCCCAAAAAGCGGTATGGTTGGTGAATGATCTCCAATACAATATATTCGGCACCCTAGGGGGACAACACACTATGCGGCAATTCGACGATGGTGCTATGGCAGGCCTTCAGAAAAAAAAAAAAAAAAAAAAAAAGCAAGGCTGGAGGAGGAAACCAAACAACAACACCTGCAGATCCAAAATCTCACGAATTACAATCAACAACAGCAGCAGATGCTAATCCATCTCCAGAACCAGCTCCCACTGAAGGTATCCAACATGCAGCAAACCAATGATACCCTCAAAGCCGAGAAGGATGAGGCTGTAACAGATTCACAAGTAGCACGTTCCGCTATGAAGAAACAGTTGAAAATGGTGGACTTCAACGACTTCGCACCACCAACTATCCCTGAGGGAACTGCCATTCCAGTGGTGGCCTATCAAATGCTATCCCAAAAGCTAAAAGCCGCGACGGAGCAACACGCAAAATTACAACAATCATACATTGCTTCCGTCGAGGCCCTAAACCAGCACCTAGCCACCCTAGAAGAACGCTTAAAGGCTGATGCCGAGTCAACACCGTCGGTTCATGCAGAGCATGCCCAATTTCATGATTTGGGGCACCACTTTGATGGACCTGATGGTGGAGATGGCGCAGGATTTCAACAGCCTCCTCCTGCAACTCAAGGCTCCGCATTTCAAAGCCAACCCCTGGGGCAAGGAGCTCAAACACCAACCAATCCAATGGGCTCTGGGGGTACCAGCTCCCAACATTTTCTTTTCCCTTCTACCGCTTCTAACCCCCTCGACACCACTAACCCCACCTTCATTCCACGACACTTTTCACTTGAATCACAACGCATTGCAGAAGCTAACCCCTCGCCTCCTCTATCTCCTGATCCCGATCCACAAACCGCACACGAGATTGCCTCTGAAGCCCCCACCATCCGGCACAGAATTACGCCCACAGAACCAAGCAAGGAGTTGCGCGTCTCTCAGGAGTTTGCAAAGAAGTACCCAACAATGAAAGAGCAAGGTGACTTCATAATGTCAGATTTGGACCAATGTCAGACACATAAAACAGCAGTTAAACTCCTGGATCCACAACCTCTCTGGCGCCATCAACTCTTCCTGCAAAGTAAGACCTCGATGGCACGGTATCTCAAAGCTCCCTCCTACATGCGCACCAATCCTTATTACTATCATCAATAAACCCTTGCGCATGCAATATGACCATATCAACGTTGCAAGGCTCTATTATCGCACTGCACTTACTTCTGCCTTGCACGTTGATATGGTGGAGCTATGGAAAACCCATAACTTTCTCCAGGGTATGCTCCATTATTACAAACCCATGCCCTTCATGAACAAATTACGGTGACAAATTATGGAGGGCATTGGGATGACCATCTACCACTCTCGACAACAACAGTCTCGCCTCCAAGAAGCACAAAAAATCCAGGACGAAAAGGCGTCGATTGGTGTAGGACCACCAATCCAATAAGGAGGGGGATAATATTAGCAATTGTGCTAACACAGAGAAAATAAAAAAATAATAAAACTCCGTGGCATGTGTCTTGTAAGACTACGTATGAGTATCTCTCAATAAACTTCAAGCCATGGCATGTGTTTTGTAAGTCCATGAGTAGAAGCTTAAATAATAATAAAATAGCTAAAACTTAGATTTAGAACTTAGACTCAGGAAACTTAAGATTAGAAATATTTTATCCTAAGTTGTCCTAAGTCAAGAAAATTGAAGTTCTAAATTCTAAGTTAGAAGTTTTAGAAAGGCTGGGAACAGATTAGTCCCATAAGTTAGTAGACACTTATGAAAGACCCTCCTTGGCATAAAAGGAGAGGTATTTGCATTGTAAATAGCACTTTTGAGATTAATATATCTTGCTCTGTATTTTGGAGAATTATCATTCTATTTCATCTGTGTTCCCTTTGGAAAGGTGCATAGCTTGAGGGAAGATGCTCGGGCCTCCTCTTGCCTCATTTTCATTGGTTTTATTGTGGCATGTTCATTATTGCTTATTTGTTTAGTATTAGCCACAATCTCATTTTATTACCCTTCGGGTGTTAATCTAGGATTAGTCTAGTCACCTTGCTAGTTGGGTAAGCCTTACCAAGGATTTTCATTGTTGTTACTAATTAGTTTATTTCCATTTCGGGCACTAGTTGGGTAAGCCTTAGTGCTCTCATTCCTTCATATTTCTGCTGAAGCTTTTGTAGAAACTTAAAAAGTGGACGAATCTCTACATCCCTATACTACACTCGTAAGTAGATCTAGCCACCGCACTCACTAGAAATACTTTCAACACATGCATTGTAATTGGCAAGATGGCCATGTAAATAGATTCCAGACATGCCAAATCACATAAGATTCTTTTCAATAAGTTCATTCCTCATATTACATTATGATAGCATCTTTGAAATGAGACAAAAATGTGTTTGGATAGGCTAGAGAAACTCTAGGATCTAAAAATAGCATATTTTATATTGTTTTTGGATCTTGAGATCTTGGCCCCAAGTTAGGGTGGATCCAATGACCTATTAGGCTATATATTAGGGTTAGGGTATGAAAAGTTCAGAGGTGCCCTAATATGCTCATATCCGAGCTTGAAATGTATAAATACATGATGGGATTTCCATCAAATTATCAAGAAAAATTGAGTTTTTTCACTTCTATCATCATTGTCTTTTGGTGACGAGTTCTAGCTATTAGATGTGAGTGTTCTTATGCATTAATTGCTTGGTTTGGAAGGTACTGAACCTGTTTACAGGTCTGAGAAGCTTGTTGTACTTTACTTTGGTTTATTTGATCAAATCTATGTGCCAAATTTGCTAGTTTTGGTAACTAGTCTTGATTCTACCTCATAGTTTGGATCTAGATCTTTTATTTGTGCATCCTCCATCACTTTTAGAATTGATTGGGATTCATTTTGCTATAAAATTTTGTCACGGATGTAGATGCATAAAGGGCTCTCATCCAGTTTTCCAAAAGTTATTTCAATCGTCTTGATCCAACAGTCCATGCGGCCGCCACTTATGCCCGAGACTTAGAATTTTTGATGGACATTGAGACCAAATGGGACAACTTTCTCCCTCCCATGTTTTTTGATCCGAATAAAGCTCTGGCCTTCAAAAAATTTGAAGATCAATTACCCGTGGCACGCATATACTATCGAGCAGCACTCCTTGACGATCCATGGATGCAAAGATTCCAAACCTAGGTCGACCAATATTGGTTAATAGGAGTCCACAAGTCCCTTTTCACTCCAAAGGACTTGAAAAATACCAAAAGATTAACTTTTATCGAAGACGTCACCAACTGCCTCATCCATCAAAACACACAAAGAAGAGCCTCTACTAAACCGGCATAGTGCCAAGAAACCGGCACTACTTCAAGCCGTGGGTCATGTTGGGGGTATTCCCACCATGCGTGTAAATAAATAAAAATCCAATGTTAGTAGAAATAGTTGCGAGGTCCGTGGCATCCTGCGTGTATAAGCCCATGGCCCGATGAGCACTTGTAAATAAATAATTTTAGAAATAAACTTGACTTTGGGCCATGTAATTAAAATAATATTAGAAGGCCAAAGTTAAGCTTAAGTTAAGTTACTAAGTTTTTGGGATTAGAGAAAGTGAAATGGTGGTAGGTGGGGTGTGTTTCTTCCTACACCATAGATTCATTTGTGTTTCTTGTGGATGGTGTGAATTACAATCCCATCTTTTGCAAATAGCCAATAGGAATCAAGGGGCAAGGGCCACCCCAAAGATGAAAAGGCACCATTTGTAACCCATTTCCATGCTTAATAGAGAGAAGGAAACTTTACTATTTTGAGAGCTCAAACATCCTCATTTGCTAATCATTCTTGCTTATGCCCTTGTTATGTTTTGCTTGTTGTTTCTAGTTTCCATGTTTTTGCTTTGTGCTAGTTAAGGTTTCTCCATAAGCAATAACATTGAGCATTTGAGCTAACCTCCATCTCAACTTTCCATCTTTCTCTCTCTCTCTCTCTCTCTCTCTCTCTCTATGCTTTTTTCTACACAAAACTGATTCCAATACGGAGCATCTGGAGTTCATGGAAAAAGTACAATACCACCTAACAAAGGCTAACAAAGGTTAGGCGATAGGCCAACCATAGCCCAAAGTAGTAAATCTCGTGAGGTGTCATGGAACCGCCACCAGTTTTGATGGGGGATACTATTGGAGGGTTTGCGGATATTGAGGCAATCCTAACCATAGTTGATAAGTGAGAGGGATTGGCACCCTATGTGTGTAAGTCCAACCCGATGATTACATAGATAATTGACTAGTTAGAAATTAAAGGACTTTAGGCCGTTTTGCGAGACTTTTAATGTCGCAAGGCCTAATAGTCAAGTTAGTAAGTAAAGGGTTCCCACCAATTTTCAAAATGGTTCCCTCTAAATTTCAAACTCAAATAGTTAGGGAGGTAGAAATTGGCCAATAGGATTTGAGGCCAATGCCCTAAAATTCACTATATATAGTGGTAAATTTGAATCATTTGTACATATTCTCTTCATTTCAATACAAGCAGGTTGGCCCTCTTATGGAATGTATATGGAATGTCCTTGCTCTCCATCTTTTCTTTTCTAACTCTCATGCTTTTTTGGATTTGCTAATTGTTGGATTTGATGCTTATTGGAATTGATCATTCTTATGCTTTTTGTGAGTACATGTAAATTATACAATTGAAGGTACATTTAAGTACAAGTTTAATCTACTCTAGTTTAAGATGGCAATACGAATCTAGTCGGTTCGTATGCTTGACTGGATTAAGGCTGTTCCATACATCATTTCATTTCTGGAGGTCTTGTCCTTTAGTGCAAGACAAATCTTTAGCATTTATATCCCAGAAAATGATATAGGCCTCTTCATAATATACCGTTATCCAGCACATAACTTCATCTTCGAGTATAAGTTGCCATATTTGAGTAAATATTCACTATTAAGTAAATATGTGGCATCACATATCCCCCCTCCTCAAATGTGAACGTCCTCGTGAGCAAATAATCTTCGTTTCGACAATTATTCATTCCATAGAAAAGAATACTTTCGTGTCGTTGAATTATTCTCCTTTAAAATCTTCGTTAGGTCAAATGTAAAGATATTTCTTCAATAGTTGAATATATGACCTTTACTTGGTATTTCGGAATCAAATGTTGATTCGAAATATATTTCAGCAGACATCAACAGACATCATTCACATATGAAAGCTCAGCATCACATAAGCAACAACGCCATACACAAAAAAATTTCATGTATTGATGTCTTCGTGTAATCGCTATGCCATTTCCAAATCTTTCTCACTCTCGAGCAATAAGATGTCTTCTTTTGCTCTGGTGTATCTTCCGATAGGTAAGTTGCCATATGGTGACAACCTTACAGGGAGTAAAGTCCCATCAAATAATTCCTGAACTAATTGGAAGTCTTTTTGGTAGGAGGTTGTAGACCATCAATTGAAGCATTTGCTATGTATTCCAAGCTCCCATAGTGAGAAGATAGAATTTTTTTGGAGCTCATTGGCAATCTCAAGCTAGTTCACTATGTACATTGAGTTTCTGTGATCCAAATGAAACCAAATCAATTTATACTTGTTTCTCAGGTTGAAGGCCGTACTACATCTTGTAGTACACACATGTGGGCTCGGATTTCAATGTTTATCAATGCTTTTGATTGTTAATGCTCGTTGTTTGTCAAATTGCCAATCTAGATCAACTTTTTTGTGTCTAGTTTTTTGATAGATTGTTAAGCAAACATCCAATCACTCTTGTGGATCTTTTGTAGATCCATTTATGGTCCTAAATTATAGTACTTTCACATGGTATCAGAGCCAAGTACAAGAGCATAAGCCATTGATCTAATGCAAATCCATTTTTAGCAAGTTTTGGTGCTAAAAACTAGTATTGAGAGGGCAAGCTAGAATCTTGATTTTGGTGAGGAGATTTGATCCCAAACTTGGTAGGGGTCCAAATCTGTACTATCCACATGTGTGGGCACCTCTGAACCTTCATTTAATGCATGGTATTCATTTGATCCAAAGAAATTCAATTTGTGAGCTTTTGATGTAATTTTTGGTGGAAATCTTAGGATAAGATTGAGTGCCATTGATTAGATTTGACATAGAGTCATGAAGTTTAATTAATCTAGGCTGAAATCAGGTCCTCTAAACTTGTTTTACAGGTCTTGAAAGTACATCAAAAAGTGTGAGGGAGATTTAGTCATGTTATTGTCCAAAAATAGCCAAAATTGACAAGATTTGATTGTAAGTAGATTTCACATCATCTTATCTTCATTCCAACTTTGTGAGGGAGTGCTAGAACTAAGATTATAAGTCCATTTGTTGGATTAGAAATCTAATTTGAGTGAAAAACTACAAGAGAGAGACCTTAGTGAGTTTCTAGAGACAATCAAATTCATTTCTTGGCAAGATTTGTTTGAAAGTAGTTTTCACTTCATCTTATCTTCATTCCAGCTTTGTGAGGGAGTGATAGAACTGTGGTTATAAGTCCATTTGTTGGATTAGAAATGAAATTTGAGTGAAACACTGCAAGTGTGAGACCTTTGTGAGTTTCAAGTCAATCAAATCTATTTCTTGTTTGTAGAAGTCACTAGTAAGATGGGATCTATTGGAGCATACCTTCTAGAAGCTAGTGAGAGGTTGAATTCTACAAATTATACTATTTGGAAGGTTAGGATGGAGTCACTCTTGGTGCTCCAAAACCTTTACGAGTTCTTGATTGAAGATGAAGATGAACCTCTAGGTGCACAGGAGTTAGCTAGATACAAGAAGAGATCTAGGCTTGCACTTCATTGTGTGAAGATGAATGTGAGCAATGATTTGTTGAGAGAAGTATCACCTTGTACTAGTGTTAAAGAGGCTTGGGAGTCTTTTAAATCAATCTATGAGTCTAGCAACACTCCTAGAGTTCTTATGCTTAGAAATCAAATTTTGCAAGGCATGAGAAAAAGTGAGGAGAGTGCACATGATTATGTACTAAGAATCAAGTCTCTAAAGAGGGAGTTGGCTTCCATTGGAGAGAAGATTCATGATGGAGAGCTTGTACAAATTGTCCTTATTGGTCTAGGAGATGACTTTGCAAATTTGGTCCAAAGTTTTGCCATCCAAGACACTTTGCCAACTATAGAAAAACTTCACAGTGTATTAGTGGCTGAAGAGTGTAGGATGCTCCATGCAAAATCTAGGATGAGTTCCTTGTCATTGTAGGATGGTGATGAGAAAGCCAATTTCTCATTCAAGGGCAAAAAGAAGACCAATGGAAAGAAGAAGCATCCAAAGGAGGCCAAAGAAGAGGATGATGCATCAAGATCAAAGGACAAGTCAAAGCAGAAATGCTTCTTTTGTGAAAAGAAGGGGCATTATGCATTTGAATGCTACAAGAGGCTAAGAGCACAAAATTTTTGTATGAAAATATCATTGCTTGATTTGGTTGTCCTATTGGAATTGTCAATGATGGGGGAACACATTTTATCAATGAAACTATTAAGTGCCTATTGGAGGACTTTTTTGTTATTCATCGGTTTAGTACTCCGTATTATCCAAGGGGTAATGAACAAGCGAAATCTTCCAATGAGATTCTTTGCAATATCATGACAAAAATAGTAGAAGCAAGTCGTTCTGATTGGGAACATAAACTGCATGCAGTGTTATGGGCATTTAGGACATCTTCCAAATTGTTCTTTTAAAACATATATTATTGACTTTTATAATTGGTTAGTCATTGTCAATCTAAAATTAAACATTCAAACATCCAGAACTATTAGATCTAAATTATCAACCCTTAATTGATTTTTTCCACAATCATTTTTTTGATCTTTCGATATAATTGCAACATATTTTATTCATATATTTTCTAAAAATATCAGTTGACATAGTGTGCAATAAATAGACCCATAATATTTTTGTCTACTTATTGTTTTCAAGGAATCTGAAAAATTCTAATCTAAAACATATGTTTTTTGCTGTTTTTTTTTAAAAAGTGCAACAAGACTTTCAACTTCAATTTCATTAAAATTATCACACATTTCAAGTCGTGTCAAACATATCATCTTTTTTCAATCTAAAAAAAAACTCTATTTGTAGTAACACATTTTATATTATTTGTGAATTATCAAATTACTCGTGTTTAAGTTTTTAAATATATATAGAAAAATTTCTCAAAATTTATTGTTAATATTTAAGTCTCTAATTTTTTTTTTAAATTTTTAAATCTTTTAATTTTATTATTATTTTTAAATTGTTCGATTTTTAAACTTTAAGGTGGTTTTTTATTTTTTTTTAAAACTTAAAATTTTTCATACTTAAATTTTATGATTTTAAGGATTATTAATATTTTGATTTTTTCCACTTTTAAGATTTAACTTTGAAATTTTGGATTTTTTAGTTTTTAGTTTTTGAGTTTTTAAATTTTTTTGAATTTTTTAAAACTTTCGCGTCCGCTCTTTTGCTATGTTGAGCATAGCAAAAGACTGGACGTAGAAGTTCCTTGTACTATGCTGAGCATAGCGAAAAAACTTGAGCTATGCTCAACATAACAAAAAAAAATTCCACATCCGTTCGTTTGCTATGCTCAGCGTAGCAAGAGAGCGGGCGTGCTAGGTCTAAAAACTTATACTAGCACCATGTTCCACATATTCGGGTCACAGTAGAGTTAAAGCCGTTGAAATTATGAGTTAGCTAGTAGAAAAGTCTCCTTCGAAACTTCTAGTGTCATATAAAATTTATAAAAGAAATTTGTCATGATCTACTTTGTAATGCATTTTTTGGAAAATGTGTGAGAGACCTGATGAAGACAAGAAAACTCTACAATACTAAACTTAAGGACGTAAACCAATGACAAACCTTGGTTGGATGAAAGGATAAGCTTGTGAGGGGTTTTATGGGCTAAACACACTTGAACTTTATTGAAAAAAATTGAATACAAAGTTTGAAATGCGTTGAATGGTGAAGAGTATGTTGAAAACTGAAGAAATCGTTCAAAAGTTTTCAAGCCTATGCTCAGCATAGCACGAAAACTTTTGAAAGTTTTCTGCTATGCTAAGCATAGCAAGAAACTTTTAGGGTTTGCAATCTCACAGCCAAAACACATCTTTGTTACTGATTTTTCTCTAAAGTATAGGATGCGAAGAGAGTAGAAAAATGAAACCAAGCAGTAGAAACTTAATCCAGCCTTATATGATGCTCATTCCAAGCACACTTTCTGCTGTCTAGTGAATTGGATAACAAAAGTAACCAAAGTATGTGAATAAGATGTCGTTTCTCAGATTTTCAAGAAAACGATACAAATCGCACAAGAAAAAAAAAACAAAATGATACATATTTGACCGCGGACAAAAAGTAGGCTAAAGATTACTTTACCCGCAGGCTAAGTTACTCTGCTTTATAGCACTTCATAATCAAACTACCATGCCTAGTATTTTTGCTACAAAGAGATTCTAGAGCAGCAAAAGTCATGCTGCTCTTCTATTTGAGGTTTTAACACGAGGATTGATAAGTTATCTGCATATTTTCAGAAGCTAGTTTTGACGATTTGGACTCACGCTCTGACATACCATTGGCAGTTTCGATGTCTTTGACTCGATTAAGAGTCTAGACAATGCTTGAACATTTGTTATTTCTTTCTTTTTTCAGCTATGTTTTGATTAGTTTTCCCATCCTGTTCTTTTCCCATGTGCAGCATGCCTAAAGAAAGTAAAGCGTATCCAAAATATTTGGTTGAAAGAGATTTGAGAGGGCCCTGAAATTTAAATCAGCCAGTAGTTGGCTAACAGTGAAGCCGGAGCCTACAACTCAGAAGTCTTTCAATACACTAACAACCTTCTCTTTCTTCTGCTACACAGCGGCAACAGCCAAGCTAAATAGATACATACAACATGCACTCATTAACCCATTCTCTCTTTCTCTTTCTTGCCCCGTGCTTTTACTTGGAAAGCTTGGCGCACCTCCTCAAATGTCCTTTTGAATTCTTGAAGTTGTTTTTCCTGGGGAATAAGTATCTTAACTGTGAATTCGTAGGTGTTAGTAGAATTTATAGGATTTGGATCTGAAACATGGAAGATCTTATGTTTGCCTTATTATATAGAAGAGACAGTCACTGTTGTATGCATTTTCAAGAAGTTAGATATGTATACATTTTTCAAATACAATCAATTTCAAATTTCAACATTCTAGTCATTAAAATTACTATTAAGCAAGTCAAATATGTGTAATTTCAATTTTTTTTAACAAATAAGTTAATGTTACAATTTTCAAACTGGTTAAATTACTTAAGATCATAATTGTCTTTTTTCATATTTAAGCTCAACATTTGAAAATTTGCATTATTTTGATTTTTTTTTTTAAATTAATAAAGTGTTCACGTTTGAATTTGTTCAATAAGATCAAATTTGAAAATTAAAAAAAAAATTGATAGCTTATGTTTTTCATATTTATGAATTATAACAAAATCATAATTTTCTAATTTTTTGAAATGTTTTTTTGAATTTAACATTCAAAATAGTGGCATTTTTCAATAAAATTTCAACAGCATTGGGTGTCTAGGTCATTTTTTTTTTTGGTCACTGTGTTTCTGGGTTTTTGACAAGTTTACAAAATTTTGTGGCCAATTTAAAAAATTTGTAACTTGCTCAATACTGAACGAAATTCCAAAAAAATTAGATGGAAAGAAAACATTTTCAATGCTTTACAATCTTGCATATTCAGATACAATTACAGAGAATAGAAAATAGGGCAGAATTTGAATAAAAAAGAGGCACAAAATTAAAAAACAGAATTTTTGATTTTTGATAAGTTTACAAAATTTTGTTGCCAATTTCAAAAATTTGTAACTCGCCCAATACTAAACGGAATTAGAAAACAATTATTGGAAAGAATGTCCTTTCAATGCTCTACAATCCTACTTGTTCAGATTGAATTATAGGAAACAGAAAATAGGATGGAAATTGCATAAAAAAGAAACAAAAAATTAACAAAACAGAAAATACAGTCACCACTCATTTTTTGAACGTTTTTGGACATAACTCTCACAAATCACATCCATAATGCAAAGCTAACCCTAGCATGCCAAGACCAAGATGCCTAAATGCAAGCTAACCATTAATACTACTCCATCAACACTAAGATCCATTAACACTACTTCAGTGAAGGAAAAACTTACTTTTCTCTCTCTCTCTCTCTCTCTCCGTTTTCTCTCTTACAAAAAGTATAATAAAGATAAATCCCAACAACTAACAAATCCAACAATTGATAAATCCAAAGAATGCATGAGAGATGGAGGAGGAAAGAAGAAGAGCAAGGACATTCTACATCCACTTCACAAGGGAACCAATCAGCTTGTATTGAAGAAAAGATGAATATTTTGTCTAGTAAGATCAATATTTCATTGGGAGAGTTCCTGCAGTGGGTGCCAAAAGCAAAAGAAGTCTTAGCACAAAAGTTAGCTCAAGAAGAACCGGAAGCCCATCAGGAGCCACTTTTTTGTGCTGAATTTGAAGAATCTAATGAAGTACTCCATGTTGGAGTCGCTTGGGAAAGTGAACAGAAGAATACCACTCTGCCGATACAGCATAGACAATTTTCTAAAGAAGCAGCTGTGATAGATCTACAAAGCTATTTGCAAAATGGGATCTTACAAAGATCAAGCCTGCGACTTTTGCCATTAAGCTAGCTGATCAAACAACAGTTCGTCCACGAGGAATGGTTGAAGATATACCTGTTAGAATTGCAGGAGTACAATTCGTCATTACTTTCGTAGTGATGGACTTACCAGAAGCGCCAAATGTCTACTGAGTTCTATTGGGACATCCATGGTTACGAGTTGCGCAAGTAATTCATAACTGGGGTACCGGAAAAATCACTTTTGAAAATCGTGAACGTGCAGTTAAAGTTGATCTTACAACTTGGACTATCAAACCAGTGGTTCAAAAAGAAGATGACTGTTCGTCAACAACGGATCATACTTGTGACCGACCAGAGAAAAATTTGGGAGTTCATTACGATTCTCAAACGGATACTGTCAATTGGAATGAAGCTCTTGCAACGATTGACTGTACAACAGGATATATGTGTCAATAAGATAATCAATCAGATTTGAGCGAGATTCCCTTACTAGATCGAACTTTGGATACACCAATTACGTTTTCACTGAATATACTGAATGTAGCCTGGATATCAACGGAACCTATACCAGATCCGATTGAAAATGATCTCATACCTGTGAGTCATGCGACTTATGATGGCAATGCAGAACTTACGGATGAGCAGATTCTAAATCATATGGGTCATACCAGATTTGGAGTGGACCTTAGGGTCGGAAACCTCGATGGGCCGAGCTGATGCAAGAATTCGACTTCGATTTGAGATAAATTGAAGGATGGTCAAATCAGGTGACTGATGCCTTGAGTCGAATTGGTGAGGTGAACGAGTTGTTGTTCACTTCGAGGTCTTTATGAAAAAAGATTCTCAATTTGGACCTATTTGTCAAAGGGTTCTGAAAGGCTCTCAATCGGTAACTGATTTGCAAAGTGATCAGTTGGTTGTAAAGGATATGAAGGTAGTGGATGACTTTTCCATTTGAAACGGGATTTTGTTTCGAAGGGGAAAGGTTTGTGTACCGGGAGTGGATGTGATTAAAAAGAAAATTTTGTTTGAAGGTCATGACGCACCTTGTGCTGGGCATCCAGGTATACATTGTACGCTAGATTTGGTACAGAGGGACTTCTCTGGCCAAAGTTAAAGCCTTTTGTAGAATCTTATGTGTTGAATTGTGATCAGTGCCAGTGGAATAAAGGGGAGCACTTGAAGGCTAGTGGACTATTGCATCCGTTGGATATTCCTACTAAGCGGTGGGATAGTATCTCAATGGATTTTGTAGTTGGTTTGCCACGTACGAATAAACAAAATAATGCGATTTGGGTCATAGTTGACTGGTTAACCAATTGCTACGGTTATTCCAATAAAGACTAAAGTAAAAGCGTGTGAGTTAGCTCAAATCTTTGTTGAACGTTTGTTCAGGTTATATGGACTGCCATCCAATATCGTTAGCGATCGGGATCCAAAGTTTACGAGTCGGTTTTGGACAGCAGTGTTTGAAAAGCTTGAGACTTCTCTGAGCATGGGCTCTTCTGAAGTGCCATCATAGCAAGAACGATGTCGATGAAGAAGTCGAGGTCTCAAAGTCTCTGGATGAGCAATGATCGAGGAACAAAATCAAAGGCTTTCCTGAAGTCCACAAAACAACAGTAAACCCTCTCTCTCCTGTGCTTAGCCTCCTTAATCAAGGCTCGCAATGTGAAGATGTGATCTGCAGTAGAATAATGGGCTCGAAAACCAGCCCGACCCATGGCATGTAGTAGATCTTAATGACTAGTTGGCCATAGTGAGCTGGCATCCATCCAGTTAGTTTACTTGCTAGATGGGCAAGTCTGTAGCCTGAGCGATTCCCGAGTATTTCTGCAGGCTGTGTAGAAACATGCATAAAACTGTAGAACTGGATAATAAGTGGATGAAGATTAAAAGATCGATTAGTTGATAATCAAGAGAATAATCCAACAAAAAGGACATCACCTAAGAAAAGAATATCACACAAAACATCATATATGACATCGTAAAGTTTATTTTTAAATTGCTTGAACTTGGTCTTTGAAGGTAAAGGAAGCGGGATCATTTGCTCAAAATAAGCTAGTTAGTCATGCTATTTTGGTCTCTTTGCATCAAGTTCTGGGTACTAATATGGAATTCCATGAAACTAATTATCCTATCGTTCACAAAAAGCTTGTTTCTGGCTTTTCCTCATCTTTGTATTTCCGTTGCCAATTCCAGTTAAATAATCTCATCTGCACATCCTTCAATAAAAATGATACAAGTGGATGTTTTTGTGTTCAGTAAGATCTTTATTATGGCTTTAGGTTTCCGCTTTTTCATAGTTTGGAGTTTTCACAATCGACCTTGCAAGGTTGCAAGATTCACAGAGTATGTGGATTTCTAGTCTTCAGCAGTGCATTGCAATTTGAACACATTGGATTGCTTTTTATCTTACAGGAAATACTGTCTGCAGCTGGATTAATGCTTGTTGATGAGGAGGAATATAGTGAAGCCGGGCGTGGTGTCTATCCAGATGGTTTGCTGGAAGTCTTGAATGCCTTTCACAAGCGTTATAGAGCTCACCACCCAAGTTTAAAGTACATCATCACAGAAAATGGATTTGCAGATTCTCGTGACCTTCGGCGGAGGCCATACTTGCTAGAGCATCTTCTTGCAGCCTATACTGCACTGAAGCAGGTGATGGATCCTAAGTTCGTGTGTTGCAGCCTTTTGAGATTGTTGGCCTTTATCATAGCCTGTGGAATTTCTCATCCAGAAGTATCTCATTGAGTATCAACTATGTGAAGCAGGGTATACCACTGGAAGGATACTTCCATTGGACGCTTTCAGATAATTGGGAATGGGCTGATGGCTACTGTCCAAAATTTGGCCTTGTAGCTGTCGATCGCATTCATGAATTAAAGCGACATCCTCGTCCCTCTTATTATCTATACCAACAGGTACTAGCTTGTCTTAGTTTTTACGTATATTCTTTCAGATGACATCAAACACTTATTCAAATTATATTGACAAACCCAGCTACTTGAGAGAAAGATACACTTCTAAAAACCAGTTTTACCGGGTTTCTTAAAGTTCGTAGTATTTCGTTGCTCAAGCTTCTATTTTTAGATATAGATGACAACATTTGCAATGCTATGGAGTGTGAACATAACGTTGACACATATACAAGCTATAGGAAATGACAAGTTCATGACCAAGTCCACCACTTTCTCGTGGATATGCTTCTTTTAGAGTGCAATTAATGGACATTTAATTAGGGTTTTCTTTTCTTTTCACAAATAGCTTCTTGATCAATCATTTGATAAGAGGGACGAATTAGGATTTCTTGTATTCTGCTTGAAATGCATTAATTTCTTTTTAATGTAAGATTTCATTCTTTTCTTGGCTATTGGTATTGATAAATTCTTGTAGTAGATTTTTGATTTGAACTACAGTCTTGGGATTGAAAATTTGCATTCATGGTGATGCACTTTCGTGTATCATGCATATTAATATATTAGTATCTCTCACACAAAGGTGTCTAATGTTAACTTGCTACCCGTAGATTTTGTCTATTAAGTTTTGTTGCCTGTGAGGTGCATTTTCATGTAGCAATGTTCATTGCATGTTCTTGCTATTTAAAGTTGCTGTTATAGTCCTTGCTTGAAGGTTCATGCTTCCTTTAGTAAAATAAAATTGTACCGTTTCATAAAACTTGTCATAGAGTACTTGCAAGCTCAAAATAGAAGTCAAGATTTCTCTAAATGAAGTGGACTCATGCTGAAAAGTTGTTATACACGTTGAGTTTCAAACAACCATCAAAAAGTATAGATTTTTTTGTCTCAATAGGTCACAACCATGCGCAAAAATGCTGCACAGATTCTTTATTGACAACTAGTAGTACGTGTAAACAAATTGGTCAACATAGACCAAAGTTTCTGGTTCTTTTAGCTCTTGTATTTTCAAATTGGTGAGGTGGTTTGGAGTAGGGGAAAGGAATTCCTAATCAGCTCACCAGTAATTGGACGAGCCGTGACCACTAAAATGAGTATAAAATTTGGTCAAATGGACCGGTATCAGCCTCAAAACTTATCCAGTTTGTAGGAGATAAACTAGCCAAAAAAACGTTTTGAATTTTTTTTTTCCAGGGTTCAAACCATTTTTGAACCATTTTCCAATTCGAACTGGCCGGTTCGAATCAGGTTGAACCGGTCGAATTGGCCTGATTTGAATCGGCTGGTAACTAACTCAACATATATAACTGGCCTATTTTGATAGGTACAGATTACATCTTGATAGTGGAAATGAAGAGATTCAGCACTTCTTTGGGTCTTGACCTCATTGAACTTTCTTTGCAAACTATGTTAAGGACAACTATAATTCATGCCATTCCTTCTATTAACTTGAGTGCTCTCATTTTGCCATTTCAGATTGTTGAACCGATTTCATAATAGCATTTGGTTTGCTGGTCACTGTTCTTTGTTCTCACTCAAGCTGACATGGAAGCTCCACTTTAAAACACTATATCCTTTCTCTATGCATAAAACCCTCCGATAGTCCGATTGATTCATGATATGATGAAACATATCATCAAATCATTATAAGTCATTGTGCTATTTTTATTTGCACTTATTTTCTTGCTAGTCACAAATACTTCATATTAGGCTGAAAGAAGTCTCTTTCTAGCTTTTGTGACATAATGAACATATCACCCATCCATAGCATTTATTTTTAGGATTATGTAAATCTTCAAGTCAATTTGAAGTCTCCCATGAACATTCGTTAAAAGCCTGGCTTTCTGCAGATAACTAAAACAGGACTTGTGACTCGAAAGCAACGAGAAAGAGAGTGGAACATACTGCAATCTGAAATCAAAAGGGGTGGCAGTAGACCTTTTTGTTGTGCTGTGGACGATCGTCAAAGGATGTGGGCAGGTAAATCTGTGTGGTGATCGAAACTTTTTGCAAATATATAAGAGAAAGGGTATTGGCAACACGTTTTCAAACTGGATTTGCAATGCGTAAATTGAATAATGTAGCATATGAAGCTCTTGAAAGTAGTGAAAGATTGTGTCAATTGTGTATGGTTTATCTAAGTTTATCATCTGTGTGTGTGTGAACAGCCATCATGCTAAAATTATCTGATGTTGTCTTAGAAATTTGTTTTTAACAATGTTTTTTAGCATTTTCACCTTTGATCCTCCACTGAGTTGATAGCATAAGACCTAACAAAGCTCTTGAAAAATTGAATTTTTACAATGTTTTGTTGATAAGATAATGAAACTAGGCCTCAAGTTGATGCTTAAGAGTCTGGTTATTTTTCAACTGCTTGTTCATGTGATATGCTCTATTTGTTATTCTTCTATGAGGAAGTAGGGATCTCATTAATTGGCTTTTGTTTTATGCTAGCCTTCATCATAAGTTTGCCCTTCATCTTTGGAGAAGTGAAACTCAATACATTGGCCTTTGTACAAAATGTAGGAAAGTTAATGTGGATGATGTTTGTGCTTGTGACCTACCCTACTATTGGACGCCGATGAAGAGAGTGGGAATGACACAACATCTAGTCCACGCTATGTACAATGGAGTTGATGGTATGAGACTTTGTGGGTGGACTCCGTAAAGGTTGAAGATTGCATGACTCCTTTATTATGTTGGGTATTATTCTAGACATAACATCGATATATCACATGTCAAGCTCCAATAACAGGCAAAAATTGTCAACATTTAACAATGAATTTTATCTAATAAGACCACTTTATTATCAAATATCTATTGATCTATCTGGAGACAAATCAAGAGATGCAACAAGATATCTATTTCTATAAATTAGTTGTATAGGCCAACAATTGATTGTTAGACCCCTATGAAATTGTTCTATAATCACTAGGGCCTACATCAAGTGTCTACAAATAGGCTACATCAAAGTAGTACATAGTGACTACCTTTGACTGGTAGATGTTGACTAGTAGGTAGGTGGGTGTGGTAGTTGTGGTAGGTGAGTAGGTAGGGTACGTGTCAAGAGTTAGGTGAGGCTAGAGAGAGAAATCAAAATGGTTATAAATAAGAGGGCATCTAGCAAGTTTCAACAACCAATATTTTTGTACTTTGATGCTACCTCATTGGAATTTCATTATAATTGATATTACCATTAATAGGATGCAATTTGTACTTGTGTCAACCTAGCTATTAGGTTTGTATGCAATTCGGAATGTGACTTGGGTTGGTCAACAAGAGGTTGCGGACCTTATGGTTAGGTTGAGATGCGGAGGGCTAGTTAATCATTTGGCCAACTATTGATAGACCATGTGGTCGAGGACTATGGAAAGGAAGGTGGAGGGTTTTAAGGGTAGCCTATTGATGGGAGGAGCTTCATTCTACACATCAGCTAGTTGATGTTGACGAGCTTAGGAGCTTTGGAGTGCAGCATGGAATGCCATGGGGATGCAATAGGATACTATATGAAGCGTAACAACATATTTCAAGGTTACTTTAGGAAACAAATAAGCCATATAGAGTAGCAATAGAATCATAGTGAAAGTATTCAAGCCAAATGGTTGTCAGACATATGGCCCGATACCTAATAGAAGATGATGAGCACAAGGCCGATAACCAACTAGAAGTATTCAGAATGTTTACCAGGGTCAAAGCCAATTTTCTAGATCACCAAGGGTCGATGCCATAACATAAAGTATGTCATGTCCATGCATAGACCAAGGTGGGTAATAGCGACTACAAGGAAGTTCCTATTCAATTCGGCCACAATGGAGGATTGGACAGTCATTCTTGAAGATAAGATCAAAATGGCAAATATGAAACGATAGACTATAAAATGAAGCAAATAGCATCCTTCAACTAAGAAAAATGAAAGAACATCAATTACAACCAATAGCAAATCCCCTACAAGGAAGATTAATGAGTCTCTTACAAAGAGCTTAAAGAGGAATCTAAAACATTAGCTCATGGAATGGATGGGGGTATGTTATACCAATTTGGAGGCCCTTACAGGAACTTTCCACTTGAAGTTCGGGTTTACTAGGTCCCAAAATGGTCTACATGCTATGACTTGTGTGTGGCCCAGTAGAAAGTATGAACTGGGTACAAGTTGTAATTACATAGGAATGCCAATGAGCAACATCAGTATGAGCCCCGTGGCCAAAGAATGCCATGACATAATTAGTAGATCCTATTTGATAGGTTGCAACAAGTTTATGATCCATAAAATATATTACAAAGGAATAATGATTGTTAGAAAAATACAAGAGGCTAATTTGTAAGATGCGGTTGTCAACTGCCGACATTATGCAAGATGCCTATGCTTGTGTGTCTCATGAAGAGTCTCATATCACATATCGAAAGAGGGATATTGCTAGTACATACTAATGGAACTTTGCCACACATGAAGGAATACCATGCATGAAATGGACTCACCACGGGTAACGCATATTTTTACTTTGTTGCTCATAATGGAATAACATATAGTGGAAATGGTACATGACACTAGAATGCTATACTTGGACATTCATGGTGAACTATTGCTAGTGTGTGCCATGAGACTCTGATGCAAAGTGGAGGCTATTTGCTACGATGTAGTAATGACTCTTTGATGCATGTAAAGGAGGGTAGAAAGCAAGAATCACACCATTGTAAAAAGCGCACGATCAATGATGAAGCAAATGGGTTTGGCAAGTTTCTATTGGTCGAGGATACTGCAACCTTCTTGCAAAATAGGAGCCCCACTATCACAGTTCCCAATGTGACTCCCGAAGAGGCGCTTACAAGTATGGAGTCTAAGATTGAAAAGTTTTACATTTTTGGGTGCAAGGCTTATGTGCATGTGCCAAAGGAGGAGTGCAACAAGCTTGATGCAAAATCCATAAAAGTGTGTTTTTGTTGGATATGATGAAAACGCAAAGGCATATAGGTGTTTTGATCCTATAATGTGGAAAATTCACATTAGCGAAGACATGATCTTCAATGAGATGCATAGATTTGATGAGAGTAATGGTGGGTAGAAATGCTATGTTCCTATTCTCTCACACAAAGATGGAGGTAGCCTAGATGGCAAGTTTTCTTGGATATGTCCGAAAATGGAGAAGGGAATACAACAATCTCATCTTGCCACTAGTTTCTCCTGTCCAATAGAACAACCTTTCTCCTAGATCATGGCACTAATTTTTTTTTTTTGAAGAACTGTGTTTGAAATTTAAAATTCAGTTTATTTGAACTATCAATAAGACGAGTGATTCTAGCTCAAAAACACAAAGTTGAGACTATGGAATGTATGAAAAGTCCATATTCAGGCAGTTAATTACCAACTATTTCTATTTTATTCATCTCTCAAATAAACTTTAAGGACAAGGTATTGTAGTGTAGGCTGCTTGTTTAAGGATGTGTACAATTGGAATAGAATTAAGGTGGGAAAAGACTTTGATATCAAGGCTAGTGCTTTTGAATTGAGAATGCCATAAATGTGCAACTTCATGTGTTTAGGATTTAGCAAGGCAAATGTCACGGAGGTTGCCAAAACAATCAAACCAGGAAGTTACCAAGATAGAAATCATGATAGAATTTCAAATTTGTTTCCCTTCTAGTTGTTTTCTTTTCTAACTACATTTCACTGTTGCAGACCTTTGTCAAAGAGTGAGAAGTGCTTATCTTGTTGACTTGTTAAGTATAGAAACTTTAAATATTTGCTTGCTACTGAGTTTGTGCTTAGTTAATCTTCTATGCAATGAGATTAGATGATTATTCAAAAACTCCAAACACGTATCTCTAGCAAACTTCCATTTTTTTATTGAATGTTGAGTTTTTGCTATTTGATTGAAGTCAAGTGCTAGCTTCTATATTTTCAATAATTTGTGAATCCTTGTATCATAGTTGTTGATCATAGCACATGCTTACTTAAATCTACAAAGATCACATTTTGCCTCACTTTGTTATTTTACCTTGTTGTATCAGATGGCCTAGATAAACCTACCATGCGAGCTATTGCAGAAAAAGATTGGCGATTTGGCAAGTCTCCAACACAAGATTTAATAGTTTATGTGTTAAGATCATTTGAGGTTATACAAACTCTCATTCTTGATGTAATACAAGTTTTAGGTGGTAGGGCTAATCTTCAATCACAACATGAGCCTATGAGAGATTTGTAGCAATCTATGCTTGTCATGAATTTTCATATGACCTCCATCACATTGTTTTCCATAATAATATATGTTACTTTTACACAAACTTTTGGCTAGTTCTTCTTGTGTGCTACAAGTGGATAATAACATTGAATATATTTTCTTTTTGGTAAGTATTTGCACATGGCTTTAGAACAATGATTAGTGCATTGTCATCTTTTTGAAGTAGTAGTGATGTTGGGGTGCGGGAAGTGTGTTGGGATTCGTTTTTTCATTTTCTGCCAACCAAAAGAAAGATATCAAAACTTTTTGTTTTTTCTAAATGTGCACCTCCTTCAAGAAGATTCTTGTCTCTATCTCAATAATGTGACAATTGTCCAACCCATTTAGAAACAACTTTGGTCCTAGAAGCTTTAATATCTAGGCACAAGAAAATTGTGAACTTTGACAAAAACACACTTGATTTCAAGACGATTGTTCCTATTTTAGTCACAAGATATAGAGAAGAAAAGGACTTAAAGCACACATCTATTGAGAATTACATCACAAAAAAACATCCATTGAAGACATGCACATGTGACAAGTAAAACTTGTGATTCACTTGTCAAAGTTTAGACTCTTATAAGTCACATCAACGACGTGCAAAGAAAGGATTATGAGACAATCATCGTTTCTAGTTTTCTTATACACCTAAAAAATTAATCAACAAATGCAGAAACTTTTTGATTCATTGGCCAACGCGTGGTGTGGTGGTGAAGTATCCTTATGGTCTCACTTGCTCACCCCCTCACCCAAGTTTGATACCTGGCATGGGCTTAGAACATATAGGGCATTATGCCCATAAAGCCCATGGGTTTTGGAGTATATAGGACATTATACCCATATAGCCCATGGGCTTTAGAATATAAAGGTACTATACCCATAAAGCCTATGGGCTTTGGAGCATAAACCATCCATGGATGGCAAGTGCCAAGAAAAGGTCAACAAAAATTTTTGCTTGCAAATTTTCCAACAACGCCTGAGTGTTGGGCTTTGCACTTTTTTTGGTCCTCACCTATGAGTGGCAACCCATGAGTAGAGAGAGACCTTTGAAAATGTAAAGCTCTCCCCGTCAAGCCTTTACCCCTCACTCAAACCTTTGGTAAATTGATTGTATCCCCATTTTATCTTAACATTGTCTTCCTTCTACACGTAGATTTCTCTCTCCTATGCTTCTATCTAGCACTTTGTCGTTTATGTAGTCCATCTGAATTTCAACATATTTTGCTTTTGCCTAAACTTAAACTCTCTTCTTATGATCTCAAAGACCAACATTGGAAGATGTGGATATATCTTTCTTTGAGATGGCTTATGAAGAAAATGTAAGACAATTTAGAAATTTCTCATATGGTAGCAACAATTCATATATAAGAAAGAAATAATCGAAGAAATTCATGGGACGTTGTCCCACTTCCTTACATGAGGTAGAACTGAAATAACATCCCCTATATTTTTATCCGATATTAAATTTATGAGTTTCTGATTCCATTTAGATATAGGAATGCAATAATAGCAATTATTACTATAATGAAATGAGAAGATAATTGTTTCTTCATGAGTTCACAAAGACTAGAATGTCTTCCTCCTATGACCTAGCAAATGTATCCATGGGACCTTGATGTGTTTAGTCGCAAGTAAAAAATTGTCGCAACAATTTACTCATCGTTCTTGAAGTGCATTAAGTGCATACAAAGATTTGGCATTCTTCTAGCAGTTATGATAGGTTTGCTGGACTCCATGGATTTGAAAAAATTAAAAAAAACACCTTTTAAGCATAAGACCTTGAAACAAATGTAAATTAGAACTATATTATGGCTTTAAAATCAACATGCCTACATATTATGAATCATAAGTTCATAAACATTAGAGTGGATCTTGAACACAAGAAATAGATGCGTTTTATTGGAAATTACCTTTGCAAGATCGACCTTGAAAATTAGATCCCTCAAAAAAACGGTTGGCATTAAAGAGCATGTACCAATCACAGCTGAACGAGTCATTCTGTTGAGGGCTCTACAACATTAGAAACAAATTCAATTAAACATCGAACATATACATACATCCAGAACAGATTTACCTCAATGTTGACAATATTTAATTTGCCAGGAGAAATATTCTCTCCAAAAAAATATTTCATTATCGAAGGAAGCACCATCGACATCTTTTTGGGTGTTGTTATCAAAATTTATCTTTATAAAAAAAAATTAAAACATTATAACTAAGATAATGTTTAAACTTCGAATGTCATTGCAAGATTGACAAAGAAATGAATCAAAAGTGATAAAAGGAGAGAACTTATCACAAGTGATACAGAGTAGGAATTAATAAACTTACTTTTCATGATAAAGCACCATCAGATATTTTACAACCAGTGAGCAATCATGAAAGAGAGTCACACAAATGTTCATCGTTACTCTTAAGGACAACAAAATAGAAAGAACTCATGAAGGAGCTACACAACAATAGCAACATGTTGCAGGCAAAAGAGGTAGAAACTTGCATCTATTGTGCGCTTCCCTTGGAGCTATGACCTAACCAGGGTTAAGCACTCCATTCCTTGTATTGATATTTTGCTACGGCTTCTTGCTGATGCATTCTTCTGTTGACCTCTTGCTCCGATTTATGGTCACGATCCTTCTTAAGTCTTCACCACTAAAGCTCTCTCTCGATCTCTTCCCACAACTCTTCTTTAACCTTCAATTCTTAGCTTTAGAACAGAAAATGAGTAACACATGTAGGACAAGTTCAAGATACCAACAAGGCAACATACACATCAATTAGAGCACCACAGAATATCTAGGAGCATAAATAACAATCATCCACAGAAGAAACTAATAACAATATTGAAAACAAGTCAATTGCACATTTTCTTTGAGATTCCCCAGCATATATGTACATTGTGGATTCATAGTTTGAAAGCCAACTAAAACAAATACCTTCTTATTTTTCAGCTCTCCATCCTAGAGTTGGCTCCCAAAGCTTCATGCTTTGCCCATTTGCATTTGCAGCTTCCTAATTCCATCATGAATCCCACTTGTAAGCATGTCCAATGACTCAAGTCCAATATGAGATAGATGCCCTCTGATGATCATCCCATATCATCCCCTGCAGTCCATCCCTATCAGGTATCGCAATGCCATCCCTGATCACAAAGATATGAGCATCTACCTTGTAGTGCCCACCAATATTCTCCCAAGCTGCTCCTGGAAATGATTCCAAACCATTCCCTGAGATACACTGAGATGTAGACTTCAAAGCCACCATCAAGTCCCTCACATGATGTGATATGCCAATATCCCTCATGTGTATATGGCTCAAACCAAACGATCTACACCCTGCTATCACTGGAATCTACATCCTTGATGCAATAAAAAATTGACTTGACTTACCTAGAATAGGCAGTTGAAGTGTATCTCCCTGATGACAAACCTGATACACTGTTCCACAGCTACAATGACTTGATTTGAAAGGACTTACCAGCTGCAAAATGGCAAAATCATCACACTCACCACTCACCAAGAGCATCCACAGTGTGATTACTGACCTGTTCTTCATCCTTCGTGTGTCCCACACACAGTTCCGTCCAATGCAAGTATGATATCTTGCCTAATGGCTTCCAACTGGCATCACCTTGTACTTCCATCACATGTGACCGCCAATATGTGTGTACCTTCAAGCTAGCCCATATTTCCCTCCGAATGAGATATTTCCAAGCTACAGATGTGTGTGTCAATGCAGCTATCACCTGACTCGACACTATCACTGCCAATCATGCCTGTGAGAGCGTTCCTCCAAAACGCCACCTGGGTCGGTTCGAACTCCAAGATTTAAACCTGATCATGAGATTTTTCACCTGTAACCAGCATACCATGCCTACCTCTCACTTGTGATTGCTTGCCCTCTCAAATTTGTCGCCAATGATGAGTAGTCACACCGCCAAACTACACTTTTGTTGCCAATAATAGCTTTCTCCACACAATTTCGCTATCATTCGCCCCCATACCGCATTTACTGCTTCCAAACACCCTGTTACCCTGCCAGAAGTAATCAATAATGATTTTGAAGTGATAATGTCTTATTGTACCACCCTGTAGCAGGTTTCACCAGCCAAAAATTGCCCCAAATTTGGCCCTACGATATTTAAATGGCGAATCTGGCCCATCACTAGGTCACCCGCACTTCGCTTGATAGAATGGTGACGAAAACCCCTCGCAACACATTTCTCCCTGCTCTATGATGTCACTCTATCTTCTGGCTTTGAGAAGCCAATTTCAGGGGTCATTTTGGCCCAAGGATGACCAAAAACAGGTGCCCTCTAGCCAAGGATAGGTCCTTCCAAAGGTATCCCTTGCATTTTGAACTGAAACTTCAATCTGAAGTTTTTTTGATGAAGAATTATGAGCTTAAATGTCGGGTCCCTTCAGCCCCTTTTTGAAAATTTTTAATGAAGAGAAGGCCTCATTTGAACTTCAAGTCCCCTTCACTTTCCATCCAATGGCCACTACCCATCCGATGGCCCAAATTGCTCCCCGAATCTCTCTCTATTTGCAGCAAGCTTTCTTCACAAGTAGCTATGGTGGCTGCTAGTAGAAAATCAGATCTAGCACACTTCTCTATCCACGGCCGCCCAGGGTTGTTTAGGTGCTGCTTCATAATGCTAGGGCGCCCATCTGCTACTTTTTACAGCATCCAGAAGCACACTATGTAGGGAAAGATCCACAACTTTGTGTTGTAAAACCCTAGCTAGAAACAAAGAGAGATTTCTTGGGCTCCACTCAGGCGTTCCCTGAGTTTTCTCTTGCAACTCCCTACCTGGCTGAGGTCGCCCCACCTCAAGGCATCTGATGCAATTTATAGCTATCTGATTGGTGTGATATTGACTGCAAACAAGCTGATTTTCTCATTAATCCATCAACAACCCACGAAATTGGAAATTTTTCAAATTTCTTCCATTTTCCAACCAATCGAATCCTATAAATTGCTATGGCTCTCCATCACTGCTCTTTGCATACCCATGCAACCACGTTGTGCCAAACGACTGTCCACACTCAAGTATAGCATAACAAAACCAAAAACCATTGTGCAGGCTAATTTCCTACCAGTATGGCTACTCGGCTAACCCAAGTAGCCAGCTACGGGATCAGTGCCCAACTGATATGGCGATAGTGGGTCACGTCCCGATAACAACCAAATAAAGCTAATCAACTCTACACTAATTACAATATCACATTTAGAGCTTGCATAAAATGCTTCAGATCAAAACTGATTTTTAACACTTTCCTCCATAGAAGAAATGATGGTAACATCACTTATACGAAGCATGACTAAAGTATAAAGGAGAAAATTTCGAATAGAAGCAGTGCACAAAAGCAATGAGCAAGGTTAGCGTATCATGAGCACCATGAAGTTCTTGAAATATAGCCACTCGAGAAACGTAGTTGAGAGCATTAGCAACATCAATTTGTAAGATGACCCAGTCAGGATAAAGATCCAAAATATCTCGTAAAGCATGAATGTCAGTCTCACAACCACCAAGAGTAGCACCTCATCACATAGTTATTTGATTTGTTAGAAGTTGATAAAAGGAATTTAGGCCTTTTTGTGGGACTTTTAATGTCGCAAGGCCTAATAGTCAACTTAGTGAAATAAAAAGGGCTCTCCTCAAAATTTGAATTTCAAACGATAAGGGAGGTGGAGATTGGCCAATAGGATTTGAGGCCAAAGCCCTAAAATCCAGTATATATAGCCTGATCTAATCACGTTTTCACATGATGGAATGGGAGGTGGAAAATTGTCATCTGATTCATTGTTCAAAAGCCTCTTATAATCAAGATGTTGGTGGCCTACATTTCATAAGAATACAGAGAAATATATTCAGTCATGTGATGTATGTCAACGAGCACGTCGCCCTAGAAACTAAACTATGAGCCGTTACATCCGATTTTGGCTCAAGTATCGTTTGAAAAATAGAGACTTGATTATGTTGGTCCTATTCATCCTATGGCAAGAGGTACTCAAGCCATATATATCATCATAGCGACAGATTATATTACCAAGTGGGTCGAAGCAAGAGCAGTTCGTGTTGCAGATGCAAAGACTATGGTTAAATTTCTATATGAGAATATCATTGTTAGATTTGGGTGTCTGGTTGAGATCGTGAGTGATTATGGAATGCATTTTGTCAACGAAACAATCAAGTGTCTGTTGAAAGACTTTTTTTTTGTTATTAATCGGTTTAGTACTCCGTATTATCCGAGGGGTAATGGACAAGTAGAATCTTCCAACAAGATTCTCTGCAATATTATGACAAAGATAGTGAAAGCAAGTCGTTCTAATTGGAAACATAAAATTCATGCAACATTATGGAAATTCAGAACAGCTTATAAAGTTAGTACAAATCAGACACCATTTCAACTGGTCTATGGTCAAGATGTTGTTATGTTAATCAAATTTTTAGTACCATCTTTATGCATAGCAGCAACGATTTGGTTGGATGATGCTGAATCTTTACAACTGTGTCATGAGGCTTTGCATAAACTTTGTGACCAGAGTGATGGCAGTTCATGCACTAGCATCAAAAAAAATTTGTCGCAAGGAATGTCATGAAAGATGTGAAGGAAAGAGATCTAGCTTTGATGTACAAAACAAAATTGATCAAAGGATAATTGAAATTTACAAGTGAAGGACCATACAAAGTGAAGAAAATATTGTCGTACGGAGCAGTTATTTTGGAACACCTGGATGGTAGAAGATTTGATACCCCAGTGAATGGCAGTCGATTACACAAGTTTTGGTAGCCATATCTACCAGTGTGATTGAAGATCTACTCACTTTTACTTTTTTTGTTTTACAATTTTGTTGTGATTGTTTCACCCCACTCACCTCTCGCGTTTCATCATCATATTGAACAACCATCGTCAGTTGTGCCTATACTCCTTATGGCTTCTCGTTGATCCCCCCATCCTCTAGTACTACCCTTGCCTCCACTTCCTCACAAGGGCCATTTGTGACCATTGGGTCCTCAATTCCAATCAGAGTTACCCAAGTCGTCTCACCCCCACATTCTATTGCCATGTCCCCGTCCACACAGAAGTTTATGGATATGTTCGATGATTCCGATCTTTTATAGGTAGATGAGCACTTGTGATGTCGTTGAGCCCCGGACCTTTTAATCCCAACTCCTCCGGAATAGGATTCAATCATTTCTAGAAAGCTTTCGAGACTTTTGATTTAGCACCACCACTTCAGCAAGGCCAACAAATAGAGCAAGTTTTTCAGACACCGGACAATTCGACACGCAAGTCCTAGAAGGATCCGAGGGTGAAGATATTTTTGAAGAAGAAGATCTACAAGCCAACCTTCAAAGCAAATCTGGAAAACTTGTTGGATCTAGACTACTGCTGCTACCACAGTATTGCCAAACATATTATTGGATTCTAGTGATATCCTAGGGATAAACACACCCCTAGGTTTTTGGATTTGCTAATTGTTGGATTTGATGCTTGTTGGAGTTTATCTTTATTATACTTTTTGTGAGAGAGAAAGAGAGAGAGAAAAGAGTAAGATCTATCATTGCTTGAGTAGTGTTAATGGTTAGTGTTAGATGTGGATCATAAGCACGTGCTAATTATGAACTATGCTATCGAGCTAATTTCTATTCCATTTTCATTTTTCCTAGTCTCAACCATTTTCTAAATGCGAACAAAATGAGAATCTGTTTCACACTTTTCTCTCAATGAAAGATATAGATTAGTGAAAATCTAGGTAAATGAAAGTTCTTTTAATTTACCAACCCAACTAAGAGTGTCTGCAACTTGGTTAGAGCTGTCTTTGACATATTGGATTTCATGATCAAATTTTTACATAAGCTCAGCCCAATGAGCTTTACGACCTCTCAAATCATGTTGATTGCAAAAGTACTTTAGAGACTGGTGATCTATACACCCTATAAACTGACTACTATAAAGGTAATGCCTCCAAGTTTTAAGTGCATGAATCACAACAAATAATTCATTTTCATGAGTTGTATAATGCAACTGAGGTTCGGTAAGTTTCTTGCTTTCAAACGATATCGACCTATCATTTTGTAAAAGAACCGCTCCTATCGCCGAATCACTTGCGTTAGTTTGTACAATGTAAGGTAAATCTGGATTCGCAATCTGTAAAACAGAAGCTGAAGCAACCATATGTTTGAGTTTCTCAAAACATTGATTCAGTTCTTCATTTCACTCAATAGGTAGACTAGATTGACCTTTCTTCTTTTTCTTATTAACTTTGCCTTTAGTCAGATTATTAAGAGACATTGTTACCTTTGCATATTTCTCAATTCACTTACGAAATAAAATAGTAAAACCAAAAAATGATTTAACTTCTCTAACCGTCTTCGGTATCGGCCACTCAGGCATTGTCTTGACCTTGCTCTCGTCTATCTTCAGCTCTTCTAGGGTGATCTTATGACCGAGGTATACTAACTCATGCTTAGAGAACTCACATGTAGATTCTTTAGCAAATAATTTTTCTCTTTTGAGAATTCTCAAGACAGTCTTAAGATGATTCAAATGCTCCTTAAGAGTTCTATTGTACCTTTCGCGACTCGTACTACATCCTCGAAAGTCTAAAACATGTTTTGCTTACATTCATATTGATGATAAGCTGGCAGACCTAAGATAAACTACCAAAGTGCCAGTTTTGCATCGAATGATGGAACTTTGTTCCACAAGTCTAAAAATTCTTGCAGGTAAGAGTCTAAGCTCTGTGTACCCATTTTGCAACTCACAAATCTTTGACACTAGTCTAAATTGTCCACAACCACAAATGACTTTCTGAATACTTCTTTGAATTCTTCCCATGTAGTAGGTTTGGATTGAAAATCATGCCACCATGATAAAGCCTTTCCTCGGAAGAACAAAACTATTCTCTCAATTTTTTTCTCTTCTAAAATTGCACATAGATTGAAATAACTGGTCCACTTGGCTCTGGTTATGGGACCAACTTAGCATAGAACAAAATGGTTGTCTATGTTGGGCCATAATCCAGGGAAAATTTAAAGTTTCGCCATTCGGGTTAGTTGAACTGTACATAGGCTCCACCTTCATGTATGTGCTAGAGTGCATCCGGATAAAGGAGTACCAATTTTTGAAGCATAGCGATTTGAAACAAAAATTTTGGAGGCGGCATGCAGAGTTCAAGTTATACTTACCAGATGGTCGTGCAAATATTGAGAAATTTGACGACGCAAGTCTGTTGTTAAATAGAGTTGTACAGTATATACACCGATTGGGAGCAAAATTTTTCAAGTTATTTTGTAGAAATCAAGCACAATCTAGAGGACAGAGTCAAATCCCGTGAACGTAAAGCTTTCTGTACATATACTTACTGGCAGTTTGGCACTTGTGCAGCCAAAACATTATTTATTGTTCAGAATTTATTTGTAAAGTGTAAGTTTATTCAATTTTCATCTACTTTGTTTGAACAGATTACACTTAGGAAAAATTCTGTCTTGGCTCTAACTTCTAGGACAACTTCAAAAGACTATCATTCATCAGTTCCCTTGAAGTTAGGTGGATTTCCAGCATGTAATAAGGAAGTTAACTCACCCTTCTTGCCCTAAAATGAAACCCTAGCCTAGATCCTAGAGTTATGCTTGGTAGGTAGCTAGTTGGTCAAATTTTCACCTTAAACTTAGGTGTAGGTCCTATAAAGTAGGGATGACCACCAAATAGACATGACCAACTCTCTTGACTTGACCTAACCTACATTAGGATGGGTTTACCACATGGCATCATGGCCTCACATGTGTGGGACCCACTTGTGTACACAATTTACACTATTCTACATGGTTTTTTATCAAGCTAGATTTGCCAATTTTTGGCAATTCTTCACATCAGGCACTTCATGTGGTAACACACATCTTCTCAAGATATCATCAACTCCACGACGATACAATTGGCCACCAACAATCAATTGGTAAGGTTGTGATTTTAGAATCAATTGTCTTTTTTAAACTTTGGACAAAGATTCATTTGGTTGACCCAACATCATATATTCAACAATGTCTTCTGCCCACTCAGGTATCGCTTCAAAATAGAATAACACAGTATCTGGAAGTTCATCATCCACTTCAGTATTGATTGGTGCTGTTTGTATTCTTGAGACATGATCCGCAAGATAATGTTGTTACCCCTCCGAACTACAACCCAAAAGTCAACTTCAGTCGATAATAGTAACCATCTTGCAATGTGTCCCATATTGCATGTCTTGTTTACCAAATATAGCAAAGGTTGATGGTCGGTATAAAAAGAAAAATGTGTCACCATTAAATAATACTGAAATTTTTTCACTGAGAACACCATAGACACCGCTTCTCGTTCTATGATTGAATAATTGATTTCCGCATCACTCAGTTGTCGACTAGCAACTCCGATCAAAAAATCTTTTCTATATTCCCCCGGTTGTTTCAAGACAAATCCAATGACATATTTTGACACATCAATATGCATATGGAATTCAATTGTCCAATTCGGAGTTCGTAAGATCGGTGCAAAAGCTAAGGCTTTCTTCAATTTTTCAAATGCTTCCAAGGCCTCAGTTGTCCAAATCGGTACAATAGTCAATTTGTATATAGGTCATGCCAGATCCACAAAGAATAAGATAAATATTTGATAGTAATTTGCATGACCCATAAAAATATATACTTTTCTAAGTGTTCTTGGTAGAGGCAATTCCACAATAATCTTGATTTTGGAATAATTCGTAGCAATTCCATGTCTCGAAGTCACATGGCCAAGAACAACTCCATGAGTAACCCATATTTGACACTTTTCTGGATTTAAGAAAATCTGGTATTTTTGACAACGTTCTAGAACTTTTTCCAAATGATCCAGATGGTCTCTCTCTCTCTCTCTCTCTCTCTCTCTCTCTCTCTCTCTCTCTCTCTCTCTCTCTCTCTCTCTCTCTCTCTCTCTCTCTCTCTCTCTCTCTCTCTCTCTCTCTTACAAGTAGAGGTGATGAAGTCCTCCAAATCCAAGGTAGAGCCTCCAAATGTCCTTCAAGCAATCTGCAAACTTCAAGATGCTCCCCAACTCCAAGCTAGAATGCCCCCACCTGCAAGAAAGGATCTGCAAGCCTCCAAGGATCTCTCCTCCACTTGTGTCCTTACTCTTTAAACACAAAGATAGATAACAAGCTGGCCTGAAGTATTCAACACCCAACCATAGCTAGATCCAAGCTCCAAGCAAGACCTATATAGCATCCCCTTGCTAACCATAAACAAATCACAAGCATACCACAACACTCCATAGCATTCTCAAGATCCAAACCCTACTTATGTCCCATACCATAAGCAAGATCCAAACCTTAAGCATACTACCACAAGAAAGCACTCTACACACTAGTAACAACACTAGAGCATAAGCAAAGCAAACAAGAGAGATCTCCCCCTCCCAAGGGGCACCCTACTACCCTCATATAGATGGCCCATGGACCCCTCCAATGCACTATGGAGTTCCATGCTCATCCAATGAGAGAGAGAGAAGCCTAGGGGAGTTAAAGAATCTCTAAGAGCCTCCATAGGCTTATGGAATGTCAAGAGACTCCTATGACTCTTTGAATGCCTTTCTTGTAGGAGTTGGGAACACAATGGACAGATTAGAAGGGCGCCCTCCTACTAGGTCCCATTGCCCAAGTTGTGCAAGTATACTTTGGTCCTAGACCAATAAAGTGATATGGTTCAAGGTTGAGGCCCAAGGTTTAGAAAAATAGTCATCTAATGACTTTCTAACACCTCTCTAGATTCCATACCTCCATCCAAGGCATAGACACCTACTTGCTCTTAACCAAGGACACTAGTACCTTAATCTAAGTGTGATGCCACGAAAATGTTAAATGTTAAATATCAACATAAATATGGCATGTTATAGTCGAAAATGAAGATATGAGCTAGGTAAGTATAAATCATGAAGAGGCCTAAGTCATTTTTCGGGAATATATCTCCTAAGTACTTGCCTTGTAATTAAGGGCAAGACCTTTTAAAGGAAAAGACATTGTCTTGGACAACCTTTACTAGGTTGTCCATACGAAATGACTAGATACGAAAAGACATGATAAACTAGAGTAATTTTAACTCATAATTAAGTATACCTCTTATGGTATAAGTGAATGTATTCTCAGTCTAATTGTTAACTAGACCCTTTTGCGGGAGTGACGCACTTGTTGTTTTAGAGGTGTGTTTGCTCGCCCCTAGAACATATATTGATCTCACACTTCAGTCTTGATCATCGAGAGAGAAGAGTTTATGCTTATGTAAGAGATTGAAGAAGTGAATAGAGTTCAGTGAGTTATTCTCTCTTATCTCTGTTCTCCGCACTGTTGAGTGTGAGTGATCTGGAGTCTGCTAACAATCTCTAACGCATTTCATGAATTTCTCTCTGATCAGACAGACACTCTAGTGCATTACAGTCATTTGCTGAGTTTTCGTAAAGCATGCTCTAAAGAACTGTTTTTAAACTATCTTATTCATCTGTCGCGAATACTTTCTTTCTGACACTCGAATAACGACTATCTTTGGTACAGTCTAGCACGATCATTGAATAAAGCTGTATGTATACATATGTGATGATAGTCCCTGCCTGAAGAATTAAGTCTCTGATTTGTCCTCCTAATTGGCATTGACATAAGTTTCTAACGTATTCTAAAACTATTCGTGTTCTTTAACCATTAAGTTGGACTTTAGTTGTTGAGGACTTCTGTCTAGAAACGAATAGTTTGCGAACACGATTAATTAATTGTCTGCACAGTCGCGAATACATCGAACAATTCTTGATTCTCTGTTGACACCTTAATCAGCCAGAGTGTAGTACCACTGTACTACTCTAATAACATCTCATTTGTAGAACGCACTTCATCCAATTCGATAGAGGCTAGATTGTTATTTAGAATTTATTAACACTACCCATTCCAAATATAAGTAATACTGGTTACTTTTTAATGTCTGTCGACAACCATAATAACACTCGAAACCACTTGCCATAATTGTACCAAAAACATAACTTTCTAAAGCTGTCCTCTGTGGGAACGACATTATTTACTATAAAATCTATATTAACCTTGTTGGTATAGTACGACATATACCAATTTTTGGCACCATTGCCGGGGATAGTTTAGGAAAGTTATAAGAAATCTGACAAATCCATTTTCATCTCTAGTGTATGTCAGATAGAGAATCCAGATTAGAACGATACCGTAAGCTTAGAGAGGAATTTTTACAAAGACAAAGTGAGAATACTAGTCTAAGAAATCTAGACGAAATCACTGCCCAATTACTTGAACTCCTAATTAGCTTTAGTATGGAGGGTCCTGCTGCACGTTTTACTTCTATCTCCAAAATTAAATATGATTATTTTAAAGGGACTTCTTCCGATGATGCAGATAGCTATGTCTCACAATTTGAGTCAATCGCTAACGAGGGAACTAACATAGACAAACTACGAATTTTCCCTGGTCTGCTAAGAAAGCAGGCGCGCATATGGTACAGTCAAGTTGAACCAGGCCGTGTAGGAATCTGGTACTTGCTGAAAGATGTGTTTCTGAACCAGTTCAGAGAGATCGATTACAAATCTAGAATTCTTGGACGTTTGAAAAATGTTCAGAAGAAGAGTAAAGAATCCTTTCGCAAATATACACGTAAGGTATAGAGAGCCAGGACATTTTTCTCCTGACTGTCCTCAACCGTGAAAGTCGATTGGTTATGTACCATTATGTTTGAATTGCAGAGAGCCTGGCCACAAGTATCTTGATTTCCCTCAGCCGCAGAAGCCGTGACCCAAATATCAGTATGTAGCAACACCAACTGCTGCAGACACGAAAGTGAAAGCTGCGACTGATGCTATTGTGCAGAGAATTGACATTATTGAGAGAAAAGTGGCAAAGACAGAAGATTAGTCCTGGCCAAGTGACATGGAGAAATTAGTCAAAGTCACAATGAGAAGCAAAAGCTCCTCGAAACCTGATCAGAAATCTTCGACAAAGCGCAGAAAATCCTCGAAGAATAAATTCTCTAGAAAAACAATGAACAAATCTATGACTAAGGAAGATCTCAAAGATGACCCTGACTATGACCGCAATGCTGCAAAGTTATTTGCAAAAGATATCTCGGCAGAAGCAAAGGAAATCATCAACACTGAACTTCTGACAGCTGCTGCAAAAAAGGTGGTCACTTTCAAGGAAGAGGACGAAGAAATCGCGAAGACGAAATTGTCTAGTGCTATTATTGATAAACCAACCTCAAAATCAAAGACGAAAGAATATGACATCGTGACTGATATTGGATCCCTTCGTCCGAACATTACTTTTGAACAACTGTTGGCGGATAACACTTATTACAGAAAGCAACTGAAAGGTCTTTCTGTGCCCAATTTTTTTTTTTTTCTGCCAGATGGTGGTGTTTTGTCTATTGATTTAGGTGATCTCGGTGCACCTGAGATTGATATTACCATTGCGGGATGCCCGATCGAAAAAGTGCTGATTGGCTCTGGTTCCAGTGTAAATATAATAACAGAAGACACCGCACATGCCCTGGGGCTGACTGACATTCAACCGACACAGCGAAACATCAAGTTAGCCGATTCGACATGACAAAAACCTGTTGGAGAACTGAAGGATGTCACTGTCTACATTCAAGCCAAGCCATTCACAATGAATTTCATTGTTATTAAAACAATCGATTTGTCATCCTATTTTGTGCTGATTGGACGACCTTGGCTTTATCAATCAAATGCAAGTGTACATTGGAAATCTAGAGAGCTGAGATTTCAGACTGGTGAGACCAATAACCGAGGTAAGCCAGCAGAACAAATCATAACCTGGAGTCATGACAATTATGAAGGTGAAACTCCTTTGTCCAACACCAGCTTTACATTAGAAGAATCTTTGTATGCCTTGAATGTTTTTCCCAATGGATCTGATATTGAAGTGTCGTACTTTGAATGTTATGAGAATGCTAATGACAAAGAATTCTTCGATGCCTGTGATGCTGAAGTGGATGTTTTGTATGAAGAAATTAACGTTGCAGACACGAACTCGAAAGAGTCTAATGATTCGAGTGACGAATCTGAACACGAATTTGGTAACAAGAACCAGGTTAACGACAAGAAAACATCTATGGAGTCAACCATGCGTGAAATACATGGCCATACCAAGGCCAGTATGATAGAAGGTATCATTTTACTAGATTCTATTGAACTGATTGAACTTGCACCTGGCATATTTGTGCATGTTTCGAAGTCACTTGGAAAATCGGAGTTAGTGGAATTCACTGAACTATTGAAGGAGTATCAAGACGTTTTTGCTTGGTCGCTCGACGATTTGAAGGGTATACCTGCAAAATTCGAAGAACACCAAATTGATCTTAAGGAAGATGCTGTACCTATTCGACAAAGACAATATCGTCTCAATCCTAAGTACTCTCTCATGGTTAAGGACAAACTTAACAAGCACCTTAAGACAGGTATAATCTATCCCGTTTTAAGTAGTGAATGAGTTTCACCCATTGTTGTCATCCCAAAGAAGAAGACTGGCAGAATAAAAATATGCCAGGATTTTCGCAAACTCAATGTTGCCACAAGAAGGACCATCATCCTCTGCCTTTCACTGATTCCATCCTAGATCAGGTTGTTGGTCAAGAGTGTTACAGTTTCTGTGGCGGCTTTTCTGGATATAATCAGGTTGGAGTGCAAAAGGAGTTCACTATGGATTGGGGCACTTATGCCTACAACAATATGCCCTTTGGTCTTTGTAACGCTCCAGCGACTTTTGAGCAAATTATGATGTTAATCTTCACTGCCTTCCTGAGAACTTTTCTCGAAATATTTATTGATGATTTCTGTGTATACAGTGATATAAAGACACACCTACAGAAGCTGAAATTAACATTGCAACAGTGTCGAGATACTTGTTTATCTCTTCATCCACTGCACCCAAAGCTGATGACGGATCATCCACGACAGATCATACGATTGACCGCCCAAGGCCAGCCAAGGGAGGTCACTATCATTCAGAGACGTATGTCATGACATGGACAGATGCATTAGCCCCACATTTGGCCATAATCATTGTGAGACACCAATCTTGGTTTTGGAAGCAATTTTGAGTGATTCTCTCCATTTGTTTACATTTGTTTTGATTGTTTTGAGATTCTATCAATGTGTACTTGATTTTCAGGTTGGATTCCATACTCAGACAGTGTTTCACACGTGTGAAACCAAAAAGTACACTTATCTTCAATTAATGATTGTTCTTGTTAGGATTTTGTGTCTAGAATTGATCTAGATTGATCTTAATCTCAAGTAGATTGATAGATCAAGTAATCTGACAACCAATCCCTCTTGAGGATCAGATTAGGATCCACTCTTGGTCCTTTTTGTACTTTTTTCACATGGTATCAGAGCCAAGTACAAGAGGTTTTGTTGAAATTGATAGGGATAATCCAAATCAAAGCCAAAATTAGCAGTTTTTAGGAAACTAGTCAAATTTTGTGTAGCGAGTTGGATTTGATAGCTATCCTTAAAATATTTGGTCCAGATCTTGTTGTGGGCTATAGGAACCCTTTTCACACGTGTGAGGCCATACAGAGCCGATTTTGGCTGAGAAATTTCAAAAATTTGTAGAATTTGACTCACAAACCCAATTTGAGTGATTTTTGGTGCAAAATCAAGCATTTTCTATAGTAAATCTAATCCTTTGATTAGTTCTTGGATTAGATCAGCCAAAAAATTAAAATTGAAGCTTGAAATAGGTGCATTAATTGATCTTCTCTGATTTTTTGAGTACATGTCAAAGTTGAGAGAGAAAATTGCCAAAAATCATAGATTAAGGAGTGATATGCAAGGTGAGAGGATGAAATCCACTGTACCATCACTCTAGATTTGTTCAAGAGTGATAGGGTCAAGTTTAGAAGCATCAATTTGCTAGAAAACATCTTTGGATTTGTCCTCCAAGTGAAACATTTGAGAGTTTCTAGTGCATATAGAGCATCTATGCAAATCTTTTGTAGAATTTGACATAGATTGGCTTCAATTGAGAGTTCTAGAAAAGAGATTGAGATCCAAGTCACATTGTTCAACCCTACTCAATTTGTTTGAGTGACTGTAAGGTTTGAAAAGAGTCATTAAGGTGTCTATGGCAAATGTGTAGAGAGAGATCCAATTTTCTAAGAGTTTCTTCCTTTGTAGAGGGCAAGATCTAGAAGCTCATTATGTGTTGTTATAGGTGAAGAAGTTGTCTTCTCCTAGGTGATCAAATCTTTCTAAGTGATATTAGCTCTTTGAAGCACAATATCTTAGTGAGAAAAGTCACAACTTTTGATTTTGAATTTCATTCCAAGTCTTAAAAAGTAGAGTAATTGGTGGAATCCAATAGGAGTGATTGAATTCAATTTGTTGAGCAAAAATTGACATAGAATGTATGAAACTCAAATTAGTTCTATTCAACTTTCTTTGTGAGAGTGTGAGGGTCAATTTCAGATCCCATTGGATGTCTAGAATGAGGAGGAGTCCATATTTGAGTATTCATGCATGGTTGAGAACTTTGTGAATCTCTAGTTGTCTAATTTTTTAAGCTTTGTGAAAAATTGGTGGTATAGTTTGTTGTCAAATCAAATCAAATTCATTCTAAATCTCAAGTGAGAGATTATTTCGGTCAAGAGTGAGTCCAAAAGAAGTGATGAAGTTTGATTTTCATGTATTTGAAACAAAACCCATCTTTTGTTCAAGAATTTCAAGTGTTGAGAGAACTAGTCAAGTGAAAAGGAAAATCTAGGTGTCAAATCTTTTTCATATCCATTTCAACTTTCAAAAGAAAGAGTCATTGGTATTTGATGAGTCCAATAGGAGATTGGATCAGATTTCTTTAGTGATTTGATTCAAAGATTGTGTGCTTTTGTCTTAGTGATCAAAGCAAAGTTTCTAAGTGACTAGTCATTAGTGTGAAGATTGATTCTTAGGTTTGAGAGTTAGATCTTTTGTAGATCCTTCTAGATTGTTGAAAATGTTCAAATCTAGTCTCTTGAGAGTCACAAATTACATTTGTAGAATCATATCACAGGTTTTTATTATACCTCTCATACTTACTTCTCTTATGTCATTTGATAAATCAATTTGCTTTAGTGAGATCATTGCATCTCAAAATTGGAGTAAAGCCATACTAGTTGAGTATGAAGTCTCTCTTGAGAACATAGATGATGTTCTTAAAAGATTGAAATTGATTTTAAATCAATTAGAAAGCAAATGGTTATCTCATCAAATGTATGCTCTTGAGTCATGCAAGAGCAAAAGTGATTTGTTCACTAATAGTTTGAAAATTTGTATTGAGGCAAATTGTAAACTCTTTATGAGAGTAAGTGAATCATCTTCTAAAAACACTTATCTCCATAATGAAGTATTTAACCTCATTGGATATGAGATTAGCATGGTAAACAAACATGAAGATATGATGCAAACGCTTTGTTATTATAGCATGCATAGTCTTGCCAATTTGGATGAGTCTAATTCTCTAGATCATGGTAACATGATGTTAGATCTTTGTGATCCTAATAAGTCAAGAAGAAATCTTTATTTTCTAATGGAGGAGCATGCACATGAAGAAGGAGCAAGCCTCAAGTTCAAGCATCTACATAAAATTTGGAAGGAATCAATTTTGGAGGTGCTAAGATGGTGCAAGGCTCTCAAGTTCATCAAAGATGTCAACATCAAAGAAGCACTTTCATGGATATGGTGATTTTAGATCAACATCAAGCTCATTGGCTGATCTTCACACCTTTTGAACCAGCAAAGACCAATTCAGCAATGGAGTCAAATTCAAGATCATCATGTTTTCCATCAAGCTAGATTTACCAAGCTAGATTTTTGAGGAGTGTGAAAAATGCAAAAATAAGCTTGGTAGAGGCCAAAAATCATGTATATAGGATGATCACACATGTGTGGAGCCTGTTCCCACGTGTGAAAATAGTGTACTTGTCATGTACCATAATCATATAGGTTGTACATATGATTTAATTTAAGTTCTAGTGGCTAAAAAGGCCAAAAACTAGTTTTCTAGACATATGACACATGGCATCAATCTATTGATTGCATGAGCCACATCCTTTGATTAGGTGTCATATCACATGTGTAGAGGACAGCTCACATGTGTGGAATAAGCTGAAGTAGGCAAATTTTGACGTCTAGAAGATTTTCAAGTAGATCTCTATATAGAAGGAAAATGGACCAAAAATGCTCAAAATAGAAGGTTTGTCCAAGTGTCAGTTTTGCATGATGAATCATCATATGACAAAGCACCTTCACACATGTGGGATCAGAGGGATGATCAGTACCACGAGATCTCTTTTATTGTATATATAGAGCCACATTTGGCCATAATCATTGTGAGACACCAATCTTGGTTTTGGAAGCAATTTTGAGTGATTCTCTCCATTTGTCTACATTTGTTTTGATTGTTTTGAGATTCTATCAATGTGTACTTGATTTTCAGGTTGGATTCCGTACTCAGACAATGTTTCACATGTGTGAAAGCAGAAAGTACACTTATCTTCAATTAATGATTGTTCTTGTTAGGATTTTGTGTCTAGAATTGACTTAGATTGATCTTAATCTCAAGTAGATTGATAGATCAAGTAATCTGACAACCAATCCCTCTTGAGGTTTTACATGGTGTTGTCCCTACTAGTATCTCTTAGACATTACGGATCCATTTGATGCTATATGGCATTCTTGGTCTAGACAACTAGCCTAGGATGCATTTGCCATGGTTTCCATTGATGCTTATTGGCACTCATGGTCTTTACAAAATGCATGGGATTTGATGTACCACCTATCCGCGGCACGAAAACACAATGCTTCCCCAAATTGAACCACAATCAGCCTAGAAAATGTGCATGTCCATGGGCACAAAAGAACTTTGATGAAGTATTCCAAACGTCTCAAGATGTTATGGTGGGTAGCATATATTATCCCATACGTCGAAGAGAGCCATGACATAAGGTGACAGAAGGGAAGCTCACCACTAAAACTACCTTATTTTCCAAGCCCAAATGGCTAGAATAACAACATTGAATTTTCAAAGGGTGTTGAAAGAGTTTTTCAAAAGGATTTCAATGAGTGCCAATCTATGGGAATTAATGAGTGCAGCTATGGGTATTATTTGCTACTCAATGATTAGCAAATAATGCCCATGATGCTCAAAAAAGAGGAACTTCTATCTGCTTCATCATAGTAAGTTGCAATGAATTTTTTTTAAGGGAAGCTCTATATTGATAAAGATGTTGATTAATATAAATTAGATAGAAAATGCAACGTAAAAATTTACTAGGTGTTTCACTATCATGCTCAATATGCAAAAAAGAAACTAGTAAAAAAAACAAAAATTTTAGCTGCAATGTTATGCTAACCATAGAAGGCTATGCTTGTCATAGGTTTCAAAGAGTAGGAGGCAGATCGATGCCACTGTTCCTGAGGGTTTCGAGGAAGAAGACATTTTTTAAGAAGAAGAAGTATCAGCATTAGTTCACGCCAACCGAGGACAGTACCATCAGGTCCTCCTGCTGTTGTCACCTCCACGACAATAGATTTTGGTGATGCTCTTGGTTTGATTTCAAGCCTTGTGCAAGTGATCCAGTCTATGCTTGAAAGAAGAAAGAACTGGAGCAGAGAATTTCAGATCTGGGCTCGAAAAACACGCTGATCTGCCAGAAGATTGTCCAGCTGGATCGAGAGTTGAAGATCGCCAAACAGCACGAAGACAAGTTTGAAGCTGAAAAGAAGCTGGCCCAGCAACAGGCTAATCACTTGGAAGGATACGTCAGTTCCCTGCAAAATGCCCTGACAACCGCACAAGATCAGGTGGATAAGACCGTGCAGGATGCAAAACAACAGGTGAAACTACTGAAGGGTCAATTGCAGATGGCGGAGCAGGATCGCACGCGTCTTCAAGGTAAATTGGATGCAACCACTCTTGAACATGATGCGTATCTTCAGACGCAAATACCAGATCATCCGGTCACCCCGACGGAGATCGCATATTTGTTCAAAAAAGTGGAAACATACAAAGTGGCCCTTCAGAGATTCCAAGGCCGCTTTTACAGGTTCAAGGGAGTAGCTTCAACCGAGTTGGCAAAGGCTAAAGAAGCCATCAACGCCTATGAAAAAACAGTCGCTCAGGTATTGGAAGCAGGACCACAAATACCTGCGGTCATGCCGCAATTCTCCCCTATGCGCCAAGGATGTACCAATGGATATAGGACTGGATTCGAGCATGGCCCAAGGGGGAGCTCCAGACATACCAGAACAACCGCCAATTTTATCAACATTGCAAGTGGGTCCATCCTCATCAAGGACCACACCTCTATTCAAAAGGCCTATCAACGTCAAGGATCAGATCCAAAATTAAGGCTATCACAAAAGATGATTGGACACTTTTGGAGATCCAACAAATTGATATCCACTATCAACCTTTTTATCCATAGCATCTCCTTGGTGCATGGAGTCAAGGCTTTGTACTTTGGTTGATGATAGAGAGAGATTGTTGCTTGTTTCCTTGGCATCCATGAGATAGCTCCATCACCTATAAAAATGTCATGTGCACTTATGAATTTCCTATCCATATGATCTCCTACAAAGTTCGAATCTGAAAATTCAAACAAGTTAGGAGATGATCCCCTACAAAAAAATGCCATAATCTCTAGAACCCGAGATGTACCTCAATACTCTCTTGCCTAGCTTCCAATGCTCCACACTAGAATCATGCATGAATTGAATTAAGATACCAACACAATAGCTTAGATAAGGTCTTGTGATGGTTAGATGTATGAGTGAACCAACTAGCTTCCTATAGAGAGTAATGTCCTCAAAGGATCTTTCATTACCTCTTATTGTGAGCTTTACATTTGATTCATAGGTGTATCAACAAATTTTTCATTTTCCATATGGAATATACTAAGAATAGAATCAACATACTTATTTTGACAAATAAAATTAGTTTGAGAAGTCCTCATTACTTCTATTCTTGAGATGTAGTGCAAATGACCAAGATCATGTACATCAAATTCCTTCTTGAGTGCTCTCTTGATGTCATCTACATCTTGATTGTTGCCTCCACTCAAAATGATATCATCCAGATAGATTAGAAGGATAGTAACATAATTTCCAACAAATCTATAATAAAGTGAATGATCATGTTCACTCATAATGAAATTTTGGGAAAGTAGAAAGGTGTTAAGCTTAGCATACCAACTCCTTGGTGCTTGCTTAAGCCCATACAAACTCTTTTGGAGAAAACACACATGATTAGGCTTGCCATGAGAAATGTAGCCATCGATGAATCTAATTTCCATAGATCCCAACCATAAAGAGTTGCAAGAGAGATAATGACCCGAATGCTTGCCATCTTTGCCACGGGTGCAAAGGTCTCATCATAATCAATACCATACTCTTGAGCATATTCTTTTGCCACCAAACTTGCCTTGTATTTTTTGATTGATCCATATTGATCAGACTTCACTTTAAAGATCCACTTGCATCCAATTGCCTTCTTGTCCTTAGGAAGTTCCATCAATCTCCATGTGTTGTTCTTCATGAGAGCTTGATACTCAAGATCCATTACTTGGACCCACTCCTTCTTTTAAATTGCTTAATCTACACATGTAGGTTCATCGTAGGTTCATCAAAAGAGGTTAGAAAATCAAAGTTTGTAACTTCAACTTGCTTACCCTTCTCATCATATGTGAGCTTTGAAATAGCATGTGTGATGTTGTCGCCAAGGTGAATGAACTTTTTGGTATTGTAAGGTGTATATGTGCTGGGTGGTATAGGTGATATTATCAACTTTGATACCACTCTTGCTAGATATGGTATCCAAACAAGAGAAAACCAACGTTAAATTATTACAAAATCGATACAAGCTGCAGATTTAAACTATTACTTAGATCGTTTCTTTCGACCAAAGATTCGAATATCTTTGTAGATGTCTAAGACAACCATGAAGGGAGCGATACAATGTAGCCAAAACTTTTGCGAATATCGTCGATGGTCTGACCATTGGATATGGTGAAATAATGTATTTCTTGTGCATAGGCTTGAAGGGCCCTATGGAAGTCCACAAAAATATTTCAGTTGATGGATGATAGGCCAATTTGGTGTGTGGATGGTGATTTTATCCTATGTGACACCAAAATCCTTCCATCTGTTTTTTCTTGGCATGGGAACGTAGTACGGATCCACCCTTAACTGGCGTGGGATTGCCACATAACTCCTTATGGAATCCAAAGTTTTTTCAAATACCGTTCGATGCCGTGGTGGTTGCTCTCCCAAAACTGCTTCTCCAATTCCTTGCTGGCTTCAATTTTTTATGTTTTAACTTGATAACCTAGTCGCCCCTCGAAAATTCATGTGGATGCTATTTTAGAAAGTTCTGAATCTCCTCTTCGATGGTGGCTGTTCTTCGAAACAGTGGAGTGGCCGTACTTGTGGAAGGACATACTTCGATAGTTGGTGGTTCCTGCTCCATCTGTCCAATGTCCGAGTCATCCTGCCCTTGATCTTGTGGTGGTGGCGAGAATGCTGGCATGACCGGCATCTGGATCTAAGGAGTCGATTGGAGGACATTGGTCCCTGCAAACCATACAATGCTTGCCGATAAGTCTCGACCTTTTGAAACAAGTAACTGATTTCACTTTGTGGGATAGGTCGATCTGGTACATGAGTGTGTAGCTAAATTTACCGCTCCTCGGATACCGCATCTAATTAGGCTAAGGATCCACTCCTTTTCCAACTGTGCCATATCCAACTGACCTTACAATAGGTTGACCTACTACCTGGCATCTTGAACAGATTTGTCTACTTCATCTTGAGCGCTGATCAAAGCATTATGGAGTTTGGCGACATAGTTTTCCAATGCTTCTTCTTGCTTCTTGGCCTTTTTGAGTTCGACCTCAAACTTTTCTTTGTGCTATTCGCAATCTTTAGCTCCCAATTGATCTAAATCAGCTTTTGACTGATCAATGTGTTTTCATAGCCGAGATTTGAAATGTGTTTCTCCATGGTAGATTTTCTCTCTATCATATTTTAGATCATCCGTCCTAGGTGTATATGAATCCCATGATGTCACCAGAATCAAGAGAGACCGACGGTAATGTGGTTGAAGCAACAGGAGGAACAGATCCCGCAGGTGGTGCTGATTTGCCTTGAAGTCTGACTTGTGGATCTTCTTCTTCAAGCGTCGAATCTAGGTTTGGAGAGCATCTTGGAACTGATCTAAACCCATTCCAGACGAGTTGGGATCAAAGGGCACATGTATCTGACACATGATAAATTGTTCATCAACCTCGGGGGGAATTATCAAATAGTTCCATGAACCATTGGGTTGATGGAGACAATGATGACGAATGTGGAGGATGTGAAGAATTGCCAAAAATTGGCAAATCTAGCTTGATAAAAAACTATGTAGTATAGATTTTGTACATAAGTGGATTCCACACATGTGAGGCCAATATGCCACATGGCAACCCACTCCCAATGTAGGTTAGGTCAATTCAAGAGAGTTGGTCATGTCTATTTGGTGGTCCTCCCTACTTTATAGGACCTACATCTAAGTTTAAGGTGAAAATTTGACCAACTAGCTACCTACAAAGCATAAGTCTAGGATCTAGGCTAGGGTTTCATTTTAGGGCAAGAAGGGTGAGTTAACTTCCTTATTACATGCTGGAAATCCACCTAACTTCAAGAAGGAAGTCAAATTTGCTATGTATTCCAAGCTCCCATAGTGAGAAAATAGAATATTTTTGGAGCTCATTGGCAATCTCAACCTACTTCACTATGTACATTGAGTTTTTGTGATCCAAATGAAGCCAAATCAATTTCTACTTGTTTCTCAGTTCGAAGGCCATACTACAGCCTGTAGTACACACATGTGGGCTTGGATTTCAATTTTTATCAATGCTTTTGATTGTTAATGCTTGTTGTTTGTCAAATTGCCAATCTAGATCAACTTTTTTGTGTGTAGTTTTTTGATAGATTGTTAAGCAAGCATCCAATCAAACTTCAAGAAGGAAGTCGAATTTGCTATGTATTCCAAGCTCCCATAGTGAGAAGATAGAATATTTTTGGAGCTCATTGGCAATCTCAATCTACTTCACTATGTACATTGAGTTTTTGTGATCCAAATGAAGCCAAATCAATTTCTACTTGTTTCTCAGCTTGAAGGCCGTACTACAACCTGTAGTACACATGTGTGGGCTCGGATTTCAATGTTTATCAATGCTTCTAATTGTTAATGCTTGTTGTTTGTCAAATTGCCAATCTAGATCAACTTTTTTGTGTCTAGTTTTTTGATAGATTGTTAATTAAGCATCCAATCACGCTTGTGGATCTTTTGTAGATCCATTTATGGTCCTAAAGTACAGTACTTTCACATGGAGAGGCGGCCCGTGCTTCTACAACTTGGATGGTGGAACCAATAGTCACAAAAGGCACAATGTATAGAATCAGAAGCTAGGGTATTTGTAGATGATGGAGGTATAGGTAGATTAGAGCAAGTTGCAGCAAGAAGTGATGGCACAACTGAAGATGGTGGCTCAGTCCGCCGTCAACGAGACGCGGGAGAGGCGAGTGGGGTGAAACTATCTCGCTGCATACTCGCCTATGACTCTGGGAGGTGGATGCTTGGTGGGATGATTCGGCTGGTGCTAGTTTGTAAACAGCTAACATTAATTCAACATGAAACCCATAAACCTTACTCTCTAGGTATGAGGCAGCTAAGGAGAAAAGAAGACAACCAGCAGTAAACTGCTTCTTTGTGTTGTTCTTTATGGCCTACTTCAGTTCCCTAGAGACCGTCTTGTACAAGTCATAAGGTTGTACACTCCCCTTGTCTAATTCATTGCTAGACTCAACCAATCGATGGAGGATCTGGGATGGGATCAAGTCTTTCCGAAGGTTACTAGCCATCACAAAGTTATTCACCAGGTGTGCAGCAGCTTGGAGAACAGGGTCCCGAATGGCTTCTAAAAAATAGCCATCATTGGTATGGTACTGAGCCATTTGAGTGTCTACAAATGACCTAATGGTGGCATTCGCTTGTTTGTGGGATGGAGCATGGCGTGGCTAGAAACAATTCCTATTGTAGCAAGGGCGACCTCCGATACCCACACCTTGTGCACTACCCCTTGGAAGGTAATGTAAAATTTAGCATTGACTTCGTTTCAAGTACCGAAAGCCATGATAATAAACTCCATACTGATATTGTTTGAGAACCCATCACCTTGAGCAAGGGCTTGTAGCGGGTTTCTTTCCTTGCCTAACCTGAATCCAAGATCTAGTCAATCTAGCATCAAAGAGACAAAGCTAGTTGTCACGCATAGGTTTGTTCCCATGAGAGTGACAGTATAGTTCATAGTTCAACATGAATGGAAGATCCAAATCTAACACTAACATCTATTAACCCTAAACATTAACACTACACATCCATTAATACTACGATCCACAACAAAGATAGCTTACTCTTTCTCTCTCTCCCTTTCTCTCTCACAAAAAGTATAATAACATACAATCCCAATAACATTCAGATCCAACAATTAGCAAAACCCAAAGAAAACATGAGAGATGGAGGTGGAAAGGAAAGGAGCAAGAACATTCATCAATCCATTCCTGAAGAGAACCAATCTGCTTTATTGAAATGAGGAAATGAACATGTATAGGAACTCGAGTTGGTCTCTTTTTATAGTAGAGAGGAGGACCCTGGTCTCTGAATCTTATTGGTCCATTTCTGCCTCCCTAATTATTTAAACTTAAAAAAGAGTGGGAACCATCCAAATTGGAGAGAAATCCAACTTTAACTTGACATTTAGGCCCTGTGACATTAAAAGTCTCACAAAAAGGCCTAAAGTCCTTTTATTGACTTTCTAATTAATCAAATAACTATGTGATCATCGGGTTGGACTTACACATGAAGGGTGCCAAATCCCTCTCACTTATTAACTAGGGTTAGGATTGTCTTGGGATCTGCAAATCCTTCAACAGTATCCCCCACCAAAACTGGTGGCGGTCCCACGACACCTGCTAGATGTAGTTATTGGGGACTTTTATTGACTTCGCGCCAAATCTTGATTAAATGGTACTGCACATTTTCCATAAAGTCGAGACGTGCAGTATTAAAATCCAAATTGTGGGGCAGAAAACAACGATGGGCTCCTGTAATCCACTTTGAGATTGTCCATGATGTGAAGCGTGATTCCCAGGAGCCTCTCATCATTGCTGCACGAAAGTATAAACGAGCAACCGGCAGCTGATCTTTGATATTCTCTAAGGCCATCGGCTTATTTGGATTGAATGCCAGAGGAGGGAGACAATCGTCTCATCTGGTTGCCACTGACGCCAACAGATTTAGATCTTTTGCAAATAGTGCCGATTGGTGCACCGTTGGATCTGGAGAGTGGACATACTCTCTCCGGTATGCTTGTAAAGCCTGGTGGAAGTCCACTGATATTGTCCAGCTGTAGGACTGATGGATGATTGGCCAATTGGGCGTATGGATTGTAATCTTGTCCATAGCCAATCCCAAATCTTTCCATTTATTCCTTCTCGACATTGGCACATAATAAGGATCAATCCGCAATTGGCGAGGGATGGCGACATAACTCTTGATTGATTCCGGAGTTTTCTCAAAAACAGTAATTCTCTGAGTGGAAGTCCACTGATATTGTCCAACTGTAGGGCTGATGGATGATTGGCTAATTGGGCATATGGATTGTAATCTTGTCCATAGCCAATCCCAAATCTTTCCATTTATTCCTTCTCGGCATTGGCACATAATAAGGATCGACCCGCAAATGGCAAGGGATGGCGACGTAACTCCTGATTGATTCCGGAGTTTTCACAAAAATAGTAATTCTCCATGTCGGCTGCTCTCCCAATGCAGGTATTTAGTCCAACTCTTTGTCGGCCTTTATCTTGGAGGTCTTAAACTTTAGAACCCAACCACCATTCGAGGACTCATGCAGATGTTGCTTTAAGAAACCATATTAGCTAAAGATCAAAGGGCATAAATGGATCTTTGTGATCTATTTTTTAACATGCTTTGGGTACTGGTCTTTCTTGCTCATTTTTTTGAACCCAAGGTCCTACCAGTTCTAGGTTGGTTAGGATCTTCTTGGGAGGTTTCTAATGAGCTACATTTTCTCTTTGAAGGAATTTCAAAGAAGTTCCTTGGGTGTATCCCTCAGCTTGGATAGTCTTAATGGTGGAGAGAGCCAAACCCTTGTAAGTGGTCACATTGGTTTGTTTTAAGCTCTAAAGAAAACATAGAAATAAAATTATTTTCAAAAATACTATGTTGAGCATGGAAAAGAAAACTTTCCTCTAAAATTTAAAAAAAAACATTGAAAGAAAACTCACCATATTTCTAAGTGTCAAATAAAATAGAAAAAGTTCTTGAGCATAGTGTGTTGGCAGAGTCTAATCTTCAGAATTCATTATCCAAAATGTAAAAGTAGATCTTCTTATCAAGGACTTTTTCTAAAATATATGTCAAGTCACCATCCTCATTGGTCAGTGCTACCTTGTGCATCACATAACCTTGCACTTTGAAGGTAGACGAACCTTTTCCAACTTTCTCAGCACTCCACATGAAAATCTCAATAAGGCTGACCTTATCTCTAACCCTAAGCTTAAAGCCTCCACTTTTAAGAAAATGAGAGCCGAAATTCTAATTCATCTATTCTCTTGATTAATATTGTTTATTTTTGCTCCACTTATTTTCAATATGATTTTTCTATGCATCGCAATGTGATTTCACAACTTGGTCGACCCGAAGTGTGACTGGGCTATCTTTAGTGTGAGGTTCCTGGCTTACATCTTCAACACCGATAGTAGTGTCATGGATCTGTTCAAATCCTCTTCCAGAGGATTGGAGTTCAAAGGGTGCAGGGCTCTGGGGCATTTCAAAAATTTTGGTGGCCCCAAGTGGGTCGGAATCATCGAACATATCCATAAAAAACTGCGTGTTTGGTGAAGTGGCTTCGGTGTGCGGGGGTGAGGCAACCTGGGCAGCTGTGATGGGAATGGTAGCACCAATGGTCATAGACTGTCCTTGTGTGGAAGCAGAGGCAAGGGAAGCACCAGAGGCAAGGGGAATAGGTAGTATAGTGCGAACAACATCAGGGGGTGGTAGCGCAGCTGACGATGTATGTCTAGTGCGACGTCGTGACGCGAAAGACGAGTCAAGAATGATAATCTCGCTGCGTGGACGATGTCAACTATGAGAACTCGAGGCCTATTGAAATGACTCGGTCGGTGTTTCTCTGCTCTAGTTTTTTCTTTTTGTCAAGCATAGACTGGATCACTTGCGCAAGGCTTGAGACCAAACCGAGAGCATCACCAGAATCTACTATCGTGCAGGCGGCAGCAGCAGAAGGATCTGATGGTACTATTTCTGGTTGGCGTAAACTAGATGCCGGTACTTCTACTTCTTCAAAAATGTCTTCGTCCTCAAAACCCTCAGGCACGGTGGCGTCAAACTACTTCGGTGATTTCACAACTTGGTCGACCCGAAGTGCGGCTGGGTTATCTTCAGTGCAAGATTGCTGGCTTACATCTTCAACACCGACAATAGTGTCATGGATCTATTCGAATCCTCTTCCAAAGGATTGGAGTTCAAAGGGCGCAGGGCTCTGGGGCATTTCAAAAATTTCAGTGGCCCCAAGGGGGTCGGAATCATCGAACATATCCATGAAAAATTGCGTGTTTGGTGAAGTGGCTTTAGTGTGCGAGGGTGAGGCGGCCTGGGCAGCTGTGATGGGAATGGTAGCTCCAATGGTCACAGATTGTCCTTGTGTGGAAGCAGAGGCGAGGGGAATGGGTAGTTCAATGCGAACAGTAGCAGGGGGTGGTAGCGCAGCTGACGATGTATACCTAGTATATTCACTGGAGTATCAAATCGTATTCACTGGTATTCACTGGAGTATCAAATCGTTTTCCATCCAAGTGTTCAAGAATTACTGCGCCATAATTTAAAATTGTCTATGCTGTATCGGTAGAGCTAAATTGTCTTCTGTTCACTTTCCCAAGCGGCTCCAACATGGAGTACTTCATTAGATTTTTCAAATTCAGCACAAAAAAGTGGCTCCTGATGGGCTTTTGGTTCTTCTTGAGCTAACTTTTGTGCTAAGACATCTTTTGCTTTTGGCACCAACTTCAGGAACTCTCCCAATGAAATATTGATCTTACTAAACACAATATTCATCTTTTCTTCAATACAAGCTGATTGGTTCCCTTGTGAAGTGGATGTAGAATGTCCTTGCTCTTCTTCTTTCCTCCTCCATCTCTCATGCTTTCTTTGGATTTATCAATTGTTGGATTTGTTAGTTGTTGGGATTTATCTTTATTATACTTTTTGTGAGAGAGAAAAGGAAGAGAGAGAGAAAAGTAAGTTTTTCTTTCACTGCAGTAGTGTTAGTGGATCCAGTGTTAATGGAGTAGTGTTAATGGTTAGCTTGCATTTAGGCATTTTGGTCTTGGCATGCTAGGATTAGCTTTGCATTATGGATGTGATTTGTGAGAGTTATGAGTGGTGACCGTATTTTCTATTTTTTTAATTTTTTGTTTCTTTTTTTATGCAATTCCATCCTATTTTATGTTTCCTATAATTCAATCTGAATAGGTAGGATTGTAGAGCATTGAAAGAGCTTTCTTTACCTTAAATTTTTTTTAATTCCGTTTAGTATTGAGCAAGTTACAAATTTTTGAAATTGGCAACAAAATTTTGTAAACTTGTCAAAATCCAGAAATTCTGTTTTTTAAATTTTTGCTTATTTTTTATTCAAATTCCGTCCTATTTTCTATTCTCTGTAATTCAATTTGAATAAGTACAATTGTAGAGCATTGAAAATGCTTTCTTTCCATCTAATTTTTTTTTAGTTCCGTTTAGTATTGAGCAAGTTACAAATTTTGAAGTTGGCCACAAAATTTTGTAAACTTGTCAAAAACCCAAAAACTTTCAGATTTTAGTATTTTTTTTTGCCCTGTTTGATTCATTTTTCTTTTTTATTATTTCATTAAGTATTGAAGAAGTTACAAGTTTTTGAAAATGTCAAAAAAAAAAAATTCTGTGACCTTGTCATTAGCTTCAACAATGTCATTGCTAGCAGGTGCACCTATCTACAAGGATCAACATCAACAAGCATTATCTTGAGATCTTTTTTTGGATGGTGTCGACTACCCATTTGGCAATGAACAAGGTTATCATGAATGGCCACCGGACCCATATGGCTATTATTGAAAAATGTGCATTCAAGCTTCAAGGCAAGTGTCGTGGGACCGCCACCAGTTTTGGTGAGGGTTACTGTTGGAGGGTTTGCGGATCCCAAGGCAACCCTAACCCTAGTTAATAGGTGAGAGGGATTTGGCACCATGTGTGTGTAAGTCCAACCCGATGATCACATAGTTATTTGATTCGTTACAAGTCAATAAAAGGACTTTAGGCGTTTTTTGCGAGACTTTTAATGTCGTAGGGCCTAAATGTCAAGTTAGTGAATAAAGTTGGGTGTCCCTCCAATTTGGATGGTTCCCACTCTTTTTTAAATTTGAATAATTAGGGAGGCAGAAATGGACCAATAGGATTCAAAGGCCAGGGTCCTCCTCTCTACTATAAAAAGGGACCAACTCGAATTCCCCGACAACGGCGCCAAAACTGTAGTGGGTTTTTTTCCTTGCCTAACATGAATCCAAGATCTAGTCAATCTAGCATCAAAGAGACAAAGCTCGTAGGTTTGTTCCCATGAGAGCGATAGTATAGTTCATAGTTTAACATGAATGGAAGATCCAAATCTAACACTAACATTCATTAACCCTAAACATTAACACTACACATCCATTAACACTACGATCCACAACAAAGATAGCTTACTCTATCTCTCTCTCCGTTTCTCTCTCACACAAAATATAATAAGATACAATCCCAATAACATTCAGATCCAACAATCAGCAAAACCCAAAGAAAGCATGAGAGGTGGAGGTGGAAAGGAGAAGAGGAAGGACATTCATTAATCCATTCTTGAAGAGAACCAATTTGCTTTATTGAAATGAGAAAACGAACATGTGTAGGAACTCGAGTTGGTCTCTTTTTATAGTAGAGAGGACCCTGGCCTTTGAATCTTATTGGTCCATTTTTGCCTCCCTTATTATTCAAACTTAAAAAAGAGTGGAAACCATCCAAATTGGAGGGAAACCCAACTTTATTCACTAACTTGACATTTAGGCCTTGCGACATTAAAAGTCCTGCAAAAAGGCCTAAAGTCCTTTTATTGACTTTCTAATTAATCAAATAACTATGTGATCATCGGGTTGGACTTACACACGCATGGTGCCTAATCTCTCTCACTTATTAACTAGGGTTAGGGTTGCCTTGGAATCCGCAAATCCTCTAACAGTATCCCCCACCAAAACTGGTGGCAGTCCCACGACACCTGCCTCGAAGCTTGAATGCAAATTTTTCAATAATAGCCATATGGATCCGGTGGCCATTCATTATAACCTTGTTCATTGCGAAATGGGTAGTCGACACCATCCAAAAAAAGATCCCAAGATAATGCTTGTTGATGTTGATCCTTGTAGACAGGTGCACCTGCTAGCAATGACATTGTTGAAGCTAATAACAAGGCCACATAATTTTTTTTTTGACATTTTCAAAAATTTGTAACTTCCTCAATATTTAATGAAATAAAAAAAAAATTATATCTCTAAAAAGCCCTTTTAATGCTCTACAGCTTTAGCTATTCAAATGGAATTATAGAGAACAGAAGGTAGGACGAAAAATGAATCAAACAGGGCTAAAAAAAATACAAAAATCTAGAAGTTTCTGATTTTTGACAAGTTTACAAAATTTTGTTGCCAATTTCAAAAATTTGTAACTTGTTCAATAGTAAACGGAATTAAAAAACAATTAAATGGAAAGAAAGGCCTTTCAATGCTCTAAAATCCCACCTATTCAGATCGAAGTAGAGAATAGAAAATAGGGCGGAAACTCAATAAAAAAGAAGCAAAAATTAAAAAAAAAAATAGAATTTTTGGTTTTTGACAAGTTTACAAAATTTTGTAGCAAAAACGGTGCCAAAGTTGTTACTACAGCTTTAATATACATAATCGCTATTGTTCCATCTCTTCACATTCATTTGGATTTCCATCTTCCTCTGCTAGTCAGCCTGGTGGTGGACCGTTCATTCCACCTAACCCATCTCCTGGTTTCTTTTCATGTCCCCCACTTCCTGAGCCACACTTTGCTCGAGACTTTCGTGATAGGGTACAACTTGCTACCTATTCCGGTTCCTCTGACGGGAACTTATTAGAGAATTGGTTTGCTAATCTTGACAAATATTTTCAGATCTACCCTAAGATTGATCCCCAGAAGATCCAATTGGCTGCTTTACATTTAGATGGACGTGCCACCACGTGGTGGCGAGTTTATAGAGCTGATCCTGATCCGGAAGGGCTCCATTTATGGCATACTTTTCGTCGTGACCTTCGTCATGCTATGATTGACCCTCAGTGGCTCGACCACCAACGTGATACATTCTGTAGTCTCACTCAGACCAGTGATCTTGCTTTTTATACATATCAGTTTATGGAGCTTTCTTATCTTTTCACAGATCTACAGCCCACTGAGCTTATTTCTCGTTACATTGCTGGGCTTCGTGGTGCTTTACATTATGATGTTTCTTCCTTCCGTCCTCCCACACTTGTTGAGGCGATGTCTCTTGCCAGTACTTTACAGCATAAGTACTCTGACACTATTCCTTGATACTTCTCCCAACCCCATCCTTCTACTTCATCTTTTTCCGCTGCGTCCACCCCTACACCTGTCCCTTCTGTTCCAGTTCGCTGACCTTCAGCAGCAGCGTCTTTGCTTTCGTTGTAAGAGTCGTGATTATTTTGCCCGTGATTGCCATCAACCTCTCCCTACTACTACTACTGTTTTTTACCATGAGGGCACTACTCCAGATGATTCCGATATCTACATTCATATTTCTGATGAGCCTGACCTATCCTCTGAGCCTTCCACTAATTTACTTCCTGCTACTTGCCATGCTCAGCTTGCCTATGCTACTTAGACAGGGCATCCTGGTCCTCATTCCATTCGGTTACGTGTACGTATTACAGGTCGTAACTATATTGCTTTCGTTGATACTGACAACACTCATTCTTTTATTAGCAATTATATCACTAGTCGGATACGTGCTTCACCTCTTCTTGCTTCACAACCTCTCACAGTTGAGGTTGTCAGTTCCCATTCTTTTCCTAGTTCTCAGATGTTTCAGCGTTTACCATACCCCATTGGAGATTTTTCTGGACAGGCAGATCTTTACATTATTCCTATGGAACGTTATGATCTTATCCTTGGTGCTGATTGGTTTGCATCTCTTGGAGCCGTTACACTGGACTTGACACAACAGACATTGACATTTGTACTTGACGTAGTTACACACTCACTTGTTGGCATTGATTCTCAAGGAGACTTCCAGTTGGTTATCGGGAAGCAGTTTATGCATAGCCTACCAAAGGCTGACGATGCAGCTCTTCTTTCCATTCAGAGTACATCAGTTGATGCTTCACTTTCACCATCCGTGGGTCCTCTTCCTCAGGTTGATGCTGCTTCAGATTTACAGGTTGATGTTGTGTGCCTTGCGCCTATATGCCTTGATTCACAGATATCGTATTCAGTGGTCATTCCTGGTTTCATTGATATTGAGACCGTATACCTTGGTGGTATTTCTACTATTGCTTTTGCGCATACTTTAGATTGCCCTCCTGGTTCAGTGGTTGGTGCAGTATCTTCTCCATTGGTCTCTATATCTCCATCTCTTGAGTCTGTTATGGCCGATGTTCCTGTTGATTTCTATGGGGTTCTTCATGGGTCCACGTTTGATGGTTTACTCGCTATTGGTGATCAGGTTGTATCATCTTTCGCTTTACTCCATGGATCTTTGCTTGAGGTTTGTGATCTGCCTCATGATATTTCTACGGTTCCTGACATGATTCATGCGCCTTTGGCCCTTACTGCTACACATTTTTCATCCAAGGATATTTGCCAGATGGTCACTATTACTTATCTAGGGTATTTATATGCTGGGATCTTTCTAGATGAGTACACGGACATCCTTCCGTCTCCTGGTGTTTCTACATATAGGTTTGCTGCAGTCCATGCCGATGCTATGGATATATGGCATTCCTGATTATTACATATAGCTTGGTTTTCATTTGGACCTGTTGATTGGTGCTGGTTTTTTCATATTATTGATCGCCTATGGTGCGGATATCTCTATGATTATGCATGTGGCTCTCTATCTGTTCCTTGGATTGTTGCTCATTGTCAGGCTTGGCATATCCTGTTGGCTTGGGTTATTGCCTCCGTTCCAGCTACTGTTTGTTTGGGTGATCTTCAAGTTCCCTATCATTTCAGGTTGCTCCATATCGCTTGGTCTCCGATGCTGAGTTGCCACTTTGTTCTGGTGTTCCGAGACCATCAGGGTACCTTGAGAGAATTCCTTCTCCTCTCTTGGATAGTTTTTGGGGATGTTGTCGCCATATACTTCAGTGTTGCTCATATGTGCTTTGATACTCATTCCCAGCTACAAGTGGATATTGCTTCGATGCTTGCTACTGATGTTGCGGAACATGTTCCTCGTTCCAGTGCATTTCTTCTATTCCTCACTTGTGCACCTGGTGTGTACTTTGGGATTACACTTGCGGCCAATTCCGATGGGTCATCCGATTCTCCATCAGTTTTTGGTGTATCCTATGATGGATTGGTATGTCCATATAAGGCCTTTCTGGATGAGTTTTTTGGCTATAGTTTGTCAGTTGGGGCTCTACTATTTCTAGATTTGTTGCTACTATTTTCATGCATCATGTCTTTTTAGATGATGCATTGATTTCTTGGACCTTCTGGAGCTTTTGGCATGCTGCTCTTCTCGTGATATGGGCCTTGAGGGTACCGTATGCCATTGGTACTTCTCATTCATGGGTCCTATGAATACCTTGGGCTTTTGACTATGTTGGTGCATATTTTTCCATTTTAAGCTATCATTTGTCAGGATGATCTCCTTGGTGCTAGTCTTCTGATGCTGCTATCTTTTCTTGGGGCACCTTGCACATATGGTTGATGGTTACGTGTATCATGCGGCTATTCGCGATGAGTGTCCATTTCTTTTTCAGTTTTCTTATTGGCTTCCTGGTGCTGATGCAATTCTACCTTCTCGGGCTTTTTGGATACCTTGGTGCTCGAGAGCTTATTACCCGGGCCAGTTTTCATTTACAGCATGTTCAACAACGTTATCAGATCTCAGTTGATCGTCACCGCCGCCATGTTGAGTTTCAGCTTGGAGATATGGTTTATCTATGCCTACGGTTTGCACATCATCATTTTGTCCAGGGCCATGCTTCTACTGAGAAGCTTGCACCACGTTATTATGGGCCTTATCGCATTTTGGAAGTTCTTAGTCCAGTTACATATTGCTTATAGCTTCCTGCTTCCACACATGCCTGTGATGTATTCCATGTCAGTTTATTACGTGCTGCTATTGAGGATGACGCTCCTTGTGATGCTAAGTTTCCTACTACTCCAGAGTTATTTCCATTTTTATTTGCTGGTATATTATAGGTTCGTCTATACCATAGTTGATGCCGCCGACAGATTCAGTTTTTGGTCCAGTGGGATGGCCGTCCTATTAAGGAGGCCACATGGGAGCTATTGATGTCTTTTATCATACACCATCACTTGCGGATTAGGCTCATGCTCTTGCTGCACTTGTTGATTCCTCTACATCAGATGTTGTTCTAGCTATTGATGCACTAGGGCTTGTTGCTACTTGATCCAGTTTCTTTTCGGCAGTTGGGTCTTTTTCTTTTGTGCCAGGGAGAGTTATGGACTTGGCTCATTACATTCACCGTGTCCATTTACATTTACTTTACTTTATGCATAAGCAGGCCTTGGGCCCTTTTTTATTTATTAGTGACACTTAGACTATATGGTTGGCCTTTGGCCTTATTATTCATTATTAGGCCATTTGGACATATTATTGGAGAGTGGGGGCCTTCTTGGAGGGCGCACTATTTTTGACTTTGGGCCTTTTTGCGGGACTTTTAATGTCGTAGGGCCTAAATGTCAAGTTAGTGAATAAAGTTGGGTTTCCCTCCAATTTGGATGGTTCCCACTCTTTTTTAAATTTGAATAATTAGGGAGGCAAAAATGGACCAATAGGATTCAGAGGCCAGGGTCCTCCTCTCTACTATAAAAAGGGATCAACTCGAGATCCTACACATGTTAAAGCAGATTGGTTCTCTTCAGAAATGGATTGATGAATGTCCTTGCTCTTCTTCTTCCCTCTTCCATCTGTCATGCTTTCTTTGGGTTTTGCTGATTGTTGGATCTAAATTTTATTGGGATTGTATGTTATTATACTTTTTATGAGAGAGAAAGGGGGAGAGAGAAAGAGTAAGCTATTTCTATTGTGGATCATAGTGTTAATAAATGTAGTGTTAATGGATGTTAGAGTTAGATTTGGATCCTCCATTCATGTTGAAATCTGAACTATACTATCGCTCTAATGGGAACGAACCTACGCGTGACAACTAGCTTTGTCTCTTTGATGCTAGATTGACTAGATCTTGGATTCAGGTTAGGCAAGGAAAGAAACCCACTACAATTGATAATCATAATAAGTTTTGGTAGTTTATTAATGCTTGGTGCTGCACATGTACCTTAGAAATTCTATTCTATAACTAATTCTGACCTTTCTTTTTGCAACATCGGGAGCTAATAGTTAGTAATAAGCTGTGTTATTCTTGATTATGTACCTTTCACAATCTGTGAGAACTATGATGAAGCATGACTCATTCTAAAGCACTATCCCTTTACAAAAATCATAGGTTTGATACGAGTTTTCATATCTTTCTGAGCAATTGTGTATCAAAAAGTTATTTATTGGAGTTTTGGAATATTTGAAGTAGAGATGCCATTAAGCACACGAATTCTGTGGTCATTATGTTTTTATTAGACAAGGCACACAATCAGACTCACAATTAGACAGGGCACACAATTAGAAAAGGCATTTACTATTTCTGATTTCCAGACTCACTACACTAATCCATAACTTCTACAAACTTTTGCTCATGCATACCTTGATATTCTCCCTTGAAAAGAACTGTTAAGGTATTTTAAAGATGAAAATAATTTTATTTTGTTTATAAGATTCAAGCTTGGACTGACAATTCTCTAGTTGCAAGCTTTCTTTCATCCATAACTTCATTTTCTTCCAAATTCGGCCAAATCTACTTGGCCCAATTCGACCAATTTGACCAAATTCAACCGATTCGACCAAGTTGGCCCAAGATTTGACCAAATTTGGCCAAGTCGACCAAAATTTGACCAAATTCGGCCAAGTTCGACCAAAATTTGGCCAATTCGACCAATTTGACCAATTTGGCCACTTGGCCAAATTTGGCTAAATCAACCAAAGTCGATCAAGTTGACCAAATTTGACTAGGGTCGGAAAATCTCTTTTTGACAGGGATGACAGTGGGTCAAACTTTTACCATTGGGTCGGATTTTTTCACTTTTGTTTGATATTTCATTGTTTGGCTACATAATCATTGTAGTACTGACGATTTCAAAGTTGGTTACTATAAGATTGGACATGAATTCTATCATTATGTTTTGTTTAATATTGATAGGCGTACTCATGCATTAGGAAAGCAGGCTCCATTCTGTTGCGCTCGATAAGTCGTTCACAGCCTTTCACTAGTAAGCACGTAGAGGTTAGGATTAGAATTCGTTCTCACAAAACCATTGGAGAGAAAGTAGCTATCTATGTGACCATACCACGCTTGCCATGCTTGTTTTAGGCTATAGAGTGCTTTCCACAACTTGCACGCTTTGTCTTCTTGGCCTTTCACTACATAACCTTGTGGTTGGAGCATATAGACTTTATTTTCTAAGTCTCCATTCAAGAAAGCTGATTTCACTTCCATTTGATGGATTTTCCAACCAAAAAATGAAACTAATTTGATCACCAAGCGTAAAGTAATCCACTTAACTGTAGGAGCAAATGTCTCTTCAACTTCAGTACCTTTGTTCTACTTGTACCATTTGACCACCAAGTGCACCTTTTGCTTCTCAATCAATCTATCAACATGAAACTTAGTCTTGTATACCCATTTGTTACTAATGGATTTCTTTCCAATTGGAAGATCAACTAAATCCCACATACCATGTCTTTGGATTGAGTCCTTCTCATCCTCCATAGACCATTGCCATTACTTGAGATCTTTTGTCTCTTCAAAGGTTTTTGGCTTCTTGACACTTCATGATGTCACTTATAAGGGCATAGTTCACATTTCTTCTCCCTTCCCCTTGTGAGCTTGATCTTGGTAGATTCTGTCAAATTTTAGAGTTTAAGGACTCATTTTGATCCACAAATGATCAATAAGAGCGATTGGTAGCTCAGGATCTTGATCTATATCAAGACTAGCATCCAATACTTGCTTCTACTTGACAATTTCTACTAATTATAGCAAGAACAATAAAAAAAGATGATCCAAAGGCTTGACACGTGTGAAGTACAGTAGGTGTATGGCCTGATAACAAAAAATATGTTTACTAAAAAAATACCAAGCATTCATTCCCAAAGAATTCGCTTAAGAGAGTGAAAACACAATGATAGCTCCCAAATCAATGTTTCTCAAGATTTACCTCACAATGGATCCATCATGGATCAAGTACACAATCATCATAATCTCTCTCTAGGATGTTTCCAGCATGTGTGGGACAACTCATTCTACTCATCCATATCTACTTTGGATAAGATCTATCTAATTTGCCACATCATCCACTGGTGGTTTGTGTTGACTTTCTAGATTCCTACAATCTAGGAGATAACTCCAACAATTTAGGAGATTTGAAATTTGACTCAAATAAAATCTAAGTACAATGGATTTGGATATTACAAGTGTTATTTCACATGCGTGGACAGGTCCTCACACGTGTGGATCCACATAGATACCAAAAAAATTGCTTAACAATGTGAAATTTGCTAAAATCTAACACACCTCCTCAATTTTTACATTGATACATCTATGGTACATCTATCTACAACTCCTAAGGCTGATCTTAACTTGATAAATGAAGCCTTTGGTAAGGCTTTAGTGAGTAGATCAGCAAGGCAATCTGAAGAAGATACATGATGTAGCTAGATCTCCTTTGCTTGAACCTTTTCTCTCACAAAGTGGTGAGCAATCTCTATGTGCTTGCTCCTTGCATGGAATGTGGGATTGGTTGCTAATGCTTGGCTTGAGTGGTTGTCACAACATATGATTGACTGCTCCTTGGCCTCCATGACTTGCAACTCCACCAAAAGCCTCTTCAACCACAAAACCTCTTTGGTTGTTGATGTTAATGCCTTGTATTCTGGTTGAAGATAGAGAAATTGTCTCTTGCTTTTTTGGAAAGCAAGACACTATGCCATTGCAAAGAAATGTAAAAAAATCACTTGTGGACCTCCTATCCACTATATCACCTACAAAATCAGCATCCGAATGTGCCCTCAAAGCAAGGTTAGATCCATGATACAAAATGCCAAAGTTCTTGGTGGCCGAGATGTACCTCAACACCCTTTTTGCATTTTTCCAATGACAAACCAATGGATTTTGCATAATTGGCTTAGCTTACCTACACTACCTTAGATCAGGTCTAGTTATAGTAAGATAAATTAGGGAGCCTACAAGTCTTCTATATAGTGTGATGTCCTCAAAAGATGCTTCAACATCACCATTAGAGACTTTCACATTTTGCTCCATAGGAGTATCTACTCCTTTACAATCTTTCATTTCAAACTTTTCTAAGATAGAAGAAGCATATTTGGATTGACAAATAACACTCAAATCTTTGCCTCTTGAAACTTCTATTCTGAGTATGAAATGTAAAACACCAAGATCTACCATCTTAAATTCTTTCGACAATGCTATTTTCAATTTGTGTATACCATCATGATCATTTCCACTAAGGATAATGTCATCTACATATAAAATAAGAATGATGACTTTACCATCATTAAATCATAAGTACAAAGAAGGATCATAAGCACTTACAACAAAATTTATAGAGTTTAAGAAAGCATTCCATCTAGAGTACCAAGCTCTAGGTGCTTGCTTAAGCCCATAAAGGCTTCTTAGCATCAAACATACTTTTCCTTCTTGATATTCTTTGATGAAGCCCTTGGGTTTCCTCATAAAGATCTCCTCTTCCAAATAGCCATTTAGAAAGGCATTAGTCACATCAAGTTGAAATAGAGGCCAATTGAAAGTAGTTGCAAGAGAAATGATCAACCTTATAGAAACTAGTTTAGCAACATGAGCAAAAGTTTCATCAAAGTCTACTCCCTTGGTTTGCAAGGATCGCTTTGCCACTAGCCTTGTCTTATGTTTGTTGATGCTCCCATCTTGGTTGTACTTCAATCTATAGATCCATTTGCACTCAATTGGTCTTCTTCCATGAGGAAGATCCACAATCTTCCATATGTGATTCTCCATAAGAGCATCATACTCCTTTTGCATGGCATCCCTCCATTCTTGTGACTCCATATCATCTTCAAAGCAACTCGGCTCATCAAGCATAGATGTTAGAAAATTATAAGAGGTAAGTGAATGAAGATCTTCCCTTTGTTCACCTTTGTCAACATAGGTGAGCCTTGATAGCTCGGCCTTCCTTCTTGTAGATCTTCTTGGAGCTCTCGGGTCTTGAGGTGGATCCTCAAGATCTTGATCACATGTAGGCTCCTCCTCAAACCTTGCAAGATCCTTGACATAAGGTGGATTAGTAGCACTTTCATTCATCTTGTAGTAGTTATATTCATCAAATGTAACATCTCTACTCACTAAAATCTTTTTAGTGATAGGATTATAGATTCTATATCCCTTGCTATTTTCACCATAACCAACAAAGATTCCTTTTATGAATGTAGGATCATCCTTCTTGCTTGTATCTAATGATTGAAAAACATAACAAGTAGATCCAAAGATTCTAAGATCTTTGAGATTTGGCTTCTTACCAAATAGAGCCTCAAAAAGACGTTACTTGAACATCAGCATCACACAATACCAAACTTTAGAGATCGGGGAATGGACTGAGACGAATCGTCGTTCCTAGATAGAAACCTCTTTTTCCCTTTGGGCTCCACATATCAAACTGAAGAGAGGGTGACACACGCTTCAAACACAATACATGCAAGCAAAGAAGTTATTTGGCTCAGAAAGATTCCTTTCAGATATCCATCCCCAGGGTTTCATGCTGCTGTCCCCAATCTCACTCCCATTGGCCGGACAAGTGCACCCCGAGTTTGTAAGATCAACAGAAAAGGTGCAAGTAGCAGGAACTCACCCTCACCCAATGAAGGATCGGCCGAGCAAAGCCAGGCAGACCTGTTCATCACCAACATACTTGGTGGAGTTAGTGCTCAAAATGCGAGTACATCTTATAAGGATTCCATCCTCCAAGGATGCCACAACAATGAGGCGAATGAATGTAAGAGATAACAGACATTAGGCAACAAATACATTACACTCGCGTAAAACATCAAGTTATAACCTTGGCTGGCTACAGGAGGCTGTGCAAGAGCAAGGGCAAGCAGCAGACGCCCATAAACAGAGAACCCAACAAAACCCAGGGACTTGTTGAGGGGCGAGCTGGCTTGGAAAGAAAGCTTTATCTACTGATTGATTGAAGCTGCAAGTAAGAAAACTGACAAAAGAACATCATAAAGATCAACGAGATGAAGAGAGAATCGTAAGAAGGTTCTACCTTTGCTGCTGCATAGCATTTAGCTAATCTGCTTCTGCATTCCTGTACAGGATCGATTGAGCTTGCTTAAATTAAAACATACCACTGTTATGATCATAGGATGTCTGTCCATGAGCACATAGCATAGCATACTATTACTAGTATTCTGATGATGGCTGGCTTCATCCATCCTGCTGCGTCTGCACCTGCAAAGCTGTGCTTATTATTATTCTGTTCCCCCGCGACTGACTGGCTGATTGCTTGCTTAACAAGTAAGAAGAAAGAAAATCAAACATCTTGTGTGTTTGCTTGCTGGGACTGCCGATTGATTGATTGAAGGATATTTGAGGATCGATTTGTTACTTGTTGGATTTGGATTTTGATCAATTGAAGATTGGTGAAAGGACAGGGGGAGGCGGAGGGGGCCGCGCGAACGCGAGCCCCCGCTATCACAAATTATAACATGCACTCTCCCCGTAGGGAGATGCGAGATGCGCAGGCAGCCCTAGGCCATTGACCTTCGGGATCACCGATTGACTCCGCCCAGGTAAGTATGAAACAACGTGCCATGCTCCTATTACTTCTATCTCCTACCCCCTCCCTTCTCGTCCCTTTGCTTATGGGACATATGTCTATCTTCCCATCTCCTCCTTTTACATACATTTATATTCCATACACAACCGCCATATTTCTTTATTTATACTATCTTGACATGGCACGTGCTTTCCTTTAATTTTGACACCTCTCTTGACAACTTAGTTTCAATTTTGAGAGCCATAATTCTACTATCTATATTATCTTTGCAAAGACTTCATTTATTTCATTGGGCCCTAAGTATACATTTTGTGATTAATTAACCACAACCTGTGGATGCTTACTACTAAAGGTACTCAAATCAGCTTTAAAATCAAGGACTGACCGACTACTACTACACAAATGCACCTTTTTCTTTTTTCTTTTTGCAAAGTGGTGATTTGTGTTAGTTGCTCACTATATGTCATTGACCTCGTGAAGCAATGTGGACCTATTCCATTCCTTACAATGAAGGCAACTCCCCTAACCATTATGCTACCACAGCCTCAACTTGGCAGAAAGGTCCACAAATACGCTAGCTAAGTTACATCACCCATAAACATTGCATGTTCCTTATTGACCACATCGCATATTGTTACACAACACATACATAGATGACCACACATGAAAGACTTTCTCTGAGTTTCGATAAGCGTTCAATTCTGCAAGATTTGACAAACTCCCAACTACTATAGCAGCACACTTTTTCTTTCTTTCTTTTTGCTACATGGCGTGAACACAAAGGTTTCAGCTATGGAACCAAACCACCTTGGCAAGTGCAGTAGAAGTTGAAAGTCAAACTCCATGATGACTGAATACAAGAGAGGAGAGGTTTCTAGCAACCGAAAACCAAAATAGAAGTGGGGGATGGTGAGTTCCTACAGTATATGTAGACTCTCCAGTCTAGAAATATTTCATATAGGATTCCAATTTTTAATCAAGTGCTTTTTATCATCTCTACATGCATATAAAGCCACTGATCACCATGCCACATGCCACAGCTCCACATGTCCTAATGCATGTGCTTGGGTCCTCCCAAGGTTATTATTTATATTTTTGGCCTAGTTTGGAGTGACAAGGCATAACTAATAAACTCGCACACTGGAGTGTCAAATATCCATGTCAAGGATTATTTTGAATCCTCTAAATTGTTCATGGACGTAATATTCTTCCCCCCTTAAATAGGTTCTATCCTCAAAGCATAAAAGAAAAATTAAAAACCAATTCTCTAACTTTCCACACTTACCTACAAAATCATTCTCATTCGCAAGACCTGAAATATCAAATAAGTACTCAAAAAGAAAATGATTTTTCAATTGTTTATCTCTGCTCTAGAGTACAATCTCAAGTTTGAAAAGTTCACTTGGTGATAATTTTTTCAATTGGGTATAATTCTCTGCAAATCAGTAACATCACCTTCATGTGAATCACTTTACATGAAACACTAGGTGATTCATCAACTTTCTTTGGAGATTTGGATTCAAAAGCTAAAGAAACAAGCAATTATAGTCCAAAATTGTCTACAACACGAATACCTTTAGAACATCCAAAATTCTAAGACATATTAGTTCATCATACTAGAATCTCTAGGAGATCCATCAAGATCCAAATGATTTTAACAACGGAGAATAAATCTCAACCGAATTCAAGGAATATTGTCTTAGCAAAGACATTGAGCAACAATTCACCACTTCTTATTCACTTCAGTTGAATGGACTTGTTGAGACAAAGAATTGATCCTTAGTGTATGGACTTCAGTTGAATGGACTTGTTGAGACAAAGAATTGAACCTTAGTCGAAGCGGCTAAGTGTATGCTTGCTCATGCGACACTGCATAAGTTTTTCTAAGCTGAAGTTGTTTCCGCCACAACTTATATTTAGAACAGATGCTCAAATAAAGGACTCTTAGACGAAATATCTTATGAAGTTTGAAAAGGCTCCAAACCAACTATCGAACCTTAGAGTTTTTGGATGTATTGCCTATGTGTAGATACCGAAGGAGATAAGAAAGAAATTGGACTCCCATAGTATCAAATCCATTTTTATTGGTTATAACTTTTCAAACAAAGCTTATAAGTTTTATGATCTCGTTGAATTGAAAGTATTCACTTGCAGAGTGTTATCTTTATCGAGGATCAATTTATTGATCTCAAAGACAAGGGCAAGGCATAGACAGTTGAACTAATGAACACTCATGTTTTCGATACGACTATTTTTTATTGAAGGTCCAAATACGTCAATTGTACACAAACAACTTATCAATAGCGAATCAAAAGAAGATGTTGCAACTTAGCAGCAAATGTTTAGGATCCACATTAAGGGAGAGTGTTGGATTTCTATTTTCGATTGAAATTGATAATAATGATGATAATTGTGAATACTTGTATATAATCTTTTCTTATAGTTTGTAGGTTTATACGTAAGTTTGAATAGTCTGCAGAAATACATTGAAGTTCACACAGTCCAGAAGATGTCCGAATATTTTCAAATTCAAAAAATTGTCAAATGAAATTAGAAGAATATTTAAATATTCAAAATATTGGGACATGTCAAATAGAAGGCTAGATAAAACCTTATATGTAGCAACTCCAAGGAGATCTGCATCAAATTCTAAATTGCCACTTGGTTGTACTAGAATAATGGCTCATTTCTATTATGATTGTGCCAGCCACTATACAAGAATAGATCTAGTGTATAGATTTCAATTTTAAAAGAAAGCTTGTCAAGTGATCAAATCTCTCAGATTTCATTGTCTTTTTGAGTTGATTTGTTATTCCTGCTGATAAGTTTAGACGATTTGTATTAAGCTATCATGAATATAGTATATATATGAGCGACTTATGTAGCAGAATAAACGAAACAATTTGTTTCATCCTATGAAAAGGTTAGAATTTAATTAAGTTTCTACCCATGGACTTACAATACACGTGCCATAGTAGAAGTTTATTCCTGAAATCCAGAAAAGTGTCAAATATGGGTTACTCATGGAGTTGTTCTTGGCCATGTGATTTTGAGACATGGAATTGCTATGGATTATTCCAAAATCAAGATCATTGTGGAATTGCCTCCACCAAGAACACTCAGAAGAGTATATATTTTTATGGGTCATGCAAATTACTATCAAATATTTATCTTATTCTTTGCGGATCTGGCATGACCTATATACAAATTGACTATTGTACCGATTTGGACAACTGAGGCCTTGGAAGCATTTGAAAAATTGAAGAAAGCCTTAGCTTCTGCACCGATCTTACGAACTCCAAATTGGACATTTTATGTGCATATTGATGTGTCAAAATATGTTTCACGGGAGGTGAAAGCTTGGAGAGATAAAAACGGCTGGAAGAAATCATTCTTTGGTGTATTTGCAGGTTTGGAGCTCCGAATCATTAGTGGGGAACGAAGACATAGTCCCGGAGGCATCAGAAAGGCCAGGGCAATATCAAACAAGTTGAAAATATGTTGAGTGGGGAGATTTTTACAATACTTCCTAGTTGTTGTGAAAAGCACAGTCTCGGAGACATCCAAAAGGCCAGGGCAGCATTAGACAGATTGAAAATCTGTTGAGTGGGGGAGATTCTTACAATACTTCTTAGTTGTTGTAGTGGTCGTGGAAGACACCAATCAAGAGGTGGAAACTCATATCATGGATCGTTCCAACAATTTCAAGAACAATCCAATGATGGCCCAAATCGAGACAATTGGAATCAAGGGCGAGGTCAATGACGCGGCTATTCCAAGCAAAATAAACTTGGAAATTGTAGGTTGGGAGCGTGAATGCTTCAAGAAATAGAAGGAGATAGAACAAAGAAAAGGCAAATGGCAAGCGGGCAATTATGCTGATCAACATCAATTTGATGATGATTATTATGAAAACAATTATGCTGATCAACATCAATACGATGATGATCAATATGAAGATGATACAGGTAAGAGTTCAAACTTGTTCATTACAACATTAATGACAAGTGATGAAGCCAGGGATATCTTGTACATTGATAGTGGTGCATCCAAGCACATGACTTCAAGGAAAGAGTGGTTTTCAGAACTCAAGGAAACTCACAAATGATGAAGTTGGACAAGCCGATGGCAAATTGCTATCTGTTAAAGGAATTGGAGTGGTACCAGTGAAGTTAGCCAGCGGGAAGATAAAGCGAATAAGCAATGTGCAATATGTACCTAGCTTAGCTAACAATCTACTATCTGTTGGGATGGTGGATGATCAACAACTCAAGGTTGAGTTTGACAGTGACAAATGTCTTGTCAAAGACATCAAGAATCACTACAAAGTGATTGCTACAAGAGGTAGGGTCAACGAGAATCAACTCTACATATTGTAAAATCTGATGTGCCTTGTAGGTATTTGAAAATCCTCTTCACAATATCTCAATGCCGTCTTTTTGGATTTGACATGTACCTACTCACAATTCCCACTAGATTGGCAATGTACATTCTCGTACAAATTGTTGCATACATTTGCATAGAGTGTGTGTGGCATTTTCTAGATCTCTTGCTACTCCATGAAACAAGGTTGTGTAGATAGCTTGAACCCAACAAAAATAGGAACATTGACAAGTTCGCAGTCATGCAATTTGAATCTTTGTAATATTCTCTCAACATACCTACTTTGTCTCAATCAAAGCTTCATACTCTAACGATTTCTTTTGGTTTCAATGCCCAATAATAGTGTGCCTCTCCAAGATCTCTCATCTCAAAATGTGATGTCAATGAAGACTTGACATCTTAGATCATTTTCTTGCTACCAACTGTGCTTTGTACTCATCCATATAAGTGCCATATGCATTGTATTTCTTTTTGAACACTCACTTATTACGTTTCGTTTTTTTGCCACCAAGTAGCTTAACTAATCCCATGTTCTTAATAGATAACACAAAGGTAGAACGAAAGTCATAAAGAGTATATCTTTTGGGCTGCCTTTTGTACCTACATGATCTCCTCACTTCTAGAGTCTCTTTAGATATAACTGCTTCTTCAAGAAAGTTCTCCCCCTTTGTTAATTCATTTTTAGAAATTTTTTCAAGAGACTAAAATTGCACATTTTTTAAAGGTGTCATCATTTGGTTATTCCTCTTTCTTCAGAGACTTGAAATTATTCTAAAGACAACATCACGACTATATTCTATGTTATGTAATTTCAGGTTATAAAGCTTGTATCCTTTTATAAATCACCATAACCGATGAAAATGGACTTTTATGTTTATACTCTACACTCACACATGGTCCTGTTCTCTTTGGGAACATGCTTAAATGCTTCACAACCAAATAAGGTGTTCTTAAGGGAAGGCTTTTCACCTATCTGTGCCTCTTATGGAGTTATTTCATGCAGGATTGACCTTGGTAATCTATCAATCAAGTAGCTTGCCATCATCGCTAGATTTTTTCTTTTCAAACCAATACAATTGACTCCTTGCTCTTTCTAGCAATGTTATGTTAATTTTTTTTGCAATTCCATTTTGCTATGGCATATTAAGAATTTTCATGTGTCTTGTTACTCCATGAATGGAAAATGGAGATGAGCTGTGCTCAAATGAATGGAGTTGCATAAAGAATGAACAGAACATTGTTGGAAAGTGCAAAGAGTTAGCTGTAATGGTTTTATTTTTCAAAGACAAGGTTTTGATGATTGTGAGCTACTTTATCATTAGGTCACCAAAGTCAAAGTTGTCGAGAAAGTACAACCAAGTTTTCCTTAAGAAATCATCTATAGAGAAATTGTAATATTTGGAATGTTTCAAAGTAGGAAAATCTAGAACAACAAAAGCCTTAGTGTGTACTAGTTTTAAATTTCCTTTCACTTTCTTAGTAGATGTGAAAAGCTTTATCCTATTTTGTTTGCCATAAATGTAGAGTTCATGTAACTCTATATCCAAGTTGCGATCGATGCTAGAGATATTATTTTGCAATACCTTTGTATGGCCCAGTCTCCTATTGCACAACATAGTCTTCTTAGTCAACAACATCTTGGCCACACTTGTCTTGATGTTATTCTCAAAAATGATTAAACTCAATGTATGTAGCATATTACATCAAATTTTCAGAACGTTTCAACACAAACTCGTTTTGCTAGCACCAATGCTCCTCAAACCATCATTCTGCATGCACTTTTGTTAAATATGACTTTCACTCCTAAATCACACAATCTACTCACAAACAATAGATTTTGATCAAACTAGAACTATGCAGAGCACCAAAATATTTTTTATGTCTCACACATCTTAGAACGTTACTTTGACTCTTCTTTGTCCCTACAATTTCTTTTTACGGATAATCATTTCCTACAAAAACATCAACTCTAATCATAGCTAAGATATTGATAACATCACTCCTCGTGGAGAGTCATATGAAAGAAGCAAGAGAGTAATTCAAGTGGCAAGAACAACCCATTCCTCACTCTCCTACAAGCTTGAGTTACCTTAGCCTGTGCGTCCTATTGGTTGAGTGGCCATGAGATTTACTATGGAATGGACCGGGCAGAGACCATTCTGCCCGGTAAGGATTTCCAGAAATTTTTTAGGCGAGGCCCGAAGGGGCCGAGCCTATATTTTTTTGGAAATCCGAACCGGGCAGAATGGCCTTTGCCCAGCCCATTCCATTTCGTAATGGATTTTTGGACCCTTTCTAAACCAATCCTTTGCTGCCACGTGGCAAGCGCAAGCAAAATCAGCACTAAGACCAATCAGATGCTGCCACATGGCAGACGCAGGCAAAATCTGCACTAATCTTTTTTTTGAAAAAATAGGTGACTATTTTACTTTTTATTCTGTTTAGAAATGGGCAGAATAGTTACTAATACTCACCAAAAATCCATTGCTTGAAGGTAAGGTGGTTGTCTCACTTTGGGCAAATTGAAGGGTCCTTTCTCCTCCAAAGGAATGAAGACCATTGTTTTGGCTCTCACTTGAGGCTTAGAGCCAGCCAGTGGTGATCGTGAGGGAGGGCGGATATGGCCACCTATCTTCGACTATTTGTCGCTGTTTTCTGGAGCATCGCCTTTTTGTACATTCTGGTTTGTGCTTGCCTCTTTCCACTCCTCGGTTCGCAGCATAATTCATTCCTGGATGAGGATGATGATGATGGAAGGGAAGTGTTGGCAGATTTTTTCAAATTCAATACATGCTCATTAGCAGCACCTTCAGGCTTGTTCCGATCTTTCATTCTCTCTTAATGCATCAATTTCACATGAATTCTCTCTGTTCTCACATGTTTTAACTATGCATGAGCTCTGGGATGTACTCGCAAGTTTTGTGCTTTGCTCCAGATCGTTCACTTGGTTTGTTGATAGGAATGCAAGATTTGCTATTGCAACTACCTGTGCAAAATCTCCTTATTCTTTCTTTGAATTTGCAGGAAATAGTTGCCAATCAGATGGAAAGTTTGTCTTTGGTGTGGCAACTGCACCAGCACACGTGGAAGATAAGCTGAATGACTCATGGTTAGAGTTTGCAAAAGGTCATGATGGCCATTATCCCGTATGCATTCTTGCTTACCTTGATTGTGTCAGCGTTACATTGTATGTTATCCTGGATCACAGAACCCTTTTTCTCACGGGTGCAATTGATGTATCCAGGTTTGAGTGTGCAGGTCTTAATACCCATGACTTAATATGAACTTTAATCATTGTTAATGTGAAATTTTTACTGCTCAAACATGTCTTCAGTATTTTCCAGCTCAATTTTTACATGATTGGACGGGGGAGATCACATTTGCGGACCCTCATTATCCACTGATTTTTGTTTGAACCTCAGTAGTTGTAATCTTAGCACCTGAAAATACGGAGCCCTCATGGATGGAATCTTCACAGTATGGAGGCCTCTCAGATGGAATATGTAGATATGGAGCCCTTTGGGATGGAATATTTTGATATTTTTGAGGTGTAATTTTGGGCAAGATTTTTGTGACACATATTAAAGGCTTAGAGTTTGGAACCAACTTCTTGTTGCGGTCATTTTCCTACAATTCACAAAAGTTCAACCTATCATGTTCAAGGGCCTGATAACCTCATGTAATATCTTCAATTGGTGTTTTTTCCACACAATTGTCAGATCATGCAAGTTTTTCATTGGTTAGACATGCGCGTCCGGGCCGGGTGCGGGGTCGGGGGCATCCGCGTCCGACCCCCGGGCGCAAGGTCGGGCGCGTCCAATTTCTTTTTTTTTTCATTGAAAAAGGATACCAAAAAAAGGAGAAACGTTTCATATGTACAGAACCGTTCCGTTCTGAATGTACAGAAGTCGTTCCATTTTAAATGTATGGAATGGGACGGGTGTCTATGGTGCCACATATGTTCTTTTAAAAATTTCGTTCAAGACTCCGTACGAAATGTGGATGGGTCAAAAGCCCGATCTATCGTACGTATGAGTATTCGGATGTGCAACATACATGCATGTACCAAAAGAAAAGAGAAGCAAACTTGACGAAAAGTCGGTGCAAACAGTGATGGTCGGTTATTCGAACAGCTCACAGATCTATCGACTCTACAATCCAACCTCAAAGAAGGTGGTAATGAGCAGAGACATGAAGTTCGACGAATCGACGTTTCCAGGAGTCAAAGAATCAATAGGCCATGAAATCTTCTCAATACTGCCGATTGAAGAGGGAGTTCAAGGCCAGACGTCGAAACAGAATGTCGAACCAGAAACTCCAGAGAAGGAAGCGGAAGACCAACTTGACGAAGAAATCGAAGAGCAAATACACCAGCAGTGACAAATCGAACCAAGGAGGTCGACAAGAATGAGAAGACCCCCTGACTGATTCATCGACAATCTTCAGTGGAGTGAAGACACAGATTTCGAATTTTGCAGCTACACTGAAGAACCGACGACATCTCTGGAAGCTATCCAGAATCCAGAGGGAGAATTTTGGAAGCAAGCAATGTCGGAGGAGATCGAATCGATGAAGCAGAATCAGGCGTGGACAGTTGAACAACTTCCTAAAGGAAAGAAGAAAGTCGACTGCAAATGGGTATATAAAAGGAAATTGAAATCGGATGGAAGTGTCGGAAGATACAAAGCTCGACTTGTCGCTAAGGGCTACACACAGAGGTATGCTATCGACTACTTCGATACATACTCACCGATGGGAAGAAATCTTCATGAAGCAGCCTGAAGGCCTGAAGGATACGAAGACCCGAACGATAGACTACACCTGTCGGCTACATCGATGTATCTATGGTCTCAAGCAGGCATCACGAGCTTGGTACAAGAAGCTCAACAGTCTTCTGAAGTCTCTAGGCTTCACTCCTACACAACTAGATTGTAATGTCTATATCAAAAGAATAGAAAAGAAGTTTGTGATTCTAACAATATTTGTGGATGACTCTCTGATGATAGGAAGTTGTCTATGTTGATTAATGAAACGAAGAGTCAAATATTTGCAAACTATGAGATCACAGATCTAGGAGAAGCGACGAAATGTCTGGGACTGCAAATCAAAAGAGACCGAACAGGAGGAGTCATGCATCTGAACCAATCAGATCAGCTGACCAAACCGCTGGACAAGCCACTGTTTACCAAGCACAAAAGATCGATTGGAATAAGATAAGCAGAAAGGTTGCATCGTTCAAGAGGGAGTGTTGGAGATGGTGAACTCATGCAACCATTCTCTAGCATTCCCCAAAGAGGACGACAAATTGGTAGTCATCGACACTGAATTGTCGGACCCCAAAACAAGAGCTGAACGCAGACGTCGAGCAAAAGGAATTGTCGGGGAAGTCGAACTATTGGGATCATGGCTCGACAAGCGTGAACTTTAAACCATCACGCTCAGCCGTAAAAAGTTATGTTACCAGAGACATAGTTAACTGAGAGTTTAGTCTCAACCTCTCTTGTAATGATTAGTTAAGATGTCTAGTAATCCCACCTGGTGGGACATAAGTATAGATCAAATCAATAGAACAAGTGTAGAAGAAGCAGTATACAGTTTTGTAAGAGGAGCGTCAGGCTGCCAACGAGCGAGACTCTGCCGACTCACTCTGATAAGCAAAACAAAATACAAAAGAGTTTTTTGTTCTTCCATCATTGATCCATGCGTTGCATCTATTACTTGTGATTGATTGTTCCACTGCCTGTGATTGATAGCCGCGTATCTACGTCCTGTAATGTAATGCAATGTGTAGCGCAATTCCGCCAAAGAATAGGCGCATCCTCGCACACAAATTCAGACACAGCTAGACTTTAGTGTGATGTAAGATTGGGACAAGAGTTGATTTCTTTGAGCATGACTTAACAAAACTTCACTTACAGCCATCTCTGGGACCTGGGTAGGTTCAGCATGTATATTTTGAGTCTCTTCATCAGTTATACACCCTCATAGTCTTAGCTGGATCAAATGGAAGAGATGGCCCTCTGAGTTATTCCATATGAGCTGTTGTGGGTTTCTTGCTGACAAGATATTTTGTTGATATCTTTCACAAGGCAACAAGTCAAGATTGAGTTAGTGTTTTGCGAATAGATTGTGAAGTGACCTTTCCACGGTCCACCAAGTAAAATGGCCATAAAATTATGGTGGGGTTGTTAGGCCGAGCCGTGATTGAATGGCCAAAGAACCTGGTGGAAGGGCGTTATGAACGCATCCCTTAACCCTTTTACTAGTAATTCTGATTAGCATACCTTTAGGTACTGGGCTAGTTACCATTAAGGGCATGTCCTTATGGGACCCAAGTACCCTAATTTTGCCCTAATCTCTAGAAGGTTCCACTAAGGGCCTCTAGATAGTATATATAGGGCTATCATTTAGTCATTAGGGATCTGATTGTATTCTTTTTCTGTCCTCTAACATGTATTGCTTGGGCTCTTCGTGGAGATCTCTTGTATGCTTCTGCTAATGTTTGTAGGGCTTTAGGCATTGTTCTTCATTTGATACCAACATCTGTGATTATGTTCATAACAAAGGGCCACCAAACAATCTATTCCCAAGCACAAATGTTTCCTATAGCATGTTGCTTCTATGGCTTAATTTTTTTATGACCCACACTTTTTGACCTTTAATGGCCTGTAATCAACTTATAAAATGTATTTTTTGACATGAAAATCCATAATATGCTGGTGAAATGAGGATATGTCCTTCCGAAGCTCATAATCTGCTGTTTACAGTTCTTTATGGCTATTCTTTTTTTTTTCGGAAACAGCTAAGTGGAATCTATACAAAATCTGCCTAACAGCCTGCACTGGTTTTCAAGTCCATGTAAGTTGCACATGACTTGACTTTCTTTGCAGGATGTAATGCTTCTTAGGAGTACACAGTAAAATGCCATAGGACACTTTTATGTTCATGAGAACTATATATAACTTAACCAGGGTATAGATGGACGTGCACCAGTGTCTTATGCTCATTATCAAACAGATGATGCACTGAATTGGCAAAGGTACAAATAGAACTTGATTCTTGCCAAGGGAACATGAAGAACAGTTTTAAGGTCTTCTAGTTATTACGTTGAGGATTTTAAATCTGTGAACCAAGTGGCAGCCTATCTAAACGAATAGGTTGTTACTTGGTGGACTGGGTTGATCGTGTCTACAAAGATCCCCTTTGGCTTTGGCAGACATGATTATATGCAATTTGTTGCCTTGTATGATTTGTGCATCTTTTCAGCCCATTGTGTTTCATGCTACTGGCTGGAGCATAGGTCTTTATTTGAGCAACTTCACTGACTGATTCATTGTGTTTACAACTGACCATTTGGTAACATCACAAGTTTTACGTAATGGGATCCTGCTTACCAAGTCATACTTACATTTGATATTTTGTAGTTTGTCATCCTTGGGTTTTCTAAATTCTATGGCAGGTGAGGGCCTGGCTGAATGTGCATGCCCCAGAAAATCGTTTAAAGTTTTGGACACAACCAGAAGTGGAGCTTTTGTTGGCAAAGGAGTTGGGAGTGACAGCTTTTCGATTAGGTGTTGACTGGGGGCGTATCATACCAGTTGAGCCTCTGCATGGTGTTGAAGAAGCAGTAAGTTTTTAGCCATCCCATTCTCATTGTGTTGATTTGTCTAGTTATTGTTTCGCTTTCCCAGACACCTAGGCAGTCTACTATTTATCATTTGTTCTTGGAGAAATTGCACCAAAAAGAAATAGAAGCTTCTTAGAGGTCATTTCCTTGCTTGGAGGACCATCAAAGTAATAGCATATTTGTGGGGATGAGACATCGAATTCCTGGTCTATATCTGACACAATGTAGCTGTGAAGGCAGACAAAGAAGCAGTTGAGCACTATAAATGGATCCTTAGAAGAGTTCATGATTATGGGATGAAAGTTATGCTTACTTTATTTCATCATTCATTACCGAAATGGGCCCTTCAATATGGTGGTTGGACCGATCAGCGTACAATTGGCTATTTCACAAGTTTTGCTGAGTAAGTTACAAGCATACTAGAGCTATACATTAGAATATTGAAATGGCATTTTGTTTATTGTATGAGTGCAGCTGGAGCTGCAATTTCCATTTTTCGTCTTCTTTAGTTACTGGGCACCTTTTCTTATTCTTATTTAGAGGATTTGTAGTTTTCCTAGGGAGAAACTACAACTATATAATCACAATTAAGTTCTTAACGTAGTTAGGGCGAAACATGGCCCCTTGAGTTTTATGCCCGAAATAGTAGCGAGGCTTTATTCTATTATTAACTATCAAGTATCTAATTTGGAATATGTGTCTCTACCATTTGCATGAATAAACCATTGTACATCTCTTTATACTTCATAAAGAGGGTTTTCTTGGTGTTGGACATTTTTGTTTTCATTCAAATTCCATAGAAGCTGTAACTTCTATTCTGTGTCAATAGTGATGTAAGTATGGCTTTAAATTAGGTCTTTATTGAACTAATAACTAACAAAAATTCCTCATTGTGGATACAGGTATGCCAAACAACAATTTGGAGATTATGTTGACTATTGGGTCACATTCAATGAGCCACATATATTTGTGTTACTTACGCATTGTTCAGGAACTTGGCCGCCCGGTTCAAAACGCTCTACACTTGCTTCTATTGGTTGTTTTACCAACGTTGGAGAATTCGGGATAGCCATGAAAGCAATTGGCGATGCTCACATTGCTGCATACAAAGTTCTTCATCAAGGGTAGGCTGTTTCTTACTATTTGCAAGTGTTATTTGTGTCTTTTTTTATTTTTTCAATAATTCATTAACATTTTCATATGGTTTATTGAGAACTAATGTTTTTTATTGTTGTTGGTTCGATTCCCTTTTGTTCAAGATCAACGCTTTGTTCTAAGGACACTCAGCTTTCTTAGCTTTGCTAAATGTAATTAATTTTGGTCTTTGTTGTGGAGCTATCTTAGATATGCTGAACTTGCTACCCAATTTGGTGAATTAAGCTTTTTTCTATTTTCTTAATTTTTGAATCTTACCTAGGTTATGGTTTCCATATACAACCAAAGTGATAAGCCTATGCTAAGCTTTCTATGTTTTGGAAAGCTATGGACAACTCTAAATCAAAATTGTATTTCTTTGGAATGTAGTCCAACCTTTCATGGATTTAAAAAGTTTGTATTTGTGTTTAAATTCTGTTGGAGTATATTTTAAACAATAGGATCCTAAATTGCCTTATGTGGAAGAGTTATGAGCATGTATAGGAACAATATCAACATTATTAGGTACTCCTACTCATTTGGACTATCATTGATATGGCGATTCATCATTTGGATCATGGTCTTGATTTTTATGTTGCTAGAAGATAGGCTTGGATGGTTAGGTGGGGCGGTCATTTGGTAGGGCAGAAACCACCCTCTCATACCATATGCTTGTATGCACTATCCTTGTTTGATAGCTACTTGGTCTTAAGGGACTCTAGACTTGATATTAGATAAGTAAACTAACCTCTATCATATTTGGTCCTCCTTGTGTGAGACTCATCTAGTGATTCCTTTAAGAGGAGGGCTTATGGTATACCTCATGCTAAGCTCATTGATGTTCATACAATAATCTTATTTGAGCATTGCTACATGATTCTTCATTTGGATATCCATACTTGGCATATGCGATGCAGTTATGGACTCGGCTCATTACATTCGCCACGTCCATTTACATTTACTTTACTTTATGCATAAGCAGGCCTTGGGCCCTTTTTTATTCATTATTGACACTTAGACTATATGGTTGGCCTTGGGCCTTATTATTAATTATTTGGACATTTGGACATATTACTGGAGAGTGGGGGCCTTCTTGGAGGGCGCACTATTATCCCTCCCAGTTGGGCCCTAACCACTGGAAGCTTCCTTTTAGGGCTTCCTCTAGGCTATAAGTAGGGAATCTGTGTCATTTGTTACTCAACTGATGATATTGATCTCTCTCTTTAGTCTCCTTAATCTCTCTTTCTGCTTTCTAGGGTTAAGTCTTGCTTATGTGATGCTTTCATAGCTTAGCTCTAGATCAGTCGTGGTTGTATTCGTAACTGATGCTTTATATGATATTGCTTTCATAGCTTGCAATTAGAGCATTGTCTAGGGCTTAGGGGGATCAAAATTTTTTGCTGCATAGAGGTTCTTGTAGTTGATGGTTGGAAGCAAAAGAGTTTTCAGTCCATCACTAGCGAAAGAAGGCATACAATCGCTTATGAAGATGATGTTAGAAGGGATTGCCATACCGCATCAAGATCCATCATGAAGATGGATTCATAGAGTGCTATTTACTTAGCGCAAAATTTGTTTCATTCGAAAACTAAACATATACCTTTGAAGTATCATCACATTCGAGATCTGATCTCGAAATGAGAACTCAGTGTCGAATTCATGAAATCGGAAGACATGATCGCAGATCTCCTGACCAAACCATTAGACAAGCCATTGTTTACAAAACAAAGAAGATCAATAGGAATTGGATGAAAAAGGCTGTATCGTTCAAGAGGGAGTGTTGGAAATGGTGAACTCAACCAACCTTTTTCGACACATTCCCTGAACGACCAATAGTTCGAGACACACCATCGACACCTATGGTTGTGTAAGAGGAGCTTCAGGGTGCTTGGCGTCACACTGTCAACTCACTCTAAGAAAAGGAAATACAAAAGATATTATGTTCTTCCAGCGTTGTTTTGTTTTGCATGCATTCGACTGATTGTTGTGTTGTCTGTGATTCGTATTAGCTCGTCTAGTTCCTACAATTTTCCGCACATCACAGCACACGCTTCCGCCCACACTGATGGAGTCCTTGATTTTCATGCTGTTGTTGTTATACCTCCTGTTGATTTGCCTGATGTTAATGCCCCCGATGCTCTCGCTGCTCCAACTATTGATTCTTCATTACTTGTTGATGATGATGCCTCAGTTTCCCCGACGACCACCGGTACTTACATACTGATCTAGCTTTAGCATCCACTAGAATTGAGATAAAATTTGGTTAGCTTCATTGTACTGAAAGCGGTTTTCCGCGGCTGTAGGGGATTCGGCTCTTGGATTGACACCATTAGCGCGAAATGTATAACCTCAGAAAGAAAACAACAATACAACGGTACTAAAGTAGCTATGGTAGTTAACATTATTTTTTATAGCCCACATTGAGGGCAATGTTTTAGATGAGGGGAGTGTTATGGACACACATTATAGTTCATCCTTCTCTATTTTTGACAGTATTTGTGGACACGCAGTTATATTACATGTGACGGGTCTAGAAATACCATTTACATGGTTTTCTTTTTGAATTTCACCTTCCCTCTAATTCAATATTAAGGGAGGTAGGTTTCTTTCACTATAAAAAGCCACTAAGGCTGGTCATTTAGTAGCTTTGATCATTTTGAGTCTTGAGCTTCTTGTAGGGGAGTTGTACTATTTGGAGATCTTAGTTGGAGATCTGCTTGAGCTATCGGCGACCATTGATATTCATACAGTTTCTTAGTTGGAGAATGCAAAGTGAATGCCTTTTGTTGTCTTTTATGCATCATTGATACCAATACCTATGAATTTGTTCATAACAACTTGAGACTTATGCTTCAAGAAGTATTCCCAAGTTTTTCTTGAATAATCGTCGATGAAGGTTAAGAAGTATGTTGAGCCACCAATACTTTGAGTTTGGGCTGATCCCCAAATATCGCTATCAATGATCTCTAAGATTGATTTGGCTCGTGTTGAACCATCCAATGGAAACTTTTGTCGATGGTGCTTGCCATAGACAGACTTCTGTGTATATAGCTCAAAAGACACATCTTTCAAGTTGTGAAAGACATTGCAGTGTTGCAGAGAGACTTCCCTGTGTCTTCACGCTGGGAAGTGTTTTTTTGGCATGCTGGAGGGCATACTTCTGGGACACAGAATATCAAAGAGAGGTATTGAAGTTGACAAAGATAAAGTGGAGATCATAAAGAACTTAAAGGAACCAACGAATCTTTGTGAGCTCAGAGGATTTCTGGGCCATGTTGGTTACTATCGGAAGTTTATTCAAGATCACGCCTCTATTGCCTCTCCACTGAGCATTTACTAAAGAAAGATGTTTACGGTTCACATACCTCTTAGCTAACCTCGATTGGAGGTCAGCCAAATACAAGATTTTGATCATGAAGATACTTGATGCTTTTATAATGTAAGTGATCGTATCTTCTATGCCAAAGTAAACTTTGATTGACAACTTTTGAAGACAAAGCGTGTTGATCAAGTATTGTATTAATCTGGTATAATTTTCCTTTATCTCTAATTTATTATCTTGCTTTAAGTCTTTAATGAAGCACCTACCATTGAAGAAATCCACAAGCATGTCTTGATCAGTTATAGCACCAACCGATAAAAGATTTCAAGCAAGGTTAGGAATAAGCAAAGCATTCTGGATCACACTTGAAATCCAGAATTGAATTGAATTGGAATATCACCTTCGCCAACTATATCTTGTGAGCTCCTAGCACAACTTGACCATTTATACCTTTAGAAAAGGATGAAAACCAATCCTTTCTAGGAGTCATGTGTGAAGATGCTCCGCTGTCCATTACCCATTCCTCGTCGCTTGTTGAGTTTGGATTTACCATGAGTAGGTACTCATCGCTAAGACCACCACCACCAACGAAGTTGGTTGATTTGTCTTCGGCTTGCTCGGTTGATTGAGAGTTTGATTTCCATTTGACTTGTGCTTCCGCCGCAGCTTGTTTGATATAGCAATTCGATGCTGAATGTTTGCTCTTTCTGAAACAAGGGCCTTGTACCTTGTTTGTTGAAGAAGAAGAAACTTGCTTTTGCTTTGCTTTAGATGCACAATCTGCTTCTTTGTGACTTTTCCTACCACAAATAGAACACTTAGCATTTTTAGAACCTTGTTTCTTCATATTCTTTGGATTTTTCTTGTTGTTGTATGCAACAAGAGCTTGAGATTGTGCATTAACCTTTGTTGTCCCATAAGTTTGGGATCTTAACTTTTCTTGAAGAAGAACTCCAGCCACATCATCGTAGCTTGGCGGTTTCTCTCTTACATTTAATGTGGTCACAAGATGCTGGAATTGTGGAGGAAGCCCATTGAGGGTGACACTGACAATGTCTAGGTCATCTACAACCTTGCCTACATCCTTCAATTGTCTACCACATCAAGCTTAGAACAGAAACGTATCAATATCACTTAGGATGGTCAACAATGTACATTCCTAGATATAAACTCTCAGGATAAATCGCAACTTTTCATAACACTTATGATGAAGCCTCTCCAAGGCTTATGTTATAGCTATTGAATGCTCATGAGGCTGAGCCATTACTAAAACATCAAGAACCATTGTACTCTTACCTTATCATCTCAAAAAGTTCTTCTTATAACTATCTTTTTGTATGGTTAAGTCTTTCGATTATGTGCACATTTTCAAAGGATAATATTTTGCTAATCTTAGACAATTGCTACAGGACCTCCAAATCTATGGTTGGGGTTGCTCATCACGTTGGAGTCATAAAGCCATATGGGTTTTTGGATATCCCAATTGCTCTTTCAACAAAGTGGCTTACTGAGTTTCAGTGGATCGATCAAATTCAAAATCATTTGGACTTTTGTGGGATCAATTACTATGGACAGGTGAAATCTCCCGATACATGATTGTCAATCATCAAGTAATAGACATGGAAATTTGCGAAAGTTATAGCTCTATCCTTCTCTCTTTCTAAAATATCTTCGTGTTTTGTCTATTTCTCTCTAAGTTTAGATGTCTAGATTCAAAAAAGTGTTAGCCACTTGGAATCTCTTTTAGATAATTATCCTAGTTGCATTAGGAAACTCAACTCTACGATGACCATTAAGCATCTTAAGCTCCATCAATAAGCCCAAGAAGACATAGTCTTGACCATTGTCTTCTTGTCATAAGAGATTTCTCTGTAGCAAAGGTTCCAAGTTTACAATCACAACCAATGTTGAAGATTGTTTTAGTTCATGATCTATGACCGTTGGTTCATTAGTGTAGTAGTGGTATCACACCCTTCGTTGTCCTTGACATTGTATAAGATTTTTATAAGATTTTTTTCTCTGAGATCCTTTATGTTAAGTGTCTATTTCTTGAATGTGAGTTATCTTCATATCAAGTCCTAGTTACCTATTAGGATGAGCTTTGAAATATTTAATAACTTTTAGTGTTTCTAGCATGATGTTAGCTACCTATAACTTTCTCTTGGATAAAGGTGATTAACTCAAAAATCTGGTGGCATAATTGAACATCTAAGTTCTATTAATACAATCTGAGTATGATCAACAGTAGCTCATGATTCCAGTATGTAATTTTTTGTGGCTTCCCTGATTAAAAAAAGACCCCCAGTCTTCGGTTGGATGAATTCTTTAGATTCTTGCTACAGAAGAAACATCAGCTTGAGCTGGAATTTAAGCTGATTGCCTCGTACCTGTAGGCTGGGGGCCAGTACTGTATGGTTTCTTCTGGTGGTGAAGTGATGACTATGTGTTTGAGAACGTCTCTCCACTCCAAAACTGACTTGTGTAGAGGGTTGAAGCTAGTTCCAAATCTAACAGGCTGTGAGGGGACGTTAGAGTAATAGAGCATCTTCTCGTCCCTGGGCAAATGGAAGAATCCCTTGCCAGCTCCCATCATACTTTTCATAACATTTGATGGCACTCCATGGTTGATCACCTGAACATCATGGTTATGCATCATCTGCTAAATCATGAAGGCCAATTAAAAATGTACAAAGAAGATAAAGCCTGTACCTGAAATATCCCCACTCCTCACACGCTTCCCCGATGGCTTTCACCAGTGCACCGCTTCCTTCGCCGTGAAAAGCTGCAAGGTCAAACACTGGGATCTGATCAACGCTTGCTGTGTCTACTTCGCCGGGTCGCTCATTCTTAAGTCTGACATAGAAATCGGGAATATTTGTTATGCTAGTGTCCACCAAAGCTTTTAATCCCTTGAATTTTTCTACGAAGTCTGGGATGTTGGTTAGATCCGCAGCTGAAATGGGGGACTTCATCGTTGCAGCCATTTTTCACTCCGATTGCAGAAGTGAATTGCAGGTTATAACGTATTTAATTGAGAGAGAGAGAGAGAGAGAGAGAGAGAGAGAGAGAGAGAGAGAGAGAGAGAGAGAGAGAGAGAGAGAGAGAGAGGCACATAATATGTATTTGGAGCATCTTTATTTGAAAAGCTTTGGTACATCATCAAAATAGTGCTTATGGAACATGCAAGCTGTACAGTAGCATGTAGTAGCTCCACAGTAGCCCACACTAACGCCATCACCCCCAAACGGCTGGCTGACTTCTAAGCTGTGATCACTTTTAGAAGCGCAGATATGTTTTGGTAGGCAGATGATATAGAGAACTGTTTCCTAATCTAATGGATGGACTGTAGAATAGGGTGCTCCAGCATAGACAATGTGGTCTATTTGTTACGGTTTTCGCTTTTTAGTATAGATTGTTCAAACTCAAGCTTAAGCTTTCCAAGCTTCACTTTTCGCACAGTTCTGTAGGAATTCTAAATAGCATTCCCAGAACTAACATTGACTTAATGTAATTTGAGTGTAAGTACTTTATTCCTGAATCCTTCGCGAAAATTTCGCGAAAATCCCGATGCCTTTGCGAAAATACCTCAAAAAATTGTACATTTTTCTGGAGGGGGAGGGCCAATGTCTTAAAAATTTCGCAAAATTTCCTTGAAGGCTTTGCGAAAATTTCGCGAAAATCCCAATGCCTTCGCGAAAGTATCTCAAAATGTTTCCTGACGGCTTCGCAAAAATCTTGATGCCTTCGCAAAAATACCGAAGCCCTCGCGAAAATCGCGTCCCGAAGGCTTCGCCAAATTTCTCTGAAGGCCTCGCGAAAATTTCGCGAAAATCCCTGAAGCCCTCGCCAAATCAGATCCCTGAAGGCTTCGCGAAAATCCCGACGCCTTTGCGAAAATACCTCAAAATTTTTTTTTTGGAGGGGAGGTTAGTGTCGCATTTGTCGAGGGTCAATGTTGCATTTTTCGAGGGCCAATTTCGCGAAATTTTCACGAAGCCGTCAGGGAAATATTTCGAGATGTTTCTATCATACAATTATATGGGATGTCATAAAAACGGTAATGCTCTCTATTTCAACCTACTAACCATTTTCTTGAATAAATGCTCTAGGGCAAAATAGATTAGAATGGACGACGTGAAAGTCACATTTTGGCTTCCCAACAAATTGGACCTCCATTAGCTAATGAACAAAAATTCGTGGGTGGTCGAAGGTGGCAGGGAATGTGTGTATCGATCTAGGTGACGGCCGATGATTTGGAAATTGAGTATCTCGTTGACGGGCGATGATTTTCCGATGATTTGGAAATTTAGTATCTCCTCGTTGACGGGTGGCCGATGTATGTGTGTACGTGGCCGAAGTGTGCCGGCCGACGAGTCGCATTGTTCGGGAGGGGGAGGGGAGTGTCACATTTTTCTGGAGGGGGAGGGCCAATGTCGGGAAATTTTCGCGAAATTTCCCTGAAGGCTTCGCGAAAATTTCGCGAAAATCCCGATGCCTTCGTGAAAATATCTCGAAAAAATTTTCTGGAGGGGAGGCTAGTGTCGCATTTTTTCGAGGGTCAGTGTCGCATTTTTCGAGGGCCAATTTCGCGAAGCCTTCTTGAAATCTGCGAATTTGTCGAGTCTCAAATTTTTGAGTACTTCAAAAAAAATTCGCGAAAAATTCGCTCTTTTGAGTCGCAAAAAATTCTCTTGGTTTCTACCAAATATTCTCTCTTTCGCGAAAAATTCTCTCTCTCTTTCTACGATTCGAGACCCGAGTCCTTCGCATCGTAGAAAGAGAGAGAGAGAAAGAAAGAAAGAAAGAAAGCTTTATTAACGTCTTTTCCATGCCATAAGGCGTATCAAAAACCAAACTAACTAAGAAGAGGATAATGTCCAGGATTATATGGTACGAAGACCATTTACAGATTCAACTGGCATCTCTTCAGTGCTCTAACCCTCTCACTAACTCTGAACAATATTAGATATCTCATTAATAGCAAAAGGTTTAATATCTACAAAACGAATGATACCGTCTCTATAGATCAACCTCTTTCCATTCGTTATAGTCTCCTGTTTTGCATTTTTCGGTTCTTGAACCTGAATGTAAGTAAGGTCTTCATCCAGGTGTATCGTGGTACCCCGCAGTGTAGATCTCTTCCTTAGCACTTCATGACGACTAGTTGCAGGTGCAAAACGTATGACGAGTACCTGGATCTTTCTTAGGCGGCCATGCAGTATCCATATCTTTGTGGTGGTGTTGAAGACTTTCTTCAAGAAACTTTTTAGCTTCACCAACAGCATCATGGGAGTTCGTAATACCTCTGACTCGGACATTAAGAGCCTTTTGCGCTCGCAACCGGCTCTCGGTGAACGTAGCTGAGATAAATGAAGGTGGAGGTGGTGAAACAACAATATTAGGACCTTTAAGCACATCTGCCCAAGATCGGATAGCGGTATGATGCTGTTCCACTTGACTTTCAAGCTGTTGGATCTTGGCTGAAGTAGCCGAGTGAGAGGAAGCTTCGATTTTGATAGCTGCAACTTCTTTCTTGAGATCATCAATAGATGAATCTAGTTTTTGAAGATGAGATTGCATAGCTTGGATCATAGCTTCAAGAGAGGAAAGTTTTACTTGTGTTGAGATATTCATAGGAACATAACTGATCTGCACGAATGATGGAGATCATAAATGCTGGAGGTAGAAGTGATTCCTCTTCAGGGGTATTCGGGATCAAAGGATCGGCTATAATGGATTCACTATCAGCAAGAATAGGATTTGACGGAGAGATAGGGATTGCAACTGGGATAGAAGGTGAAGGTGAAGGTGAAGGTGGATCTGAAATGGAAGAGGAAGACGAGGCGCATGAAGAAGACGAAGCAGCGTTGGAAGGAAGGGCAAGAGCCCCTTTACGGTGAGGCATCTGGAAGTTGGAACGCTGCTGGTCCGTTTAGCAGTCAGAGAAATCCACTCATGTGTAGGGCCAGAACTGCAAGTTGTAGAGGGTGGAAGTAGATCCAAGTATCGCTGGTGGGGCAGGATCGATGGAGCAGAAGGCAGTTATTGGCTTCCGTTTAGACTTCCGCTCAGAGAGAGTTGAAGGTCCGCTCAGGTGTAGGGGCAAGTAGTAGAGCGTGGAAGTAGATCCAAGGATCGCTGGTGGGGCGGGATCGCTGGAGCAGAAGGCAGCTATGGAGCCATCGCTGGAGCAGCTAGGAAGAGCCATCGCTGGGATGATGTGGAATGGGACAGATCACTGGAGCCATTCAGACTTCCATTGGCTTCCGTTCAGATTTCCGCTCAGACTTCCGCGAGAGAGAGAGAGAGTTTTTCGCGAATTTTTCGAGTTTCTTATATTTTCGCAAATTTTTCGAGTCCCTTACATTCGCAAAAAAGAGAATTTTTCGCGACTCTTAAGAGAGAATTTTTCGCGAATTTTTTGAGTCCTTCGCATCGTAGAAAGACAGAGAGAGGGAATTTTTCGCGAATTTCTCAAGTCCCTTATATTTTCGCGAATTTTTTGAGTACCTTATATTCGTGAAAGAGAGAATTTTTTTTCGCGACTCGAAAGAGAATTTTTCGCGAATTTGTCGAGTCCTTTGCATCGTAGAAAGAGAGGAGAGAATTTTTTGTGATTTTTTCGAGTCCGCATCGGAGAGAGAGAGAGAGAGAGAGAGAGAGAGAGAGAGAGAGAGAATTTTTCGCGAATTTTTCGAGTCTCTTATATTCGCGAAAGAGAATTTTTCGCGACTCGAAAGAGAGAGAAAATTTTTTGCGAATTATACTTTAGAGGGGTAGCACTCAGGTGATTGTTGAGCATTAGATCAACGATCATGGCAGTTTCCATGAGCAGCGATGGACTTTCCGTAGCCATTTCTCTCAGCCATGAGGTGCCGTATTGGTCTGTCAGTTGAGAATCCTATTAACAGATACAAAATAAAGGTGTGCTCAGAATGTGGATAAGGATATATGCGAGTCAGTGCTCAGAGTCATTCCAATGATGGTTTTGCTCTTAGATAGAGGCTCAGAACTTCTCCTCATCCCCAGCCATGGAACAGATCGCTTTGCTTCATGAGTAAAACTGTGGCTCTCACCTCCGATTCAGCTAGTCGTATCATCATCCCTAGCCATGGAACTAATGGAGCGTTCAATATTTCGCTCGACCTACAATGCGACCAGAATACTGACCCGTGGTTCTTGTGTATGGTAAATGATCCGCCCGAAACTCTGAGAGTAAGATAATTTGGGTTTCTGAGCTGGGAACCTGTTCTTCTTGCTTGATAAAGGAGTCACCTTTTTTAGCACATCTGGCGAAGCTACGGAAGATTGTGACATTGGAAAGGTGTCTGAGTAACTCGAAAACTTAGAAAAAGACAAACTCTGGGTTTTAGGGGAAGCTGATTCATGTACATGTAGAAAATCAATAGACCAACAAAAGCTAGCAGTTCTTATAGCAAAGCCCACCCTTAAATGTGCACAAATTATAAGTGAAGGCAGGGCAGCTATGCCCCACAAGAGAGAGACGATTTATGCAAAGTTAAAGATGAAACATGAGAGATTACTTTGATCTGTAGCCCATACAAAAGGAAGCATGAACTGAATCGTAAATAACATTCACACAAATGTGCCTCTTGCTCTCAACACACTTGTTTACATAAACAAAGCAAGTGCTACACACTCTGATCACACACACGGTGTGTTTACGCAATAACAATGAGAGTTGCGCAGCAGAAGCTATACTCCCAACTCACACACCACACTCCACAGACAAAGTGCCCAATGTAGCACCTGTATTTATTCTCAGTTCTTCTATCTCCCTAAATTAATGGCATGGTGACAACAATTACTATCTACTGGTAGCTCCAAAAATCAGGTGGATTCTACCTAATATGATAGTTGCTGATTTCCAACAGGTCCCCTCCTTGGATCAAGGAGAAGGCTGACACCTCTAGGATGATTTCACGCTGGCGACTCAGGCACCAATTCTGGAAAGGCACAGTACTTCATATGTGGCACGCCAGGTCATTGCACCCTTGGAGAGAGTTTGGCTGTGACAGTCGGCCCTCACGCTCTGCCACCTGCCCCTCTCAAAGCACCTCCACCATCTCATCCTCCCAAGCTTCCACCACCATCTCCTGCAATGACTGCACCCCCTACCATCTCAACCTCCCAAGCTTCCACCACCATCTCTTGCAATGAAGGCGCCCCCCCCATTCATCTTCCTGTGCTCGTGTTTCCTCCCAAAACAGCCCCACCTCCTGCACTCTTACCTTCACCATCCAAGCCTCCAACTCTACCACCATCAAGCTTGCCACCAAAAGCTGCTGCACCATCTCCAAAATTGCTCCCTCCATCGCTATCTCCAAAAATGCTCCCTCCCTCGATTAACAGAACGGAGACCTTCCAACCACCACAGAAAACGACTGATTCTTCGACTTTTAAAAGAATGTTAGTTCGTAGTTTGATTGCCAACAAAGGTAGGAAGGAGGTTTTTGGACGAAATCTTCTTTCCAGGGAAAGAAGCGCAATTGATCTTGCTTGTTGCACAGCGTCTCGAATTAGGATGGGGACTAATGTGTATGCATGGGGCAGGATGAATACATCCTCCTCCCCATGCATGCATGTAAAACTTTTAGTTAGTTTTTTGAAAAAGTGCATAGGGTAGGAGGATGCACCCATGCAACCATACATGCATCCTCCTGCCCCATGCATAGGCACAAATGTGACACACAAATATCTTTATATATATATATATATATATATTATCAGTTTAAAGCTCTAATCAAGAGCAGTAAATTTATATAGGTTGCCAAATGTTTCGGGTACAGGGTGGTCTAGTTTAGGTGCATCAATCCTTGCTGGATACTGTCAAGGATAAAAAACTCATAGATGAGAATGGCTTGTCGTGTTACAGGAGGACTCTCTCTCTCTCTCTCTCTCTCTCTCTCTCTCTCTCTCTCTCTCTCTCTCTCTCTCCATGTGAGATCACAACAAACCGAACTGAAACCATAAGGAACCATACTGAATCATGCTGAACCATACTAAAGAGATAAGACACATGTTCCCCCCCCCCCCTTCCTCTCTCTCTCGGAGATGGCTCTCGTGCCACAGCTGCTCTTCCTCCACGCCGGACCACCCGCTCCCCTATCATCTCCTCCCCCCCCTCGCTGAAAACAGCAACCCCCTCGCTGCCATCTCTTCCGCCCCCCTTGCTGAAGCCAACACCACCCTTGCTGCCTAAAGATGTGCCCTCCCCCCTCGCTGTCCTCAGATCTGCCCTCCCCTTTGCTGCCTACAAATCTGCTCTCCCCCTCGCTGCCTACAGATCTGCCTGTTGATGTGGCACCCCCTTCTTCTTCCCCACTCTCACTATCTTCCTCCTCTTCTCCTCTCTCTTCTGCTGTTCCTTCCTCTCTTTCATCTTCTTCTTCTTCTGCCTCTTCCTCGTCTCCATTGATCTCCAATCCTATCGCTCTGGCCATCCCTACCGGCCTCCTTCCTATCCCTATTTCCCAAGAACTCACAGCTCCCCCATCTGCGGCACCCATCCCATACACTCCCACTCCCTCCAAATCAACCGAACTATTTTCCTCCTGGGAAGCTGACCAAATGAAAGCCGATTTCCAGCTTTTGAAACATGAACTCTCACAACTGAAGGGAATAGTGGTCTCCTTACAAAAGGAAAAGAATGTGTTGCAGTCCAAAGTCGCTTCATTGGAGCAGGTGATTAACACTAAGCAGGTCGCAGCCTCGGAATCGACCACCACCATGACAAGGGAGCTTGAGAGTAAAATTGAGTAGCCTGAGATTCATGGGCAGCAGACATGTTACTTTCCACCAGAGTCCTCCTCTTTTGCCGAGGGTATTGGATCTCCATATCAGGACCTCTCACCAGATATTATCAGATTCTCAGAGCGGGGGCATATTCTCCTCACGGGGGATTTTAATGCCTAGACATCTTCGAGACAGACAAAGTTTTTCGAGACCACTGATCAGCTATGTGTTCGTGCCCTTGACAGTGATATGCTTGGAGTTACTAGGACCTCCGCGCATAGTTTGGGACCTACTACTTCATATGGTGAGCACTTACTACAGTTTGAAAAGGTACATGAGCTAGCCATTTATAATGGCTTACCCTGCTGGCCACATTCAGACAGTTATACATGCCACCCTCACAGTGGAGGACATAGTGTCGTTGTTTATCTCATGGGGGCACCATCCTTTGTACCCATAGTTTCTGACTTCCACCTTTCCCCCACCACCCTTTCTGATCCCTTTCTGATCACTCATTTCTCTCCTTCGATATCGGCCACCTTCCACCCACTCATTCATCTATCACTACCCATGCTTACCCGTGCACCCACGTACACATTTGATCCCACTTACATGCCACTACACCGACAGTCCTTGGCTTCACTTTTACGCTCCTTTCCTCATGACAGTCCAGTCGACACCCAGGCTGATTTTCTCACCACCTCTCTCCACGGCTGCATCACTAACTGTCATGCCCACGACTGAAATCTCAAATTGTGTGGGGATTTTTCCGTTGTGTGATACGGAATCTCGACATTTTTTGAGAAGATTGGTGGAGTAAGCAAAAAGTGGTGAAAATTCGAATACCTCTTCTCGAGAATCACTTTTTTGAGGTGCAATCGGTTGTGTGGTATGTGCACTACCAGGTATACAATCGATTCGGGTTTTTAGCACTTCAAATCTATGTTTTGGAAGTAAAGTTCGATTTTCTTGATCCGCATATGTTGCCGATTACTTCATTAGGAGCACTTTTCCGTTAGCAACGGGTTCAATTAGAGGTAATGCTGGTTTTTACGGCTTTTTGTTCTTCACATAACAATGGTTTATGTAATTTTATTGGCTATCTTTTGCTTTTTATTGAGCCGATTTTGGCTTACTTCTGTGAAAAAAAGCAGGAAAAGAGGCACAATAAGACTAACTTTTTGTGTAAAGTGTTGGTGGCTTCTTATAGGATGTGCAAGGCGGTTTCTTTGTGATTTACAGGTTCATGCTATATTTTCCAGCACATTAACAGTGTTCTGCAGGCTTATGTGAACCAGTAAAGCCATTCTTTGGAGGGTATGGGTTACAAGAAAGCCTATCCTATGTTTCAGGATGAGGCAACCTGCAAATCATAATTTTTGGGAAAAATTTGGCAGCATGTACCCTGTTTTTCAGGCTTTGTGAAACCTACTTAATGTAGATTGTAAGAATGGCTTATGCAAGTAATACTGCAAAGCAACAGTAAAAGCGCCCTACATGCAATCTATAAGCTTGAATATCTTCTATTTCAAATGTAAATAATAAAAAAAACAGCACTAGGCAGCCTCCAGAACCGCGCCTATTTCACCCTCCAACGCGCCCTGAAACCACCTGTTACCTGCAAGAGATTGTGGGGAAAGGGCTGGAGTGATGGTGCGATCCATCCATCCTTTTGCCTGCCATCTCTCTCTCTCTCTCTCTCTCTCTCTCTCTCTCTCGGGCCAGCAGCAGGTCGCGATCTTGTTGCTCGGGCCGCGATATGGTTTATGAGGGGAAAGAAAGCGGGGGGGGGGGGATATGACTTTTAGTTAACCATTAGTTTTTTCTGGTTAAGCTATTAGTTTGATGGCCAAGTTAGGTAGAAGGAGGGGGGGGGAGGGGTATTGACGGCGTTATGGAAGTTTTTTTGTTTTTTTGTTTTTTCAAGTATTCCATGGGCTTCTAATAGTCATAATGGACTATGAATCAGTAAATGTAGTTAAGTTCAATTATTGAATCGTAATGGCTTAATAATTGCATGAACTAGATTTCGATGCATGAACACGGTTTTTTCGGCAAGTTATCGCTTTTTAAATCCATTTACATTGTTCATTGGTATAATTTTTAATAAGCACGTTATGGTTTGTTAAAAACTACGATTTTGGACATTGCTTTAGTAGAGAAATTATACCCGTAATGATTCTTAACTGAACGTTATTTTTCGGTTAAGATAAGCAAATGGATATGTGTGAAGTTCCTGTGGGGTGGGACAATTCTCCTGTTTTCTCGGAAATTCTCCCGGCATCACCTAATAGTGATGACCCCCTAAATTTTTTTTACACATTGTCGCAAACTTTGGGCAAAGATGTGCTGGAACTACATCAAAGCAATAAACTGAAACAACCTAATGCAAAATCTCTTCAATTAATTACAAGCCATTAATTCAAAACAACTTGGGCTTTTAATCGGAAATTTTTTCCGGCGATGAAAACGCCCCAAAGTTGTCGATGACTGGGTAAGCCATTAATCAAGCTATTTTAGCTTGCACAACGTCCCAGAAGAAAAGCGGATATTGTCAGTTTTGTTGTTTCTTGATGGCAAGGCCTCCTCGTGATGGTGGGTCCTACCCGTGAAACCGGTGACTTAAGTTGGATTCCTAGTGGAATTCCGTAAGGCTTTAGTCACAATTCATGATTCTGATTGAAAATTTGCTTTATTAACTACAAAATGGACAGCCGAGAATTGGACACTAATGTCCAGGAGTTCTTGAATTGTTTGGCCAAAGTGCCGCTTTTGGAAGGGAAGTTGGCACAGTGCATTCTTGGACTGCAAGCCGATTTTCAAATCGAGTGCAAACGGAATATCCTCCAATCTTTGGAAGATGCTATCCGGGTGGCCAAGACCTATGATAGCACCGTGATTGCCTCGCAAAAAAGCGCGCACGGCCAAACGGCCCTAAAGCCTAAGATGGAAAAGACTAAAAATAATAAAAAAGCAGTTTTTTGATATGCTTGAAGCTGAGGCGTACCAACACGCTATGAAAGTAAAAACAGCTGAAGCCAATAAAAAACATGAGTTTATTCTCACTCATTCCTCAATGAGTTGGAATTGGTACTATGAAGTTGGAATGTGAAATTCCCGAGAACTTCAATGGTACCGGTGGTTTTAGTCTCAATCGATTCATGTATTTTTCATGTAAGTCTAGATTTTGAGACACTTTGATCAAAAAGTGGAGGGCCTTCATGGAGGAAGACTCTGTGGTATGGGACGCAGGTGATTCCAAATTGAAAATCTAAACTGGATCAGTTGACCGTAGTAAGGCCGTAAATCTACTTGATGCCAAATACTATGGGTCATAAAGCGGGTGTTTTGTCAGAAATTTGAGATATCGTGACCCCTTAAGGATATCTCAAATTTACAACACCGGAAACCCGACAAGCTATTTCTTTATAAAAGATATATTGGTGAATTTCTTAAACATTAATTAACTTGTTTTCTTGTTATTCCTTGGAAGGTAATTTTTTATTACCCGTTGACCTTGGACGATGTCACAGAAATGGTTAATGGAAACGTTTTCTAAATTGTTTTCCTTACTTAAATCTTCATAAAGTCCTTTTCTGATTTAGAGGTCAATTCTCAAAGAGGGTAACAAAGAAGATCTTTTGATAAGTCATTCACGAAAATGTGTTGGGACATTATCAGTATTTGGTTACGATGATACAACACCTTTCTTGACTTCCAAGATTTTCTCGGATCTCTTCTTTGAAACTTCTCCTAGGCCAAATCTAGATTGATATGCACCCCTTGGAAACTCATGTTGTTTCCCCTTTAAAAGGGGGAGAAGTAGGAAGAAAAGAGAGTTATCAAGGAGAAAATCTATTATAGGTTCCAGGAGAAATCTGTTATATCAATAGATGGACCTGTTTCAAGAATAAAAAACGATAGGATATTTTGATATTATGATATCTAGTTTAAAGATGTAAGATAAGGAAATTAGAAAATACTCTTGTAGTAGAAGAGTGGCTGATTACAAGTCTGATTGATTTGTGTCAGAACTATGGAATTCTATTTCAAAAAGGTTGTTTGTTGAAACCTATTCCTTGTTGGTGGTAATCAACTTGATCTTAGTGAGTTCCGTGGGTTGATGCAAGGAAGGAAATTCACGCTAACAATATATTCTTTTGAGGTCATCTCCGGTTGAGATTTTGGTTGTGGAATAGCACTCTTTAAGAAATATTCTCTCTTAGAAGATAATCAAGTTACAGGATTCTTGGTTAAGAAAGTATTGTGTACAGATCAGGTGATATCTGTAGAGATATGCTATGTAGTGAATCTTTGTGTGATCATAAACCTTTTGTACAAACTTTCAATCTTGTGGGTCTACAAGGGATTCCTTGGACTAAGTTTATTTGCATGAGAGTTGGGATTGGCGAATCATATTTCAGACTTTAGGATATACCTAATCCATAGGACAGGATTGTGTTCATGGTAAGATGACCCCGGATCAATAAACAGGTTAGTGGAATTTTGGTACGACTGATCATCTTACCAAATCGGCTATGTATATTCGGGTAAAGACCAAGTAGATATAGAGTGTATGTTTAGGCTTTACGGATTACCAAGTGGCATTATGAACATTCGCGATTCGATGTTCACTAGTCACTTTTGGTCGGCCGTATTCGCTAAACTAGAGATGGCTCTGAGCTTAAAGTTCTTCTGATCATTGGTAGTTGCCTATGTTAGGTTATCACGTTCTTTTATTGAGTATAGGAAAAGAATTCGATGAATTATGATTGACGAATCATAGTTCAGATTCTAGTTATACTTGATCGTTTAAGAGAAGAATTACCTGCGTGATCAGAAGGTCAGATGATATATGTATTTATATTTTGATAGCAATCTCCTTGGAGAGGAAGTTATCCTTGATGGAGATTTAGTTATAGTAAGCATTTGGCTACCGGTTATAACCATACGTACTTATATACGGTTTTGAACCTATGTCACTCATTTGGGTAGAGACTCGTACGATCAGATTTCAGAAGGTAGCGGATTTCCTACATGATATGCAAGAAATGCTACGGGGGAATGGGTATAATTAAGAATTTTGATGGATTCTAGTGTAGTGCATACCGGCAAGCATTACAAATTGTCCCCTAGATACAGAGGACCGTATCAGATCTTGAAAAAGGTCGGATCCTTAGCTTACCAATTGGAACTTCCAGAAGGATCTCAAGTGCATCCGATATTTCATGTAAGCCGACTCAAGAAGAGTCTACGTGAAGGAGAGCATCTTGGATCTGGAGATCAATTGGACCTATTGGATGAATCATGGGGTGTATCTCGTCTTGAACCCAAAAAGATCTTGGATACAAGAACTAAATGATTGAGAAATCGTATAGCTACCGAGCATCTGGTTCGATGGAGGGGAAGTACGGACGATGACGATTCCTGGGAATAGGAAGGAAGCTTAAGGAGGAACTTTCCCAGTTTTAAGTTCTGAGGACAGAACTTGAATAAGGGGGGAAGAATGTCATGCCCACGACTGGTCTCGGGTAGCGTGTCCACACTAGGGATCAGTAGACCAACAACCCGTAAGTTAATTGTGACTATAAGGGAATTGGGGCCCTTATGTGTATAAGGTCATAATTAATGGTTGTAGGCCTAAACTCTTGATGGTGGATTTGTATGGGCTTATTAGTGAGTCATTGAGGAATTGGATGACGTGGCCCAGATAGGCTGCAGAGGTGTCCAGTGAGGTGTCACAGTGCACTACTAGTGGTGCATGGGCCTTGGAGGGTAGAAGTATACCTATTGGGCTCTCGCTAGTGGATCCTTGATTGTGAGACTGGTAGCCGTATGCTGCTGGTGTGATGCCTCATTCCTCTTTGAGATTGATCCATAGCTTGGATCTAGGATTGGTTGGGTTGGTTTGTCCACCATCCGTTTCCCTTGTGTTGCTTGTTATTGGCATGCTTAGAATAGGATTCTTGGTTTAGGACGTTATACTAACCCTCCCCACAAAACCGCATCCCAGAAAGACTCAACGCACACCTCGACCATTGCACCCTCCATGGTACGATACCGAATGTCATTCTCTTCATCAGTCAGTAACCTATTCACGCATCCATGGCCCACATTTGCTTCGATCTTCCCGACGCTCCTACCATCGTACTCTCCGCCATAAGAAGCGTTCCTATGATGATTCTGAAGGGAAACGTCTCATTGACCTTCTTTTCAGTTCTTCTTCGGGTTCTTTTTAGCGTGAGTTCATTCCTTGCTCTCCACCACCTCTCCTGGAGGACCTCCGCATTTGGACTGATTATGCTACTAGCCTATACACTGTCCCTACCGACTCACCTATCTCTATATCTCCACGACCATTTGAGTTCTCCTTCTTCACATCTGACATGGTACTTGCAGCCATTAAGATGAAGTCCCACAAGGCCAGAATATCGAAGACCTTGAATCTGAACTCCTTTCCCTTTTTCGGTGAAGATATGTCGTCACCAGTTCGGAGTGTGGGAAGTCCGGATAACAGCCTGCAGTCAATTCTGGACATCATGAGCAAGGCATTGCTTGAGATACACAAGAGTAACAAGTAGCGGGATGAGCAAATCAAGTTTCTGTTGTCTCGACATGATGCGGTGTCCTCGACTCATTTGGATTTTCAGCCAGAGGTATTTTCAGGGCACAAAAAATTTAAGAAGCTGACAACAGTTGAGTCATGGATAAATAGATGGAATAGCTATTTTGGTCTACACAGTGTTCCTGAGGAGAAAAGAATTGTTTCCATTTTGTTTACTTCGAAGGTAAGGCTATGTCGTGGTGGAGGGATCTCGATCCTAAGCCGGTCACGTGGGACACTTTCCGGGACGTATTCCTGAAAATGTTCAGGACCGTTGATGAGCGAGACTCCTACCAGCATTTTGTTGAGCTAAAGATGGGATCCCAAGACTTGGATACTTATATGCAGGAGTTCATGGATATCTTAACTAAAGTACCGCACTTTCATAAAATGTACGCGAAGTGGCAGTTTGTGAGTGGACTGCCCGTGGACTATCAAAATGAATGTAAGCGGAATTAGTTAAACTCGTTGGAGGATGCCATCCGGATCGTTCGTGCATATGATCAGATGGTGGTAGTTTCTAGGAAACGAGTGCATGAGAAAGGCCCAACAAATTTCCGGCCACGAAAAAAACTGAAGAAGTTTTTTGATGAACTTGAGGCCATGGCTTACCAAAAACCCAACATTGGGAAGAAAATTAAGAAAAAACCTAAGACATCAGTAAGGGACGCCTTTAAGCAAGGCTTATGTTTCAATTGCGGCAAAGTGGGGCAGGAATGTCACAGAAGAACAAGTCTTCCTCGAACCTTGCAAAGGTTGATCTGCCAACAGGTAAAATGCAAATTGATGTTATTAATGCTACTTGTAAATGTCAATTCAATACATTGTCTTTTGATCCTCACAATTTGTTTTGTGTTAGGGGCAAATTGTTAGGGAAAAATGTGAATGTGTTGTTTGACTCTAGTAGTACTCATAACTTCATTGATTCTCAACTTGTGCAGAGACTCCAGGTGCCTACCAAGCCAAGTGACCACCAATGCGTGGTTAAGCTTGCTTCGGGGGTGGACACTGAAGTTTTTGATGTTATGGTTCCGAGATTGGAACTAGATCTACAAGGCTATGTTGAGAAGATTAATTGTCAGGAAGTGACTCAGTAAATTGAGGAGTATCTTCGTATGGGTCACATTCGGCCTAGTAAGTCTCCGTGGGGAGCGCCGGTTCTTCTGAAGGATAAGAAGGACGGTACTTTTCGGGAGTGTGTAGATTGTAAGGGGCCGAATAAGGTTACCATTAAAAACAAATATCTGTTGCCTAGCATGGACGATCTAGTTGATCGTTTAGGTGGAGCCAAGTACTTCACTAGGATCAATTTGCGGACTAGCTATCATCAAATCAGAATACATATGGATGATGTATTGAAACAAATATTCACTTCGGAGAACAGAAATTCCACAAGGAATTTAGTCTCTTTTTTGCCTGTCTGCAAGGAATTTCCCTTGGTCATTATGAATTCTTGGTTTTACCATTTGGTTTAACCAATGCTCCGGCCACTTTCCAACAGATGATGAATGATTTACTTCGTCCATATATGGGAAAATTTGTTAGTGTTTTTGGATGATATTCTCATCTACAGTAAAACACTCAATGAGCATAGAAAGCATCTCCGTATTGTCTTGAAGATATTGAGACAAGAGAAGCTTTATGCTAAAGAGTCGAAGTGTAAATTCTTTAAAAAGGAACGTTGTATCTTAGTCATTTCGTAGCCTGAAAGGGGATTATGATTGATCGGGAAAAGATTAAAACGGTTCATTCCTAAAACAGTAAGAGAACTTAAGTCATTTCTAGGATTTATTGTTTTCTTCCATAGGTTTATTCTGGATTATTCAAAGATTGCTGCACCTCTCAACAATGCATTGAAGGGGATTATTACTCGTAAAGGTAGCCCAATCCACCACTTAAGTGGAATGAGACATTGGATGCAAGTTTTAACAAACTTAGAGAACTAATTGTCCCAGCACCAGTATTAGTCATAGCCGATCCTAATAAACTTTATGTGGTTAAAGTGGATGCTAGTGATTATGCGGTTGGTGTGGTTCTACTTCAAGAGGGGAGGCCAGTTGCTTTTAAGAGTAAGAAGTTGTCTGATGCTCAAACTTGGTATACTACTCAGGAAAAAGAACTTTTTGCAGTGGTGCATGCGTTGAAGACGTGGAGACACTATTTATATGGTTGTCAGTTTATAGTGTGCTTAGATCACCAACCATTGAAGTATTTTTGTAATCATAAAGACCTTAGGGTCGGAAACCTCGATGGGCCGAGCTGATGCAAGAATTCGACTTCGATTTGAGATAAATTAAAGGATGGTCAAATCAGGTGACTGATGCCTTGAGTCGAATTGGTGAAGTGAACGAGTTGTTGTTCACTTCGAGGTCTTTATGAAAAAAGATCCTCACTTTGGACCTATTTGTCAAAGGGTTCTGAAAGGCTCTCAATCGGTAACTGATTTGCAAAGTGATCAGTTGGTTGTAAAGGATATGAAGGTAGTGGATGACTTTTCCATTTGAAACGGGATTTTGTTTCGAAAGGGAAAGGTTTGTGTACCGGGAGTGGATGTGATTAAAAAGAAAATTTTGTTTGAAGGTCATGACGCACCTTGTGCTGGGCATCCAGGTATACATTGTACGCTAGATTTGGTACAGAGGGACTTCTTTGGCCAAAGTTAAAGCCTTTTGTAGAATCTTATGTGTTGAATTGTGATCAGTGCCAGTGGAATAAAGGGGAGCACTTGAAGGCTAGTGGACTATTGCATCCGTTGGATATTCCTACTAAGCGGTGGGATAGTATCTCAATGGATTTTGTAGTTGGTTTGCCACGTACGAATAAACAAAATAATGCGATTTGGGTCATAGTTGACTGGTTAACCAATTGCTACGGTTATTCCAATAAAGACTAAAGTAAAAGCGTGTGAGTTAGCTCAAATCTTTGTTGAACGTTTGTTCAGGTTATATGGACTGCCATCCAATATCGTTAGCGATCGGGATCCAAAGTTTACGAGTCGGTTTTGGACAGCAGTGTTTGAAAAGCTTGAGACTTCTCTGAGCATGGGCTCTACTGAAGTGCCATCATAGCAAGAACGATGTCGGTGGAGAAGTCGAGGTCTCAAAGTCTCTGGATGAGCAATGATCGAGGAACAAAATCAAAGGCTTTCTTGAAGTCCACAAAACAATAGTAAACCCTCTCTCTCCTGTGCTTAGCCTCCTCAATCAAGGCTCGCAATGTGAAGATGTGATCTGCAGTAGAATAATGGGCTCGAAAACCAGCCCGACCCATGGCATGTAGTCTCTTAGTCTCCGCCTCTGAGCTCACAACAGACTGTAGTATAGTATAGTTTCGCCAGGACATGCCCAATCATGATGGTGCGGTAGTTACTTGGAATCATGGGGTCACCATTCTTATGGATGGGGTGGATAATGTTAGTGCACCAGCATGATGGGAAACCGGAAACAACTGCGGAGTTAAGAAGGGTGGCTATAACTACCAACACAAGAAAATCTCAATTAGCAGTGTGGGAAACCGTCAAAAAATCAAGACAAATAAAAAAAACAGTTTCCACTTTAAAAAAATCGACATTTAGCCCTTATCACAGACTCCATTAAAATTCAAGCCAATAACACGTTTTTTCAACTATGCACAAAAAACCAAAACCGTAAGCCCCAAAAACAAAGCATAATGGTGCCCCCCCCCCCTTTCTCACCACTCAGGAGCCCTAAATAGCTAGCAGGTCGCGCCACCCTCCAGCATAATAGAGAGCCAGGGAGCAATAAAGAAGCTGCCCGCGCGCGCGAGAGAGAGAGAGAGAGAGAGAGAGAGAGAGAGAGAGAGAGAGAGATGATAGCATGCAGGGCGATGGAGTGCTCACCCCCACGCTGCCAACCACTGCCCACAGCCACTCATGGAACAGGGCACAATAAGGGTTTTTTTTTCTGGAAATGGCTTGCTTTCTTGCTTATCAACCAAAAAATCAGCATATACATTCCTTATAGGTTCAAAACATAGACTAGTTGCATCGAACCGCGGTTCGAACCTCGAACCACTGTTCGAACCGTTCGGAGCCGGTTTGAACCGGATTTTAAAAAAAAAAACAAAAACCCCAAAAAGCCAAAGAAAACGTTTTGGAATATATATATATTTTTTCGGTTCAAACCATTTTCTGATTCGAACCTGGCCTGCCGGTTCGAACCGGAAAGAATCGGTTCGAATCGGGGTGTAACCTTGAAACAGAGGACAAGAAGCGTCAACGACTTTGTCTACACTGGAAAATGGTTTCCATAGCATCCAGCCAGCATTCAATGCTGCTAGCAATCCCATTTACAGCCCTAGCAATCAATTTTTTTTAGCTCAAACCTTGTTTACAGCATCTACTTCCTTTGCTTCATCATAAGCTCATTATGCAAACAATAGAAGAAGTTAAAAACATGCAAAACCAGCATGCATGTATAGAATATGGCATGCAATCCATTTCCTACTCTTATTACACTATTTTCTGGTTTTGGTTTCCACCAATCATCAATAACTAGCCAACAACCACACAGCTTATTGAATTAGATGTGGAAATGAGGAAACTGGCCAATGCTTTCCATGCATAGCTTTGAAAATCAGAATTTCAAGGCTATTCCACACACAAGCATGCCATCGATTTGCAGTAAGCTTCAATCCTACATCTCTATTAGAAAAAGGATTCCAAAACCGCATGCAATCATCGATTCCATCCCAAAACCAAAAATCCAGCAATAAGAATAACCAGAAAATTCAACACCTCATGCCAAACTTGGAAAATTCAGAATCAAGCTAACAATCACAAAGCCGTTTCAAACTGATTCAACCAGAAAAGGTAGAACACGTACTTGGAAGACCACCAATTTACCGAAATTGCCTGGATTGTTGTCGATTTAATTCCACCACAAACCAGTCCACACCTCACCGCTCACACGACCCAATTGGCTGCTCTGATACCAATAAAATGACTCCCAAGACTCCGAATCCAGATAGAGCTCCAAGAACACCAAGGGGAAGTGTAGTAGACTAAGCCAACCCAACCAATCCTTGATCACCACTGATCTAGCCCCCGAGCACTAGGGAGTTAGGCAAATCAACTATGATAGGAAGCGCTTACCAATCCGACAGCATAACGGCCGCAGACTCTCAATGATCCTCATGGACACGGGTGAGGGTATATATAGTGTGAAATCCACCCCGTCTGCCCATGCATTGAATCCACATGTAAGCATACTATCATTCCATGCCAAACTCCCATGCACGTCCACTACATATAGGTATCCCTAACCCATAATAGCCAAGACCCATACAAAAGCACAGTGCATGTACATCCTATCCCATACTAGGATGCAACACACATGCTAATACCGCATGTGGGTGTAACCCCATGGTCCTACTCGACTACTATCCAGATTAGGCCCGGTCCCTACGTCCAAGGCACGCCCTAATGGCAAACCCATTAGGGCCATGACTTACACTGTGAAGAATTTGCTTGAGGGTTTAAAAGTGTTGGAAAGAGGTGATAGCAATAACGACAAGTCGAAGGCAGTGAACGACTTATCGAGCGCAGCGGAATGGAGCCTGCTTTCCTAATGCATGAATACGCCTATCAATATTGAACAAAACATAACGACAGAAGTCACGTTCAATCTTATAGTATCTAACTTTGAAATCGTCAATACTACAGTGTTTACGTAGCCAAACAATGAATTATCAGACAAAAGCAATATGAGATCTATCAGCTACAAAACTATCACAGAGATGCATACATTCTGATATAATATTGAACGCAATAAAGGATAGATTGATTCAGCATAAAAATAGATGATGATGAGTACAAGACAATTGCGGATAGAAACCGCATACTCTAAGCTATCTCTGAGTAACTGAAAATCTCTGTCTGAATTTGCACTTTCGTTGATAAGCAGTAAGCGCTAATAGCAAAACTCTAAATGAACTCTTAAGAATTGAGCTAGAATGCTCAAGAGTGTTCAAGCTTGAAAGCTTGAGAGAGCTGCTACTTGATTCAAAATAATAGAAGTATGATCAGCTATTTATACAAAGCAAATTCGGCTAGTCCAGTAGGATAGCTAATTAGGTCGTAGATCTTAATGACCAGTTGGCCATAGTGAGCTGGCATCCATCCAGTTAGTACTTCTTGGAAATTTACTTGCTAGACGGGCAAGTCTGTAGCTTGAGCGATTCCCGAGCATTTTTGCAGACTGTGTAGAAACATGCATAAAACTGCAGAACTGGATAGTAAGTGGATGAAGATTAAAAGATTTATTAGTCGATAATCCAACACTCCCCCTTAATCTGAATCCATGAATTCTTTGACCTTCAAACTTAGTTCTGCACAAAATTTCTTGTGTGCATCCAAGCTTAATGCTTTAGTAAAAATATCCGCTGTCATATCTTGCGTTCGACAATACTGCAAGTCAACCTCTTTGTTGAGAACTTTGCTTCTGACATAGTGATACTTAATTACAATGTGCTTCCTCCTAGAATGAAATCTAGGGTTGGTTGATAAAGCAATGGCACTTTGATTATCACAAAACAGAATTGTCCGAGCATATTGATTCGGACTGATATCTGAAAGTAAGTTTCTCAACCATATTGCTTCCTTTGTGGCTTGAGAGGCTGCGATATACTCTGATCCAGTGGAAGATAGAGCTATCAAAGTTTGCTTGCGACTGTTCCATGAAATAGGACCATTGTTGAGGAAGACGACATCCTGAGTCCTGGATCCATTGGTGAGAGAGCTAATTTGCAATTTATCAGTTAATATTTGATTAAGACATTGTGAATGTATCTTTGCTGAGAAATATAGATCAACTTTTGTTTTCTGTCTCTTTGGATTTGAATACCTAGACAGTAATGAGCTTCGCCCAGATCGGTCATGTCGAATTTGGAAGATAGCGTTGTCTTAGCTTCCTTTATCAGATCGATATTGTTGCTGAAAAGCAATGTGTCATCCATGTACAAAGTGATAATGATAAAGAAATGTTGCACTGACTTGAAGTAGACATTTGAATTTGAAGAGCTTGATGTGTAGCCGTGATCAATAAGGAAAGTATTGATCCTCTGAAACCATGCTCGAGCAGATTGCTTCAAGCCATAAGTTGTTCGTCGGGAGTAGACAAGCTTGGACCTTCAAATAGTCGAATTTGGAACTTGAAAGTTCGATGTTACGGAAGAGTCCGGAAGTTCGACTATATGAGCTTTACCTTTTCCTTTGAGGTCAGTAAATTGATCTGCGATAAAGATGGCATCTCGGCTAGTGAATATCTTCGACTCGACAGGATCATACAACTTATAAGCAATATCTGAAGTAGTGTAGTTGATGAAAATAGACTTGATACTCTGGAAGTCGAGCTTCTTCGTGAGATCATGCGAAATTTGCGCATAAGCGATACATCCAAAAACTCGTAAGTTTGATAAAGAAGGTTTGGAGCCTGTCCAAACTTCGTATGGTGTTTTGTCTGAGAGACCTTTAGTAGGACATCTATTATGAATATAAGCTGCAGTGGAAACAACTTCAGCCCAGAAGGACTTTGGAAGTGTCGTATGTGATAACATGCACTTTGCCGATTCAACTAAGGTTCTGTTCTTTCTCTCAGCAAGACCATTCAACTGAGGCGAATAGGAGGTAATGTATTGTTGCTCGATGTCGTTGTTAAGGCAATACTCCTTGAATTCGGTAGAGATATATTCTCCCCCCTTGTCAGACCTTAGTGCTTTAATGCTTTTACCAGTTTGATTTTTTGCATGCTCTTTGAATTGTCGAAACTTGTTGAAAGCCTCGGATTTCTGCTTAATATACTAAACAACTGTTCTTCTTGAATATTTGTCAATAAAGGTAATAAAATACTTTGCATCTAGCAACGACAAAGTTTGCATTGGAACACATATATCTGAATGAACAACGTCTAACAAATCTTTTATTGCATGCCTATGACTCGATCGAAAGGGAATCCTAGTCTGCTTTCCAAGGATGCAGCTATGAAAGACAGGGAGGTCGACTTTATTAGATGGATAGTCTAGATCAAGTGCTAGGGATCGTTTAGACATGTATGAAACAAATGTATGATTCAAGTGTCCTAATCGATGATGCCATAGTAATGCTTTACTAACAAGAACAGAGGTTTTCAAGGCTTGACTAGTATCAGAATAACAATGTGCCAATCTATATAAGCTTCCATGCCTCTTGCCGAGTGCAAGGATCTTACTTGTCCTATTGATAATTCGGCATTGATCAGACTTGAACTCTACTTTATGACCTAAATCAGTGATTCTACTTACTGATAGCAGATTTGTAGAAAGTTTAGGAACATGCAAAACATTTGATAGTAGTTTGAATTGATCATGCTGGAATTTCAATCTCACAGTACCTTCACCTTCACTAGTGTGAGTGCTATCGTCGCCAAGATGAACGTATTTTATTGTACTGTAAGGCGTATAAGAGTGAAAATGCTCACGATGATTGGTCATATTTTGAGTAGCTCTAGAATTTAGAAACCAAGAATTATCCAATAGTGCTTTTCGGTCTTTGACCATAAATGCTCCTTCGTCCATGTCAATGTTGGAAGGTGATGTGACTGCATTCGCCTGTCTGCTTGCTTGTTGGCATTCTTTGCTTTTAATACCCTGCAATCCTGGATCATGATTAGTGTGTTGGCAATAATCACAGATTATCTTCTTCTTCGACTGTGGAATTGATAATTGTTCTGACTTTGAGTAGGTATCTGATTTGATGTGGATTGCTTAGAGCTTTTTTGTTTCTGTCGTTTTGAGCCTTTGTTGACATATAGACATCGATGAATTGGACGAAGCGTCTTGACCTCTTTGATTATTTTCCCGTAGCAACATAGTGATAACTCTGGTAAGAGTTAAATTTGAGTGTGTCGATAAGATCATCGCCCAGTTCTCATATGTGGAGGGCAAGCTTGAAAGCAATGTCATGATTGCGTCTTGATCGTCTATGACCGATCCGATAGTGGCCATCTGTTGCAAGAGATTCTTAAACTGGTTAACGTGATTGTGAATTGAATCACCATTTGACATCTTGAGGGTGAAGAATTTTCTTTGTAGATGTAACTTAGAAGTTATGTCCTTCACATCATATAGTGAGCTCAGGATGTCCCATACTTGTTTTGAAGTTTGAGCTTCAGCTATGTGGCCAATCTGAGTGTCTGATATATTGAGAATAATGAGCGTGAAAGCTTTACCATCCTTCGACTTCCATTTTGAGTCGGTTGTGTCGTCTTCAAGCTGCTCTTCTATATCTGTGACAACATCTCACAACTCATTGGCGATTAGCAAGGTCTTCATCTTAAATTTCCACAAGTAGTAATTGGATCCATTCAGCTTGTCTGCGATAAGACCGGCTTTACTCTGAGAATCCATCTGGAACTTTAGTCTGTCGATATATCGATGACATTAAGAGAGAGATACCGTGCTGTGCTACAATTGGAAATCAACTATCTGATACTGAAATTTGATACCACAAATTGAAGAATATGATATCGATTTGATATCGCGAAAGATATCAAGTATTAGAGCCTTGATATAACATATCGCTCTGAATTTATGAAGGTACGCTCTGATATTATATATTAGAGCTCTGATACCATGTTGGAAAGAGGTGATAGCAATAACGCCAAGTCGAAGACAGAAACATAATGACAGAAGTCACGTTCAATTTATAGTAACTAACTTTGAAATCGTCAGTACTACAGTGATTACGCAGCCAAACAATGAATTATCAGACAAAAGCAATATGAGATTCATTAGCTACAAAACTATCACAGAGATGCATACATTCTGATATAATAATGAACACAATAAAGGAGAGATTGATTCAGCATAAAACATATGATGATGAGTACAAGACAATTGCGGATAGAAATCGTATACTCTAAGCTATCTCTGAGTAACTGAAGATCTCTGTTTGAATTTGCACTTCCACTGATAAGCAGTGAGCTAGCTAAAAGCAAAACTCTAAATAAACTCTAAAGAACTGAGCTCGAATGCTCAAGAGTGTTCAAGCTTGAAAGCTTGAGAGAGCTGCTACTTGATTCAAAATAATAGAAGTATGATCAGCTATTTATACTCAGCAAATGCAGCTAGTCCAGTAGGATAGCTAATTAGGTCGTAGATCTTAATGACTAGTTGGCCATAGTGAGCTGGCATCCATCCAGTTAGTTTACTTGCTAGACGGGCAAGTCTGTAACTTGAGCGATTCCCGAGTATTTCTGCAGGCTGTGTAGAAACATGCATAAAACTGTAGAACTGGATAATAAGCGGATGAAGATTAAAAGATCGATTAGTTGATAATCAAGAGAATAATCCAACAAAAAGGACATCACCTAAGAAAAGAATATCACACAAAACATCATATATGACATCGTAAAGTTTATTTTTAAATTGCTTGAACTTGGTCTTTGAAGGTAAAGGAAGCGGGATCATTTGTTCAAAATAAGCTAGTTAGTCATGCTATTTTGGTCTCTTTGCATCAAGTTCTGGGTACTAATATGGAATTCCATGAAACTAATTATTCTATCGTCTACAAAAAGCTTGTTTCTGGCTTTTCCTCATCTTTGTATTTCCGTTGCCAATTCCAGTTAAATAATCTCATCTGCACATCCTTCAATAAAAATGATACAAGTGGATGTTTTTGTGTTCAGTAAGATCTTTATGATGGCTTTAGGTTTCCACTTTTTCATAGTTTGGAGTTTCCACAATCGACCTTGCAAGGTTGCAAGATTCACAGAGTATGTGGATTTCTAGTCTTCAGCAGTGCATTGCAATTTGAACACATTGGATTGCTTTTTATCTTACAGGAAATACTGTCTGCAGCTGGATTAATGCTTGTTGATGAGGAGGAATATAGTGAAGCCGGGCGTGGTGTCTATCCAGATGGTTTGCTGGAAGTCTTGAATGCCTTTCACAAGCGTTATAGAGCTCACCACCCAAGTTTAAAGTACATCATCACAGAAAATGGATTTGCAGATTCTCGTGACCTTCTGCGGAGGCCATACTTGCTAGAGCATCTTCTTGCAGCCTATACTGCACTGAAGCAGGTGATGGATTCTAAGTTCGTGTGTTGCAGCCTTTTGAGATTGTTGGCCTTTATCATAGCCTGTGGAATTTCTCATCCAGAAGTATCTCATTGAGTATCAACTATGTGAAGCAGGGTATACCACTGGAAGGATACTTCCATTGGACGCTTTCAGATAATTGGGAATGGGCTGATGGCTACTGTCCAAAATTTGGCCTTGTAGCTGTCGATCGCATTCATGAATTAAAGCGACATCCTCGTCCCTCTTATTATCTATACCAACAGGTACTAGCTTGTCTTACGTATATTCTTTCAGATGACATCAAACACTTATTCAAATTATATTGACAAACCCAGCTACTTGAGAGAAAGATACACTTCTAAAAACCAGTTTTACCGGGTTTCTTAAAGTTCGTAGTATTTCGTTGCTCAAGCTTCTATTTTTAGATATAGATGACAACATTTGCAATGCTATGGAGTGTGAACATAACGTTGACACATATACAAGCTATAGGAAATGACAAGTTCATGACCAAGTCCACCACTTTCTCGTGGATATGCTTCTTTTAGAGTGCAATTAATGGACATTTAATTAGGGTTTTCTTTTCTTTTCACAAATAGCTTCTTGATCAATCATTTGATAAGAGGGACGAATTAGGATTTCTTGTATTCTGCTTGAAATGCATTAATTTCTTTTTAATGTAAGATTTCATTCTTTTCTTGGCTATTGGTATTGATAAATTCTTGTAGTAGATTTTTGATTTGAACTACAGTCTTGGGATTGAAAATTTGCATTCATGGTGATGCACTTTCGTGTATCATGCATATTAATATATTAGTATCTCTCACACAAAGGTGTCTAATGTTAACTTGCTACCCGTAGATTTTGTCTATTAAGTTTTGTTGCCTGTGAGGTGCATTTTCATGTAGCAATGTTCATTGCATGTTCTTGCTATTTAAAGTTGCTGTTATAGTCCTTGCTTGAAGGTTCATGCTTCCTTTAGTAAAATAAAATTGTACCGTTTCATAAAACTTGTCATAGAGTACTTGCAAGCTCAAAATAGAAGTCAAGATTTCTCTAAATGAAGTGGACTCATGCTGAAAAGTTGTTATACACGTTGTAGTTTCAAACAACCATCAAAAAGTATAGATTTTTTTGTCTCAATAGGTCACAACCATGCGCAAAAATGCTGCACAGATTCTTTATTGACAACTAGTAGTACGTGTAAACAAATTGGTCAACATAGACCAAAGTTTCTGGTTCTTTTAGCTCTTGTATTTTCAAATTGGTGAGGTGGTTTGGAGTAGGGGAAAGGAATTCCTAATCAGCTCACCAGTAATTGGACGAGCCGTGACCACTAAAATGAGTATAAAATTTGGTCAAATGGACCAGTATCAGCCTCAAAACTTATCCAGTTTGTAGGAGATAAACTAGCCAAAAAAACGTTTTGAATTTTTTTTTTCCAGGGTTCAAACCATTTTTGAACCATTTTCCAATTCGAACTGGCCGGTTCGAATCAGGTTGAACCGGTCGAATTGGCCTGATTTGAATCGGCTGGTAACTAACTCAACATATATAACTGGCCTATTTTGATAGGTACAGATTACATCTTGATAGTGGAAATGAAGAGATTCAGCACTTCTTTGGGTCTTGACCTCATTGAACTTTCTTTGCAAACTATGTTAAGGACAACTATAATTCATGCCATTCCTTCTATTAACTTGAGTGCTCTCATTTTGCCATTTCAGATTGTTGAACCGATTTCATAATAGCATTTGGTTTGCTGGTCACTGTTCTTTGTTCTCACTCAAGCTGACATGGAAGCTCCACTTTAAAACACTATATCCTTGCTCTATGCATAAAACCCTCCGATAGTCCGATTGATTCATGATATGATGAAACATATCATCAAATCATTATAAGTCATTGTGCTATTTTTATTTGCACTTATTTTCTTGCTAGTCACAAATACTTCATATTAGGCTGAAAGAAGTCTCTTTCTAGCTTTTGTGACATAATGAACATATCACCCATCCATAGCATTTATTTTTAGGATTATGTAAATCTTCAAGTCAATTTGAAGTCTCCCATGAACATTCGTTAAAAGCCTGGCTTTCTGCAGATAACTAAAACAGGACTTGTGACTCGAAAGCAACGAGAAAGAGAGTGGAACATATTGCAATCTGAAATCAAAAGGGGTGGCAGTAGACCTTTTTGTCGTGCTGTGGACGATCGTCAAAGGATGTGGGCAGGTAAATCTGTGTGGTGATCGAAACTTTTTGCAAATATATAAGAGAAAGGGTATTGGCAACACGTTTTCAAACTGGATTTGCAATGCGTAAATTGAATAATGTAGCATATGAAGCTCTTGAAAGTAGTGAAAGATTGTGTCAATTGTGTATGGTTTATCTAAGTTTATCATCTGTGTGTGTGTGAACAGCCATCATGCTAAAATTATCTGATGTTGTCTTAAAAATTTGTTTTTAACAATGTTTTTTAGCATTTTCACCTTTGATCCTCCACTGAGTTGATAGCATAAGACCTAACAAAGCTCTTGAAAAATTGAATTTTTACAATGTTTTGTTGATAAGATAATGAAACTAGGCCTCAAGTTGATGCTTAAGAGTCTGGTTATTTTTCAACTGCTTGTTCATGTGATATGCTCTATTTTTTATTCTTCTATGAGGAAGTAGGGACCTCATTAATTGGCTTTTGTTTTATGCTAGCCTTCATCATAAGTTTGCCCTTCATCTTTGGAGAAGTGAAACTCAATACATTGGCCTTTGTACAAAATGTAGGAAAGTTAATGTGGATGATGTTTGTGCTTGTGACCTACCCTACTATTGGACGCCGATGAAGAGAGTGGGAATGACACAACATCTAGTCCACGCTATGTACAATGGAGTTGATGGTATGAGACTTTGTGGGTGGACTCCGTAAAGGTTGAAGATTGCATGACTCCTTTATTATGTTGGGTATTATTCTAGACATAACATCGATATATCACATGTCAAGCTCCAATAACAGGCTAAAATTGTCAACATTTAACAATGAATTTTATCTAATAAGACCACTTTATTATCAAATATCTATTGATCTATCTGGAGACAAATCAAGAGATGCAACAAGATATCTATTTCTATAAATTAGTTGTATAGGCCAACAATTGATTGTTAGACCCCTATGAAATTGTTCTATAATCACTAGGGCCTACATCAAGTGTCTACAAATAGGCTACATCAAAGTAGTACATAGTGACTACCTTTGACTGGTAGATGTTGACTAGTAGGTAGGTGGGTGTGGTAGTTGTGGTAGGTGAGTAGGTAGGGTACGTGTCAAGAGTTAGGTGAGGCTAGAGAGAGAAATCAAAATGGTTATAAATAAGAGGGCATCTAGCAAGTTTCAACAACCAATATTTTTGTACTTTGATGCTACCTCATTGGAATTTCATTATAATTGATATTACCATTAATAGGATGCAATTTGTACTTGTGTCAACCTAGCTATTAGGTTTGTATGCAATTCGGAATGTGACTTGGGTTGGTCAACAAGAGGTTGCGGACCTTATGGTTAGGTTGAGATGCGGAGGGCTAGTTAATCATTTGGCCAACTATTGATAGACCATGTGGTCGAGGACTATGGAAAGGAAGGTGGAGGGTTTTAAGGGTAGCCTATTGATGGGAGGAGCTTCATTCTACACATCAGCTAGTTGATGTTGACGAGCTTAGGAGCTTTGGAGTGCAGCATGGAATGCCATGGGGATGCAATAGGATACTATATGAAGCGTAACAACATATTTCAAGGTTACTTTAGGAAACAAATAAGCCATATAGAGTAGCAATAGAATCATAGTGAAAGTATTCAAGCCAAATGGTTGTCAGACATATGGCCCGATACCTAATAGAAGATGATGAGCACAAGGCCGATAACCAACTAGAAGTATTCAAAATGTTAACCAGGGTCAAAGCCAATTTTCTAGATCACCAAGGGTCGATGCCATAACATAAAGTATGTCATGTCCATGCATAGACCAAGGTGGGTAATAGCGACTACAAGGAAGTTCCTATTCAATTCGGCCACAATGGAGGATTGGACAGTCATTCTTGAAGATAAGATCAAAATGGCAAATATGAAACGATAAACTATAAAATGAAGCAAATAGCATCCTTCAACTAAGAAAAATGAAAGAACATCAATTACAACCAATAGCAAATCCCCTACAAGGAAGATTAATGAGTCTCTTACAAAGAGCTTAAAGAGGAATCTAAAACATTAGCTCATGGAATGGATGGGGGTATGTTATACCAATTTGGAGGCCCTTACAGGAACTTTCCACTTGAAGTTCGGGTTTACTAGGTCCCAAAATGGTCTACATGCTATGACTTGTGTGTGGCCCAGTAGAAAGTATGAACTGGGTACAAGTTGTAATTACATAGGAATGCCAATGAGCAACGTCAGTATGAGCCCCGTGGCCAAAGAATGCCATGACATAATTAGTAGATCCTATTTGATAGGTTGCAACAAGTTTATGATCCATAAAATATATCACAAAGGAATAATGATTGTTAGAAAAATACAAGAGGCTAATTTGTAAGATGCGGTTGTCAACTGCCGACATTATGCAAGATGCCTATGCTTGTGTGTCTCATGAAGAGTCTCATATCACATATCGAAAGAGGGATATTGCTAGTACATACTAATGGAACTTTGCCACACATGAAGGAATACCATGCATGAAATGGACTCACCACGGGTAATGCATATTTTTTACTCATAATGGAATAACATATAGTGGAAATGGTACATGACACTAGAATGCTATACTTGGACATTCATGGTGAACTATTGCTAGTGTGTGCCATGAGACTCTGATGCAAAGTGGAGGCTATTTGCTACGATGTAGTAATGACTCTTTGATGCATGTAAAGGAGGGGAGAAAGCAAGAATCACACCATTGTAAAAAGCGCACGATCAATGATGAAGCAAATGGGTTTGGCAAGTTTCTATTGGTCGAAGGCTTGTAATACTGCAACCTTCTTGCAAAATAGGAGCCCCACTATCACAGTTCCCAATGTGACTCCCGAAGAGGCGCTTACAAGTTTGGAGTCTAAGATTGAAAAGTTTTACATTTTTGGGTGCAAGGCTTATGTGCATGTGCCAAAGGAGGAGTGCAACAAGCTTGATGCAAAATCCATAAAAGTGTGTTTTTGTTGCATATGATGAAAACGCAAAGGCATATAGGTGTTTTGATCCTATAATGTGGAAAATTCACATTAGCGAAGACATGATCTTCAATGAGATGCATAGATTTGATGAGAGTAATGGTGGGTAGAAATGCTATGTTCCTATTCTCTCACACAAAGATGGAGGTAGCCTAGATGGCAAGTTTTCTTGGATATGTCCGAAAATGGAGAAGGGAATACAACAATCTCATCTTGCCACTAGTTTCTCCTGTCCAATAGAACAACCTTTCTCCTAGATCATGGCACTAAATTTTTTTTTTTGAAGAACTGTGTTTGAAATTTAAAATTCAGTTTATTTGAACTATCAATAAGACGAGTGATTCTAGCTCAAAAACACAAAGTTGAGACTATGGAATGTATGAAAAGTCCATATTCAGGCAGCTAATTACCAACTATTTCTATTTTATTCATCTCTCAAATAAACTTTAAGGACAAGGTATTGTAGTGTAGGCTGCTTGTTTAAGGATGTGTACAATTGGAATAGAATTAAGGTGGGAAAAGACTTTGATATCAAGGCTAGTGCTTTTGAATTTAGAATGCCATAAATGTGCAACTTCATGTGTTTAGGATTTAGCAAGGCAAATGTCACGGAGGTTGCCAAAACAATCAAACCAGGAAGTTACCAAGATAGAAATCATGATAGAATTTCAAATTTGTTTCCCTTCTAGTTGTTTTCTTTTCTAACTACATTTCACTCTTGCAGACCTTTGTCAAAGAGTGAGAAGTGCTTATCTTGTTGACTTGTTAAGTATAGAAACTTTAAATATTTTTCTTGCTACTGAGTTTGTGCTTAGTTAATCTTCTATGCAATGAGATTAGATGATTATTCAAAAACTTCAAACACGTATCTCTAGCAAACTTCCATTTTTTTATTGAATGTTGAGTTTTTGCTATTTGATTGAAGTCAAGTGCTAGCTTCTATATTTTCAATAATTTGTGAATCCTTGTATCATAGTTGTTGATCATAGCACATGCTTAATTAAATCTACAAAGATCACATTTTGCCTCACTTTGTTATTTTACCTTGTTGTATCAGATGGCCTAGATAAACCTACCATGCGAGCTATTGCAGAAAAAGATTGGCGATTTGGCAAGTCTCCAACACAAGATTTAATAGTTTATGTGTTAAGATCATTTGAGGTTATACAAACTCTCATTCTTGATGTAATACAAGTTTTAGGTGGTAGGGCTAATCTTCAATCACAACATGAGCCTATGAGAGATTTGTAGCAATCTATGCTTGTCATGAATTTTCATATGACCTCCATCACATTGTTTTCCATAATAATATATGTTACTTTTACACAAACTTTTGGCTAGTTCTTCTTGTGTGCTACAAGTGGATAATAACATTGAATATATTTTCTTTTTGGTAAGTATTTGCACATGGCTTTAGAACAATGATTAGTGCATTGTCATCTTTTTGAAGTAGTAGTGATGTTGGGGTGCGGGAAGTGTGTTGGGATTCGTTTTTTCATTTCCTGCCAACCAAAAGAAAGATATCAAAACTTTTTGTTTTTTCTAAATGTGCACCTCCTTCAAGAAGATTCTTGTCTCTATCTCAATAATGTGACAATTGTCCAACCCATTTAGAAACAACTTTGGTCCTAGAAGCTTTAATATCTAGGCACTGCATTCAAGAAAATTGTGAACTTTGACAAAAACACACTTGATTTCAAGACGATTGTTCCTATTTTAGTCACAAGATATAGAGAAGAAAAGGACTTAAAGCACACATCTATTGAGAATTACATCACAAAAAAAATCCATTGAAGACATGCACATGTGACAAGTAAAACTTGTGATTCACTTGTCAAAGTTTAGACTCTTATAAGTCACATCAACGACGTGCAAAGAAAGGATTATGAGACAATCATCGTTTCTAGTTTTCTTATACACCTAAAAAATTAATCAACAAATGCAGAAACTTTTTGATTCATTGGCCAATGCGTGGTGTGGTGGTGAAGTATCCTTATGGTCTCACTTGCTCACCCCCTCACCCAAGTTTGATACCTAGCATGGGCTTAGAACATATAGGGCATTATGCCCATAAAGCCCATGGGTTTTGGAGTATATAGGACATTATACCCATATAGCCCATGGGCTTTAGAATATAAAGGTACTATACCCATAAAGCCTATGGGCTTTGGAGCATAAACCATCCATGGAAGGCAAGTGCCAAGAAAAGGTCAACAAAAATTTTTGCTTGCAAATTTTCCAACAACGCCTGAGTGTTGGGCTTTGCACTTTTTTTGGTCCTCACCTATGAGTGGCAACCCATGAGTAGAGAGAGACCTTTGAAAATGTAAAGCTCTCCCCGTCAAGCCTTTACCCCTCACTCAAACCTTTGGTAAATTGATTGTATCCCCATTTTATCTTAACATTGTCTTCCTTCTACACGTAGATTTCTCTCTCCTATGCTTCTATCTAGCACTTTGTCGTTTATGTAGTCCATCTGAATTTCAACATACTTTGCTTTTGCCTAAACTTAAACTCTCTTCTTATGATCTCAAAGACCAACATTGGAAGATGTGGAGATATCTTTCTTTGAGATGGCTTATGAAGAAAATGTAAGACAATTTAGAAATTTCTCATATGGTAGCAACAATTCATATATAAGAAAGAAATAATCGAAGAAATTCATGGGACGTTGTCCCACTTCCTTACATGAGGTAGAACTGAAATAACATCCCCTATATTTTTATCCGATATTAAATTTATGAGTTTCTGATTCCATTTAGATATAGGAATGCAATAATAGCAATTATTACTACAATGAAAAGGAGAAGATAATTGTTTCTTCATGAGTTCACAAAGACTAGAATGTCTTCCTCCTATGACCTAGCAAATGTATCCATGGGACCTTGATGTGTTTAGTCGCAAGTAAAAAATTGTCGCAACAATTTACTCATCGTTCTTGCAGTGCATTAAGTGCATGCAAAGATTTGGCATTCTTCTAGCAGTTATGATAGGTTTCCTGGACTCCATGGATTTGAAAAAAAAAAAAAAACACCTTTTAAGCATAAAACCTTGAAACAAATGTAAATTAGAACTATATTATGGCTTTAAAATCAACATGCCTACAAATTATGAATCATAAGTTCATAAACATTAGAGTGGATCTTGAACACAAGAGATAGATGCGTTTTATTGGAAATTACCTTTGCAAGATCGACCTTGAAAATTAGATCCCTCAAAAAAACGGTTGGCATTAAAGAGCATGTACCAATCACAGCTGAACGAGTCATTCTGTTGAGGGCTCTACAACATTAGAAACAAATTCAATTAAACATCGAACATATACATACATCCAAAACAGATTTACCTCAATGTTGACAATATTTAATTTGCCAGGAGAAATATTCTCTCCAAAAAAATATTTCATTATCGAAGGAAGCACCATCGACATCTTTTTGGGTGTTGTTGGCAAAATTTATCTTTATAAAAAAAAATTAAAACATTATAACTAAGATAATGTTTAAATTTCAAATGTCATTGCAAGATTGACAAAGAAATGAATCAAAAGTGATAAAAGGAGAGAACTTATCACAAGTGATACAGAGTAGGAATTAATAAACTTACTTTTCATGATAAAGCACCATCAGATATTTTACAACCAGTGAGCAATCATGAAAGAGAGTCACACAAATGTTCATCGTTACTCTTAAGGACAACAAAATAGAAAGAACTCATGAAGGAGCTACACAACAATAGCAACATGTTGCAGGCAAAAGAGGCAGAAACTTGCATCTATTGTGCACTTCCCTTGGAGCTATGACCTAACCAGGGTTAAGCACTCCATTCCTTGTATTGATATTTTGCTACGGCTTCTTGCTGATGCATTCTTCTGTTGACCTCTTGCTCCGATTTATGGTCATGATCCTTCTTAAGTCTTCACCACTAAAGCTCTCTCTCGATCTCTTCCCACAACTCTTCTTTAACCTTCAATTCTTAGCTTTAGAACAAAAAATGAGTAACACATGTAGGACAAGTTCAAGATACCAACAAGGCAACATACACATCAATTAGAGCACCACAAAATATCTAGGAGCATAAATAACAATCATCCACAGAAGAAACTAATAACAATATTGAAAACAAGTCAATTGCACATTTTCTTTGAGATTCCCCAGCATATATGTACATTGTGGATTCATAGTTTGAAAGCCAACTAAAACAAATACCTTCTTATTTTTCAGCTCTCCATCCTAGAGTTGGCTCCCAAAGCTTCATGCTTTGCCCATTTGCATTTGCAGCTTCCTAATTCCATCATGAATCCCACTTGTAAGCATGTCCAATGACTCAAGTCCAATATGAGATAGATGCCCTCTGATGATCATCCCATATCATCCCCTGCAGTCCATCCCTATCAGGTATCGCAATGCCATCCCTGATCACAAAGATATGAGCATCTACCTTGTAGTGCCCACCAATATTCTCCCAAGCTGCTCCTGGAAATGATTCCAAACCATTCCCTGAGATACACTGAGATGTAGACTTCAAAGCCACCATCAAGTCCCTCACATGATGTGATATGCCAATATCCCTCCAAGTGAACCTGTGAGATCTTCCATGTCTCAAACCAAACGATCTACACCCTGCTATCACTGGAATCTACATCCTTGATGCAATACTAATATGAAAAGTTGACTTGACTTACCTAGAATAGGCAGTTGAAGTGTATCTCCCTGATGACAAACCTGATACACTGTTCCACAACTACAATGACTTGATTTGAAAGGACTTACCAGCTGCAAAATGGCAAAATCATCACACTCACCACTCACCAAGAGCATCCACAGTGTGATTACTAACCCGTTCTTCATCCTTCGTGTGTCCCACACACAGTTCCGTTCAATGCAAGTATGATAGCTTGCCTAATGGCTTCCAACTGGCATCACCTCGTACTTCCATCACATGTGATCGCCAATATGTGTGTACCTTCAAGCTAGCCCATATTTCCCTCCGAATGAGATATTTCCAAGCTACAGATGTGTGTGTGTCAATGCAGCTATCACCTGACTCGACACTATCACTGCCAATCATGCTTGTGAGAGCGTTCCTCCAAAACGCCACCTGGGTCGGTTCGAACTCCAAGATTTGAACTTGATCATGAGATTTTTCACCTGTAACCGGCATACCATGCCTACCTCTCACCTGTGATTGCTTTCCCTCTCAAAATTGTCGCCAATGATGAGTAGTCACACCGCCAAACTACACTTTTGTTGCCAATAATAGCTTTCTCCACACAATTTCGCTATCATTCGCCCCCATACCGCATTTACTGCTTCCAAACACCCTGTTACCCTGTCAGAAGTAATCAATAATGATTTTGAAGTGATAATGTCTTATTGCACCACCCTGTAGCAGGTTTCACCAGCCAAAAATTGCCCCAAATTTGGCCCTACGATATCCAAATGGCGAATGTGGCCCATCACTAGGTCACCCGCACTTCGCTTGATAGAATGGTGATGAAAACCCCTCGCAACACATTTCTCCCTGCTCTATGATGTCATTCTATCTTCTGGCTTTGAGAAGCCAATTTCAGGGGTCATTTTGGCCCAAGGATGGCCAAAAACAGGTGCCCTCTAGCCAAGGATAGGTCCTTCCAAAGGTATCCCTTGCATTTTGAACTGAAACTTCAATCTGAAGTTTTTTTAATGAAGAATTATGACCTTAAATGTCAGGTCCCTTCAGCCCCTTTTTGAAAGTTTTTAATGAAGAGAAGGCCTCATTTGAACTTCAAGTCCCTTTACTTTCCATCCAATGGCCACTACCCATCCGATGGCCCAAATTGCTCCCTGAATCTCTCTCTATTTGCAGCAAGCTTTCTTCACAAGTAGCTATGGTGGCTGCTACTAGAAAATCAGATCTAGCACACTTCTCTATCCACGGCCGCCCAGGGCTGTTTAGCTGCTGCTTCATAATGCTAGGGCTCCCATCTGCTACTTTTTACAGCATCCAGAAGCGCACTATGTAGGGAAAGATCCACAACTTTGTGCTGTAAAACCCTAGCTAGAAACAAAGAGAGATTTCTTGGGCTCCCCTCAGGCTTTCCCTGAGTTTTCTCTTGCAACTCCCTGCCTGGCTGAGGTCGCCCCACCTCAAGGCATCTGATGCAATTTATAGCTATCTGATTGGTGTGATATTGACTGCAAACAAGCTGGACATGCCCTCAAGTATAACATAACAAAATCAAAAACCATTGTGTAGGCTAATTTCCTACCAGTATGGCTACTCGGCTAACCCAAGTAGCCAGCTACGGGATCAGTGCCCAACTGATATGGCGATAGTGGGTCACATCCCGATAACAACCAAATAAAGCTAATTAACTCTACACTAATTACAATATCACATTTAGAGCTTGCATAAAATGATTCAGATCAAAACTGATTTTTAACACTTTCCTCCACAGAAGAAATGATGGTAACATCACTTATACAAGAAGCATGACTAAAGTATAAAGGAGAAAATTTCGAATAGAAGCAGTGCACAAAAGCAATGAGCAAGGTTAGCGTATCATGAGCACCATGAAGTTCTTGAAATATAGCCACTCGAGAAACGTAGTTGAGAGCATTAGCAACATCAATTTATAAGATGACCCAGTCAGGATATAGATCCAAAATATCTCGTAAAGCATGAATGTCGGTCTCACAACCACCAAGAGTAGCACCTCATCACATAGTTATTTGATTCGTTAGAAGTTAATAAAAGGAATTTAGGCCTTTTTGTGGGACTTTTAATGTCGCAAGGCCTCATAGTCAAGTTAGTGAAATAAAAAGGGCTCTTCTCAAAATTTGAATTTCAAATGATAAGGGAGGTGGAGATTGGCCAATAGGATTTGAGGCAAAGCCCTAAAATCCAGTATATATAGCCTGATCTAATCACGTTTTCACATGATGGAATGGGAGGTGGAAAATTTTCATCTGATTCATTGTTCGAAAGCCTCTTATAATCAAGATGTTGGTGGCCTACATTTCCTAAGAATACAGAGAAATATATTCAGTCATGTGATGTATGTCAACGAGCATGTCGCCCTACGAAACTAAACTATGAGCCGTTACATCCGATTTTGGCACAAGTATCGTTTGAAAAATAAACACTTGATTATGTTGGTCCTATTCATCCTATGGCAAGAGGTACTCAAGCCATATATATCATCATAGCGACAGATTATATTACCAAGTGGGTCGAAGCAAGAGCAGTTCGTGTTGCAGATGCAAAGACTTTGGCTAAATTTTTATATGAGATTAGATTTGGGTGTCTGGTTGAGATCGTGAGTGATTATGGAATGCATTTTGTCAACGAAACAATCAAGTGTCTGTTGGAAGACTTTTTTTTTGTTATTAATCGGTTTAGTACTCCGTATTATCTGAGGGGTAATGGACAAGTAGAATCTTCCAACAAGATTCTCTGCAATATTTAGACAAAGATAGTGAAAGCAAGTCGTTTTGATTGGAAACATAAAATTCATGCAACATTATGGAAATTCAGAACAACTTATAAAGTTAGTACAAATCAGACACCATTTCAACTGGTCTATGGTCAAGATGTTGTTATGTTAATCAAATTTTTAGTACCATCTTTATGCATAGCAGCAACGATTCGGTTGGATGATCTGAATCTTTACAACTGTGTCACGAGGCTTTGCATAAACTTTGTGAAACTAGAGTGATGGCATTTCATGCACTAGCATGAAAAAAAATTTGTCGCAAGGAATGTCATGAAAGATGTGAAGGAAAGAGATCTAGCTTTGATGTACAAAACAAAATTGATCAAAGGATAATTGAAATTTACAAGTGAAGGACCATACAAATTGAAGGAAATATTGTCGTATGGAGCAGTTATTTTGGAACACCTGGATGGTAGAAGATTTGATACCCTAGTGAATGGCAGTCGATTACACAAGTTTTGGTAGCCATATCTACTAGTGTGATTGAAGATCTACTCACTTTTAACTTTTTTTGTTTTACAATTTTGTTGTTTTTCATTACTTGTTGATTCTTTTTTTGGAAAAGGCAGTAGTAAAAAAAAGAAAAAGAAAAAAGAATTATGAGCAAAATTCAAGAAAGTCATCAGATCAGAAAAAGAGAAAGGAAAGTATTTTCAGAAAGCAATTTTCGATAGAAAATAGCTCAAAAATTACATTTTTAGTCATATCTTCAACAAACAGTCATATTAACCTTTGTCGACTTGCTAGATGATACATGCAGTTCAAATGTACCTATATTGGGTCGGGCGAAAGTTGGTTTGCACAGAAAGTACATGTTTTACAGCTAGACGAGAGTTCAGAGATATTCCACTTTGGGAACCTTCGCCGAGCATGCTACACTCATTATGAACCTTTGTCGATCTCTAACAGATGGATTCAGAACACCAAAATTAGAAACTCTGAAAATTTTCATTAAATGTAGTACCTAGGTGAAGGATGCACTTAGGCGAGGGTCGTCAGAACCCTCGCGAGACCTATAGAACCTTCCCTGAGCTATCCTATTGGTCAGGAACCTTCGTTGAAAATTATGGAAGCTATTTTCATAGTACTAGACATGCTTGCAAATTTTTGTCCATAAATGATGGGCCAAACTAGTACTTTGTCTAATAGACCCTCCAAATTAGCCTATAAAAGGGTTGATTTTGATTTCATTTCTCACTTGTGCTAGCGAAGCTCTTGTGAATTTTTTTCACGACCAAACTTTTTCAAAACTTTTACACAGCCTTCTGATATACTTTTCGACTTTCAGCTCTCAGTTTATACCTCGTTCACCTTGCCATCGTGTCTTTGACCAAATTCGATACCAGTATTTCACCCAGATCTGTTGTTCTCTATGATGTTCCAACCTCAATGGACATCATGGCGCTTCCTAGCACAAGCAGAGTGGCTTAATGAATGAACCTTGCCAAGCCCTTGCTCAAGACAATAGGGATCCATGAAAATGCCTTCTCAAACAAAATAAGTATGGAGTTTATCATTATGGCCTTCGGTACCTGAAATGAGGTCAAGACAAAGTTTTACATCACCTTCCAAGGAGTAGTGCACAAGGTGAGGTTCACTGAGGCCGCCCTTGCTGCCGTAGGTATTATGTCTAGTCCTCGACCAACTCCATCCCATAAATAGGCCAAATAAGCCATTAAGCCTTTTGTTGATACCCAGATCAACCAGTACCACACCAATGTTGACTATTTGCTAGAAGCCATTCGCGATCCTACTCTGCTTGCCACAACCCATCTTCTAAATAAGTTCTTGATGATTGGAAACCTTAGGAAGGAACGGATCTTCTCACAAATCTTCCATCACTTGGTAAAACCTAACTACAAGTTAGATACGAGGACCATGCAGCCTTACGACTAGTACAAAATGGTCTTCGGAGAGCTTAAGAGTGTCATTAAGAGTAATACCAAACAACAGTTTGTTGTTGGCTCTCTTTTGTAATCCTTGGCCATTTATACTTAGAAAATAAGGTTCAAGAGATTTACGTTGATTTTGATTGTTTCACCCCACTCACCTCTCGCGTCTCATCATCATATTGAACAACCATCGTCAGTTGTGCCTATACTCACTATGGCTTCTCGCTCAGAACTACTGATCCCCCCATCCTCTACTACTACCCTTGCCTCCACTTTCTCACAAGGGCCATTTGTGACCATTGGGTCCTCAATTCCAATCAGAGTTACCAAGCCATCTCACCCCCACATTCTACTGCCATGTCCTCGTCCACACAGAAGTTTATGGATATGTTCGATGATTTCGATCTTTTATAGGTAGATGAGCACTTGTGATGCCGTTGAGCCCCGGACCTTTTAATCCCAACTCCTTCGGAATAGGATTCGATCGTTTCTAGAAAACTTTCGACACTTTTGATTTAGCACCATCACTTCAGCAAGGCCAACAAATAGAGCAAGTTTTTCAAACACCGGACACCATCGAAGTCGCTTATGCGGTCAGATCACCAAAACAATTCGACACGCAAGTCCTAGAAGGATCCGAGGTGAAGATATTTTTGAAGAAGAAGATCTACAAGCCAACCTTCAAAGCAAATCTGGAAAACTTGTTGGATCTAGACTATTGCTGCTACCACAGTATTGCCAAACATATTATTGGATTCTAGTGATATCCTAGGGATAAACACACCCCTAGGTTTTTGGATTTGCTAATTGTTGGATTTGATGCTTGTTGGAGTTTATCTTTATTATACTTTTTGTGAGAGAGAAAGAGAGAGAGAAAAGAGTAAGATCTATCATTGCTTGAGTAGTGTTAATGGTTAGTGTTAGATGTGGATCATAAGCACGTGCTAATTATGAACTATGCTATCGCTCTCATGGGAACAAATCTCACATCTAGGCTAAATCAGAACCCTTTGCAGTTGACTTTACTGGTATGAACATAGCTAACTTAGTTATCTTGTCCACTACAACCCAAATAGAATCATTCTAACATTGGGTCTTGGGAAGTCCAATTACAAAATCCATAGATATGCTTTTCCATTGTTTTTGAGGGATATGTAAGGGATGTAACAACCCTCCAGCCTTTAAGCGTTCCGCTTTGGCTAGTTGCTTTTCCATTCCAAAATAGCAAACTACCTCGGATGGAGAGATGTTCTATTATCTTCTTATCTTTCTTAGAAATCTTTGTGAGCTAATTTCTATTCCATTCTCATTTTTCCTAGTCTCAACCATTTTCTAAATGCAAACAAAATGAGAATCTGTTTCACACTTTTCTCTCAATGAAAGATATAGATTAGTGAAAATCTAGGTAAATGAAAGTTCTTTTAATTTACCAACCCAACTAAGAGTGTTTGCAACTTGGTTAGAGCTGTCTTTGACATATTGGATTTCATGATCAAATTTTTGCATAAGCTCAGCCCAATATGCTTTACGACCTCTCAAGTCATGTTGATTGCAAAAGTACTTTAGAGACTGGTGATCTGTATACCCTATAAACTGACTACTATAAAGGTAATGCCTCCAAGTTTTAAGTGCATGAATCACAACAAATAATTCATTTTCATGAGTTGTATAATGCAACTGAGGTTCGGTAAGTTTCTTGCTTTCAAACAATATCGGCCTATCATTTTGTAAAAGAACCGCTCCTATCGCCGAATCACTTGCGTTAGTTTGTACAATGTAAGGTAAATCTGGATTCGCAATCTGTAAAACAGAAGCTGAAGCAACCATATGTTTGAGTTTCTCAAAACATTGATTCAGTTCTTCATTTCACTCAATAGGTAGACTAGATTGACCTCTCTTCTTTTTCTTATTAACTTTGCCTTTAGTCAGATTATTAAGAGACATTGTTACCTTTGCATATTTCTCAATTGACTTACGAAATAAAATAGTAAAACCGAAAAAAGATTTAACTTCTCTAACCGTCTTCGGTATCGGCCACTCAGGCATTGTCTTGACCTTGCTCTCATCTATCTTCAACTCTTCTGGGGTGATCTTATGACCGAGGTATACTAACTCATGCTTAGAGAACTCACATGTAGATTCTTTAGCAAATAATTTTTCTCTTTTGAGAATTCTCAAGACAGTCTTACGATGATTCAAATGCTCCTTAAGAGTTCTATTGTACCTTTCGCGACTCGTACTATATCCTCGAAAGTCTAAAACATGTTTTGCTTACATTCATATTGATGATAAGCTGGCAGACCTAAGATAAACTACCAAAGTGCCAGTTTTGCATCGAATGATGGAACTTTGTTCCACAAGTCTAAAAATTCTTGTAGGTAAGAGTCTAAGCTCCGTGTACCCATTTTGCAACTCACAAATCTTTGACACTAGTCTAAATTGTCCACAACCACAAATGACTTTCTGAATACTTCTTTGACTTCTTCCCATGTAGTAGGTTTGGATTGAAAATCATGCCACCATGATAAAGCCTTTCCTCGGAAGAACAGAACTTCTCTCAATTTTTTTCTCTTCTAAAATTGCATGTAGATTGAAATAACTGGTCCACTTGGCTCTGGTTATGGGACCAACTTAGCATAGAACAAAATGGTTGTCTATGTTGGGCCATAATCCAAGGAAAATTTAAAGTTTCGCCATTCGGGTCAGTTGAACTGTACATAGGCTCCACCTTCATGTATGCGCTAGAGTACATCCGGATAAAGGAGTACCAATTTTTGAAGCATAGCGATTTGAAACAAAAATTTTGGAGGCGGCATGCAGAGTTCAAGTTATACTTACCAGATGGTCGTGCGAATATTGAGAAATTTGACGACGCAAGTCTGCTGTTAAATAGAGCTGCACAGTATATACACCGATTGGGAGCGAAATTTTTCAAGTTATTTTGTAGAAATCAAGCACAATCTAGAGGACAGAGTCAAATCCCGTAAACATAAAGCTTTCTGTACATATACTTACTGGCAGTTTGGCACTTTTGCAGCCAAAACATTATTTTTTGTTCAGAATTTATTTGTAAAGTGTAAGTTTATTCAATTTTCATCTACTTTGTTTGAACAGATTACACTTAGGAAAAATTCTGTCTTGGCTCTAACTTCTAGGACAGCTTCAAAAGACTATCATTCATCATTTCCCTTGAAGTTAGGTGGATTTCCAGCATGTAATAAGGTAGTTAACTCATCCTTCTTGCCCTAAAATGAAACCCTAGCCTAGATCCTAGAGTGATGCTTGGTAGGTAGCTAGTTGGTCAAATTTTCACCTTAAACTTAGGTGTAGGTCCTATAAAGTAGGGATGACCACCAAATAGACATGACCAACTCTCTTGACTTGACCTACCCTACATTAGGATGGGTTTACCACATGACATCATGGTCTCACATGTGTGGGACCCACTTGTGTACACAATTTACACTATTCTACATGGTTTTTAATCAAGCTAGATTTGCCAATTTTTGGCAATTCTTCACATCAGGCACTTCATGTGGTAACACACATCTTCTCAGGATATCATCAACTCCACGACGATACAATTGGCCACCAGCAATCAATTGGTAAGGTTGTGATTTTAGAATCAATTGCCTTTTTTGAACTTTGGACAAAGATTCATTTGGTTGACCCAACATCAGATATTCAACAATGTCTTCTGCCCACTCAGGTATCGCTTCAAAATAGAATAACACAATATCCAGAAGTTCATCATCCACTTCAGTATTGATTGGTGCTATTTGTATTCTTGAGACATGATCCACAAGATAATGTTGTTACCCCTCCGAACTACAACTCGAAAGTCAACTTCAGTCGATAATAGTAACCATCTTGCAATGCGTCCCGTATTGCATGTCTTGTTTACCAAATATAGCAAAGGTTGATGGTCGGTATAAAAAGAAAAATGTGTCACCATTAAATAATACCGAAATTTTTTCACTGAGAACACCATAGCCACCGCTTCTCGTTCTATGATTGAATAATTGATTTTCGCATCACTCAGTTGTCGACTAGCAAATCCGATCGAAAAATCTTTCTTATATTCCCCCGATTGTGTCAAGACAAATCCAATGACATATTTTGACACATCAATATGCACATGGAATTCAATTGTCCAATTCGGAGTTCGTAAGATCGGTGCAAAAGCTAAGGCTTTCTTCAATTTTCAAATGCTTCCAAGGCCTCAGTTGTCCAAATCGGTACAATAGTCAATTTGTATATAGGTCATGCCAGATCCACAAAGAATAAGATAAATATTCGATAGTAATTTGCATGACCCATAAAAATATATACTTTTCTAAGTGTTCTTGGTGGAGGCAATTCAACAACAATCTTGATTTTGGAATAATCAGTAGCAAATTCATGTCTCAAAATCACTTGGCCAAGAACAACTCCATGAGTAACCCATATTTGACACTTTTTTGGATTTAAGAAAATCTGGTATTTTTGACAACGTTCTAGAACTTTTTCCAAATGATCCAGATGGTCTCTCTCTCTCTCTCTCTCTCTCTCTCTCTCTCTCTCTCTCTCTCTCTCTCTCTCTCTCTCTCTCTCTCTCTCTCTCTCTCTCTCTCTCTCTCTCTCTCTCTCTCTCTCTCTTACAAGTAGAGGTGATGAAGTCCTCCAAATCCAAGGTAGAGCCTCCAAATGTCCTTCAAGCAATCTGCAAACTTCAAGATGCTCCCCAACTCCAAGCTAGAATGCCCCCACCTGCAAGAAAGGATCTGCAAGCCTCCAAGGATCTCTCCTCCACTTGTGTCCTTACTCTTTAAACACAAAGATAGATAACAAGCTGGCCTGAAGTATTCAACACCCAACCATAGCTAGATCCAAGCTCCAAGCAAGACCTATATAGCATCCCCTTGCTAACCATAAACAAATCACAAGCATACCACAACACTCCATAGCATTCTCAAGATCCAAACCCTACTTATGTCCCATACCATAAGCAAGATCCAAACCTTAAGCTTACTACCACAAGAAAGCACTCTACACACTAGTAACAACACTAGAGCATAAGCAAAGCAAACAAGAGAGATCTCCCCCTCCCAAGGAGTACCCTACTACCCTCATATAGATGGCCCATAGACCCCTCCAATGCACTATGGAGTTCCATGCTCATCCAATGAGAGAGAGAGAAGCCTAGGGGAGTTACAGAATCTCCAAGAGCCTCCATAGGCTTATGGAATGTCAAGAGACTCCTTCCATAACCTATGACTCTTTGAATGCCTTTCTTGTAGGAGTTGGGAACTCAATGGACAGATTAGAAGGGCGCCCTCCTACTAGGTCCCATTGCCCAAGTTGTGCAAGTATACTTTGGTCCTAGACCAATAAAGTGATATGGTTCAAGGTTGAGGCCCAAGGTTTCGAAAAATAGTCATCTAATGACTTTCTAACACCTCTCTAGATTCCATACCTCCATCCAAAGCATAGACACCTACTTGCCCTTAACCAAGGACACTAGTACCTTAATCCAAGTGTGATGCCACGAAAATGTTAAATATTAAATATCAACATAAATATGGCATGATATACTCGAAAATGAAGATATGAGCTAGATAAGTATAAATCATGAAGAGGCGTAAGTCATTTTTCGGAAATATATCTCCTAAGTACTTGCCTTGTAATTAAGGGCAAGACCTTTTAAAGGAAAAGACATTGTCTTGGACAACCTTTACTAGGTTGTCCATACAAAACGACTAGATACGAAAAGACATGATAAACTAAAGTAACTTTAACTCATAATTAAATATACCTCTTATGGTATAAGTGAACGTAATCTCAGTCTAATTGTTAACTAGACCCTTTTGCGGGAGTGACGCACCTGTTGTTTTAGAGGTGTGTTTGTTCGCCCCTAGAACATATATTGATCTCACACTTCAGTCTTGATCATTGAGAGAGAAGAGTTTATGCTTATGTAAGAGATTGAAGAAGTGAATAGAGTTCAGTGAGTTATTCTCTCTTATCTTTGTTCTCCGCACTGCTGAGTGTGAGTGATCTGGAGTCTGCTAACAATCTCTAACGCATTTCATGAATTTCTCTCTGATCAGACAGACACTCTAGTGCATTACAGTCATTTGCTGAGTTTCTGTAAAGCATGCTCTAAAGAACTGTCTTTAAACTATCTTATTCGTATGTCGCGAATACTTTCTTTTCGACACTCGAATAATGACTATCTTTGGTACAGTCTAGCACGATCATTGAATAAAGCTGTATGTATACATATGTGATGATAGTCCCTGCCTGAAGAATTAAGTTTCTGATTTGTCTTCCTGATTGGCATTGACATAAGTTTCTAACGTATTCTTAAGTTGGACTTTAGTTGTTGAGGACTTCTGTCTAGAAACGAATAGTTCGCGAACACGATTAATTAATTGTCTGCACAGTCACGAATACATCGAACAATTCTTGATTCTCTGTTGACACCTTAATCAGCCAGAGTGTAGTACCACTGTACTACTCTGATAACATCTCATTTGTAGAACGCGCTTCATCCAATTCGATAGAGGCCAGATTGTTGTTTAGAATCTATTAACACTACCCATCCCAAATATAAGTAATACTGGTTATTTTTTAATGTCTGTCGACAACCATAATAACACTCGAAACCACTTGCCATAATTGTACCAAAAACATAACTTTCTAAGGTTGTCCTCTGTGGGAACGACATTATTTACTATAAAATCTATATTAACCTTGTTGGTATAGTACGACATATACCAATTTTTGGCGCCGTTGCCAGGGATAGTTTAGGAAAGTTATAAGAAATCTGACAAATCCATTTCCATCTCTAGTGTATGTCAGATAGAGAATCCAGATTAGAACGATACCGTAAGCTTAGAGAGGATTTTTTACTAAGACAAAGTGAGAATACTAGTCTAAGAAATCTAGGCGAAATCACTGCCCAGTTACTTGAACTCCTAATTAGCTTCAGTATGGAGGGTCCTGCTGCACGTTTTACTTCTATCTCCAAAATCAAATACAATTATTTTAAAGGGACTTCTTTCGATGATGCAGATAGCTATGTCTCACAATTTGAGTCAATCGCTAATGCGAATAACGAGGGAACTAACATAGACAAACTACGAATTTTCCCTGGTCTGCTAAGAAAGCAGACGCGCATATGGTACAGTCAAGTTGAACCAGGCCGTGTAGGATCCTGGTACTTGCTGAAAGATGCATTTCTGAACCAGTTCAGAGAGATCGGTTACAAATCAAGAATTCTTGGACGTCTGAAAAATGTTTAGAAGAAGAATAAAGAATCCCTTCGCAAATATACACGCAAGGTTAAAAATCTCATAGGAAAACTAATCGGTGTATATCCCGTAGATATGCGGATCGAATGGTCTTTGGCTGGTTTACCACCAAATATTGATCGGTATTGCAGACAAGGGGACATGACCTCCTTAGCAGCAGTAATAGCTAGTGCCAAAATTTTTGAGACCTCGAAACTAGCACGAAAGCAACGATCGACGAAAAAATATCGAAAGTCGAAGACTGATTCTAGTGACAGCGATGAAGATTCAGATTCTGATTCAAGTACCAGTTCTTCAAGCTCTAAATCTGAAAGTAGCGATTCATCAATATCAGAAGCTGACAAAGGAGAGAGAAAGAATAAACGACGAATTAAACAAAAGGATGACACGAAAGTTGTCGCGGATAAGTCATCAACTTCTAAAGTTGAAAAACTTTAGAAGAGTAATATGTTTGACTTTAATAAAAAGTTTAATGACGTGAACGTGCAGATCTCTGAAGTTGCAGATAAATGACCAAAAGCGTCTTCTTCCAACTCAGGAATGTGGTGTACGAAATGTGGAACTTCTGGACACACTAAGGAAGACTGCACTATTGTGAATGTCAAATACATTGAAGATCCTACCCAAGAGTTACTTTTTATTTTTCAAAATGATGCAACTACTAACTATGTATAGGGTACTACAGCATCAGCCCAGCAGGACAGACCCAAGTTCGCACCAAGGCATAATCCTCCTGAATTTGTTGGACCAGCGAAGTCTCAAACCGCGATTAAACCAATTTCGGGAAACTGCTACAACTATGGAGAGCCAGGACATTTTTCTCCTGACTGTCCTCAACCGTGAAAGCCGATTGGTTATGTACCATTATGTTTGGATTGCAGAGAGCCTGGCCACAAGTATCTTGATTGCCCTCAGCCGTAGAAGCCGTGACCCAAATATCGGTATGTAGCAACACCAGCTGCTGTAGACACAAAAGCGAAAGCTGCGACTGATGCTATTGTGCAGAGAATTGACATTATTGAGGGAAAAGTGGCAAAGACAGAAGATCAGTCCTGACCAAGTGACATGGAGAAATTAGTCAAAGTCACAACGAGAAGCAAAAGCTCCTCGAAACTTGATCAAAAATTTTCGACAAAGCGCAAAAAATCCTCGAAGAATAATTTCTCTAGCAAAACAATGAACAAATCTATGACTAAGGAAGATCTCAAAGATGACCCTGACTATGACCGCAATGCTGCGAAGCTATTTGCAAAAGATATCTCGGCAGAAGCAAAGGAAATCATCAACGCTGAAATTCTGACAGCTGCTGCAAAAAAGGTGGTCACTTTCGAGGAAGAGGACGAAGAAATCGCGAAGACGAAATTGTCTAGTGTTGTTATCGATAAACCAACCTCAAAATCAAAGACGAAAGAATAGGACATCGTGAGTGATATTGGATCCCTTCGTCCGAACATTACTTTTGAACAACTGTTGGTAGATAACACTTATTACAGAAAGCAACTGAAAGGTCTTTCTGTGCCCAATTTTTTTTTTTTTTCCTGCCAGATGGTGGTGTTTTGTCTATTGATTTAGGTGATCTCAGTGCACCTGAGATTGATATTACCATTGCGGAATGCCTGATCAAAAAAGTGCTGATTGGCTCTGGTTCCAGTGTAAATATAATAACAGAAGACACAGCACATGCTCTGGGGCTGACTGACATTCAACCGACACAGCGAAACATCAAGTTAGCCGATTCGACACGACAAAAACCTGTTGGAGAACTGAAAGATGTCACTGTCTACATTCAAGCCAAGCCATTCACAATGAATTTCATTGTTATCAAACCAATCGATTTGTCATCCTATTTTGTGCTGATTGGACGACCTTGGCTTTATCAATCAAATGCAAGTGTACATTGGAAATCTAGAGAGCTGAGATTTCAGACTGGTGAGACCAATAACCGAGGTAAGCCAGCAGAACAAATCATAACCTGGAGTCGTGACAATTATGAAGGTGAAACTCCTTTGTCCGACACCAACTTTACATTAGAAGAATCTTCTTATGCCTTGAATATTTTTCCCAATGGATCTGATATTGAAGTGCAGTACTTTGAATGTTATGAGAATGCTGATGACGAAGAATTCTTTGATGCCTGTGATGCTGAAGCGGATGTTTCGTATGAAGAAATTAACGTTGCAGACACGAACTCGAAAGAGTCTAATGATTCAAGTGACAAATCTAAACACGAATTTGGTAACAAGAACCAGGTTGACGACAAGAAAACATCTATGGAGTCAACCATGCATGAAATACATGGCCATACCAAGGCCAGTATGATAGAAGGTATCATTTTACTAGATTCTACTGAACTGATTGAACTTGCACCTGGTAGATTCGTGCATGTTTTGAAGTCACTTGGAGAATCGGAGTTAGTGGAATTCACTGAACTATTGAAGGAGTATCAAGACGTTTTTGTCTGGTCGCTCGACGATTTGAAGGGTATACCTGTGAAATTCGGAGAACACCGAATTGATCTTAAGGAAGATGCTGTACCTATTCGACAGAGACAATATCGTCTCAATCCTAAGTACTCTCTCATGGTTAAGGACGAACTTAACAAGCACCTTAAGGCAGGTATAATCTATCCCATCTTAAGTAGTTAATGAGTTTCACCCATTGTTGTCGTCCCAAAGAAGAAGACTGGCAGAATAAGAATATGCCAGGATTTCCGCAAACTCAATGCTGCCACAAGGAAGGACCATCATCCTCTGCCTTTCACTGATTCCATCCTAGATCAGGTTGTTGGTCAAGAGCATTACAGTTTCTGTGGCGGCTTTTCTGGATATAATCAGGTTGGAGTGCAAAAGGAGGATCGTTCAAAGACCACATTCACTATGGATTGGGGCACTTATGTCTACAACAAAATGCCCTTTGGTCTTTGTAACGCTCCAGCGACTTTTGAGCGAATTATGATGTTAATCTTCGCTGTCTTTTTGAGAACTTTTCTCAAAATATTTATTGATGATTTCTGTGTATACAATGATATAAAGACACACCTACAGAAGCTGAAATTAACATTGCAACGGTGTCGAGATACTTGTTTATCTCTTCATCCAAAGAAATGTTTTTTTGGTATGAAAGAAGGAATATTGCTCGGACACAGAATATCTAACAGAGGAATAGAAGTCGACAAAGATAAAGTTGAGCTTATAAAGAATCTCTAGATACCAACCAATTTACGTGAACTAAGAGCTTTCTTAGGACATGTTGGCTATTACAGGAGATTCATTCAAAATCATGCTTCTATTGCTGCCTCTCTTACACATCTACTGAAGAAACAAGTAGAATACTTGTGGACGAATGAACAGCAAAAAGCATTCGAAGATCTTAAGGAAAGGTTGATTAATGCTCCTATTCGGAGACCACCCAACTAGGCTATTTTATTTCACAGTTATGTGGATGTTTCTACATTTGCTATTGGCGTCTGCCTAAGCCAGAAGGACGACCAAAAGAAGGATCATCCCATCTACTATGCGAGTTGACAGCTCAGTGCATCAGAGAAGAATTATTCAGCTACAGAAAGGGAAGCACTTGGCATGATTTTCACTGTTAAAAAATGTCAACATTATTTGCGGGGATATGCATTTATTTTTCATGTGGATCATTATGCTCTTAAGTATCTTGTAGATAAACCAGATCTATCAGGATGAATTGCTCGATGGGTTCTACTTCTGCAAGAATTTACTTATCAAGTAGAGCTTCATCAAGGAAAATATCATACGAATGTTGATTATCTATCGCGACTCAGCACCGCTATCAATGATGATTTTTCAGACGAACATTTATTCGAGAATTCATCTACAAATTCGTTATATTCTGATATTATTATTTATCTTAAGGATCAGATATATCTGGATGATTACGATTTGGAACAAAAGACAGTTTCTCAATATAAGGTAGCACCTTATACAATTATTAACAATGTTCTGTACAAGCTTGGTGTTGACCATCAACTACGAAGATGTCTTGAAACTGAAGATATTAAAAAGGTCGTTAAATCCTTCATTAAAGATCGATCTAGCAAATTTATAGTTTCAAACACTGAGCCATGCACGTCCTCCATAAATGGAAGTGACAGATGTCAAGTCACCATGCCACATCATCATCCCTTCCACACCGCTACTGCTTATCAGCGTTATTTTTCATTTTTTCTCTTTACACTTTCTACCTGCGAAGGTTATGCTTTCATGTGCTCACTCTTTGCGATCAAAGCACCTTTTTGCCAACTATTGCGATCTACGAAGCTATCGTTCAACATTCGAACAATGGCTTCCGCATCAGGTTCGAGCTCTAATATCATTTGGAAAGCATGCGCAGGAATCCGCCTGGCATCCATCCAGTCCTTTTTGGATCGATGCAGATTGAGTGATTTAAAAGTGGACCCCTCTATCATCCTCTCTGAAGTCAATACTGAATTCGTGAACTCCATCCATTCAATTTAATGGACACCGATGGAGCTGCTGCTGTTGTGGATTTTTCAAAGCCAGCATTTGCTTCCACATCTTGGAAGCAGCCGAGCGCATCCACCTTTGAGGATGACGCAACCCAGTCAGATATATCAGACAAGGGACGCGTAGCTGCTGAAGGCGACACTGGGGCACATGTGGCAGATGACGAAGAACCAGACGACCAGACCCAGTGGTTTCGATCCATGACTGAGAAAGCCAAGAACCTTGTGGCTGAAGTATATGAGTTCGACAAGTACCACTGTCAACTCACAATGCAGCTTATCACCTCAGAGAGGAAATCACTTGACTCTCTGAAGGAGTCCTTCGAGAAGATTGATTCGCTCGAATCAGACAAAACGAAGCTGATCGAACAACATCGTTCCCTCGAAACATAGTTTCAAACTTTAATAAAGGAAGCTGATTCTTTGAAGTAGACCAGTAAGACGATTCAGGCCAAGTTTGACAATTTTCAGACTCAAAACGATTCTTTGAAGCAGCAACTTTTGGCTGCAAACCAACATAATGTCACGCTCCAAAAACATCTACAGGAGGAGCGAATGACAAGATTAAAGACAGAAGCTGCTTTGTCCCTGAGCACCACTGCAGGGTCAATCATTGTCGATCTCATGAAGCTGAACCAGCACTAAGGCCAGATGCTCGACAATTTTTGAGTCGAGTTCTTACAACCGCTCGAGGATGCGAAGGCTCTTGTCGAGGAAGAGTTGGCGGAGCTGAAGGAGATCTCCAGTGATGCCAACCCATCTTGCAGCGGGCCCGATGCGCACGATGACTATTTGCAGGCCCTACTACGAATTGATGAACTTACACAGCAACTCCAAGCTATGCCTGCCTGCATCGGAACCTCAGACCATCCAGAATTCCTGGAGACTGTCGCGAAGATTGACCAGCTCGAACAAGAGCTGTCAATCCAAAAGCAACAAATGGAAGATCAAAAGCTGGCTGCTGAGTTGCAAACTCAGGATTTTGCAACTACATCTACTTAGCCAAAGCGAATGTAGCAAAATCAGTCGAAGGTATGTGCTGACAGATTCCGTGCATTTGCTGATCGCTTCTGGAAATGGTGTCCACATGCTTTTAATATTGAGTTGCAATGGCGTGTGGATTACATGATGCTACCAGGCGCAGTAGGCATCGCCTTTGACGATTGGAAGCGACCATGGGAGAAGGACGACTTTCTTTGGTTATGGGCCCAGCTCACTATCGAGCAGGAATGATGTCTCTGCTGGGGCATAATCCAGGGTATATTCCAGGTTGTACCTTTCGGACCGGCAGAGTTATACATAGGCCCTTCGGCTATGTATGCTCTCGAATATATCCGTATCAAAGAACTTCAATTTTTGCGAAACGAAGATAATAAGTGACATTTTTGGAAGCGAAAGTCGCAGTTTCAGCTGTTCAAACCACAAGTGGTTGCAGATTTAGGCGCATTCGACGATGCAGGGCTGCTAAGAAATATCAATATGGCTTATCCGGAAATATTCAGTCTATATGTGAATTGGGAGCGAAACCTTGCAGAATATTTTGCGAAGATTCGCCATGATTTGCAAGATAGAAGGAAGTCATTTCGTTATAAGCAATTTTGTACATATACATTTTGGCAGTTTGGTACCTTTGCGGCGAAGACATTATTTTTTGTTCAGAACCTTTATGTTAAAAGCAATTTTATTAGATTTTCAGCTCGTTACTGTAAACAAATCACTCTACGAATTGATTCAGATGAAGATACCTTTCGTTTGACCGTCTGATTTCGAATGATCTGTAGAACTCATACTTAAAGTGGTTTCCAACTTTTCAAATACTGCTTGCCAAAAATTACCAGTGAATTTTGGGTCACAGTCACTGACAATATCGCAAGGCAGCCCGTATAGTCGAAAAAGCTTCTCAACAAATAGTTGAGCTAGTTTTGAAGCTTTAACAGTAGTTTTCGTTGGGATAAATTGAGCAAACTTCGTAAGTCCATCAACAATGACCCAAACCGAATCGTGGCCCTTCCCTGTACGTGGAAGCCCGACCACAAAATCCATAGATATACTTTTTCACTTTCCAGTAGGAATATCTAAAGGATGTAACAGGCCACTAGCTTTTAGCCTCTCTGCTTTATTTAACTAGCACTTAGTACATTTAAGTACATAGGCCTATACCTGGCTTTTCATCTTAGGCCACCAAAATTGCCTTTGAATTAAGTCGTGTTCTTTGTATACCCGGATGTCCTGCGCATGGACTATCATGACACTCATGCAAGATTTGGGCCCTTACAGTGTCATTCTCCGGTACACACACCTTTCCTTTACGAAACAAAATTATGTTTCGAATTAGGAAATCCGTTTCAGTCTTTCCCTAATTCGAGAAATCTTGCAAACCTGAATCGACCCCCAAAAATACTTGTTGCCAATAATTTTCAAAAAAAGAATCGGACTCGTATAGTCCTTGAAGAGACTGAAACAACTCCGGTTCTATAACAGTAAAGCACAACTGATTAATAACCGGTAACCGACTCAAAGCATCCGCTAGAGTATTTTGACTTCCTTTACAATAACGTATAGAAAAGTCAAAGATTTGCATTAGCTCAGCCCATCTAGCTTGCCTCCCCTTTAAATCTGTAGCATCACAGAAATATCGAAGAGTCCGTCAAAACTTCAAATCTGGCTCCATACAAATAATGTCACCAAATTTTCAAGGAATGAACAATTGCAAACAGTTCCTTCTCATAGGTACAATACCTAGACTGAGCAGGATTGAGTTTCTTGCTTTCATAAGCCACAGGATGTCCATCCTACATCAAAACAGCTCCAACAACATAATCACTGGCATCGATCCTAACCACAAAAGTCTTATTAGGATCGCCAATGATTAGTATTGGTGCCGAAGTGACACTTTTCTTTATTCATATCCTCCATCCACACCACTAGTGGACTCTTAGCCCTCCAGCTTAGCTTCTTATAGCCTTTCAAGGCCTGGGTAAGGGAAAATGCCAATCGATCAAATTGGGGAATATGCCGACGAAAAAATCCAACAAACCTCAAGAAAGACTTGATTTCCCGAACTGTGGTGAGAATAGGGCAATCAATAACCCTCTGGATACGATCAGTCTCAATCTCCACTCCCCATTCAAAAATCTTATGCCCCAAGTAGGACAATTCCTTAGCAAAAAAGTCACACTTAGACTCCTTAGCAAAGAGCTTTTCCCTTCTTAGGATGTCCAAGACAATCCTAAGATGCTCTTTATGTTCTTCCAAAGTCTTACTGAACACTAGGATATCATCTAAGAATACCACTACAAATCTTCCCAGATATGGTCTGAACAAATCGTTCATCATCTGTTGAAAAGTTGCCGGTGCATTGGTCAAACCAAAAGGCAACACCAAAAATTTGTAGTGACCAAAGCGAGTTTGAAACTCGATTTTTGGTATATCTTATACCTGAATGCGTATCTGATGGTAGCCCGATCTTAGATCTATCTTGGTAAAGTACACAGCACCACCAAAATAGTCTATTTGATCATCCATCCGCGGCAGTGGATATCTATTCTTAACGGTTAAATCTTGTTCAATTTCTTATAGTCGACGCAAAACCTTATAGTCCCATCCTTCTTGGCAACCTTAACCACTGGTGATGCCCAAGGAGATTTACTAGGTTTTACCCATCCCTTTTTTAGGTAATCATGTAATTGCCTATTTACCTCAGTCTCTTCTAATGCACTCATCCTATAAGGATGCTGTGCGATTGGAATTGCTCCAGGTATTAGGTCAAATTTATGATCAACTGTCCTTTCTGGTGGTAAACCTACAGGAAGGTCTAAAAAAACATCATTGAATTCCTGCCTAAGTTCATTATAGGCTTCAAATTCTGTAGTGTTCTCACTAGGTATATTCATGGAATTTATGTTAAGTTCATCATCATTGCAGCAAATGATATCATTATGAAGACATAAATAAACTTTAAAATCGGAATTCTTCATAATAGAATTAAGTTCATGTTTAGAATAAGCGTTAACATTTTTAGTGTCAACACTTAAACTAGCCTTGATCTTAATTAAAGAATTCTCATGCATAAAAGATAAAGATTTTTGAACAAAATCAATTCTCAATGACTTGTTCTTATCGAAATGTCGTTGTTGCCCAAGAACAATATCTACAATAGCTAATTGAACAACATGAAATTCTAGTTTTTCAGAATAATCCTGAATGTGCAATTCTACATCAAGAACAATAAAATCCATCAAATCGGAATTACTTCTCGATGCCATTGTCACAAGGCATTTTTTTCTCACTTTTCTTGGTAGGAAGGTTTAGCGTCTGCACCAAGTTTACATTGATAAAATTATGAGTGGATCTCGTGTCAAAAAGAACATTAACAACTTGATCACTAACTTTACCTTTAATGCAAATAAGGTCATTAGGACCAAAAACTAAAGGAGTAAGGAAACAAACATCCATCTCATTACTTCGAGATAGATTACCTGAGGTTGAAGCTTGTTTTTTGACGCAATCACGTGCAAGGTGACCCTCGCCATTGCACTTGAAGCACATGTTCTTCTTACAAGCTTCAGCTTTATCGTTGCCACCTTGATCGTTTTTAAAGTTAGAATTTCTTAGGATTGTTAGAATTGGGATGTGTTTCACTAACAGCTTTCCTATCCTTCCTCTTAAATTGAAAACCTTTTTTCTGCTCATTAGGCTGTTGACCCCTAGGTGGCTTAGGTGTGTCATCAAAGTATTTTGCAGGCCTAATAGCATCTTCTAGGGTTTTTGGATGGTTCCTACGAACATCCACTTGATAATCTTTAGGTAACCAATCAATGAACATTAACATTTGTACCTTAGGCAGAATGTCACTATAAAGTGGATTCAGGTACTCATGAAAATCTTGAATAAATTGTTCCAAACCTTTATTCATGGTTAGATGACTCAACTTTAGAAGTGTTCATAGTCATCTAAAAGTGGTAGAAAATAATCCCTAAAAAGTTTGCAAAAATCATCCCATGTACAAGGTTGATTGCCCTTTGCAACTAAGTCATCCCACCAAATTAAGGCTCTTCCTTCAAGGAACATGGTGACAATGGATAACTTTTCAGATTCAAGGAATTGGTTCATGACAAAATGTTTGTTCCGAACATTTAGCCAAGAACTTACCACTTGTAAGTTCCTATCTTTCTTCTCCCCCTTAAACACTTTTACAGGAGGTGGAACTACATGCTTCTTTTGATTGGTTAACCTAGACTCTAAGTCTTGGTTTCTTTGATTAGTTTCAAGAAGCTGCTTATTAGTGGCTTGAATTTGTTGGTATAAAAGTTCAAGAGCTTGTGCCACATTGGATGAGTTTGATAGATCAAATGTTGGGTTTCCATTGGTTTGATCCATTGGGATTGCTTGTGTGTTTTCCTATTATACAAATACAACAACAAGTGTTCAAATTAGAATAATAGAAATGCTTCTATTGTTACATTCAATGCAAATAAAAAAAACATTTACTTCTATTCATTCAATCCAAGCCTACTATTTGCAAGCTTAATCCAAGCTTAAGAGGAAAACAACAACAAGCTACATTTGCCTTAATCAAAAGCAAAAATGAAAACCAAATCTTCATGTAAACTTCAATTAACTATTCCAAGCTAATGTTTACATAAAGTTCTCATTCCAATTCTGTTAGCAACTGTGCTAACACAGAGAAAATAAAAAAATAATAATAAAACTCCGTGGCATGTGTTTTGTGAGACCACGTATGAGTATCTGTCAATAAACTTCAAGCCATGGCATGTGTTTAGTAAGTCCATGAGTAGAAGCTTAAATAATAATAAAATAGCTTAAACTTAGATTTAGAACTTAGACTTAGTAAACTTAAGATTAGAAATAATTTATCTTAAGTTTTCCTAAGTTAAGAAATTTGAAGTTCTAAATCCTAAGTTAGAGGTTCTTGAAAAGCTAGAAACAGATTAGTCCCATAGGTTAGTAGACACTTATGGAAGACCCTCCTTGCCATAAAAGGAGAGGTATTTGCATTGTAACCAACACTTTTGAGATTAAGCTATCTTGCTCTCTATTTTGGAGAATTATCATTCTATGTTATTTGTGTTCCCTTTGGAAAAGTGCATAGCTTTAGGGAAGGTGCTCGGGCCTCCTCTTGCCTCCTTTTCATCGATTTATTGTGGCATATTCTTTATTGCTTATTTGCTTAATATTAGTCGCAATATTATTTTATTACCCTTTGGGTGTTAAGTAGAATTTAGATTAAACATCTTCTAGTTGGGTAAGCCTTAGCAAGGGTTTATATTTTGTCACCTTAGATAGTTTCATTTCCATTTTGAGCACTAGTTGGGTAAGCCTTGGTGCTTCCGTCATTACTTTTTAGTTTCGCATTTCAGTTTGAACCTTGGTAGAAACTTAAAAAGTGGACAAATCTCTACATCCCTATACTACACCTGTAAGTAGATCTAGCCACCGCACACACTAGAAATACTTCCAACATTGGCGCCGTTGTCACTTTTTAAGTATTTTTCTACCTAGCTTCTTCGCCTTTTTCTTTTGTTTTTTGCTTCCGTGTTGTATGTTTGCTTGTGTGCTTATCTCTATCCACCAACAAACAGCACACATCGGTTCTCCAGGTCCTACACGAGCTGTGGAGCAACTTCTCAAACCGGGGGGAAGCAACAAAAGAGTCAACTTGGGCATTTTCTTCAAAAGAAGTGACCCAAGTGACATTTTTTACAACCAAAAAGGTATATCAGAATTCGTCAGTCAGTCTGCAACCCGAACAGACCTTGATCTTTCATTTTATCACCTCCAGACCACATTCAGATTTTGAGAAAATAGCCTGATATATTGTCAAAATTCCTTATTTCTCATCAAAATCTTTGTCCTAGAATTCGCCGACTTCACTGAGGCTAGATCTCATTAAGATCAGTCCTTCAGCACCTCCGTGAATTCTATCTCACAGATTTTGCCCGTATACTGTCAGAACATCACATTTTTCTCTATATTCCTTATCTGCCAGTCAAACCTCTCATCGCCATCCAGCCTAAGCATTCGTCCTCACAGAGCACAATTTCTCTGTACTATCCGCAAATTCTGAAACGCCAAAATGTTTCCAGAAAATCTAAAAAAATCACTATTTTGACATTCAAAAAACTTTTTTCAGAATTCGCGAGTATTACAGTTAGATTTATCTGCCTCTCCACGATTTCTCAGCCTGTCCGCAAATTCTATAACAATCAGAAAGACCAGTTTTTGTCCTACACTATCCATTCTGCAAGCAAACTGCCCTTTTTGTCAAGTACAGTCATGCCCTGCTCATCTATATTCTGCATCATGTCTCGCGACTGCGCTAAATCTTCTAATCCGACTCCTCCACGAATGGAACGAAGAATTCCACGTATCGATGCACCAAAGTACGATGGCGAATCAGACCCAGTCTGATTTCTCCAAGACTTTGATAATACATGCCGTTTTTATGGAGATACCTCTGAAACTGAAAAGCTTCACCTATTTTCCATGTATGGCACCGCCAATGAGTGGTACTTGAATCTCGAAGCTCCTGATCTTGCTTCTTGGACCACCCTCAAGGGCGCTCTCATCAAGCGTTTCAAACCATCCAAACCGACTCAGAGCCCGTTCATTCAAATTACTCATATCAAGATGTGTCGCAAAGAGTTTGTTCGAAACTACATTGAGCATTTTAAACGTCTCAAAGTAGAATGTGTTGATGAAAATATCACTGAACGAATGGCCATAAAACTATTTTTAGTTGGATTGCCAAAAAACATCCGTCGTGAATTCAAACCAGTTGACTTTTATGATCAACTTAAAAATGTGATGACTGATGCTATCCGTGAAGAAGACGAAGATTCCGATAATGACTTTGACCATCGTGAAAAGAAATCTAAGAATCCGGACTATCCTAATCACCTGAATTCTGCTAATATTGCTCAGTCTTCTAAACTTCTACATCAAATGAAAACCTGGCAAAAAGCTCAACAATCTCATATGGATAAACTCACTACCGATTTCCAAACCACCATGAAACAGATTGTTGAGAAATCCTTTCCAGCAAGGAAAAATGTCTGGTGTCCAATCTGCTCACAGCATCACACTGCTAATGAATGCCCTCAAATACGAAATTATTTCCCAGTAGCCACCAGATCAACCATCTATCGAACTTACCGCCCATACCCGCCACAACAACCTCTGCCACGACCAGGGGTTTACCAACCACGACCACCTACACCAAATCAATACCCATCCCCATGTCAACAGTTTGTTGTTAACCAACTTGTCCCACAAAACGCTGTCCATTATCTTGATCCGAATACCATCAATCCGGCCACCTACTATGTGGAAGATAATACTCAACCGCAATACTCTACTGAAACAGTTGTTTATTATACCTATGATTCTAATGCTCAACCGGTGGATTCCAATGCCCAAGCTTACAACCCAAACCAAGTTGTCTTTGTCGCACATCAACTACCCGCAATACGAGGATGCTTTATTTGTGCAGGTAAACATGCTAGTATTTGCTGCCCAGATAAACTCCGCTTTCCTCCAGCTTGAAACTGTGGTATTGAACATCATGTGAAGGACTACCCATCCCGATCTAAGCCAACCACTCCTGTCTGTTTAGTGCAAGTAGAAACCTTACCAATCAAAACACATCCTGCTTGGGTCTTGACTCGGGTAGAAACCCAACGCCAAACCCCTACACTTGCACCCATCAACACTCAACCACAGGCGGTTTCTCCAAGTGATGATTCAACCTCAATAGTTTATCCTCACCCATCTAAAGAAATTTGGCTGCATCATGAGTATCGCCAGCAAATCTGCAATGCCGACCAACAATCTTTTTCTTCCCATAAAGTACTTCACAAGCCCTTTGAAAGCAAAACCCTTGAAGGTACCGAAGTCTGGGGAGATTTACTACAAGCCAATGTCACCCTTCCCTTCCATGTACTCTAGAAACATGCTGGCCAGTGAAAACAACAGATCCAATTCAATACCACCACCACTATTGACGAGTTGCCTGAAATGCCCTTACATCTAACCAATCCACTCAGCGAACAAGACAACATCAAAATCTCGACTACCCATCATCAATACCGTGAAGTTTTAGTAGTACTTGATGGAGGTTCCGGGGTTAATATCATTTCCACATCCCTCATGATGGAATGGAATCTGAGAGACAAGTTAGCCAAACCTACTTGTCAACTTCGAATGGCTGATCAAAGTGTGGTCCGACCTATCGGTTTTCTTCCGCACGTGCTGATCACACTAGGAGGTCTCAAGTTTTCTGTTGATCTTGTAGTACTTGATATTCCCAATAATGCCTATTCTTACGAATTACTACTTGGTCGTCCGTGGCTCACCAATGCACGAGTCGTTCATGACTGGAGCAAAGGCCGAGTCACTTTTGGTAATCGTGACAGTTCTGTCACCATTGACTCAACGGGTAAACTCAAACCTGCATGCATCCATGACGAGGGATCCTCAACCACCAACTCAGTATTTGAGCCATACCAGTCCAGCCACGAAAAAGGTCATTATGTTAAATCTACTGATATCATAAACTGGAGTCACAGTCTAGCTACCATTGATTGTGTGAATGCCGATTACTGTGCTCAACATCAAAATTGTACCTCTCCACACCCGATCGATCACGACCGATTACCTGATCTGGATACACCCATCATCAATATCAATTTTATTGATATTCTTCCACACCATGATGAGCTGCTAAATGTTGCATGGCTACCTACTAATGAATCAGACGATCTATTCATTGATGACGAGAACGTCTTACGAATTCAGAATTGCCCAGAAGATATGGACATTTCTGATATTCAGATCCTCAACTATATGGAAGCACTTCCCCCGAAGACCTATTCGCAACATGCTTTCAAGGTGGAATCCGTTGCCAAGGTTGTAGTTGAAAAACCTGAGACAAAATTCTATCGTCCCAAACACCCTAGCTGTTCGTGACAAATTATTTTGTTCGTGTCTGATAGGCGTAGTCATGTTTAAGAAAAGAGAGAGATAGCTTAGTCCACTGCGCACGAACACTTTCCATTCAAGTTCATTTCTTTTTCGAGTTTCGAGTTCGTTTCTTTTCGTATTCGTTTCTTTTTGAGATATTTTTGTTTCTCACACCCCTCTTTCCCAACATGGTATCGGAGCTATTTCTATAGCTTGATAAGTTTCCACTAAACAAGAATCTAAGAGTAATTGTCTTCTTGTTCTGTAATTCAACACCAGATTTTCATACTTAGGTCACTGATAGTTATTCCTATCACTTAGACTAATCTTCCACATGGATTCCCAAGGGAAAGCCAGTCCTATCATGGACAAGCTTGATGGAGCCAATTACCATCTGTGAAAATTTAAATGAAAATAGTGCTGATGGCTAAATAATTGTATGACGTTGTTACAGGTGCAGAAGGGAAACCCGAAGCAATCGCTAGATGGAAGCTGAAGGATGGCAAAGCGTTCGTGCTGATCATCCTAAACATTTCGGATACTCAGATCGGCCATGTATCCGAAGCCCAGACATCTAAAGAATGTTGAGTTCACACGTGTACTTGTGATCTCCTGAGGTGTGTAGATGCACCAAGATCAAGACTAGATTGAGATTCAAGATCTATCTTTGATTTTGTGGCAAAAACACACTACTACATGCATTCAATCACTTCCAACTCTCACTCACACATGTGGGAAGTGTTCCAAAAGTATTCTAAGTAAAAACAAGCTGCTCTCCTCGGGTAGAGAGAGAAAAATCATCATGAGCTCTCGGGTAGAGAGAGAAAGCTAGAAATTCAATGACACTCAAAATCCACTCAATCTCAAAATCAATTGGATCCAAATGAGGAGTACAATAATACTAGTAGATTCATGAGCTACCACTATGCTTAGCTATGATTGGATCACACTTTTCCACCTCTTAATCCTATTGGACCATTGATCCATGCACCTCTAAATTCTATTGGACTATATTCAAGCACACCTCAAATTCCTATTGGACCACACATGGTTCCACCTCTAAATCCTATTGGACCTCTTAAACTTCATCAAACAAAAGCATTACACTTGTTTACACTCTAATTGGCACAAGTTTGGCCTCCTACTCTATTATGGCTCAATAGTGGCATTACAAGTGGAAATGGATTATTTGCCATCTATGCCAAATTTGACCCTATCAACATCCTACACCTAAATGCTTGACTATGAGATTCTATGAGACCCCTATATCAAACATTTTGATTTACTTTACAATTCTCCACATGTGGGAACATCCTCCACACATGTGAGATTCACTTACAAACATCTATCATAAAAAATACCAAGCTAGATTTTTGCCAATTTCTCACAAAGAAGTCTGGGACATCTATGCGAAGTGCAAGATATAGCTTCCAAGCTACATCTCAGGAAGAAATTTTACTCTCTCAAGATGGCGAATGGTGATTCCCTCCAGAATCAGATCAACCAATTCAAAAACCTGTTGAAACAAATGTCATTGTCGAATCTGTCATAGACGATCAAGATGCAGTGATGCAACTGCTTACAAGCTTGCCAAGCTCATACAACAGCTGGGTGATGACCATCATGACCCATTCAGAACTAACTCTTTTGAGAGTCATTACAATGTTGTTGCAAGAAGACACGCGGAGGAACGAAGCCTCTAGTTCCTCAGCTGATTGTCACGCCTTGTACACCAATAAGAGCATGACTAAGCAGAAGAAGAAGAAAGTACCGAAACAATCAAAGCAAGACTAGAAATCAGCACAATACAAGGAACAGTGAATTCACAGACGAAGAAGAAGCTGTTCTACGGATACTGCAAGCGAAACAACCACAAAATTCAAGACTGTCGGATATTACAAGCTAAGAACAACAACAAGGGATAGTCGAATCAAGTGGCAGATGCAGCTACAGAAGCTCCACAGCCTATTCAAGAGGTAGATCATGATGCCTTCATGACCAGCCATCAAGGAGCATCCAACGACAGTTCTTGATTTCTGGATTATGGTGCCACTCAGCATATGACCAACCTCATTGGCTGTTTCGAGTCCTATACAGCCTACAGTACCAATAAATATGTTCACCTGGGCGATAATAGCACACAAGCTATTAAAGGTGAAGGTACTGTAAGATTAAGCTTTGCAAGTGATCGTCTAAGCTACTTTCTAAAGTCCTATATGTACCCAATTTATCTACGAATCTGCTCTCTGTAAGCAGAATCACAGATCTAGGACATAGAGTAGAATTTGGATGTGATCAGTGCAAAGTAGTTGATAGGACAGGCAAGATTCTAGCACTCAGAAAGAGGCATAAATACTTGTATAGATTAAGTCATTCCTTTTCTGCCTCTAGTCAGGCACTTAGTACTTCGGCATTATAAACTTGGTCACTTGAATCATGCTGTTGTACCACAAATGTCTCGACATTCTATTGTTCTTGATCTAGACTATCCTCGTGATAAAGTCGAGTTACCTGTCTGTCAAGACTGTCTAGTTGGTAAACAAACTAAGAAACCATTTAGATCAAGCCATCAACATATTGCTAGAGGATTGTTAGACATTGTGCATTCAGACATTTGTGGTCCGATGAAAAAACCTTCGCTGAAGGATGCAAAGTATTTTATAGCTTTTAAATTGCTTCAAAATCTTCAAGGAGCGTGCAAAAAAAGAGACTAGAAGGATGATCAAGGCCTTAAGGTCTGACAATGGTGGAGAATACATCTCTACTGAGTTTAAGGAGTACTGGCAGAGCCAAGACATTGAGCAGCAATTCATCACTTCTTACAGTCCTCAGTCTAATGGCTTAGCCGAGAGGAAGAACCGTAGTCTAGTTGGCCAAAGTTGTCTCCACTGTAGCTTACATCTAGAATAGATGTTCGACCAAGGCCCTCTCAGTCAAGACACCCCATGAGGTGTGGACAGGCTCTAAGCCTTCTATGAAGAACCTAAGAGTGTTTGGATGTGTTGCCTACGTGCAGATCCCGAAAGACATGAGGAAGAAATTTGACTTCCAAGGTCTCAAGACCATCCTGATTGGATATACTTCATCTAATAATACATACAGATTGTATGATCCTGATACCCAGCAAATCTTGTACAACTGGGATACAGTCTTTATCGAGGATCAGTTCGTCCACATCAAAGGCAAGGGTATCGTTCCAGGAGAACCTTCATCACCTGCCATTGACACAACAATCCGAGCTTCGAGCTCAGACGTGTCCATTGTTGACCCACTATTTGATAGTGAATCAGACGAAGACGTTGCTACTACCCAGCAAAAAGTCCCAGGAGTGGTTCATCAGTCCATTCCTCCCAGAAGATCAAGCCGAGTACGCACACAGCCCACAAGGTATACTCCTGAGTCTACATGTCTCTTGATACAAGAATCGACAACAGTCAAAGACGCACTCAGCCAACTAGACTCTGATCTCTGGAGAGAAGAATATTCCTCTTTGATCAAGAACCAGACATGGTCACTAGTCGAAGTTCCAATTGGCTACAATATCATTGACTGCAAATGAGTTTTTAAGATCAAGTACAATGCCAATGGAACAATTGATCAAAGGAAGGCAAGACTGGTAGCACGAGGATTCACTCAGATCTCCAACGTAGACTACAATGAGACCTTTAGTCATGTAGTCAAACATTCGTCGATCCGAGCCCACTATCATATGCTGCAGCTGCCGACCTCGAAGTGCATCAACTTGATGTGCAAACAGCTTATCTGAATGGAGTTATACAAGAAGACATCTACATGATCCAGCCCGGAGGATACGTTCTGGAAGGTAAAAAGAAACATGTCTGTAAACTCCATAAAGCACTCTACGGCTTGAAACAATCTGCCAGAGCTTGGTTTCAGAGGATCAACACATTCTTTATTGAACAAGGTCTCCAACCAACCATTGCTGATTGCAACGTCTATTTCAAGTCGGTGCATCAATCCTTCATTATCATCATCTTATACGTGGATGATACGTTAATTTTCAGCAACAATACCAATTTGGTCAAGGATTCTAAACAGATGTTATTTTCTGAGTTTGTCTGGACGAAGCTCACTTCTGTCTGGGCATTCAGATCCACAGAGACAGAGCAAGATGACTGATTTATATCACTCAACAAAGGTATCTTCTAATGATAGATATAATCTAATGAATTGTAAGTTAGCTCACTCACCGATGGATCTAGACCTGAATTTGTCAAAGGACCAATGTCCCAAGACCAAGCAAAAAGAGGAGCAGATGAGAGAGTATCCTTATCAATCGATACTTGGATCTCTCATGTATGCAATGGTCTGTACAAGACCTGACATCTCTTTTGCAGTAAGCTCACTCAGCCAATATATGGCTAATCCTGGCATTACCCATTGGAAGGCTCTCATAAGAGTCATGAGGTATATTTGAGCTACCATGGACCAGTGCATCTGCTATGGAGAAGTCAAAAAATATCCTTCTTCAACGGCGGTCCTACCTCATGGAACAGTCGTAAGCAAACCTCTATCGCTCTTTCTTCTACAAAAACAGAATACATAGCTGCTTCTCATTCTATTAAAGAAGCATTCTGGTTGAGAAATTTATTGTCAGACATTAATTTGTATCAGTACAACCCTACAATTTTATTCTGTGATAATCAGAGTGCTATTGCCTTATCGGCCAACCCTAGATTTCACTCTAGGAGTAAGCACAGTGAGATCCGATATCACTACATCAGGGGCAAGGTTCTCAACAAGGAGGTAGGCTTAACGTACTATAGAACATAGAACATGGTTGCAGATATATTCACGAAGGCATTAAGTGTTAATACACACAACAAGTTTTGTGCATTGCTTAGTCTGAAGATCAAGGCATTCACGGATCCAAATTAAGGTGGGGTGTTGGATTTATCGCCTTTACTCTCCTAAATCCTATGTTAATCTGCCTCCATTCATGTTGCTGCATTTTTACTCATGTTGTCACACAGTCTGCATATTTACATGTAAAATAAGACAGATGAATAAAACGTGACTGTATGCATAAACACAAGTGAATTTCCACAGGCAAGAAAGGCGAAAAAGACGACATTGTCCTACAAATGCCCAAAGTGCCCTTCATGGTCTAAGGTACCCTATAAATCAGGTTTTAAGACCTTTGTCATAGTGTCGCATTTTTTGCATCTTCATCAACGTTCACTTTAGCGGAGACTAACGTCACGGCTTTCTCACGCTCATCCCATGCAACTGTGCAATCAGATTTGACAACGACAAGAGTCACCCACGATTTTCCACAGACAACACATCCACATTGTATTTTCTTCATCTACATACCTGTAGAAATTATATATATATATATATATATATATATATATATATATATATATATATATATATATATATATATATATATATATATATATATATATATATATATATATTGAATACCATCTGCGTATTCACATACCAGATGTAAGAAACAAACATCAAGTGTATGAAGCAATACACAACATCAGAAGCTTATCAGAGATAGACTAAGTAGATGCTTTCGTGCATCGATTCTTTGTATTGTTAGTAATAGGCTTATCACTTTTACAGATTGGATTAGCTTTGTGAAGCACGCGGTTTCGTCAGCTATTGTCTTGTGCTCACCTGCATTATTGACCTGTATATTTCGCTATACTTAATCTTATTACAACTTTGTTATTTTGCGTTTAGATTTGTGTCAATATTGCTATGCTTTTCTACATTATGTCTGACTTTCTTATTGCTTAATCTGGTAGTTTGTTCTTCGCGAATTAGTATTAGTCTAGCTGTTCGCAAATTGTTTCGTTTATTCTGCTATATAAGTCGCTCGTATATATACTATATTCACGATAGCTTAATACAAATCGTCTAAACTTATCAACAGGAATAACAAATCAACTCAAAAAGACAATGAAATCTGAGAGACTTTGACCACTTGACAAGCTTTCTTTTAAAATTGAAATCTATACACTAGATCTATTCTTGTATAGTGGCTGGCACAATCATAATAGAAATGAGCAGTTATTCTAGTACAACCAAGTGGCAATCTAGAATTTGATGCAGATCTCCTTGGAGTTGCTACAGGTAAGGTTTTATCCAGTCTTCTATTTGAAATGTCCCAATATTTTAAATATTCAAATATTCTTCTAATTTCATTTGACAATTTTTTGAATTTGAAAATATATGGACATCTTCTGGACTGTGTGAACTTCAATGTATTTTTGCAGACTGGTCAAACTTACGTATAAACCTACAAACTATAAGAAAAAATTATATACAAGTATTCATAATTATCAGCATCATTATCAATTTCAATCGAAAATAGAAATCCAACACTCTCCCTTAATGTGGATCCTAAACATTTGTTGTTGAGTTGCAACATCTTCTTCTAATTCGCTATTGATAAGTTGTTTGTGTACAATTGACGTACTTGGACCTTCAATAAAAATAGTTGTATAAAAAACATGAGTGTTCTTTAGTTCAACTGTCTATGCCTTGCCCTTGCCTTTGAGATCAATAAATTGATCCTCGATAAAGATAACATCTTTAAAAGTGAATACTTTCAATTCAACGAGATCATAAATCTTATAAGCTTTGTCTGAAAAGTTATAACCAATGAAAATGGATTTGATACTATAGGAGTCCAGTTTCTTTCTTATCTCCTTCGGTATCTACGCATAGGCAATACATTCGAAAAGTCTAAGTTCGATAGTTGGTTTGGAGCCTTTTCAAACTTCATAAGATATTTTGTTTAAGAGTCCTTTTTGAGCATTTGTTCTAAATATAAGCTGCAGCGGAAAAAACTTCAGCTTAGAATGGCGCAGTAATTCTTGAACACTTGGATGAAAAACGATTTGATACTCCGGTGAATGGCAACCGATTACGCAAGTTTTGGCAGTCGGCCCCACCAGATCAACAAGGCTGATCTCAAGGATTTTTAACTTTATTTGTTTTTCAATTTGTTGTTTTCAATATTTTATTTGTTCAGTTTTTGTGTGAAAAAGATAGCTAATAAAAAAAGAAAAAAAAAATTGAGAAAAAACTTATGAGCAAAAGTCAAAAAAAAAAAAAATCATCAGCATGGAAAAAATGAAGAACAGTATTTTTTAGTGGAAAATGACTTAGAAAATCACTGTTTTGGTCAGATTTGGCCTATACAGTATCAAAAGCCTTCGCTGAGCCTCTAGACTGTACATCCACTTTAGATTTATATAATTTGAGTTGGGCGAAGGTTCTTGTCTAGGAAAAATCCATTTTTTGAGCTAGGCGAATGATCAATAATATGTCATTTTGGGAACCTTCGCCGAGCACCTTACCCTCAGTATGAACCTTCGCCGACCTGCTAGATGATCTTAAAATTCAAAATTAGGTTGGCCATAGCCTCAGGTTGTGAAAAAATACATTTATGACAGTACGTGGGCAAAGGACCCTCTTGGGCAAAGGTTCATCCTTTGCCAGCCCTGAAAAACATTCACCTGATAGGTTTAAATCCCTAGAAACCTTCACCGAGATTTTTATAGCCTATTTTCGCAGTACTGTACATGCCTGCAAATTTTGGTTCTGAACTGATCAACCAAACTAGTATTCAGTGTAATGGAGCCACCAACTTCCTCTATAAGTTGGCTGAATTCGATTCATTTCTCACTTGTGCTAGCGAAGCTCTTGCAAATTCTTCCCACAACCAAAGCCTTCCAAAGTTCTTGAACTGGTTTCTGATATACTTTCACGCGTCTTACATTTCCTTTCTGTTCATCATGTCTTCTATAGATACTTCCTAGTCTCTGCGTTATACTATCCATCGTGATGTCCCATCTGCAACGGACATCATAATCCTTCCTAGCATAAGCATGGTCACTCAATGGATGACCCTTGCGGAGCCTCTGCTCACTGCAATAAGCATTCATGAGAGAGTCTTTTCTGAGAAAATCAACATGGATTTCATCGCTCTTGCCTTCAATACGTGGAAGGAAGAGAAATCCAGATTTTATATCACTTTCCAGAGAGCAACACACAAGGTGCACGTCATTGAGGCCACCCTTACAGCCATAGGTATAGCGTCCAGTACACAGGCCTCACCCAATCACAAGCAGGCCAAACAAGCCGTCAAGCCATACATTGACCTCACCAATGATCTGCATTGGACCAACGACGGATACTTCCTTGTAGCCATCACTGAGCCTGTCATACACGCTGCTGCCCAGCTACTGAATAACTTCTTGATGGTTGGCAATCTCATTAAAGACCGCATCATGTCACAAATCCTCCATAGGATAGTTGACTCCCACACTAAGTTGGCCAAAGCCCCTCTTGAACCATATAATTGGTTCAAGACTGTTTCTGCTGAGCTCAAACGAGCTATTAAGGGCAATACTAAGTAGCAGTTCGATGCTGGCTCTTTATTGTCTCTTCTAGTTACCTCTCACCTAGAAAACAAAATCCATGGCTTCCACCTGGATTTTGTGCTTTGGGTCTATGAAGAAGCACACGACCGAGTCATCCCACTAGGCCTTGAGTTTTCATAGTCGATGCCATCCACGCAGCGAGATCGTCATTCCTGACTCACCTTCCACATCACGACGTCGTAATAGGCATACATCGTCAGCTGCGCTACCACCTCTTGCTACTGTTCGCACTGAACTACCCATTCCCCTCGCCTCTGCTTCCACACAAGGACAATCTGTGACCATTGGAGCTACCATTCCCATCACAGCTACCCAGGCCGCCTCACCCTCGCACACCAAAGCCACTTCACCAAACACGCAGTTTTTCATGGATATGTTCAATGATTCCGACCCCCTTGGGGCCACTGAAATTTTTGAAATGCCCCAGAGCCCTGCGCCCTTTGAACTCCAATCCTCTGGAAGAGGATTCGAATAGATCCATGACACTATTGTCGGTGTTGAAGATGTAAGCCAGCAATCTTGCACTGAAGATAGCCCAGCCGCACTTCGGGTCGACCAAGTTGTGAAATCACCAAAGTAGTTTGATGCCACCGTGCTTGAGGATTTTGAGGACGAAGACATTTTTTAAGAAGAAGAAGTACCGGCATCTAGTTTACACCAACCAAAAATAGTACCATCAGATCCTCCTCCTGCTGTTGCCTGCACGACAGTAGATTCTGATAATGCTCTCGGTTTGGTCTCAAGCCTTGCGCAAGTGATCCAATCTATGTTTGACAAAAAGAAAAAATTGGAGCAGAGAAACACTGGCCGAGTCATTTCACTAGGCCTCGAGTTCTCATAGTCGACGTCGTCCACGCAGCGAGATTATCATTCCTGACTCGCCTTTCGCGTCACGACGTCGCACTAGACATACATCATCAGCTGCGCTACCACCCCCTGATGTTGTTCGCACTAAACTACCTATTCTCCTTGCCTCTGGTGCTTCCCTTGCCTCTGCTTCCACACAAGAACAGTCTATGACCATTGGCGCTACCATTCCCATCACAGCTGCCCAGGCTGCCTCACCCACACACACCGAAGCCACTTCACCAAACACGCAGTTTTTTATGGATATGTTCGATGATTCCGACCCACTTGGGGCCACCAAAATTTTTGAAATGCCCCAGAGCCCTGCACACTTTGAACTCCAATCCTCTGAAAGAGGATTTGAACAGATCCATGACACTACTGTCGGTGTTGAAGATGTAAGCCATGAACCTCTTACTAAAGATAGCCCAGTCGCACTTCGGGTCGACCAAGTTGTGAAATCACATTGCGATGCATAGAAAAATCATATTGGAAAGAAGTGGAGCAAAAATAAACAACATTAATCAAGAGAATAGATGAATTAGAAATTGGGCTCTCATTTTCTTAAAAGTGGAGGCTTTAAGCTTAGGGTTAGAGATAAGGTCAGCCTTATTGAGATTTTCATGTGGAGTGCTGAGAAAGTTGGAAAAGGTTTGTCTACCTTCAAAGTGCAAGGTTATGTGATGCACAAGGTAGCACTGACCAATGAGGATGATGACTTAACATATATTTTAGAAAAAGTCCTTGATAAGAAGATCTATTTTTACATTTTGAATAATGAATTTTGAAGATTAGACTCTGCCAACACACTATGCTCAAGAACTTTTTTTATTTTATTTGACACTTAGAAACATGGTGAGTTTTCTTTTAATGTTTTTTTTAAATTTTAGAGGAAAGTTTTCTTTTCCATGCTCAACATAGTATTTTCAAAAATAATTTTATCTCTATGTTTTCTTTAGAGCTTAAAATAAACCAATGTGACCACTTACAAGGGTTTGGCTCTCTCCACCATTAAGACTATCCAAGCTGAGGGATACACCCAAGGAACTTCTTTGAAAAACCTTCAAAGAGAAAATGTAGCTCATTAGAAACTTCCCAAGAAGATCCTAACCAACCTACAACTGGTAGGACCTTGGGTTCAAAAAAATGAGCAAGAAAGACCACTACCCAAAGCATATTAAAAAATAGATCACAAAGATCCATTTATGCTCTTTGATCTTTAGCTAATATGGTTTCTTAAAGCAACATCTGCATGAGTCCTCGAATGGTGGTTGGGTTCTAAAGTTTAAGACCTCCAAGATAGAGGCCGACAAAGAGTTGGACTAAATACCTGCATTGGGAGAGCAGCCGACATGGAGAATTATTGTTTTTGTGAAAACTCCGGAATCAATCAGGAGTTACGTCACCATCCCTTGCCGATTGCGGGTCGATCCTTATTATGTGCCAATGCCGAGAAGGAATAAATGGAAAGATTTGGGATTGGCTATGGACAAGATTACAATCCATATGCAATTGGCCAATCATCCATCAGCCCTATAGTTGGACAATATCAGTGGACTTTCACTCGGAGAATTACTGTTTTTGAGAAAACTCCGGAATCAATCAAGAGTTATGTCGCCATCCCTCGCCAATTGCGGGTTTATTCTTATTATGTGCCAATGCCGAGAAGGAATAAATGGAAAGATTTGGGATTGGCTATGGACAAGATTACAATCCATACGCCCAATTGGCCAATCATCCATCAGCCCTACAGCTGGACAATATCAGTGGACTTCCACTAGGCTTTACAAGCATACCAGAGAGAGTATGTCCACTCTCCAGATCCAAGGGTGCACCAATCGGCACTATTTGCAAAAGATCTAACTTTGTTGGCATCAGTGGCAACCAGATGGGATGATTGTCTCCCTCCTCTAACATTCGATCCAAATAAGTCGATGGCCTCAGAGAATATCAAAGATCAGCTGCCGGTTGCTCGTTTATACTTTCGTGCAGCAATGATGGGAGGCTCCTGGGAATCACGCTTCACATCATGGACAATCTCAAAGTGGATCACAGGAGACCATCATTGTTTTCTGCCCCACAATTTGGATTCTAATACTGCACGCCTTGACTTTATGGAGAAGGTGCAGTACCATTTAATCAAGATTTGGCGCGAAGTCAATAAAAGTCCCCAATAACTGCATCTAGCAGGTGTCGTGGGACCGCCACCAGTTTTGGTGGGGGATACTGTTGGAGGATTTGCAGATCCCAAGGCAATCCTAACCCTAGTTAATAAGTGAGAGGGATTTGGCACCCTACATGTGTAAGTCCAACCCGATGATCACATAGTTATTTAATTATTTAGAAAGTCAATAAAAGGACTTTAGGCCTTTTTGCGGGACTTTTAATGTCATAGGGCCTAAATGTCAAGTTAGTGAATAAAGTTGGATTTCTCTCCAATTTGGATGGTTCCCACTCTTTTTTAAGTTTGAATAATTAGGGAGGCAGAAATGGACCAATAAGATTCAGAGGCCAGGGTCCTCCTCTCTACTATAAAAAGAGACCAACTCGAGTTCCTATACATGTTCATTTCCTCATTTCAATAAAGCAGATTGGTTCTCTTCATGAATGGATTGATGAATGTCCTTGCTCTTCTCCTTTCCACCTCCATCTCTCATGCTTTCTTTGGGTTTTGCTAATTGTTGGATCTGAATGTTATTGGGATTGTATGTTATTATACTTTTTGTGAGAGAGAAAGGGAGAGAGAGAAAGAATAAGCTATCTTTGTTGTGGATCGTAGTATTAATGGATGTGTAGTGTTAATGTTTAGGGTTAATAGATGTTAGTGTTAGATTTGGATCTTCCATTCATGTTGAACTATGAACTATATTGTCGCTCTCATGGGAACAAACCTATGCGTGACAACTAGCTTTGTCTCTTGGATGCTAGATTGACTAGATCTTGGATTCAGGTTAGGCAAGGAAAGAAACCCACTACAAGACCTTGCTCAAGGTGATGGGTTCTCAAACAATATCAGTATGGAGTTTATTATCATGGCTTTCGGGACTTGAAACGAAGTCAATGCTAAATTTTACATTACCTTCCAAGGGGTAGTGCACAAGGTGCGGGTATCGGAGGCCGCCCTTGCTACAATAGTAATTGTTTCTAGCCACGCCATGCTCCATCCCACAAACAAGCGCATGCCACCATTAGGTCATTTGTAGACACTCAAGTGGCTCAGTACCATACCAATGATGGCTATTTTCTAGAAGCCATTAGGGACCCTGTTCTCCAAGCTGCTGCACACCTGGTGAATAACTTTGTGATGGCTAGTAACCTTCGGAAAGACTTGATCCCATCCCAGATCCTCCATCGATTGGTTGAGTCTAACAATGAATTAGACAAGAGGAGCGTACAACCTTATGACTTGTACAAGACGGTCTCTGGGGAACTGAAGTAGGCCATAAAGAACAACACGAAGAAGCAGTTTACTGCTGGTTGTCTTCTTTTCTCCTTAGCTGCCTCATACCTACAGAGTAAGGTTTATGGGTTTCATGTTGAATTAATGTTAGCTGTTTACAAACTAGCACCAGCCGAATCATCCCACCAAGCATCCACCTCCCAGAGTCATAGGCGAGTATGCAGCGAGATAGTTTCACCCCACTCGCTCTCCCGCGTCTCGTTGACGGCAGATTGAACCACCATCTTCAGCTGTGCCATCACTTCCTGCTGCAACTTGCTCTGATCTACCTATACCTCCATCATCTACAAATACCCTAGCCTCTGATTCTATATATTGTGCCTTTTGTGACTATTGGTTCCACCATCCAAGTTGTAGAAGCACGGGCCGCCTCTCCATGTGAAAGTACTGTACTTTAGGACCATAAATGGATCTACAAAAGATCCACAAGTGTGATTGGATGCTTTCTTAACAATCTATCAAAAAACTAGACACAAAAAAGTTGATCTAGATTGGCAATTTGACAAACAACAAGCATTAACAATCAGAAGCATTGATAAACATTGAAATCCGAGCCCACACATGTGTACTACAGGTTGTAGTACGGCCTTCAAGCTGAGAAACAAGTAGAAATTGATTTGGCTTCATTTGGATCACAAAAACTCAATGTACATGGTGAAGTAGATTGAGATTGCCAATGAGCTCCAAAAATATTCTATCTTCTCACTATGGGACCTTGGAATACATAGCAAATTCGACTTCCTTCTTGAAGTTAGGTGGATTTCCAGCATGTAATAAGGAAGTTAACTCACCCTTTACTTTCAAGACCTGTAAAAATAGTTTAGAGGACCTGATTTCAGCCTAGATTAATTAGATTTTATGACCCTATGTCAAATCTAATCAATGGCACTCAATCTTGGTAGCTTATCCTAAGATTTCCACCAAAAATTACATCAAAAGCTCACAAATTAAATTTTTTTGGATCAAATGAATACCATGCATTAAATGTAGATTCAGAGGTGCCCACACATGTGGAAAATACGGATTTGTACCCCTACCAAGTTTGGGATCAAATCTCCTCACCAAAATCAAGATTCTAGCTTGCCCTCTCAATACTAGTTTTTTAGCACCAAAACTTGCTAAAAATGGATTTACATTAGATCAATGGCTTATGCTCTTGTACTTGGCTCTAATACCATGTGAAAGTACTGTACTTTAGGACCATAAATGGATCTACAAAAGATCCACAAGAGTGATTGGATGCTTGCTTAACAATCTATCAAAAAACTACACACAAAAAAGTTGATCTAGATTGGCAATTTGACAAACAACAAGCATTAACAATCAAAAGCATTGATAAACATTGAAATCCAAGCCCACATGTGTGTACTACAGGCTGTAGTATGGCCTTTGAACTGAGAAACAAGTAGAAATTGATTTGGCTTCATTTGGATCACAAAAACTCAATGTACATAGTGAAGTAGGTTGAGATTGCCAATGAGCTCCAAAAGTATTCTATCTTCTCACTATGGGAGCTTGGAATACATAGCAAATTTGACTTCCTTCTTGAAGTTAGGTGGATTTCCAGCATGTAATAAGGAAGTTAACTCACCCTTCTTGCCCTAAAATAAAACCCTAGCCTAGATCCTAGACTTATGCTTTGTAGGTAGCTAGTTGGTCAAATTTTCACCTTAAACTTAGATGTAGGTCCTATAAAGTAGGGATGACCACCAAATAGACATGACCAACTCTCTTGAATTGACCTAACCTACATTAGGAGTGAGTTGCCACGTGGCATATTGGCCTCACATGTGTGGAATCCACTTATGTACAAAATCTATACTACATAGTTTTTTATCAAGCTAGATTTGCCAATTTTTGGCAATTCTTCACATCCTCCACATTCGGCATCATTGTCTCCATCAACCCAATGGTTCATGGAACTATTTGATAATTCCCCCCGAGGTTGATGAACAATTTATCATGTGTCAGATACCTGCGCCCTTTGATCCCAACTTGTATGGAATGGGTTTAGATCAGTTCCAAGATGCTCTCCAAACCTGGATTCGACGCTTGAAGAAGAAGATCCACAAGTCAGACTTCAAGGCAAATTAGCACCACCTGTGGGATCTGTTCCTCATGTTGCTTCAACCACATTATCGTCGGTCTCTCTTGATTCTGGTGACATCATGGGATTCATACACACCTAGGACGGATGATCCAAAATATGATAGAGAGAAAATCTACCATGGAGAAACACATTTCAAATCTCGGCTATGAAAACACATTGATCAGTCAAAAGCTGATTTAGATCAATTGGGAGCTAAAGATTGTGAACAGCACAAAGAAAAGTTTGAGGTCGAACTCAAAAAGGCCAAGAAGCAAGAAGAAGCATTGGAAAACTATGTCGCCAAACTCCAGAATGCTTTGATCAGCGCTCAAGATGAAGTAGACAAATCCGTCCAAGATGCCAGGTAGTAGGTCAACCTATTGTAAGGTCAGTTGGATATGGCACAGTTGGAAAAGGAGTGGATCCTTAGCCTAATTAGATGCGGTATCTGAGGAGCGGTAAAATTAGCTACACACTCATGTACCAGATCGACCTATCTCACAAAGTGAAATCAGTTACTTGTTTCAAAAGGTCGATAAAATCACCATCCACACACCAAATTGGCCTATCATCCATCAACTGAAATATTTTTGTGGACTTCCATAGGGCCCTTCAAGCCTATGCACAATAAATACATTATTTCACCATATCCAATGGTCAGACAGTCGACGATATTCACAAAAGATTTGGCTACATTGTATCGCTCCCTTCATGGTTGTCTTAGACATCTACAAAGATATTCCTCTGGTCGAAAGAAACGATCTAAGTAATAGTTTGAATCTGTAGCTTGTATCGATTCTGTAATAATTTAACGTTGTTTTTCTCCTGTTTGGATACCATATCTAGCAAGAGTGGTATCAAAGTTGATAATCTCACCTATACCACCCAGCATATATACACCTTACAATACCAAAAAGTTCATTCACCTTGGCGACAACATCACACATGCTATTTCAAGGCTCACATATAATGAGAAGGGTAAGCAAGTTGAAGTTACAAACTTTGATTTTCTAACCTCTTTTGATGAACCTACATGTGTAGATGAAGCAATTTAAAAGAAGGAGTGGGTCCAAGCAATGGATCTTGAGTATCAAGCTCTCATAAAGAACAACACATGGAGATTGATGGAACTTCCTAAGGACAAGAAGGCAATTGGATCTTTAAAGTGAAGACTGATCAATATGGATCAATCAAAAAATACAAGGCAAGTTTGGTGGCAAAAGGATATGCTCAAGAGTATGGTATTGACCTTTGCACCCGTGGCAAAGATGGCAAGCATTCGGGTCATTATCTCTCTTGCAACTCTTTATGGTTGGGATCTATGGAAATTAGATTCATCGATGGCTACATTTCTCATGGCAAGCCTAATCATGTGTGTTTTCTCCAAAAGAGTTTGTATGGGCTTAAGCAAGCACCAAGGAGTTGGTATGCTAAGCTTAACACCTTTCTACTTTCCCAAAATTTCATTATGAGTGAACATGATCATTCACTTTATTATAGATTTGTTGGAAATTATGTTACTATCCTTCTAATCTATCTGGATGATATCATTTTGAGTGGAGGCAACAATCAAGATGTAGATGACATCAAGAGAGCACTCAAGAAGGAATTTGATGTACATGATCTTGGTCATTTGCACTACATCTCAGGAATAGAAGTAATGAGGGCTTCTCAAACTAATTTTATTTGTCAAAATAAGTATGTTGATTCTATTCTTAGTATATTTCATATGGAAAATGAAAAATCTGTTGATACACCTATGAATCAAATGTAAAGCTCACTATGAGAGGTAATGAAAGATCCTTCGAGGACATTACTCTCTATAGGAAGCTAGTTGGTTCACTCATACATCTAACCATCACAAGACCTTATCTAAGCTATTGTGTTGGTATCTTAATTCAATTCATGCATGATTCTAGTGTGGAGCATTGGAAGCTAGGCAAGAGAGTATCGAGGTACATCTAGGGTTCTAGAGATTATGGCATTTTTTGTAAGGGATCATCTCCTAACTTGTTTGAATTTCGGACTTTGTAGGAAATCATATGGATAGGAAATTCATAAGTGCACATGCCATTTTTATAGGTGATGGAGCTATCTCATGGATGTCAAGGAAACAAGCAACAATCTCTCTCTATCATCAACCAAAGTAAAAAGCCTTGACTCCATGCACCAAGGAGATGCTATGGATAAAAAGGTTGATAGCGGATATCAATTTGTTGGATCTCCGAAAGTGTCCAATCATCTTTTGTGATAGCCTTAATTCTGGATCTGATCCTTGACGTTGATAGGCCTTCTGAATAGAGGTGTGGTCCTTGATGAGGATGGACCCACTTGCATTGTTGATAAAATTGGCGGTTGTTCTGGTATGTCTGGAGCTCCCCCCCTGGGCCATGCTCGAATCCAACCCTATATCCATTGGTACATCCTTGGCGCATAGGGGAGAATTGCGGCATGACCGCAGGTATTTGTGGTCCTGCTTCCAATACCTGAGCGACTGTTTTTTCATAGGCGTTGATGGCTTCTTTAGCCTTTGCCAACTCGGTTGAAGCTACTCCCTTGAACCTGTCAAAGCGGCCTTGGAATATCTGAAAGGCCACTTTGTATGTTTCCACTTTTTTGAACAAATATGCGATCTCTGTCGGGGTGACCGGATGATCTGGTATTTGCGTCTGAAGATACACATCATGTTCAAGGGTGGTCGCATCCAATTTACCTTGAAGACACGTGCGATCCTGCTCCGCCATCTGCAATTGACCCTTCCGTAGTTGCACCTATTGTTTTGCATCCTGCACGGCCTTATCCACCTAATCTTGTGCGGTTGTCAGGGCATTTTGCAGGGAACTGACATATCCTTCCAAGCGATCAGCCTGTTGCTGGGCCAACTTCTTTTCAGCTTCAGACTTGTCTTCGTGCTGTTTGGCGATCTTCAACTCTCGATCCAGTTGGACAATCTTCTGGCAGATCAGCGTGTTTTCCGAGCCCAGATCTGAAATTCTCTGCTCCAGTTCTTTCTTCTTTCAAGCATAGACTGGATCACTTGCACAAGGCTTGAAATCAAACCAAGAGCATCACCAAAATCTACTGTCGTGGAGGCGACAGCAGCAGGAGGACCTGATGGTACTGTCCTTGGTTGGCATGAACTAGATGCCGATACTTCTTCTTCTTAAAAAATGTCTTCTTCCTCGAAACCCTCAGGCACAGTGGCATCGATCTGCCTCCTACTCTTTGAAACCTATGACAAGCATAGCCTTCTATGGTTAGCATAACATTGCAGCTAAAGTTTTTGTTTTTTTGACTAGTTTCTTTTTTGCATATTGAGCATGATAGTGAAACACCTAGTAAATTTTTACGTTGCATTTTCTATCTAATTTATATTAATCAACATCTTTACCAATATAGAGCTGCCCTTAAGTTCCTCTTTTTTGAGCATCATGGGCAAATACCCATAGATGCACTCATTAATTCCCATAGATTGGCACTCATTGAAATCCTTTTGAAAGACTCTTTCAACACCCTTTGAAAATTCAATGTTGTTATTCTAGCCATTTGGGCTTGGAAAATAAGGTAGTTTTAGTGGTGAGCTTCCCTTCTGTCACCTTATGTCATGGCTCTCTTCGATGTATGGGATAATATATGCTACCCACCATAACATCTTGAGACGTTTGGAATACTTCATCAAAGTTCTTTTGTGCCCATGGACATGCACATTTTCTAGGTTGATTGTGGTTCAATTTGGGAAAGCATTGTGTTTTCTTGCCTCGGATAGGTGGTACATCCAAATCCCATGCATTTTGTAAAGACCATGAGTGCCAATAAGCATCAATGGAAACCATGGCAAATGCATCCTAGGCTAGTTGTCTAGACCAAGAATGCCATATAACATCAAATGGATCCGTAATGTCTAAGAGATACTAGTAGGGACAACACCATGTAAAACATTGTGATAACTAAGATCATAAGCCAAGATTTGACTTCATTTATCGCTATGTTTTCTCGATCTGTGTATCCTCCATTTGTATTTCATCTACATTGGCTTGGCTCATCACATAGAGCTTAAATTTTTACCTCACCCTTCTTGGGCACACACATTTGATATTCTTTCCTTGTAGCATTAGATTTATGATCCATAGTATAGGCATATAGAGTCCCACTAGTCCAAGACATGCATAGACCCACCATCTTCTAGAGGATAATAACTATAAAAGAAATTTAGTAACATCCTATGAGACGATGACCTTCTTGGGTGGTCTATCGACCTCAAAATAGGTGAAGTGTTCTATGTTGATGTAGTTAATTTGATTTTCTCAATAGCTTACCTCTCAAGCCATAGATGATTTTGCCATGATGGACTCCTTGCCATTAACCATGAGCTACTAATATTGTCCATGGAAACAATTTTATGGGAAACTATGATACTTGAGCTTGGTCCCCATGCTATGATTAATTGTTTCTTTTGCCTATTTTATTTGATGAGATAACAATAACATAATCCAAGAGTTTCTTCATCTCCTTTACTCTCCTAAATCCTATGTTAATCTGCCTCCATTCATGCTGCTGCATTTTTACTCGTGTTGTCGCACAGTCTACGTATTTACATGTAAAATAAGACAGACGAATAAAATGCGACTGTCTACATAAATACAAGTGAATTTCCACAGGCAAGAAAGGCGAAAAAGACGACACTGCCCTACAAATACCAAAGTTGCCCTTCACGGTCTCAGGTACCCTATAAATCAGTTTTTAAGGCATTTGTCAGAGTGTCGCATTTTTCGCATCTTCATCAACGTTCACTTTAGTGGAGGCTGACATCACGACCTCCTCACGCTCATCCCATGCAACTGTGCAATTAGATTTGACAATGACAGCAGCCACCCACGATCTCCCACAGACAGCACATCCACTTTGTACTTTCTTCATCTGCACACCTGTAAAAAATTATGTATATATATTGAATACCATCTGCGTATTCACATACCAGATGTGAGAAACAAGCATCAAGTGTATGAAACAATACACAGCATCAGAAGCTTATCAGAGATAGACTAAGTAGATGCTTTCGTGCATCGATTCTTTGTAATGTAAGTAATAGGCTTATCACTTTTACAAATTGGATTAGCTTTGTGAAGCACGCGGTTTTGTCCACTATTGTCTTGTGCTCACCTGCATTATTGACCTATATATTTCGCTATACTTAATCTAATTACAGCTCTGTTATTCTACATTCAGATTTGTGTCAATATTGCTATGTTTTTTTTCTACATTCTGTCTGACTTTCTTATTGCTTAATCTGGTAGTCTGTTCTTCGTGAATTATTATTAGTCTAGTTATTTGCGACTAATATTTAGTCTTGCCTTTCACGACTAATTCACGACTGATTATCAGTCGAGCTCAGTCTAGCTCTTCGCGATAGAAAGGTGCATAGCTTGAGGGAAGGTGCTCGGGCCTCCTCTTGCCTCCTCCTCATCGGTTTATTGTGGCATATTCTTTATTGCTTATTTGCTTAATATTAATCACAATATTATTTTATTACCCTTTGGATGTTAAGTAGAATTTAGATTAAACACCTTGCTAGTTGGGTAAGCCTTAGCAAGGGTTTATATTTTGTCACCTTAGATAGTTTCATTTTCGTTTTGAGCACTAGTTGGGTAAGCCTTAGTGCTTCCGTCATTACTTCTTAGTTTTGCATTTCAGTTTGAACCTTGGTAGAAACTTAAAAAGTGGACGAATCTCTACATCCCTATACTACACCTGTAAGTAGATCTAGCCACCGCACACACTAGAAATACTTCCAACAAATTCCAATTCCAGTTGTCATTTCAAAAGCAACCAAAGTGCACATTTCTCACTATTCTAGATTTCCAAAACCAAGAAATTAGTGTCTAGAAATGGATAACTAATGAAGCTTTATGAAAACTTCAATTTTCAGATCTGATTTTCAGATTTACAAGTCTGAAAATCAGAACTTCATAATGACAAAAAATAGAACTTCAAAACTTGTTTTATGCACAAAGTTACACTACCATTGCTTTCTTACATTAGGAGATAGAAAGGTGTAACTAATGAAGTTTGGATGACAACTTCACTTTTCAAATCTGATTTTCAAATTCACAAGGCTAAAAAATAGAACTTTAAAATGAAAATCAAAACTTCAAACACTTCATTTATTCAAAAAAACACTAGTTTTGATCAAAACACATACCTATATTAATCTTTTTGCAAAACAAAGTTTGTGTATGTATAGGAAGACTTTCTTTAACAATCTCACAAATCGTTTTTCAAAAATTTAAAAAAACCCAAAGCCCAATTTAAAACTTCTCTAACGTGAGGGTTTGAGAAACATATTATTCACACTCCAGCACAATGAGTCTTGATCCATGCCTTGTGCACCTCTTCATTCGCCCTATAGCAAGACTTTCATGACAGCAGGTCGTTGAGGTCTCTCATGAGTTATTGCCTTAAAATTAGCAGAGCAATCGAGCGGTAGATTTCAGCGACAACAAGCATGAATGACCTTTAGACAGTAGGCAGCGATGGCCTTCACATTGACAGAAACATTGTCAACAACAGCCTCGAATGGTGTCAGACCTTTAGAATAGCAGAAGAACGGCTACAAACAACCTTCATAATCAAGTTTCTGAGGGTTTGAGACTCTAGCACATTTGGTCTTGATCCATGCTTAAGCATGAATGGCCTTCAGACGATAGACAACGATGGCCTTCACATCGACAGAAACACTGTCAACAATAGATTCAGATCATTTAACATGATGATTAGGTGTAGAAATAGAACACTAAACTCACTCATTTGGTTTGTTAACACATCTGACATCTGACTAGGTTCCCACATCACAGGAGCCCGACATTGGTGAGGTGCGGGATCACTTATTTCTTTTTTCTATAACACATCCTATGTAGGCACAGCAACAAATTCTTACATGCCAGAAGTTGCTTTGGATTTTCAGAGGAGAATAGGTCTATGTGAGCGGCCTGGAATGCGGCCAGATTGCTACAACAACACGTCCAGAGATGTGTGCAGGGGTGGTTGTTCCTAATAGAGCATGGGATAGAAGAAAACGTAGACAGAGCGATGGCAGCTGTGGCTGCTATTTGGGAAATGATGGTCGTTGCTCTTGATGTAACTCAGGCCTCTACGTCTGTTGCAATACCTCCAAAACTTAGACAATTTGTATATGATATAAAATGCAAGTTTCTTCATGCTGCGTCTTGCATCTCTCTTGCATGAACAAGGTCTCAAAATTGGATGTGTGGAAGAAAAAATATTGGCTCAAAATGTAACTTTTGAGAAACTGCAAATGAAACTTGATTCTATGTGCCAACCCAGGAGGTTGCAAAGGAGTTTCCAAAACAAGTAAAAGCTTTGGAGGAGAGGACAACTTCTTCGACAAAGACATGGGCAGATTTGTTCAAGAGATCATAGGAGAAGAGTTTGGAGCGATTTCACAAGCAATCTAAGAACAAGCAAGAAGTGACCACAAAGCCCTAAATGTTCATGTATGCAAGATTTCCTCTTCTCCAAATATTGACCCAATCACTGCAGCTAAGGAGTTAATTTCCTCTACTCTCGGTTATGTCAAAGATTGCTTGGAACATGCTTGGCAAAGTAAGTTTGACTCTTCTATTGTATTTATCCATTTGAAGGAATATGAGCATCGTCAAAAAGTCCTTCAACATCGTGGTCAGCTCAAGGGTACAGAGATTTACATCAATGAAGACCTAACATCTTTAGAATGGAAGGAACGTAAAAAACTTTTTGAAAAAGCTAAGTCTGTGAGGAAATGAGCCATTTTTCATGAGGGAGACACAACTTTGTTATGCCTCTTAAACATGACTGTGCTCCTCATGATGTTATCTCCAGTTTCCTCTCCTCCATAAGATATGGATTGTATTGTCTCTAGGTCTCATCTTCCTCTCTAATGTGAGAGATGAGTAGATGAGTAGTACTTTCAGCTTTCAGCTTCCTCGAGTGAGAGACAATTTTAATATAGAGAGAGTTTTTCAAGGTTTTTAGTTGAGTTAAATTGAAGTAGTTTTCATTACTGTTGGATAGCCATAAGTTTTATTGTAAACAGATGTACACTTTTGTCTCATGCACCCTTGGGTGCCAAGTAGACGTTAATATAGACTTACTTACTTACTTTCTCTCTCGTGCGTTTTGGAGGCTGGATTCAAAAATCCCAATTCTCTCTCTCGCACATTTTGGAGGCTTCATTTTTGGATCGCGATGGGAGGGTAGATTGGATAGCGATTGGCTTTATTTCTGGATCGCGCTGGCTGTTTTTTTTCGATTGGCACATGCATATCTCTCTCTCTCTCTCTCTCTCTCTCTCTCTCTCTCTCTCTCTCTCTCTCTCTCTCGCTCTCTGCTCCTCTGTGTCAGCTTTCAAATGGTAAGAATGCTAGCTTAATGTTCTTTGCTTTTGGTCAATATGCATTTTTTACCTTAGAGGTAGAAAGTTATAAATTAGCTAATAAGGCCTTAGAATAGTGGATTTACTATTTTTGAAAAAGGAAAGTTGATAAGGTCGCATATAGACCTATTGTTATTGGCTCATTTACATGCATTGAATCTAGTCATGTTAGATCTAGGTCTTGGAAAATATCTAGAAACTTCCATAAGCTGATAAGCTTGTGCAAGAACATCCAAATAGGGCAAGTTGCTATTATGAATAGGCTACAAGTGTGGGAAGAACCCATATCTCTCATTCATTCTTATGGAAGATATCCCTTTAAGTTTCTACATCCATTTTTGCATCTTGGTGGTGATATAGTGAAATTTTGTGTTTAGAATGCTATTTTTCTTATGTGTTTGGATCCTGGGTATTGTTGTTGTACAACTTTTGTATGAACGAGAACAATAAATTAACATATCTAAGTGTTTATGACAAGTTCTTATTGAGTTTTCATCTTCTATGTCTAGTAGATGCATGATTTCTACATTTGTAATGATGCTAGACGTGATCTCCATATTAGCTAAAGATCAAAGGGCATAAATGGATCTTTGTGATCTATTTTTTAACATGCTTTGGGTAGTGGTCTTTCTTGCTCATTTTTTTGAACCCAAGGTCCTACCAGTTCTAGGTTGGTTAGGATCTTCTTGGGAAGTTTCTAACGAGCTACATTTTTTCTTTGAAGGAATTTCAAAGGAGTTCCTTGGGTGTATCCCTCAGCTTGGATAGTCTTAATGGTGGAGAGAGCCAAACCCTTGTAAGTGGTCACATTGGTTTGTTTTAAGCTCTAAAGAAAACATAGAAATAAAATTATTTTCAAAAATCCTATGTTGAGCATGGAAAAGAAAATTTTCCTCTAAAATTTAAAAAAAAACATTGAAAGAAAACTCACCATGTTTCTAATTGTCAAATAAAATAAAAAAAGTTCTTGAGAATAGTGTGTTGGCAGAGTCTAATCTTCAGAATTCATTATCCAAAATGTAAAGATAGATCTTATCAAGGACTTTTCCTAGAATATATGTGAAGTCACCATCCTCATTGGTCAGTGCTACCTTGTGCATCACATAACCTTGCACTTTGAAGGTAGACGAACCTTTTCCAACTTTCTTAGCACTCCACATGAAAATCTCAATAAGGCCGACCTTATCCCTAACCCTAAGCTTAAAGCCTCCACTACTAGGGACAACACCATGTAAAACATTGTGATAACTAAGATCATAAACCAAGATTTGATTTCATTTATCACTATGTTTTCTCTATCTGTGTATCCTCCATCTGTATTACATTAGCTTGGCTCATCACATAGAGCTTAAATTTTTACCTCACCCTTCTTGGGCACACACATTTGATATTCTTTCCTAGTAGCATTAGATTTATCATCCATAGTATAGGCATATAGAGGCTACGAAGTAAAACGAATGATAAAACTTGTAAGCATCATAGTAGAACTTGTAAGTGGTAGAGATGTAGACTTGTACAAAATATGTCTGGTATTGTATGATCTACAATGGATCAATCATCACCTCTTGAATGAGACCTTTGGGGTACATGCAAAAGTAAGTCTCCAACTTATCAAACTACCATTTTAAATTAAATCTATATCTATTCAAACGAAAAGCTACAATCCAGGTTAATAATGAGTTTTAGAAGTGGCCAACTCTTTTATCTCATCAATCAAGTAAAAGAATAAAAAAAATTTCTTGGAATTTTTTAACAAAACAAAACACAAGAAAACAAACTTTGACAAGCCCAAGGTTTGTTATGGGTCATCTCTCTTTTAAATGCATTAAAATTTTAATATAAACTAAACTACAAAATGAAAATGCGAATTGGCAAACAAAAAAATATCACTATTTATTCTTTCGTGGACCCAAAATGTTTTCTGTGTATCAGCTTATAACACAAAAAAGAAAAAAGAAAAACTAGACAATGTTGAACCAAAACAAAAGAGATTTTTTTTATATTAAGAACATGGACAAAAGATATCTAACAAGCCAAACACTTTGATTGGGTCTCCTCTTTCAATTAGCCTAACAAAGCAAAAGCTAACACGATAAAATTGAGCTAAAAGAATAGAGGTCAACTGAATAAGGGTAGGAAGGAGGGACGTAGAAAGTAAGATCAGGAAAGGCCATGGTATAAGTGTAGAGGGAAGATAGATAGGGGTCTTATGTTTTTTACATCAAGCATCTAGGTGTAGGATGTTGATAGGAATAAATTTGGCATAGATGGCAAATTATGCATTTCCACTTGTAATGCCACTATTGAGCCAAAATAGAGTAAGAGGCTAAACACTTGCCAATTAGAGTGTAGACAAGTGTAAAGTTTTTGTTTGATGAATTCCAAGAGGTCCAATAGGATTTAGAGGTGGAACCTTGTGAGGTCCAATAGGAAATTGAGGTGTGCTTGAATATAGTCCAATAGAATTAAGAGGTGCATGGATCAATGATCCAATAGGATCAAGAGGTGACAAAATATGGTCCAATCATAGTTAAGCATAGTGATAGCTCGTGGACCTACTAGTATCATTGTACTCCTCATTTTGAAGCTAATTGATTTGGTGATTTCATGGATTTTGTGAGTTATTGGATTTCTAGCTTTCTCTCTCTACCCGAGAGCTCATGATGCATTTTCTCTCTCTACCCGAGGAGAGCAGCTTGTTTTTACTTAGATTATTTTTTGAATACTTCCCACACGTGTGAGTGAGAGTTGGAAGTGATTGAATGCATGTAGTAGTGTGTTTTTGCCATAGGATTCAAGATTGATCTTGAATCTCAATATAGTCTTGATCTTGGTGCATCTACACACCTTAGGAGATCACAAGTACATGTAGTGGACAGTCCACACGTGCGAAATTCAACATGGTATCAGAGCCTACCTAAGGTTACCATGCATTTTGATCCATCTAAGTGAAAAATTTTCATCAATCTTGTGCTAGAAGTTGTCAAGGCCCATTTTCCTAGCTATCTTGTTCAATCTTGGATCAAAAGAGATCAAAAGGACATTGATTGGGTCTGACCTGATACTGTACGAAATCAGGTGCTCAGACACGTGTGAGGAAGATCCAATTTCAGTTTGGAAGTTCTCTCTCATGTTTGCTCCATTTATCTTGCTTGATAGCTTGTTTTGAAGCTATTTTTGTCTAGTTTCTGTTGCAATCAGTTTCATTCCATTTGGTTGAGCCAATCAAAAGTTATAAGCTTTTGAAGAGGGTTAGGTAGGGCACCTAGACCTGGGTGGACACATTTGGTTTGGTCAAGAGATTGCTTGGTTGATCCAAAATCACAGTTGTATGCTTGCCAATCTCATCTATATGTGACCTAGGCACTGTTTTGAGATCTTAGCCATTTTGTTTCATGCAATATCATTGTATTTGAGTCAAATTTGGTTTCTTAGTGTATTTCACACGTGCTAAGAGTGTTAGATCCTAACTTTGCCTATACTCCATCATTTGATGTGAAATAGATCTTGTTTTAGAGAGATTTGAGTAGCTAGTGAGAATCAATTCACAAATTGTTGCAAGATCTTTCATAGGAGGAGATAGTACTCAATTATTGGATCCTATTGAAAGTGTGTAACAACATTTATTGTTCATCATTTGAGTTTTCTTCACTTCAAATGTCTTCAATGGGTTCATCCTTGTTGGAACCAAGCGAAAGATTGACCACTTCAAATTATTCAATTTGGAAAATGAGAATGGAGTCCATCTTGATCCTTCAAGACGTGATGGACATAGTTCTTGGCCTTGAAGAAGAACCACAAGTTCTTCAAGAGGTTCAAAAATACAAAAAGAGAGCTAGGATGGCTCTCCACTACATTAAGATGAATGTCTCTAATGAGATATTGAGGGAGATAGGTACTTGTACAACAGCCAAAGAGGCTTGGGATTGTCTCAAGACTATCTATGAGGCTAAGAATACCTCTAGTCTTCTCACTCTTAGGAATCAAATCTTTCAAAGTAGCCAAAAGAGTGATGAGAGTGCATCTAGTTATGTTTTGAGAGTAAAAGATATTCATAGAGAGCTTGCTTGCATTGGTGATTCCATCAATCAAGATGAGCTAGTTCAAGTCATTCTCAATGGCTTGAGAAGTGAATTTGATAACCTTGCCCAATCCTATGCCATTAAGGAGGAGCTACCAAGTTTGGAGGCTCTCCAAAGTGTGCTAATTTCAGAAGAATCAAGACAAGAGTACAAGATCTTGAGGATGGACAAGCTTTCTCTCACTCATAATGATGGCAAAGCTCTCTTTGCCAAAGATAAGCACAAAGGGAGGAGCAAGAACCAACATCAACAATCCTCAAGCAAGGACAAAGTCAAATCCAAAGACAAAGATGAGGAGGAAGATGATTCCTCTAATGCTTCATCATCCAAGCTCAAGAAGAAGAAGAAGATCAAGTGCTTTTATTGTGGCAAGAAAGGTCATTATGCCACCAATTGCTTCAAAAAGAAGAATCAACTTAAGCAAGCCAATATTACCAATGAGAAGGAAGACACTATTGCAAGTGATGGAGAGAGATCTCTTATGGTCTCTAGTTTCTCATCTACTCCTTCCAAGAAGGACTGCCTATGGTATATTGATAGTGGAGCCTCTTCACATATGTGTAGCTCCAAGGACTCTTTCTCTTCTATTGCACCTTATGATGGAGTCAAGAAATCAATATACACTGCAAATGATTTTGAATGTCCTATTGAAGGCATAGGGAACATTCCCTTGAAGCTTGCATCCTCTAAAGTTATTTCTCTCTCTAGAGTTCTTTATGTACCTAAGCTTATCAAGAATCTTATTAGTGTTGGCCAATTGCTTGATAATGGCCTTGATGTAAAATTCAATGTTGATACTTGCACTATCAAGAAGAATGATGAGATACTTGCATTAGGATCTAGATTTGGTGGCATCTATAAACTAGATCCAAATGAGTATGTGAATGCTTGTAATGTTGCTCTTGTGAACAAGCTCTCTATGGAGGAATTATGGCATAGGAGGTTGGGACATCCCAACTACAAATGCATGCTCTCTATGATCAAAGAATCCAAAGCTATTGGCTTGCCAAAGTCATTCTCCAAGAAGATCAAGCCTTGTGAGGCTTGTGCTATTGCTAAATCTCACAAAAAGCCATTTACAAGATCTTCTATCAAAAGCAAGCATCCTTTGGAGTTAATCCACTCGGATGTGCATTTCTCATCAACTACAAGCAAGGGAGGAGCCACTTGTTTTGTTACTTTCATTGATGACTACACAAGATTCACTTGGATATATCTTCTTGCTTCAAAATCTATGGTGTTAGGGGTCTTATGTTTTTTACATCAAGCATCTAGGTGTAGGATGTTGATAGGAATAAATTTGGCATAGATGGCAAATTATGCATTTCCACTTGTAATGCCACTATTGAGCCAAAATAGAGTAAGAGGCTAAACACTTGCCAATTAGAGTGTAGACAAGTGTAAAGTTTTTGTTTGATGAATTCCAAGAGGTCCAATAGGATTTAGAGGTGGAACCTTGTGAGGTCCAATAGGAAATTGAGGTGTGCTTGAATATAGTCCAATAGAATTAAGAGGTGCATGGATCAATGATCCAATAGGATCAAGAGGTGACAAAATATGGTCCAATCATAGTTAAGCATAGTGATAGCTCGTGGACCTACTAGTATCATTGTACTCCTCATTTTGAAGCTAATTGATTTGGTGATTTCATGGATTTTGTGAGTTATTGGATTTCTAGCTTTCTCTCTCTACCCGAGAGCTCATGATGCATTTTCTCTCTCTACCCGAGGAGAGCAGCTTGTTTTTACTTAGATTATTTTTTGAATACTTCCCACACGTGTGAGTGAGAGTTGGAAGTGATTGAATGCATGTAGTAGTGTGTTTTTGCCATAGGATTCAAGATTGATCTTGAATCTCAATATAGTCTTGATCTTGGTGCATCTACACACCTTAGGAGATCACAAGTACATGTAGTGGACAGTCCACACGTGCGAAATTCAACACCTTGTTCATTGCCAAATGGGTAGTCGACACCATCCAAAAAAAGATCTCAAGATAATGCTTGTTGATGTTGATCCTTGTAGATAGGTGCACCTGCTAGCAATGACATTGTTGAAGCTAATGACAAGGTCACAGAATTTTTTTTATTTTCAAAAACTTGTAACTTCCTCAATACTTAATGAAATAATAAAAAAATTATATTTCCAGAAAGCACTTTCAATGCTTTTCAGCTCTAGCTATTCAGATAAAATTATAGAGAATGGAAGGTAGGGCGAAAAATGAATCAAACAGGGCAAAAAAAAAATACTAAAATCTGAAAGTTTCTGGGTCTTTGACAAGTTTACACAATTTTGTGGCCAACTTCAAAATTTGTAACTTGCTCAATACTAAACGGAACTAAAAAAAAATTAGATGGAAAAAAAAGCATTTTTAACGCTCTACAATTGTACTTATTCAAATTGAATTATAGAGAATAGAAAATAGGACGGAATTTGAATAAAAAAGAAGCAAAAATTTAAAAAATAGAATTTCTGGATTTTGACAAATTTACAAAATTTTGTTGCCAATTTCAAAAATTTATAACTTGCTCAATACTAAACGGAATTAAAAAAAAAAATTAATGGAAAGAAAGAAAGCCCTTTCAATGCTCTACAATACTACCTATTCAGATTGAATTATAGGAAACATAAAATAGGATGGAAATTGCATAAAAAAAGAAACAAAAAATTAAAAAAAATAGAAAATACGGTCACCACTCATTTTTTGAACGTTTTTGGACATAACTCTCACAAATCACATCCATAATGCAAAGCTAACCCTAGCATGCCAAGACCAAAATGCCTAAATGCAAGCTAACCATTAACACTACTCCATTAACACTGGATCCACTAACACTACTGCAGTGAAAGAAAAACTTACTTTTCTCTCTGTCTTCCTCTTCTCTCTCACAAAAAGTATAATAAAGATAAATCCCAACAACTAACAAATCCAACAATTGATAAATCCAAAGAAAGCATGAGAGATGGAGGAGGAAAGAAGAAGATTTTTTGTGTTGGATTTGAAGAATCTAATGAAGTACTCCATGTTGGAGCCGCTTGGGAAAGTGAACAGAAGACAATTTAGCTCTACCGATACAGCATGTCGCATGAGCAAGCATACACTTAGCCGCTTCGACTAAGGTTCAATTCTTTGTCTCAACAAGTCCATTCAACTAAAGTCCATACACTAAGGTTCAATTCTTTGTCTCAACAAGTCCATTCAACTGAAGTGAATAAAAAGTGGTGAATTGTTGCTCAATGTCTTTGCTAAGACAATATTCCTTGAATTCGGTTGAGATTTATTCTCCATTGTTAAAATCATTTGGATCTTGAGGGATCTCCTAGAGATTCTAGTATGATGAACTAATATGCCTTAGAATTTTGGATGTTCTAAAGGTATTCATGTTGTAGATAATTTTGGACTATAATTGCTTATTTCTTTAACTTTTGAGTTCAGATCTCCAGAGAAACGTGATGACCCACCTAGTGTTTCAAGTAAACTGATTCACATGAAGGTGATGTTACTGATTTGCAGAGAATTATACCCAATTGAAAAAATTATCACTGAGTGAACTTTTCAAACTTGAGATTGTACTCTAGAGCAGTTTTATTTTTGAGTACTTATTTGATATTTCAGGTCTTGCGAATGAGAATGATTTTGTAGGTAAGTGTGGAAAGTTAGAGAATTGGTTTTTAATTTTTCTTTTATGTTTTGAGGATAGAACCTATTTAAGGGGGGAAGAATATTACGTCCATGAACAATTTAGAGGATTCAAAATAATCCTTGACATGGATATTTGACACTCCAGTGTGCGAGTTTATTAGTTATGCCTCGTCACTCCAAACTAGGCCAAAAATATAAATAATAACCTTGGGAGGACCCAAGCACATGCATTAGGACATGTGGAGCTGTGGCATGGTGATTGGTGGCTTTATATGCATGTAGAGATGATAAAAAGTACTTGATTGAAAATTAAAATCCTATATGAAATATTTCTAGACTCCAAGAGTCTATATATACTGTAGGAACTCGCCCTCCCCCACTTCTATTTTGGTTTTCGGTTGCTAGAAACCTCTCCTCTCTTGTATTCAGTCATCATGGAGTTTGACTTTTAGCTTCTACTGCACTTGCCAAGGTGGTTTGGTTCCATAGTAAATCTTTTGGCGCATGCAATAGGATCTTAAGGATCTACACATGGCAATTTCTACAAAGATCATTCTAATTTTTTGCAAAACACAGTTTATGGCAGAAAACATTTTCACAAAGGCATTAGCAATCGACAATCATACCAAATTTAACAATATGCTAAATTTGAAACATGATGAATCTGCTTGTTATCTCCTGTCGAAAAAGCACCGAGTAAGTTTGACTCTGATCTTTGTATGTGGATGACACACTGCTTTTCAACAATAGTGTCGAACTGATAAAAGGAACATGTGGCGCAAGCATCCCAAAGGGAGCCGGGAACCACGATTTAGCTTCCCAACCTTCAACTCTTGCCATCCAAACCCACTTGACATACAAGCAGCCAACTCACCAACAACGATCAGACTTAACCAACTTGAAGTTCCGAAAACCAACATTGAGATCCAACCTGGCGCCATGCCAGATCAGGGGTCCCGATGTGGATGACTTCCCTCCATGCAAGCCGCCCGACATACATCAAACTTAACCAACTCGAAGCTTCATTACAAACAAGTAACATCCATTCCAAGCAAGTGATCTGACTTACATCAGACTTAACCAACTGAAAGCTTCGTCACGAGCGCTGGAAGCCAACCTGGCGCCACGCCAGACTAGACAGCCATAAACAGGTAACTTCTACCCAAGCAAGCTATCCAACTCAGCCAACATGTTAGAGTCCGTTCCCCAAGAGCTTAACCCATTCACGTTCATGCAAGAAACACTCATAACCACAAGCCGCGACAGATATGGAGAAAACCAGTTCCTGGACCAAATGGTCCCGACAGCATACCACTGGCGCCACGGACCGAATGGTCCCGACGGCATACCGCTGGCGTTCCGGGATACGACCCTCAACTATGTGCCAACTTAAAAAATGTTGAAACGGCCTTACAACTGGTACTTTTACCGAACACTGAAACCCAAAAGGTAATCAGAGTCAGTTTGCGCAAAATCCCATTTTATTGATAAATCTGAGAAGGTTACATTTCAAGTGTGTGACCGACCCTAGTCTCCGGGGCGCTAGCATGCCAAGGCGAGAGCCATGACAACATTCCAGCAAGGGAGGCTGAGACTTGGTTGGAGCTCGCCCTGAGTCGCAACCCGCACTCCCCTATAATATTGGTGGGATTCAGCATCCCCTCTCATACCAAGCACTCTACCCAAGCTGGTAAAGCACATTTTTCTCTCTCTAGAATTTTTTCTTTCTAGAAAGTCATTTTCTCTCTCTAGATTTTATTGATCCTCAGGCTTCCTTTAATCATGCCTAGATCGATCAAAGATGTTCAGCCATAGGAACTTGGTGCCGGCTGGATTATGGTCACAGTGGCGCCGGTAGTGGCGTCGGCGCCGTTGGCGCCGGGAGCAACAGGGGCGCTGCTTGCGCCTGGGACAATGTTGGCGCCGGAAGTAAAGCTTATGAAGATAGCTTTACAACAGAACCGATAAAAGACGCGAAACAAATGTTGTCCTCAGAATTCGACATGACAAATTTGGACAAAGCTCATTATTGTCTCGGTATTCAAATATGAAGACAGAGAGCAAAAGCTAATATAGGTACATTTACAATATGCTAATCAAATATAATTTGATGAATTGCAAATTAGCACTAATGCAACAAAGGGATTGTTGGTGGGAAATTCAAACTTATTGATCATTATACAGATAAAATCCAAAAAGCAAAAATTGATCCAAATATAGTGAGGGTTTGAAAAAGGAGACCAAAAGGGAGTAAATGTCATATCAAGTAAACACAACCCTCACTCGCTCTTGGACATGTGGAAATGAATGAAAGTGATGAAGAAAAAACACATTGAAAAAATACTTATCTTTGCTTTTGCTATAGTATAAGTCCCCAAATAAACTAGTCATTGAAAAGAAATCAGTCTCTTATCAAATAATCATAATAGCTATAATCACTAGTCAAAAATTTTACACAAGGTAATTGTTGAAACATAATCATCCTTCTGTTCTATAGTCGCTAGCCCAAAAAAGGTACCAGCTTGTCAATTTATAAACGAATGAGTCATTTAAAAATTAGGCACTAAGAAATAGAACCTCCATAATCTAGTGCTAAAAAACAAAGTTAAAGTCAAGCCGCTTGTAGTGCACTTAATACAAATTCTAGCCAATAGATCTTATTATTGCTAAATGTAGTCAAGAAAAGGACTCTAACACCTAGTTATGAACACAAATCACAAATATGGCACAACATAAGAACCATTGACCATAAAATGTAAAGCAACTAGCATCCTCCAACTAAGAATACTAGAAGGACATCAAATGATACGACGAGTAATGAGAAGAAAATATTCTTGATAGCACATGAATTACTTCAGTAGACATATATGACTCTCTTAATAGATTATACAAGGATTTAATACTCCTTTAGTGGGAAAAGCATGACATTTTGTTCCAAAGAAAATAGTGGGAACTCGGCTATTAATAAGTATTCCTTTGTGACAAATAGTGGTCATGGTTGTTTTTCAAAGAAATATAATGACAAGCCAATCACTGGTCATGGTTGTCTTTCAAAGAAATATCATGACAAGCCAATCACTCAGAAGAGACTAGTCACTAGCCCCTCAATTGCTGGAAAGTAGTAATTGCACAACAGAAGTCATCAAACAGATCACACAAGGTGATTGTTGAAACGTGATCAGCCTCCCGTCATATATAGTTGCTGACAAAAACAGATACCAACCCCTCAAGTGCTGAGCACACAAGACAATTGAAACGTAGGCACTGAAAAATAGAACCTCCATATATGAGCGCTGGAAGAAGATCAAGCCTCTTGTAGTACTATCCATGCAGATTCTAGCCAACAGATGGATCTTATGATTGAAAAATACAGCCCCGTAACGTGCTCTGACATCAAGTTACAAACAAATCACAAATATGGAATAACATAAGAACTGCTGACCATAAAAATGCTAACCAGATAACAACCTCCAACAAAGAATACTAAAAGAAATACAATGACAGGTCATCTCCTTTGAAATTGCTATAAGTTTGTTTGTGACTGATATTTAATTTGGTGTTCAAATTGGTCAAAGTCATTTGAAGCTAATGTTAGCAAGATGAGAATGCAAGAGGTTCACAAGCATCATAAGAAAGTGCAATTAAAAGTATATTGTTCATGAAAATTGAATTATTCGAAACGTGATTACAGCTTTTTGGCTTGCATTAAAAGTCCCGAAATAATTTCTGCAACAGGATTCGTGTGGCCGCAATGAACCCTAGTTTACAAGAGCATCGGTATTGCCACCACGTGATTGACACAGGACCATCGAGCCCAGGGGTTTTGGGCTACACTGTGCAGAGGCCACTCTGCATTGTATGGGGATAGCAAATCCTGGATTCTGTCAAACATATTCTCTTGAACATCAGCATCACACAATACCAAACTTTAGAGATCGGGGAATGGACTGAGACGAATCGTCGTTCCTAGATAGAAACCTCTTTTTCCCTTTGGGCTCCACATATCAAACTGAAGAGAGGGTGACACACGCTTCAAACACAATACATGCAAGCAAAGAAGTTATTTGGCTCAGAAAGATTCCTTTCAGATATCCATCCCCAGGGGTTCATCCTGCTGTCCCCAATCTCACTCCCATTGGCCGGACAAGTGCACCCCGAGTTTGTAAGATCAACAGAAAAGGTGCAAGTAGCAGGAACTCACCCTCACCCAATGAAGGATCGGCCGAGCAAAGCCAGGCAGACCTGTTCATCACCAACATACTTGGTGGAGTTAGTGCTCAAAAATGCGAGTGCATCTTATAAGGATTCCATCCTCCAAGGATGCCACAACAATGAGGCGAATGAATGTAAGAGATAACAGACATTAGGCAACAAATACATTACACTCGTGTAAAACAACAAGTTATAACCTTGGCTGGCTACAGGAGGCTGTGCAAGAGCAAGGGCAAGCAGCAGACGCCCATAAACAGAGAACCCAACAAAACCCAGGGACCTGTTGAGGGGCGAGCTGGCTTGGAAAGAAAGCTTTATCTACTGATTGATTGAAGCTGCAAGTAAGAAAACTGACAAAAGAACATCATAAAGATGAACGAGATGAAGAGAGAATCGTAAGAAGGTTCTACCTCTGCTTCTGCATTCCTGTACAGGATTGATTGAGCTTGCTTATATTAAAACATACCACTGTTATGATCATAGGATGTCTGTCCATGAGCACATAGCATAGCATACTATTACTAGTATTCTGATGATGGCTGGCTTCATCCATCCTGCTGCGTCTGCACCTGCAAAGTTGTGCTTATTATTATTCTGCTCCCCCGCGACTGACTGGCTGATTGCTTGCTTAACAAGTAAGAAGAAAGAAAATCAATCATCTTGTGTGTTTGCTTGCTGGGACTGCCGATTGATTGATTGAAGGATATTTGAGGATCGATTTGTTACTTGTTGGATTTGGATTTTGATCAATTGAAGATTCGTGAAAGAACAGGGGGAGGGGGAGGGGGAGGGGGCCGCGCGAACGCGAGCCCCCGCTATCACAAATTATGACGTGCACTCTCCCCGTAGGGAGATGCTAGGGCGTGCCCGGGCCGGAGTGCAATGGCGCAAGCCGCCCTAGGCCATCGGCCTGCGGGATCACCGATTGACCCCGCCCAGGTAAGTATGAAACAATATGCTATGCTCCTCTTACTTCTATCTCGTCCCCCCCTCCCTTCTCGTTTCTTTGCTTATGGGACATATGTCTATCTTCCCATCTCCTCCTTTTACATACATTTATATTCCATACACAACTGCCATATTTTTTTATTTATACTATCTTGACATGGCACGTGCTTTCCTTTAATTTTGACACCTCTCTTGGCAACTCAATTTTAATTTTGAGAGTCATAACTCTACTATCTATATTATCTTTGCAAAGACTTCATTTGTTTCATTGGGCCCTAAGTATACATTGCAGGATTAATTAACCACAACCCGTGGATGCTTACTACTAAAGGTACTCAAATCAGCTTTAAAATCAAGGACTGACCGACTACTACTACGCAAATGCACCTTTTTTTTTTTCTTTTTGCAAAGTGGTGATTTGTGTTAGTCGCTCACTATATGTCATTGGCCTCGTGAAGCAATGTGGACTCATTCCATTCCTTACAATGAAGGCAACTCCCCTACCCATTATGCTACCACAGCCTCAACTTGGCAGAAAGGTCCACAAATACGCTAGCTAAGTTACATCACCCATAAACATTGCATGTTCCTTATTGACCACATCGCATATTGTTACACAACACATACATAGATGACCACACATGAAAGACTTGCTCTGAGTTTCGATAAGCGTTCAATTCTGCAAGGTTGCTAGTAGATTGTTATGCAAGAATATCCTTTTTTATTTACTTTCTCAACATCTCTCATGCTTGAATAGTTCATGTGATTCCCAATGCATCTCTTTGCTGCATTACATCTAGTGATTTTGTCTCATACATTGCTCCATCCACATCCATCACATTGTCATGAAAATAAACTCTTTATGACCAAGGAAGCATTTTGGAACAAGGTCTTTCCACTTTGCTACCTGTATCTTGACACACTTGCTTTTAAAAGCTCTACAAACACCCTTGATAAATTCATGAGAATAAAAAATATAACTCCTTGAGATATGTCAGCATAAATAAGAACTCTTTGGAATAATGAAATTTTTTCATTATTAGTAACCCCTCCATAGATTATCTCATAACCATTGCAATTGTCTTCGTTAATATAAATGTCCTCAATATGTTCTATATTGGAGTGAAATTATTCACATATTGGATTTTTAAAGTAACCATCCAACTCCAAATCACAGTGCATCAATGCGCTACAAGTGTCATTTGTGGAAAGACCAATAAATGTGTTGATTCTTTGTCTTCTAAAAGATTGGATAATTACCTCGATCAACTTGACTTATTATGATAATTTGCTCACTCTCTTGAGAACTTTGTTGATGAGGTTGTTGTTTGGTAAAAGTCAAATCCCCAAGCACCACTTTGATCATTATGATTTTGAGGTCTTTTCTAAATACTATCCTTGTAGAGTTTGTGTTTGTCAAGATCATATACACCGATGAATGGACCTTTTTTTTTTGGGGGGGGGGAGGTTCGCTCTTAGGCTAGTGGTTATTTTTTTATATTCTTTTCTGAAATCTTCCTAAATGGCTTTGGCAAACATATTGATTTCTGTAATTATAAAGGCCATTGTGGAACGTTAGAATTGATTTGGAGCATTCACTATTGTGTTTGCATTTGCCAAACAAAATGACAAGTTTGTAAAACGCAATTTTCAAGCATGTGTCTTCATAAAAACAGAATTTTTTTTATAAAATTATTGCTTCGACGAACATTGCAATTACTCACACAACCTTGCGAATTAAGAAAGAAAAAAAGTTTTTCCTAGGCATTATGGCAAACAATGAAGTTTCTGTTCTTATAGAGGAGTTCCCCTCCTCTCCCAAAACCTGATAGGTGTCTCCCGACATGGGAGACTCGATCGACCCTAACCAACTGCTTCACACATTAAGTAAAGCAATATTAGAACTTCACCAAAGCAATAAACAAAGCGATAATCAAATGCAACCACTAGAGAAAACCCCTAAGATGAGGATAGGAAAACACTGTGGAGCAAAACCACCCAACCAATCCTAGATCCCTCCTGGAATACCCTCTTGCATCTAGCCCCCAAGCCATGCCATGTGATAGCAAGAGGAGAAGAGCTCAACAGATAACCTAGACCAAGTCGTCGACGGGATAATCACTACCTCAATATATAGAGAGTAAGATCTTGTGCATGACCACATGCAATCTCCATATAGGTCACCTATAAATAGATCACAACTCTTCATGTGTTCCACTTGCCTATATCTGTCACACATACATGCACTACTCCATATGTCTCAATTAGAGTGTCTGGGTCCTCTCAAGGTTATTAGTCACCAATAGGCCTGGAAGTGGAATAAACTCTAGGCGTGACCAATAATCTCGAACACTGGAGGGCTGGATCTACCATATTAGGACTATTCCATGTCCTTTACTGAATATGGTCGTAACATTCTTCCTCCCTTAAACAAGTTCTGTCCTCAAAACGGGAAAAAGAAAATATAAACTTATTCTTTAAGCTTTCAAGTCTTTCCCATTAATCATTATTCTTAGTTTGATCTTTCCATCTGAATAAGTACTCAGAGATGCAACAATTCTTCAATTGCTTACCTCTACTCATGAATACTGATTCAAAATTTCCAAAGATGCACTAAGCTATAAGTCTTCCAAATGGGTTGATCTTCTCCAAAGAAAGTTCATCACACCTTCATGGAATCCCAATTACATGAAAATTCAGTAGCTGGGCAGCAGCGTGTATGACAGACTCAATGATGGCTTCAAGGAGGTATCCATCGTTGGTCCAGTGCAGATCATTGGTGAGGTCAATGTATGGCTTGATGGCCTGTTTGGCCTGCTTGTGATTGGGTGAGGCCTGTGTACTGGATGATATACCTATGGCTGCAAGGGCAACCTCAGTGACACGCACCTTGTGTGTCGCCCCCCTTAGGTGATATAAAATCTGGATTTCTCTTCCTTCCACGTACTAAAGGCAAGAGTGATGAAATCCATGTTGATTCTACCGGAAAAGGCTCTCTCATGAATACCCATTGTAGTGAGAAGAGGCTCCGCAAGGGTCATGCACTAAGTGACCATGCTTGTGCTAGGAAGGATCATGATGTCCATTGCAGATGGGACATCACGATGGTTAGTATAACGCGGAGACTGGGAAGTATCTGTAGAAGACATGATGAGCAAAAAGAAATTGTAAGACGCACGAAAGTATATCAGAAAGCAGTGTAGGAAGTTTGGAAGGCTTTGGTCACGGAAAAAATTTGCAAGAGCTTCGCAAGCACAAGTGAGGAATGAATCAATTCAGCCAACTTATAGGTGAATTTGGTGGTTCCATTACACTGAATACTAGTTTGGTTGATCAGTTCTGAACAAAAATTTGTAGGCATGTATAGTAGTGTGAAAATAGGCTATAAATCTCGGTGAAGGTTTCTGGGAATCTGAACCTATCAGGCGAACATTTTCCAGGTCTGGCGAAGGATGAACCTTCTCCCAAGAGGGTCCTTCATCCAGGTACTTTCATAAATGCATTTTTTCACAATCTGAACCTGTGGACAATCCAAGAGCAAATTGTCGAGGTCTAGCTATTGGATATATATCTCATAACCTCTTCAAATAAAGAAAAAGTGTGTTGCTATAGTAGTTGGGAGTTTGTCAAATCTTGCAGAATTGAACGCTTATCGAAACTCAGAGCAAGTCTTTCATGTGTGGTCATCTATGTATGTGTTGTGTAACAATATGCGATGTGGTCAATAAGGAACATGCAATGTTTATGGGTGATGTAACTTAGCTAGCGTATTTGTGGACCTTGCTGCCAAGTTGAGGTTGTGGTAGCATAATGGTTAGGGGAGTTGCCTTCATTGTAAGGAATGGAATGAGTCCACATTGCTTCACGAGGCCAATGACATATAGTGAGCGACTAACACAAATCACCACTTTGCAAAAAGAAAAAAAAAAAAGGTGCATTTGCGTAGTAGTAGTCGGTCAGTCCTTGATTTTAAAGCTGATTTGAGTACCTTTAGTAGTAAGCATCCACGGGTTGTGGTTAATTAATCCTGCAATGTATACTTAGGGCCCAATGAAACAAATGAAGTCTTTGCAAAGATAATATAGATAGTAGAGTTATGACTCTCAAAATTAAAATTGAGTTGCCAAGAGAGGTGTCAAAATTAAAGGAAAGCACGTGCCATGTCAAGATAGTATAAATAAAAAAATATGGCAGTTGTGTATGGAATATAAATGTATGTAAAAGGAGGAGATGGGAAGATAGACATATGTCCCATAAGCAAAGAAACGAGAAGGGAGGGGGGGAGGAGATAGAAGTAAGAGGAGCATAGCATATTGTTTCATACTTACCTGGGCGGGGTCAATCGGTGATCCCGCAGGCCGATGGCCTAGGGCTGCTTGCGCCATTGCACTCCGGCCCGGGCACGCCCTAGCATCTCCCTACGGGGAGAGTGCACGTCATAATTTGTGATAGCGGGGGCTCGCGTTCGCGCGGCCCCCTCCCCTCCCCCTCCCCCTGTTCTTTCACGAATCTTCAATTGATCAAAATCCAAATCCAACAAGTAACAAATCGATCCTCAAATATCCTTCAATCAATCAATCGGCAGTCCCAGCAAGCAAACACACAAGATGATTGATTTTCTTTCTTCTTACTTGTTAAGCAAGCAATCAGCCAGTCAGTCGCGGGGGAGCAGAATAATAATAAGCACAACTTTGCAGGTGCAGACGCAGCAGGATGGATGAAGCCAGCCATCATCAGAATACTAGTAATAGTATGCTATGCTATGTGCTCATGGACAGACATCCTATGATCATAACAGTGGTATGTTTTAATATAAGCAAGCTCAATCAATCCTGTACAGGAATGCAGAAGCAGATTAGCTAAATGGTATGCAGCAGCAAAGGTAGAACCTTCTTACGATTCTCTCTTCATCTCGTTCATCTTTATGATGTTCTTTTGTCAGTTTTCTTACTTGCAGCTTCAATCAATCAGTAGATAAAGCTTTCTTTCCAAGCCAGCTCGCCCCTCAACAGGTCCCTGGGTTTTGTTGGGTTCTCTGTTTATGGGCGTCTGCTGCTTGCCCTTGCTCTTGCACAGCCTCCTGTAGCCAGCCAAGGTTATAACTTGTTGTTTTACACGAGTGTAATGTATTTGTTGCCTAATGTCTGTTATCTCTTACATTCATTCGCCTCATTGTTGTGGCATCCTTGGAGGATGGAATCCTTATAAGATGCACTCGCATTTTTGAGCACTAACTCCACCAAGTATGTTGGTGATGAACAGGTCTGCCTGGCTTTGATCGGCCGATCCTTCATTGGGTGAGGGTGAGTTCCTGCTACTTGCACCTTTTCTGTTGATCTTACAAACTCGGGGTGCACTTGTCCGGCCAATGGGAGTGAGATTGGGGACAGCAGGATGAACCCCTGGGGATGGATATCTGAAAGGAATCTTTCTGAGCCAAATAACTTCTTTGCTTGCATGTATTGTGTTTGAAGCGTGTGTCACCCTCTCTTCAGTTTGATATGTGGAGCCCAAAGGGAAAAAGAGGTTTCTATCTAGGAACGACGATTCGTCTCAGTCCATTCCCCGATCTCTAAAGTTTGGTATTGTGTGATGCTGATGTTCAAGAGAATATGTTTGACAGAATCCAGGATTTGCTATCCCCATACAATGCAGAGTGGCCTCTGCACAGTGTAGCCCAAAACCCCTGGGCTCGATGGTCCTGTGTCAATCACGTGGTGGCAATACCGATGCTCTTGTAAACTAGGGTTCATTGCGGCCACACGAATCCTGTTGCAGAAATTATTTCGGGACTTTTAATGCAAGCCAAAAAGCTGTAATCACGTTTCGAATAATTCAATTTTCATGAACAATATACTTTTAATTGCACTTTCTTATGATGCTTGTGAACCTCTTGCATTCTCATCTTGCTAACATTAGCTTCAAATGACTTTGACCAATTTGAACACCAAATTAAATATCAGTCACAAACAAACTTATAGCAATTTCAAAGGAGATGACCTGTCATTGTATTTCTTTTAGTATTCTTTGTTGGAGGTTGTTATCTGGTTAGCATTTTTATGGTCAGCAGTTCTTATGTTATTCCATATTTGTGATTTGTTTGTAACTTGATGTCAGAGCACGTTACGGGGCTGTATTTTTCAATCATAAGATCCATCTGTTGGCTAGAATCTGCATGGATAGTACTACAAGAGGCTTGATCTTCTTCCAGCGCTCATATATGGAGGTTCTATTTTTCAGTGCCTACGTTTCAATTGTCTTGTGTGCTCAGCACTTGAGGGGTTGGTATCTGTTTTTGTCAGCAACTATATATGACGGGAGGCTGATCACGTTTCAACAATCACCTTGTGTGATCTGTTTGATGACTTCTGTTGTGCAATTACTACTTTCCAGCAATTGAGGGGCTAGTGACTAGTCTCTTCTGAGTGATTGGCTTGTCATGATATTTCTTTGAAAGACAACCATGACCAGTGATTGGCTTGTCATTATATTTCTTTGAAAAACAACCATGACCACTATTTGTCACAAAGGAATACTTATTAATAGCCGAGTTCCCACTATTTTCTTTGGAACAAAATGTCATGCTTTTCCCACTAAAGGAGTATTAAATCCTTGTATAATCTATTAAGAGAGTCATATATGTCTACTGAAGTAATTCATGTGCTATCAAGAATATTTTCTTCTCATTACTCGTCGTATCATTTGATGTCCTTCTAGTATTCTTAGTTGGAGGATGCTAGTTGCTTTACATTTTATGGTCAATGGTTCTTATGTTGTGCCATATTTGTGATTTGTGTTCATAACTAGGTGTTAGAGTCCTTTTCTTGACTACATTTAGCAATAATAAGATCTATTGGCTAGAATTTGTATTAAGTGCACTACAAGCGGCTTGACTTTAACTTTTTTTTTTAGCACTAGATTATGGAGGTTCTATTTCTTAGTGCCTAATTTTTAAATGACTCATTCGTTTATAAATTGACAAGCTGGTACCTTTTTTGGGCTAGCGACTATAGAACAGAAGGATGATTATGTTTCAACAATTACCTTGTGTAAAATTTTTGACTAGTGATTATAGCTATTATGATTATTTGATAAGAGACTGATTTCTTTTCAATGACTAGTTTATTTGGGGACTTATACTATAGCAAAAGCAAAGATAAGTATTTTTTCAATGTGTTTTTTCTTCATCACTTTCATTCATTTCCACATGTCCAAGAGCGAGTGAGGGTTGTGTTTACTTGATATGACATTTACTCCCTTTTGGTCTCCTTTTTCAAACCCTCACTACATTTGGATCAATTTTTGCTTTTTGGATTTTATCTGTATAATGATCAATAAGTTTGAATTTCCCACCAACAATCCCTTTGTTGCATTAATGCTAATTTGCGATTCATCAAATTATATTTGTTTAGCATATTGTAAATGTACCTATATTAGCTTTTGCTCTCTGTCTTCATATTTGAATACCGAGACAATAATGAGCTTTGTCCAAATTTGTCATGTCGAATTCTGAGGACAACATTTGTTTCGCATCTTTTATTGATTCCTTTTATCAATTCGACACTATTGTTGAAAAGCAGTGTCGTCCACATACAAAGATCAGAGTCAAACTGTCTTAGTGCTTTTTCAACAATAGTTGATTTTCAATTGATATAACAAGTAGATTCATCATGTTTCAAATTTAGCATATTGTTAAATTTGGTATGATTGTTGATTGCTAATGCCTTTGTGAAAATGTTTGTTGCCATAAACTGTGTTCTGCAAAAAATTAGAATGATCTTTGTAAAGATTGCCATATGTAGATCCTTAAGATCCTATTGCATGCGCCAAAAGGAGTACTATGGAACCAAACCACCTTGGCAAGTGCGGTAGAAGTTGAAAGTCAAACTCCATGATGACTGAATACAAGTGAGGAGAGATTTCTTGTCATGTGCCAAATCCCAAGCAAATAGCAATAACAATGAAGTAAAGCTAGAAGCAAGAAAAGTAAGACAATCATGATAGCATATCAATAGAAAGCTAGAAACATGGAGATCTCAATGGAATCACATTATTAATTAAAGAAAGAGTACAAAGCAATGTAAATGAGCATGGATTCATGTAGATTGGGCACATGAGACCTAGCAATGGAGATTCATATGGCTCACATTCATAAGGAAGCTAGAAGCTCTCACTTGCAAATGAGCCAAAAGATTTACAAAATGATGTCTCTTGCCTAGTTATAGACAATGCTCTTACTTAACTTAACTTAACTATCTTGAGAGATAGTTAGCCCTTGTTAAGAATTATTTAAACTACATTGGGCCCTTATTGGCCTATTATCCTTCTTAGTTACTTTGAAGGGCGTAAAGAGGGAACCGCCTTGTTCTTAAGGCTAATAACTCCTTTTGGGCCTACAAAGCTTACAATGGATATTATATTGCCTTGAAAAGCACTGATGTACTAAAAGTACATGACACTCCCCTTACTTAAACATTTTTGTCCTCAATAATGAAGACGCTTGTCTGATCAGCTGGATCACCTTGGTTAAGTAGTCAAGATTGATGAGGATGTGTCGTCCACAAAATTATTGTCTTATTACAAATCCAAAGCTGTCGAATTGAATCCATTTTGCTAGCTTCAGACTGTAATCCTTGTTCCCATGGAGAAAAAATTGATGGTCGAAGAAGAGGTGGATGAAGCACCATATTGCTTGTTGGCAACCAATCTGTATGGAAGGGACATAGTGCATCACCGCAATATTCTCTTTTGTCTGCTTCCTCGACATCATAACAAATTGGATGCTTATCCAATTCCCTTGGATTCTTGGTTTCGTGTTGCATCTGGCTCTTCTATTGTAGTTGGCAATCCATGTTGATTAACCAACTTGATGAAGAACATTATAATTCTTTCATGAGCAGTAGTCATGAATTGTTGTTCAAATATAAATGCTCTATACGAAGTAGTCAGCATGAATATTGAAACTCGGTCATATGATGAAGCATATCACTGGGCATATTGTTGACCAAAATATATTTCTTCAAATTTGGTCAATACCTCATTCATAGGTGATAGTGAATATTTGAATTGATTGTTCTCAAATATGGAATCTCTTCTCGAAATATAAATTTTGCAGTCGCCCATATAAATCGTTGAAGCACCAATCCCAAGTAATGAAAAAACATTCCAAAGTTGAACCAGGGATTTGATGTTTCGATTGTTCCAAATAACCATTGATGGTGAACAATCATTGTTGACATTACTCAATTGAAGATTGATCACATTAGAGTCCATTGAGCAATGTAAACCTCTCCAAAGAAACTGATATAGATTGATGGAATATTTTAAAATCAGCTTCCTATAGAGTGTTGGTTGACTGAGAGAATGTTTTCAATCATTATTCACATCCATACATTCTGAATATGCACATGAATTACAATTTGGCTTCTGAGTTCTAGAGAATCCATAGGAGTAAGGTTCTCCAACAAAAGCCACTTGAAGCTCTTGACTAATGGATCCATGAGACGTTGAACAATAATTCAAAGTATTGATACAAGTAGAATTTCCATGGATTAATGAAATCTCTTCATTTCTACCAGTATCCATGTTGAATACCTCATACTCCCTTAGATCATTGTCAAAAATAGAATTATTCTCAAAAGCTCCCATATCAATTTGACATGGTTCGTAGATCGAATCCTGATAATAACCACTCAATTTCAAATCATCATGGAATATCGGTGTCATATAGTCCTCAATCTGAAAGTTTGGTGAATGCCTTGATCGACTTTCCTCGAGCATAGCAATATTCTCAATCTGACGATCCATAGTTGCTTGTTCATTGACCAAATTAAGGCATTGATGTAGGTCAAGTTCCGGACTTCGATGGTCGAAGTAAAACTCAAAAGGATGTTCAATTATCTTCACATCTTGATCTGAATCTTGACTTTCATCTAAATCCTGATTTTCACCATCTGTTGTTGTAACTTGATCAAAATCTTGAATTGGACTTTTGTTGCCTGCAACTGTATCTGGATCTGAGACTTGACTTTTGTTGTCGCTTTGCTAATCTGACTCACTGTCCTCGCTTTGTCGTTATCACTTTGCTCATCAGACCCATTGATGGAATCATCTTCATCTTCAGAAGTTTCTTCTCTTTCATTCACATGCGGTTGTCGATCCACTGATGCTTTAGTGTATACACTCACTTTCTGAATCCGCATCTTCATTTCCTCAAACCATCTGGATTGTTCTTCTTTCCTTTCAGCTTCCAACTTAAACTTTTGTTCTTGTTGCTCGTACTTTAAAACATATTTCATAGTTTCCCTTAATCGAAACCCAGGCTAGAGAGAAGTAGTTTGTAGATAGTTTTCTACAATGCTCCGATATTGAGGTTTTAAGCCATATATATAGCATTGTACAAGATATACTTCTCCATAATCGAATACTAGGACCATTTGTTGGATTCTCTATTGTACTCAGCAACTGTAGTTGTCTGGTCCAAAGAACACCATTGGATGAAGTCAGATCGATTGAAGATCTGTCTACAAACTCTCTTGAAAGTTAACCAGTTCTCAGGAAGGAAGTCGTGAACGATGTTCCACCATGACTGAACACGTCCTTGGAAACCCGATGAGGCAAAGAAAACCATACTACTGTCATCAATAGCTCCACTATAGTAGAAGTTATAATCCAAATCTTCTAGCCAACTGTCTACATTAATGGAGTGAATGCTTCCATCAAAGGTAGGACTAACGTATTCAGACAGTCATTCGTTGTAATAATAAGGTTTCCGTTGAGCGGTGACTTTCCACCATTCATTGATATGGTTTGTAGATAAGTGCTCCAGAGCAAGTGCACGATCCATCATATTGCGCAACTCCATAAAACTAGCGGCATAAATGGATTTGGAAAGAGTTGGTTGAAGCACATCCTTTATAGGCGTTTGAAGAAAACTCACATAGTAGTTCAAACATTTTCTATACTCAAATTGTCTTCTGAACCAATGCCAAGAATTGCTGATTAAATTGTTGTATAGAACCAGTTTGTTTGAGAGATTCGAATGATTTCTCATAAAACCTGGTAATACTATCGATGAAAGCAATTTTGAATTGACTCCAAAGCTTTGTGCTCAAATGTGCTTGAGTATCCCACCATGCTCGAACTTGTCCTTGGAAGCACAATAAAGCAAAATAAATTTTATGCTCTTCAGAATAATGGCGATGACATAAATAACCTTCCAATTTAGTCAACCAATCATCAATGTTGATTGAACTTGGTTGTCCGTCAAATGCTAGGCTGTAACATACGATTTCAGATTGTATTTAATCCATCATTAATGACTAGTGAAGAATTGTGGACTATGAATTCACCGTCTAAAATTTATTCAGAATGGTATTTTACAAGCTGGTAAAATTGCTCTTCTCCACTCACTTGAAAATTCTGAGTCCTCGAAGAATAAAGTGGTTGTGCATGAAAAATGTAACAAATTAAAATGAGATAGCAGTTGTGTATAGTTTGTGACCACGAGCAACTTTGCTTTTTACAACGATCTAAAACGGAGATGATATGAAGATTTAAAAATTTTCAGTAACTCAGCAGTGTCAGTCTCGTCGTTCTGGTCACTTTTCATTTTTACTTCATTGGAATCGGAGTTCAAACAAGAAAGTTATGGAAGTTCAAAGAATGTAAGTAAGCTTGAATTTAGCAACTTAGAAAAAAGGGGTTAAGAAAATTAAAAAAAAATTGAATTCTATAAATTCTTGGAATCCATGAAACATTGTTGTGCTCGTAGAAGAAATAAAAAAAAATCGTCAAAAATCTGAAAATTGTTGGCAATTTTTTCTATATATAGGTTGCTCTTGTGGTGTAACCGACGGAGAGAGAGAGTTAGGGGGTCGACTACCTGACCGACGTCGGCTACGTGACCAAGAGAGAGAGAGAGAGAGAGAGTTAGGGGTCAGCTACCTGACCGACGTCGGCTACGTGACCGACGAAGAGAGATGAGCTCTCAACCGAAGAGAGAGAGGTATAGACAAGTTTCACTCTTGGGCGTTAATAACAAGAAGAGACAAGGCTCGCCTCTCGCTCGCTTGCTTGGTCGCTCGCTTGCTTGGTTGCTGCTGGCTGACGTTCCATCGATCAATTCACCCGATTGGATGACATTTCAAGTGGCTGATGAGAATTGTTTACAAATGAGGACAGGCAGAAGCAACTCACCGAAAAGTATGGTACATCGCGAGACCAATATCTGTTTTTGGACTGCTTCACTGAACCAAATGAGAAATTGGTGGTAATTGCTCGTGGAGAGAGAAACTCAACCGATCTTTTTGTTTGCAGATTTGCTTATTTTCTTCGAGTTGTAGTCCCGGTTCCTTTCTCTGACATGAATACACAGAACATGTCCATAACCAAAGATTACTGCAACCTTTTCGGCGATCATCACATCAGTAGCTCGCATGAGGCCGTCAGGAAGAGAGTGTCGGCAGCCAAAGAGATTGTCAAACTTGCTCTTGGTGACTGAATCGTTCACCTTGATTGCATGAATCTGGGCTGTGCAACAGGGCATCCAAGTTTTGTGATGTCTTGTTCTTTCACCAATCAGGTGATTGCTCAGCTTGAGCTTTGGAACGAGAGAAGTTCTGGCAAGTATGAGAAGAAGGTGTATGTCTTACCCAAGTATTTGGATGAGAAAGTTGCTGCACTTCACCTTGACAAGTTGGGTGCTAAGCTTACAAAGCTGACGGCAGACCAGACTGCCTACATCAATGTGCCAGTCAAGCTATGGTTTACAGAGATATTGTATCTCATGATAAATTGAATCCAATTCTGTGTTTGAGACTCTATTGTTGGTGATCTTCGGCAATAGAGTTGTGCTTGGTGTTGCTTAAAGGAACGACATTCAATGCAATGATGCTCCCCGCAGCAGCTGCCATGATGCCAGGTGACCAAATGCCAAAGCAAATCTGGATCGTAGCAGCAGGCCGCACAAGGCTTCCTCGATCAGTTTTTTGGCTTCCTATTTTGTTTCGTAACCAGAATAGTTGAGAGAGGAGAGCAGAGAGAGAAAAGGTTACCTAGGGTACACGGAGGGGTGATTTAGGGTTAGGCTAGGTTTAGTCGGGTACAGGTTAGGGTAAGGTCAGGTTACGGTTTGGTTTGCTTTGGTTTTTTTTTTTAAATAAAACTTCAAAATGAAAAATTTGAAAAAAATTTACAACGAAAACTAAACTTCAAATCTGAAAATTTGAAGTGCTTCTCTCTCACTTGGAAAAGATCCACAAAAAAATTTCAAAATTCTGGCAATTCTGACCCATCTCCACAAATTTGATCATAACTTTCTCAATATTGATCCAAATCAAACAAACTCAGTACCTCTGAGAATCTAACAACAAGCTCTATCAGACTGTAGTATCAAATCAATGATTAAATCTGATTTGATAGGTCAAATTAATCACATAACAGGACTGAAAATTTTGAAGAAAGAAAAACTAACAAGACTAGAGCTACAAATCAAGGTTTGTCATAACTTTTTGGATACTAATCCAAATGACCTGCCATATGGATCAGATCAAAGCTAAGACAATGCTTTAAAGTCCTATGAAAGAAACTAGAAATTAAAACTCAGAACAAATCTGAAAAATTCAAATCAAGTGAAGACAAAATTCTAGTCACCTATTTTGATAGCTTTTGGAAAAAGTGCAATAACTTTTGCATCTCTTATCCAAATGGCTTGAAAATTGGTGAAAATTAAAGCTGAAACAAATCTCTACAAACCTATGGAATCAAATTAGAAATGAAAAACGAAATTAAATGTCAAAAATTCGTCTGCACAGAACTGAAAAATTCAATGTTAAAAATATAGCATAAAGAAAGCTACAAAAACAATAAACTCATCAAATCTAATGGAATCCTCATAGAATCATCATGAATCATGGATCTATGCTCTGATACCAAGAAATGTCATGTGTCAAATCCCAAGCAAATAGCAATAACAATGAAGTAAAGCTAGAAGCAAGAAAAGTACAAGACAATCATGATAGCATATCAATAGAAAGCTAGAAACATGGAGATCTCAATGGAATCACATTATCAATGAAAGAAAGAGTACAAAGCAATGTAAATGAGCATGGATTCATGTAGATTGGGCACATGAGACCTAGCAATGGAGATCCCTATGGCTCACATTCACAAGGAAGTTAGAAGCTCTCACTTGTAAATGAGCCAAAAGATTCACAAAATGATGTCTCTTGCCTAGTTATAGACAATGCTCTTACTTAACTTAGCTTAACTTAACTATCTTGAGAGATAGTTAGCCCTTGTTAAGTATTATTTAAACTACATTGGGCCCTTATTGGCCTATTATCCTTCTTAGTTACTTTGAAGGGCCTAAAGAGGGAACCGCCTTGTTCTTAAGGCTAATAACTCCTTTTGGGCCTACAAAGCTTACAATGGATATTATATTGCCTTCCAATGGGTAATGCCAGGATTAGCCATATATTGGCTGAGTGAGCTTACTGCAAAAGAGATGTCAGGTCTTGTACAGACCATTGCATACATGAGAGATCCAAGTATCGATTGATAAGGATACTCTTTCATCTGCTCCTCTTCCTGCTTGGTCTTGCGACATTGGTCCTTTGACAAATGCAGACCTGGATCCATCGATGAGTGAGCTAACTTACAATTCATTAGATTGTATCTATCAAGAACATTGTGAAGATATCTTTGTTCAGTGATATAAATCAGTCGTCTCGCTCTGTCTCTGTGGATCTGAATGCCCAGACAGAAGTGAGCTTCATCCATATCAGTCATGTCAAACTCAGAAAACAACATATGTTTAGAATCCTTGACCAAATTGGTATTGTTGCTGAAAATCAACGTATCACCCATGTGTAAGGTAATGATAATGAAGGATTGCTGCACCGACTTGGAATAGACGTTGCAATCAGCAATGCTTGGTTGGAAACCTTGTTCAATGAGGAATATATTGATCCTAAAACCAATCTCTAGCAGATTGTTTCAAGCTGTAGAGTGCTTTATGGTGTTTACAGACATGATTCTTCATACCTTCTAGACGTATCCTTCGGGCTGGATCATGTAGATGTCTTCTTGTATAACTACGTAGGCAACACATCCGAACACTCTTAGGTTCGTCACAGAAGGCTTCGAGCCTGTCCACACCTCGTGGTCGAACATCTGTTTTGGATGTAAGTTGCAGTGGAGACAACTTCGGCCCAGAAACTCTTGGGCAGCGATGCATGCGCCAGCATACATTTAGCTGATTCAACCAAAGTACGGTTCTTCCTCTCGGCTAAGCCATTAGACTGAGGACTGTAAGGAGTGATGAATTGCTGCTCAATGCCTTGGCTTTGGCAGTACTCCTTAAACTCAATAAAGATGTATTCTCTACCATTGTCAGACCTTAAGGCCTTGATCATCCTTTGTCTAGTCTCTTTTTCTAATGCTCCTTGAAGATTTTGAAGCAATTGAAAGCTTCTGATTTCTTTTTGATAAAGTACACCATAGTCCTTCTGGAAAATTCATCAATAAAAGCTATAAAATACTTTGCATCCTTCAGCAAAGGATTTTTCATTGGGCCACAAATGTATGAATGCACAATGTCTAACAATCCTCTAGCAATATGCTAATGGCTTGATCTAAATGGTTTCCTAGTTTGTTTACCAACTAGACAATCTTGACTAACAGGTAACTCGACTTTATCACGAGGATAGTCTACATCAAGAACAATAGAATATCGAGACATTTGTTGTACAACAACATGATTCAAGTGACCAAGTCTATAATGCCAAAGTAAACTTTTATTTGCATGAATAGAAGTACTGAGTGCTTGACTAGAGGCAGAAAAGGAATGACTTAATCTATACAAGTATTTATGCCTCTTTCTGAGTGCTAGGATCTTGCCTGTCCTATCAACTACTTTTCACTGATCACATTCAAATTCTACTCTATGTCCTAGATCTGTGATTCTGCTTACAGAGAGCAGATTTGTAGATAAATTGGGTACATAAAGGACTTTAGAAAGTAGCTTAGATTGATCATTTGCAAAGCTTAATCTTACAGTACCTTCACCTTTAATGTGCTATTATCGCCAAGGTGAACATATTTATTGGTACTGTAGAGTGTATAGGACTCAAAACAACCAATGAGGTTGGTCATATGCTGAGTGGCACCGGAATCCAGAAACCAAGAACTGTCGCTGGATGCTCCTTGATGGCTGGTCATGAAGGCATCATGATTCGCTTTTTGAATAGGCTATGGAGCTTCTTTAGCTGCATTTGCCACTTGATTCCACTGCCCCTTGCTATTGTTCTTAGCTTGTAGTATCCGGCAGTCTTGAATTTCGTGGTTGTTTTGCTTGTAGTATCCTTAGAACAGCTTCTTCTTCATCTGCGAATTCGACTGTTCCTTGTACTGTGCTGGTTTCTGGTCTTGCTTTGATTGCTTCGAGCCTTTCTTCTTCTTTTGCTAAGTCGTTCTCTTGCTGGTGTACAACGCGTGAGAATCAGCTGAGGAACTAGAGGCTTCGTTCCTCCACGTGTCTTCCTGCAACAACATTGTAATGACTCTCGAAAGAGTCAGTTCTGGATGTGTCGTGATGATCATCACCCAGCTGTCGTATGAGCTTGGCAAGCTTGTAAGCAGTTGCATCACTACAGCTTGATCGTCTATTACAGATCCGACAACGGCCATTTGCTTCAGTAGGTTCTTGAATTGGTTGATGTGATTCTACAGGGAATTACTATTTGCCATCTTGAGGGAGTAAAATTTCTTCATGAGATGTAGCTTGGAAGCTATATCTCGCACTTCGTATAGATGTCCCAGACTTTTTTGGATGTCTGGGCTTCGGATACATGGCCGATCTAAGTATTTGAAATGTTTAGGATGATCAGCGCGAATGCCATCCTTCAGCTTTCATCTAGCGATTGCTTTGTCGTCAGTTTTGGGTTTCCCTTCTGCACCTGTAACAACGTCATACAATTCTTTAGCCATTAGCACTGTTTTCATCTTAAATTTTCACAGATGGTAATTGGCTCCATCAAGCTTTTCCATGATAGGACTGGCTTTCCCTTGGGAATCCATGTGGAAGATTAGTCTAAGTGATAGGAATAACTATTAGTGATCTTAGTATGAAAATCTGGTGCTGAATTATAGAACAAGTAGACAATTACTCTTAGAGTCTTGTTTCTGTGGAAACTTATCAAGCTAAAGAAATAGCTCTGATACCATGTTGGAAAAGAGAGGTGTGAGAAATGAAAATAGCTTGAAAAGAAACGAACACGAAAAGAAGTGAAGTCGAAACTCGAAAAAGAAATGAACTTGAATGGAAAGTGTTTGTGCGGAGTGGACTAAGCTATCTCACTCTTTTCTTAAACATGACTACGCCTATCAGACACGAACAGAACAATAGTGATTAAAATCACGTTCGATCTGATTACATAGCCAAATATTAAGCATCAAAAACATCAGAAAGATAATTTGTCACGAACAGCTAGACAAATTATTAGTCGCAAATAATTCGCGAAGAGCTAGACTGAGCTCGACTGATAATCAGTCGCGAATTAGTCGCAAAAGGCAAGACTAAATATAAATCGTGAACAGCTAGACTAATAATAATTCGTGAAGAATAGACTACCAGATTAAGCAATATGAAAGTCAAACAGAATGTAGAAAAAAAGCATAGCAATATTGACACAAATCTGAACGCAGAATAACAGTGCTGTAATCATATTAAGTATAGCGAAATATACAGGTCAATAATGCAGGTGAGCACAAGACAATAGTGGACGAAACCGTGTGCTTCACAAAGTTAATCCAATTTGTAAAAGTGATAAGCCTATTACTTACAATACAAAGAATTGATGCACGAAAGCATCTACTTAGTCTATCTCTGATAAGCTTCTGATGTTGTGTATTGTTTCATACACTTGATGCTTGTTTCTCACATCTGGTATGTGAATATGAAGATGGTATTCAATATATATACATAATTTTTACAGGTGTGCAGATGAAGAAAGTACAAACTGGATGTGCTGTCTGTGGGAGATCGTGGGTGGCTGCTGTCGTTGTCAAATCTAATTGCACAGTTGCATGGGATGAGCGTGAGAAGGCCGTGATGTCAGCCTCCACTAAAGTTAACGTTGATGAAGATGCAAAAAATGCAACACTCTGACAAATGTCTTAAAAACTGATTTATAGGGTATCCTAAAACGTGAAGGACACCTTTGGCATTTGTGGGGCAGTGTCGTCTTTTTCGCCTATCTCGCCTGTGGAAATTCACTTGTATTTATGCAGACAGTCACGTTTTATTCGTCTATCTTACTTTACATGTAAATATGTAGATTGTGCGACAAGTAAAAATGCAGCAGCATGAATGGAGGCAGATTAACATAGGATTTAGGAGAGTAAAGGAGATAAATCCAACAGATTCTAGTATGATGAACTAATATGCCTTAGAATTTTGGATGTTCTAAAGGTATTCGTATCAACAAAATTGTAGATAATTTTGGACTATAATTGCTTGTTTTTCTTCTGAATTCGGATCTCTAGAGAAAGGTGATGACTCAACCTAGTGTTTCATTTAAATTGATTCACATGAAGGTGATGTTATTGATTTGCAGAGAATTATACCCAATTGAAATTTTTTTCACTGAGTGGACTTTTCAAACTTGAGATTGTACTCTAGAGCAGAGATAAACATTTGAAAAATCATTTTCTTTTTGAGTACTTATTTGATATTTTAGGTCTTGCGAATGAGAATGATTTTGTAGGTAAGTGTGGAAAGTTAGAGAATTGGTTTCTAATTTTTCTTTTATGTTTTGAGGATAGAACCTATTTAAGGGAGGAAGAATATTACGTCCATGAACAATTTAGAGGATTCAAAATAATCCTTGACATGGATATTTGACACTTCAGTGTGCGAGTTTATTAGTTATGGCTCGTCACTCCAAACTAGGCCAAAAATATAAATAATAACCTTGTGAGGACCCAAGCACACGCATCAGGACATGTGGAGCTATGGCATGGTGATTGGTGGCTTTATATGCATGTAGAGATGATAAAAAGTACGTGATTGAAAATTGGAGTCCTATATGAAATATTTCTAGACTTCCAAGAGTCTATATATATTGTAGGAACTCGCCCTCCCCCACTTCTATTTTGGTTTTCAGTTGCTAGAAACCTCTCATCTCTTGTAATCAGTGTTTGACTTTCAGCTTCTACTACACTTGCCAAGGTGGTTTGGCTCCATACTTTTGGCCCATGCAATAGGATCTTAAGGATCTACACATGGCGATCTTTGCAAAGATCATTCTATTTTTTTGCGAGCATTAGCAATCGACAATCATTCCAAATTTAACAATGTGCTAATTTTGAAACATCAAATGTTTAGGATCCACATTAAGGGAGAGTGTTGGATTTCTATTTTTGATTGAAATTGATAATAATGATGATAACTATGAATACTTGTATATCATCTTTTCTTATAGTTTGTAGGTTTATACGTAAGTTTGAACAGTCTGCAGAAATACATTGAAGTTCACACAGTCCAAAAGATGTCCAAATATTTTCAAATTCAAAAAATTGTCAAATGAAATTAGAAGAATATTCAAATATTCAAAATATTGGGACATGTCAAATAGAAGGATTGTGCCAGCCACTATACAAGAATAGATCTAGTGTATAGATTTTAATTTTAAAAGAAAGCTTGTCAAGTGGTCAAAGTCTCTCAAATTTCATTGTCTTTTTGAGTTGATTTGTTATTCCTGTTGATAAGTTTAGACGATTTGTATTAAGCTATCGTGAATATAGTATATATATGAGCGACTTATGTAGCAGAATAAACGAAACAATTTGTTTCATCTTATTAGAATAAGATAGCAAAAGCATTCCTCTTCTACTATTCAAATTTTATAATAAACAGATTAAGTTTGCAACTTCATTCATCTTATTATAATTTGTTGCATCCTACTTTCATTAGTTGAAAGATCTAAATCAGACTAAGTTGTTGTCATTCATTCCTTAATTTTACAATTTCTGAATGATAATTTGTTGTAGCTCAGTGCAGTGTGCGTGATTATGTTATGCATTATATGCATTCATATCACTATCAACTTTCTATGGAATAATCATTTGACGTCATTGTCACATATTTCCAACAATTTTTGGAGTCATGACCATTGGAAATGAAGAAACTCTTAGATTATGTTATTTGTACCTCATCAAACAAAATAGGCAAAAGAAACAATTAATCATAGCATGGGGACCAAGCTCAAGTATCATCGTTTCCCATAAAATTGTTTCCATGGACAATATTAGTAGCTCATGGTTAATGGCAAGGAGTCCATCATGGCAAAATCATCTATGGCTTCAGAGGGAAGCTATTGAGAAAATCAAATGAACTACATCAACATAGAACACTTCACCTATTTTGAGGTCGATAGACCACCCAAGAAGGTCATCGTCTCATAAGATGTTACTAACTTTCTTTTATAGTCATTATCCTCTAGAAGATGGTGGGTCTATGCATGTCTTGGACTAGTGGCAGTGTTGGATACTAAATCCATCATAACTCTAGAACCATAGTTAGACACATTAGAATAAGTTACACACATGACATAGGACTTTGTCTTAGATACTTGGCCATGAGAGCTTGGTCATGGACAAATGGAGATATTTCGAAAATGATTACATGCCAAGTAGGGCATAGATAGGACAAGGTACTCCTAGACAATGGATTAAGTGGAGGTACATGTTAGACAAAGCTAATTTTGATAGGAAGAAAAACATATACTACCTAGCTCATAAAAATATCATGCATAAGATAGTTACAATAGAATTGCCACTTTCTTGTAGGTATCTACATGAGTTTGAAATAATTGCTCTATCTCATTGCTTTTGCATACTTTCTTTGTGCCATTCTCTTTCTAAATCTTGAGGTTTTTTCGTCTCTTTTTACTTCTTGGAGCAAGGAGTGTTGCTTGCTTGATTGATCTAGAGGTGATTTGTTCCTCATATGCTTGGAAGAGATCTCCCATGGGAAAATGCTTAATAGTTTAACACTCATCAATTGCCAATCCACGTGCAAAAATTTGTAACTTCCTCAATATTTAATGAAATAAAAAAAATTATATCTCTAAAAAGCCCTTTTATTGCTCTACAGCTTTAGCTATTCAAATGGAATTATAGAGAATAGAAGGTAGGGCAAAAAATGAATCAAACAGGGCTAAAAAAAATACAAAAATCTAGAAGTTTCTGATTTTTGACAAGTTTACAAAATTTTGTTGCCAATTTCAAAAATTTATAACTTGTTCAATACTAAACGGAATTAAAAAACAATTAAATGGAAAGAAAGGCCTTTCAATGCTCTACAATCCCACCTATTCAGATTGAAGTATAGAGAATAGAAAATAGGGCGGAAACTCAATAAAAAAGAAGCAAAAAATTAAAAAAAATAGAATTTTTGGTTTTTGACAAGTTTACAAAATTTTGTTGCCAAAAACGGTGCCAAAGTTGTTACTACAGCTTTAATATACATAATCGCTATTGTTCCATCTCTTCGCATTCATTTGGATTTCCATCTTCCTCTGCTAGTCAGCCTGGTGGTGGACCGTTCATTCCACCTAACCCATCTCCTAGTTTCTTTTCATGTCCCCCACTTCCTGAGCCACACTTTGCTCGAGACTTTCGTGATAGGGTACAGCTTGCTACCTATTCCGGTTCCTCTGACGGGAACTTATTAGAGAATTGGTTTGCTAATCTTGACAAATATTTTCAGATCTACCCTAAGATTGATCCCCAGAAGATCCAGTTGGCTGCTTTACATTTAGATGGACGTGCCACCATGTGGTGGCGAGTTTATAGAGCTGATCCTGATCGGGAAGGGCTCCATTTATGGCATACTTTTCGCCGTGACCTCCGTCATGCTATGATTGACCCTCCGTGGCTCGACCGCCAACGTGATACATTCCGTAGTCTCACTCAGACCAGTGATCTTGCTTCTTATACATATCAGTTTATGGAGCTTTCTTATATTTTCACAGATCTACAGCCCACTGAGCTTATTTCTCATTACATTGCTGGGCTTCATGGTGCTTTACGTTATGATGTTTTTTCCTTCTGTCCTCCCACACTTGTTGAGGCGATGTCTCTTACCAGTACTTTACAGCATAAGTACTCTAACACAATTCCTTGATACTTCTCCCAACCCCATCCTTCTACTTCATCTTTTCCCGCTGCGTCCACCCCTACACCTGCCCCTTCTGCTCCAGTTCGCCGACCTTCAGCAGCAGCGTCTTTGCTTTCGTTGTAAGAGTCATGATTATTTTGCCCGTGATTGCCATCAACCTCTCCCTACTACTACTACTGTTTTTTACCATGAGGGCACTACTCCAGATGGTTCCGATATCTACATTCATATTTCTGATGAGCCTGACCTATCCTCTGAGCCTTCCACTAATTTACATCGTGTGAGGTGATTGCGATCCGAGCTCTCTGGACTTCGCTAGAACCGATCAAAGTTTTTCAACCATAGGAACTTGGCGCCGACTGGATTCTGGTCACAATGGTGCCGGGAGTAGCAGTGGCGCTGCTGGAACTAGGGACAATGCTGGCGCCAGTGGTGCCGAAAGTAAAGCTTGTAAAGGTAGCTTTACAACAGCCTGCTATCGGTGTACTGCGTGCTCCCTCCCTACCTCATCATAGAGCGGCTCAATAGGTAGGGACCACTCACTACACCTGGTAGCAAGCCTGCTCATGTCTGCTACCTAGTACATTACACTCGCATAAACTCAAATACAAAATGCTGGTCCATCAAACCAATTCATTATAGAAAGGAATGTTTCCTGACTAAAGTCTCTTTCGTATCAAGGAAGGTTGAATTCAGTGAGAGGGTTGAAATTTGGAACTTTTAAACACCAGGGCTAATGGTTACTAGAATTTCACCTTCTAGGAACTATTAGTCTCAATTGGCACTCTAATAATGTTTGACAAAATGAACCACAGTTGGATCCCTAGAGAATCCATTGCGTTCCACTTTCCATGAGTTTTGGGCATGAAGGAACTGGGATGAAGTTAAAGAACTCACCATCAAATATACCTTGCAAAATCCCATAAAGTTCTTTTGTGAGTTTGCATGATAGCAATTGGTTTAACATAAAGAGAAAATTGGGCAGAGCCACAGTCGATGGATCATGCACCTGCCCAATACACTCAGAGGGGATCAATTATTGGCACTCATCCTTGTGAGATGCTTATTCTACAGGCCAATCAACAAGCATCCTATTTTTTTCGTGGTGAGAGGAGAATTGTGTTTGCTCCTCCTTCGTGCCACACCAAAGCACTAGCCTTGTCTTATTGTCTTAGCCATTTAACTTATGCATAGTTGTTGTAGTGAGTGAAAGTCATATCCTCAATCCTTGTTGCTTGTATAGTTCTCGAATCTTTACACATCCTCCGCAACATGTTTCAAGTAAAAGGAGCCATTGCCCGCTAGGGACAAGTGCAACCCCAATTTGTAAGGTCAACAGAAGTAGATTTGTTCACCAACCACCCAAAGAAATCATACATGGTGTAGTCCAAAAGTGTGAGAGTGTCTTAGGATTGGAATGTTATATAAGGATCCCATCCTCCAAGGATACCACAATAATGAGGCAAATGTAAGATACAAAGGACATTCGATTATTAGGCTACATATATGTAAATGGCATGAGCAATGATAGCGGACACATGTCTGTGAAGAATTGAAAAAGATTATCTATGTTAGATATAGGGGTCTTAGGTTTTTTATATCAAGCATCTAGGTGTAGGATATTGATAGGACCAAATTTGGCATAGATGGCAAATTACCCATTTCCACTTGTAATGCCACTATTTAGCCAAAATAGAGTAAGAGGCTAAATTCCTGCCAATTAGAGTGTAGACAAGTGTAATACTTTTTTTTTTATGAAATTCAAGAGGTCCAATAGGATTTAGAGGTGGAACCTTGAGGGGTCCAATAGAATTTGAGGTTTGCTTGAAAATGGTCCAATAGAATTTAGAGGTGAATGGATCAATGGTCCAATAGGATTAAGAGGTGGCAAAAGTGTGGTCCAATCATAGTTAAGCATATTGGTAGCTCGTGGATCTACTAGTATCATTGTACTTCTCATTTCGATCTAATTGATTTTGAAATTGAGTGGATTTTGTGAGTGATTGGTTTTCTAGCTTTCTCTCTCTACTCGGGAGCTCATGATGATTTTCTCTTTCTACCTTAGGAGAGCAGCTTGTTTCTACTTAGATTATTTTTGGAACACTTCCCACACGTGTGAATGAGAGTTGGAAGATAGATCTTGAATCTCAATCTAGTCTTGAGCTTGGTGCATCTACACACCTTAGGAGATCACAAGTACATGAACACCTCTAGGCTCCTCACTCTTAGAAATCAAAATCCTATGCCATTAAGGAGGAGCTACCAAGTTTGGAGGCTCTTCAAAGTGTGCTAATTTCTAAAGAATCAAGACAAGAGTACAAGCTCTTGAGGATGGACAAGCTTTCTCTCACTCATAATGATGGAAAAGCCCTCTTTGCCAAGGACAAGCACAAAGGAGGAGCAAGAACCAATTTCAACAATCCTCAAGCAAGGACAAAGCCAAATCCAAAGAGGAAGATGAGGAGGAAGATGATTCCTCTAATGCTCCATCATCCAAGCTCAAGAAGAAGAGATCACGTGCTTTTATTGTGGCAAGAAAGACCATTATGCCACCAATTGCTTCAAGAAGAAGAATCAACTCAAGCAAGCCAACATCACCAATGAGAAGGAAGACACTATTGCAAGTGATGGAGAGGGATCCCTTATGGTCTCTAGCTTCTCATCCACTCATTTCAAGAAGAAAGGCTTATAGTATATTGATAGTGGAGCCTCTTCACATATGTGTAGCTCCAAGGATTCTTTCTCTTCTATTGCACCTTACGATGGAGTCAAGAAATTGTGTAAAAAGTACAAAAAGGACCAAGAGTGGATCCTAATTTGATCCTCAAGAGGGATTGGTTGTTAGATTACTTGATCTATCAATCTACTTGAGATTAAGATCAATCTAAATCAATTCTAGACACAAAATCCTAACAAGAACAATCATTAATTGACTTTCTGCTTTCACACATGTGAAACACTGTTGAGTACGGAATCCAACCTGAAAATCAAGTACACATTGATAGAACCTCAAAACAATTAAAACAAATGTAGACAAATGGAGAGAATCACTCAAAATTGCTTCCAAAACCAAGATTGGTGTCTCACAATGATTATGGCCAAATGTGGCTCTATATGTACAATAAAAGGGAGCTCATGGTACTGATCATCCCTCTGATCCCACATGTGTGAAGGTGCTTTGTCATATTATGATTCATCATGCAAAATTGACACTTGGACAAAACCTTCTATTTTGAGCATTTTTGGTCCATTTTTCTTCTATATAGAGATCTACTTGGAAATCTTCTAGAAGTCAAAATTTGCCTACTTCACCTTATTCCACACGTGTGAGCTGTCCTCTACACATGTGATATGACACCTAACCAAAGGATGTGGCTCATGCAATCAATAGATTGATGCCATGTGTCATTTGTCTAGAAAACTAGTTTTTGGCCTTTTTAGCCACTAGAACTTAAATCAAATCATATGTACAACCTATATGATTATGGTACATGACAAGTACACTATTTTTACACGTGAGAACAGGCTCCACACATGTGTAATCATCATATATACATGATTTTTGGCCTCTACCAAGCTTATTTTTGCATTTTTCACACTCCTCAAAAATCTAGCTTGGTAAATCTAGCTTGATGGAAAACATGATGATCTTGAATTTGACTCCATTGCTGAATTGGTCTTTGCTAGTTCAAAAGGTGTGAAGATCAGCCAATGAGCTTGATGTTGATCTAGAATCACCATATCCATGAAAGTGCTTCTTTGATGTTGACATCTTTGACGAACTTGAGAGCTTTGCACCATCTTAGCACCTCCAAAAATGATTCCTTCCAAATTTTATGTAGATGCTTGACCTTGAGGCTTGCTCCTTCTTCATGTGCATGCTCCTCCATCAGAAAATAAAGATTTCTTCTTGACTTATTAGGATCACAAAGATCTAACATCATGTTACCATGATCTAGAGAATTAGACTCATCCAAATTGGCAAGACTATGCATGCCATAATAACAAAGCATTTGCATCATATCTTCATGTTTGTTTACCATGATAATCTCATATCTAATGAGGTTAAATACTTCATTATGGAGATAAGTGTTTTTAGAAGATGATTCACTTACTCTCATAAAGAGTTTACAATTTGCCTCAATACAAATTTTCAAACTATTAGTGAACAAATCACTTTTGCTCTTGCATGACTCAAGAGCATACATTTGATGAGATAACCATTTGCTTTCTAATTTATTTAAAATCAAATTTCAATCTTTTAAGAACATCATCTATGTTCTCAAGAGAGACTTCATACTCAACTAGTATGGCTTTACTCCAATTTTGAGATGCAATGATCTCACTAAAGCAAATTGATTTATCAAATGACATAAGAGAAGTAAGTATGAGATGTATACCACATGAGATATGCTCCTCTTTCCCTTGAAATGTGACCCACATGGACTCACCCATATTTCTTGAGTTTCTTTTTGGAATCACAATTTGAGAAGGTCTCTCCTCCTCAATCCTTGGCACACTTGAACCATGAGAAGGACTCCCCTCCTCAATCCTTGGCACACTTGAACCTTGAGATGACTCCTTAAAATCTTCTTCATGATGCTCCTTCTTGATGGAAATCTGAGACCTCCATGTCTTATAATGATCACAACAAGTATGATCATTCAATATGCACTTCTTATAATTATCAAGATTACTTATGCTAGAAACATAAGTCCAAAAATCACCACAATTTGGCATGATTTTTCCAATATTAAAATCACAAGGTATTTCCATCTTAATAAGGCTAACTACTTGCTTATGGATATAAGAGTCCACTTTGGATGCTTCACTTATTCTCATAAGAAGTTTAGAACTTGCCTTTAAGATTGAAAACTTACAATTTTCATCTTTATGAATGAACACATCATTCATGATCTTATTGAAACCAAAAGATCCTACATTATGAAGATATTTCCATTTTCTTGACTTCATAATTAATGTAAGCTTACAAGGAAAACATATTTCGCTATCTTTTAAGGCATCACACTCAACTAGTATTGCCTTAATCTACCTTTGAGATACAAAAATATCTTCAAAGCAAAATGGTTCTTCATAAGTTGACATGATAGCATATGAAACTATTTTCATTTTGTGATTGCTGCTCCTTATTCTTGATGACTCATTATTCTTCGTAAACCAGATTTGAAAATGAAAACTAGCAATCTGCAAATTGCAAGGCAGGGCGTTTCCTGCCCACTGGCAATTATGCCCGATAGCAGGCGTGAGCGGGCCCGCTACCAGTGTACTGCGTGCTCCCTACCTACCTCGCCGCAGAGTGGCTCGGTAGGTAGGGACCAGTCACTACACCTGGTAGCGAGCCTGCTCACGCCCGCTACCTAGTACATACACTCGCGTAAATTCAAATACGAAATGTTGGTCCATCAAACCAATTCATTATAAAAAGGAATGTTTCCCGACTAAAGTCTCTTTTGTATCAAGGAAAGTTGAATGCAGTGAGAGGGTTGAGATTTGGAACTTTTAAACACCAGGGCTAGTGGTTACTAGAATTTCACTTTCTAGGAACTATTAGACTCAATTGGCACTCTAGTAATGTTTGACGAAACGAACCACAGTTGAATCCGTAGAGAATCCATTGCGTTCCACTTTGCATGAGTTTTGGGAATGAAGGAACTGGGATGAAGTTAAAGAACTCACCGTCAAATATACCCTGCAAAATCCCATAAAGTTCTTTTGTGAGTTTGCATGATAGCAATTGGTTTAACATAAAGAGAAAAATTGGGCAAAGCCACAGCCGATGGATCATGCACCTGCCCAATTCACCTTAGGGGATCAATTATTGGCACTCATCCTTGTGAGATGCTCATTCTAGAGGCCAATCAACAAGCATCATGTTCTTTTCGTGGTGAGAGGAGAATTGTGTTTGCCCCTCCTCCGTGCCACGCCAAAGCACTAGCCCTGCGTTATTGTCTTAGCCATTTACTTATGCATAGGCGTTGTAGTGAGTGAAAGTCATATCCCCAATCCCTGATGTTCGTATAGTTCTCGAATCTTTACACATCGCCGCCGGGGACAAGTGCAACCCCAGTTTGTATGATCAAAAGAAGCAGACTTGTTCAATATAAGCCCCCCATCATCTGATCTGAAAAGATGTTGGGCAGCACATCAAGTTATATTCTTTGGTGGTTACTAGCAGCAAAAATCTCATTCATCTAGCTGCTCCGAACAAGAGGCTGTGCAAGAAAGAGCATGGTTTTGGTTTATTCACGGAAAGCAGCAGACACCCTTCAAGAGAGAGAACCCAACAAAACTCACGGATTAACCATTCGCCTTGAACATTAATTATGATAACGACGAACGAGATAAAGAGAAAATCATGGGGAGGTTGAACCTTCGCTGCTGCAAACCATTTGGCTAATCTGCATCTCTGTACAGGCTTGTGCTTGCTTAGATCAAAACCTGCCACTTTGTTAGGATGTCCATGAGCAGATAACATAGCATGATATTACTACTACTACTCGAGCTGTGCTTATTAGCTATCCTGTTGGGCTGCGACTGACTGACTGATTGATTAACCACCGAAGTAAGGAGAAAGAGAATCAGTCATCTTGTTTGTTAACAGATATTGACGATCGATGGGTGGAAGGATATGATGTGGATCAATTGAGGATCTCAATTGGGTAGGGGGGAGGGGGAGGGGGCCGCGCGAACGCGAGCCCCCGCTACCACAACTTATGACGTGCACTCTCCCCGTAGGGAGATGCTAGGGCGCGCCCGGGCCGGAGTGCAATGGCGCAGGCAGCCCTAGGCCATCGGCCTTCTGGATCACCGATTGACCCCGCCCAGGTAAGTATGAAACAACATGCCATGCTCGTCTTATTTGTATCTCCTCCTGCCTTGCCTTTGCTTGCCTTTGCTTATGGGACATGTTTTTTCCTTCTTACATACACATATTATTCATGCGAGGTTGATATGGCACCTGACTTTTGTTGTGCACATAATAATATCAGCAGCAATTAAAAAGCGTGGAGCAGGGTACAATTTTACTCGAGCTCCCATTGTGATGTGGACCTCGTCTATAGCTCAAGGCTCACTCACTACAAACTTTAGGCCCCTCCATTGACATTGTCTCTCCTAGTTGTTTTCTAGTCTTAGAACCACTTTTTGGATGGGATCTATGGCAATTGGATGTCACTAATGCATTCTTGAATGGTGATCTTGAGGAGGAGGTGTTTCTTGAGCAATTTTGTGCCCCATGAAAATAGCTCGAGGTAAACTGGGGACCAAGGACACATGGCACTTCATGTCGTCTCCTTTTCACTTGATGTCACCTCCTTTGCCATTAAAGCCCGCTGATTTGACATCAACAATATCATTACTATCATCCTCATCTTTATCATTAGTAAAGTTGCTTTGCTTGCTACTTCCCAATTGATCTCTTTTTCTATCAAGGCATTTACTAGAAAAGTGACCTTGTATACCACAATAAATGCATTTTAACTTTGATTTTAACTAATTCTCTATAGTCTTGAATAAAAAAAAAAAAAGCTTAAGTACTCTGACTTTTCAAGTTTTCAAGTTTGCTCTTGAAGCTAAATATACTTTATATCTATGATTGTCAACTTCCGTTCCTACGCCGAGTTTTTGCGCAAGACAAGACTTAATGAAATTATGAGCTAAACCACTATTAATTAAAATACTACTTCTTGATGATCTTTCATTGCGCCTAAAAATCATTAAGCAATAAAGAAGCAGTACTAAAAGAACATTCATGCTCACAATTTATTAGGTCAATTTCCAACTTTAGATTTTCCATACCTGGCATCTCAATCACTTGAGCTGCATGTTTTTTTTTCTTTGGGCTGAATTATATAACATGTCCAGACTTATAACAAATGCTCACATTCTTAGCCTTTTTTTTACTTTTGCTTATCTTCTGATGCCATTTGATCAAGCTCGTCAAAATATTTAATCTCAATTTTGTCACAAATTTGTTTACTTTTTTTCTTTGGTTTGGGTACTAATAGACTAGTCTAAAATTGCTTATGGCATGCCACCACTACAAGGTTCTAGGCTTTCACGATTCAAACAACATAATCGAAAGTCTAAAGCACATTTTAGTTGCATTCGTTTAGATAATCCGTTGGCAAACCTGAGATGAACTGCCAAAGAGCTAGTTTCGAATCGTATGATGGAACTTTGTTCCATAAATATAGAAATGACATAAATATATATTTCTTCTACCCTTTTTTTGCAATTAATGAATTTTTTAGAGGAGTGTGAATCGCCTACAAACCACAATGACTTTTTTGAATATTTGCATGAATTCTTTCCACAACGGTTGGTTACGCCACTAGGACCAAGCCTTACTAGAGAACAACAGAACAAGACTCCACATCTTTTTCTCTTCAAAATTTCATGTAGACTAACATAACTAGTCCACTTGGTCAACCAATTGTCATGTGCTAGCTTAGCACATTAGTTAATGATACTTTTGATTATAAGCTTGAGGGCTTTGAAGGGGATTAATAAATCATTTGTACCCCTCCAAGCTAATAACTAGGCCGTTATGAGATAACAATGGTCGGTGAACTTTTAGAGATAGCTAACTTGTGGAGATTCTCTTTAAGTAAACCCACTCTACCATAGATCATCATGTTCTAGGCTCATTCATAGTGATGTGAGTTTCTACTCCTTCATTGTGAATATGAGTTATGGGACACTTCTCTAGCTATGGCCTCATGTGCCACTTTCCCACATGATGTTTTCATTGATGAGATTCCCATGTCCTTTTGGCATTCAATGTTGATCCATTGTCGTTTCCAATGTTGCTACATTGTTTGGTCTTCTCTCTAATATCATGTTGGATAGCTTGTCTTTGAATTAGCATAAATAATTTGGCTTGATAATTGCTTAGGCATAGGCATATGACACCAATCATCTATTACCTTACGTGGCTTCTTCTTCTACTAACAAAGTTCAAGACCCCCCAGCCAGACTTAAAAATTCCTTTAAAATAACTGGAGCAAGCAATATTTAAGAGATGGTATTGACTTGGTGCTTGCAACAACCCTATAAGAGATCAAATGTGATTTTGCTCCCCTGAATGTTTGAGGCTAAAACCCTGGATTCGGTGAGGATAAGGTCTTGACTTCATTTAGCAGAACTTACATCTGTTGGTCTCACAAAAGTGTTCTAATTATTCATTTCGTTAAGTGTTGCATTCAACTATTGGAAAATTTGTTAATAGGTCGGCAAACATTCCTTCAAGACTTGTCTTAGCCTTGGCCATTATAGATTACGTAAACAAGAAATTGCTTTAGTTAGATGACAAATCCCAAAATCCTCAACCAAAAGTGACATTGTAAATCGACAAATTCCATCTCAGTAAGGCAATTCACTTTACAATACAATTTTATTATAATCAAAATAACTGACATATTTTGACAAAATCGAAACCATTTTGATACTTTCTGAAATTTAATTAAATGGGATTTTTGAATTACATTCAATATGGACCAAAACTATGAAAATCGATTTTCATCAACAAATTTTTCGTCGAAATCGAATTGATCTCAAAACATCCAGCATGCATTTGCATCCACATGTAGTAATGTACAGAAAAATCAGCTTTTTTATGTAGATTGCCTAATTGAACTAACTTAACTACTTTAATGACTAAGCAACTCTAACACACAATATCATGTTCTCAAACATGCAAAGAGACTCAAAAATGACTTCTTCACATAGGACATGCACAATATTGCTTCACTTTTTAACATGCAATTAGAACATTCAATAAAACTGTCAAGTTTTGAACTAAAGATTGCCAAACTTTTGATGATCACAACTTTGGCTATATTGCACCAAAGTGAAAGTTGTAAAGCACAGTACTGAGAGAGAATAAGTTAGCAAGATGCTTGTGATGTCACCCTAGGCCCTAGAGTCCACACATGCGACCTATTAGGGTGACACTTTTTGATGAGCTTTTCTCAAAAATCACATCTAAGCTTCACATGCCATCTATTAAGGTTCAATAAAGAGTACTAGAAACTTCTATTAGATCCATCAATGATCACGAGGCTCGGATCCATCAGAAAAATGGATGCTAGGAGGGCATCTCGAAGGAAATCTTTTGTGAATTGTTGCCTAAGCCTCCGAGCATGAAATTGGGTGTATAAGAGCTTGAATCAGAGGTAATTTTCACCTATATTTTAGATTGTATATAGGAAAATAAAAAATAATTATTCATGCCCAAAAATGATCAAAAATATACTAATTTATGAGGTTTTGGGACTCTTAACTATAACAATTGCCTATCAAACTTGTTCACAACCTCTAGAAAGGTTCATTGCAGCTCTCAAAATGTGCATGCAAATATATAGACTCAAACTCTTGAAAAAGTGAAAAATAAAAAAGAAAAAAAAACCTTCCATTTTTTTTTTTTTTACCAATTTTCGACTTTTTTGACATGTTTGGATGGATCAAATACACATGCAAGTGCAATCAAATCTTAACTACTATAATTCATCCACATACAAGCACCAAAGGCTTTGATTATGCTCAATATCGACTCTTATTGATTGATTCTGATCCAAATCATCAAATTTTGACCAAAATACAGTCTTGATTCGATATTGACCATGTAATCGATATGCAATCATTAGAACATGTCATATTGATTAATAAAAGCAAGTATGATATTGAAAATCATTTACACATAGTAGATTCGATAAAGCTCAAGCTATAGGAAATACTAGTAAAAAACGTTGAAAATCAATCAATCTACAATTATGGCTATGGAGAAAGTCACAAACTGATCTTTAAGCTAAAAACAATCAAGATTTAGAGAAGCCACTTACTTAGAGTTAAATTCCACATCGAGAATGAAAAAAACAAGGAGCATAAAGAACACCAAGTGTAGGTCCTTTAGATCTAGTTGCATATGTCAAAAGTGGTGCTATGGAGCCAAACCACCCAACCAACTAGAAGTGAAAGTCAAATCCCACATCAAGCCATGGTCACTAAAAGTGGGATATGAGCAGTTTTTGGCAATTGAAAACCAAAATTTGGAATCGGAGGAGGGGGTTCGTATAGGTTTATATAGACTCCTAGAGTCTAGGAATATTTCTTCTAGGATCCCAATTCTCATCCACTTGCTTTTGATATCCTCTACATGCTTATAAAGTCGTCAATTACCATGCACTTGCTCCACATGTTCTAATGGATATGCTAGGGCCCTCACAAGATTATCAATTACATTTTTGGCCTAGTCCAAAATGGCGAGGCATAACTAACAAACTCATATACTAGAGCGTTGAATATCCACAACAAGGATATCTTGAATCCTCTATACCGGACATGGACATAACAATTACAATCTTGCACATCAAGCTCTTGAAGTTTGTTGAAGGCCATACAAGCATCTTGCAAATGACAAACCTTGTGATACTCCCCTTGGACAATGAACACCCTATATTGGTCTATTAAAATATCCTCTTCAAGGAAACCGTTCATGAAAGCATTAAATACATCAATATGGAAATAAACCAATAAAAATGTGAGGCTAAAGCAATGAGTATTTGAATGACTACCATATTGACCATAAGACCAAAAGTCTCCTCATAGTCAATACCCTTGATTTGAGCAAATCCCTTGGCCACCAACCTTGCTTGAAGCTTCAAAACCAAGCCATCTTGATTTTATATCATCTTGAGTAACCATTTACAGTCTATTGCCTTCTTTTCCAAAGTAACCAAGGTTTGTTTAATACACACTTAGCATTATCTCATACATACCATTCCTTTGAGTCTAATGACCTCATGGTTTACAAAAAAATTGACTTTTTTTTATGTAAAATTGCCTAATCGAACTGAAAAATCATTCTTAATTGCTTTTTACCAAAATTGTATTCATGCATGAAATTTTATTGATTAAACAGCTGCTCAGTACCATGTTCTTAGACATGCAAAGTGATTCAAAATTGACTTTTTCACAGCTGCATCACTTTCCGACATGCAATTAGAACATTTCAATAATTGTCAAGTTTTGAACTAAAAATTGCCAAACTTTTGATGATCATTGCACCAAACTGGAAGTTGTAAAGCATAGTACTGAGGGAGAGTAAGTTAGCTATATGCTTGCCATGTCACCCTAGGTCCTAGAGTCCACATGTGCGACCTGTTAGGGTGAGAATTTAGTGTAGGATGGTGCACTTTTCAAAGAGCTTTTTCCAAAAACCACATCTAAGCTAACTTTGGCTATATTGCACCAAAATGGAAGATGTAAAGCACAATACTAAGGGAGATTAAGTTAGCAAGATGCTTGCCATGTCACCCTAGGTCCTAGAGTCCACACGTGTGACCTATTAAGACAAGAATTTACTATAGGAGGGCGCATTTTTCAAGGAGATTTTGTAAGAAACCACATCTAAGCCTTACATGCCATCAAATAGAGGTTAAAAGTCATCTATTAAGGTTTATTAAAGAGTATTAGAAGCTTTTATTAGGTCCATCAATGATCACTAGACTCAGATCCATCAAAAAATGGATTCTAGGAGGTCGCCTAGAAGCAAATGATCTTTGTGTATATTCTCCCTAAGCCTCCAAACACCAAATTGAGTGCATAAGGGCTTGAATTAGAGATAATTTCCATGAATCCATTAATTAGACATTCAATAAGAGCACAACTAGTTGACCTTTCTCTTTGATTTTATACAGTATTATTTTAAAAAGATCATACATCTGAATGCACTTAGACTACACACATATTTTTGACTTAATCAAATTGTTTTCAGTAAACAGAGTCGTGTCTATGTCAAGTTGATTGTTTTAGTTTCTATTTCATTTGGTTTGTTGCATACAAATAATATAATTCATATGTTGAATTGTTCTTGTGATGGACAGTCAATGTGGATTGTAATGCTCTAGCTCTGACTTGCTTGTTCTGTTTCATCTTCTTATTCAAACAAGAGTAAATGACATTACATGTAAAGCTCCCTCACAAGAGAGGGGGCTCTTTACCATGAGGCTCACATGAATTAAAACTGTATTCCTAGCTAGTATTTCTCAACTCTCATGCTCGGCTCTCATCTTCATCCTTCTCTCTTCCTTCTGAGACCTCCTCAGTCTAGGGTGAGAGGTGCTATTTATAATAGCTTAGCTCGGCATCTTGGGGATTCTTCGAAATCTGCCAACAATCTTGTTGACACATATAGCCTGTTCTACAATCCACTATTGCAAGAGCTTGATTCCAATTGACAGTGTTGGTGTGAGAGTCATAATGAGCTTCCAGAGTCTTCACTTTTCGATCATAAGTATGATCTGTTGTTGATGAATCATCATCCGCTCTTTGGACTACTGGCTAAGTGATTGGATCTACTTTGACCGCATGCTCACAATTCTCAAAAGTAATTTTACCGATGCCCCAGTTATGAATTACTTGCGCAACTTGTAACCAATTTGGTGCGTTAGGTAAGTCCATTACTACAAAAGTAATGACAAACTGCACTCCAGCTATTTTGACAGGTACGTCTTCAACCATTCCTCTCGGACGAGATCAGCTAGCTTAATGGCAAAAGTCACAGGCTTCAGCTTGGTAAGTCCCCATTTTGCACATAGCTTGGTTGAAATCAAATTAACTCTTGAACCTCCATCAATCACGGCCGCTTCTTTACTAAACTATCTATGTTGTATTGGCAGGGTGATGTTTTTCTGCTCACTTTTCCAGGCTACTCTCACATTGAGTACTTCATTTGATTCTTCAAACCCAGCACAAAAAAGTGGCTTCTAACGAAGTGGTGGTTCCATCTGAGTCAATCTTTCTGCTAATACTTCATTTGCTTTCGGCACCAGCTTAAGAAATTCTCCCGGTGTAATATCCATCTTACTAGACAACATATTCATAATAATTTTCGTTTGCGGTGCTTATGGTTCTATCACTTGAAAGATTCTTCATGATGGTGCAACTAGGTATTAGCATCTATTATTGGATCTGCTTGTGGCATAGATGGAGAAGGGACTTCAGCTGCTACTTTAGTAGCTTCTAGTGCTTCTTCTTCTTGCAACTGTTTAATCCATTATCTCATGTCCTGGTATCTCTTCTTTTCTGCTTTGAGACTCGGATACATGCTTGATGCGATAGGTATATATGTAGTTGGTGTAGATTTAGTAGGTACTGGATCAACTAGAACTCCTTTTTGTTTCTAAGATCTCTTCTTTTTTGCTTTGAGATTCGGATACATGCCTGATGCGATAGGTATATATGTAGTTGGTGTAGATTGAGCAGGTACTGGATCAACTAGAACTCCTTTCTATTTCTGAGATCTAGTAACATCCATCAAAGGTACAGTTGGTTCAAGTTGAGGTGGTTTGGGTCTTGCAGGACAATCTTTGTAACAATGTCATAACCACAATCTCTATAGAGTGGTTATTCATTAGCAAGATGAGGTTCTGGTTCCATTAGATTAGGAGGAGAAGCACTCTGTTCTATTGGAGCTAGCAGAACTAGTCGTTCTGGAAATCCAAGGCCAAAATTAAAAGGCTTTCCATCAGGCCCTTTTGAATGTGTAGGTTCTCGATACTGAAGCTTATCATACCTTTGATGGATAATCCAAGGATTAAACGAGCAAAAGGTTGTTTCATGACTCATAGAATGCACAAAAGACAAATAGTATTTGTCATTCGCTGTTTCAACATTGGACATTCATTCATAGTATGATTGCCCACTCAAATTGAACACCAGACATTTTCCCGGCTAGGAAAAGCCTTTGCAAACTTTTGAAGTTCTTTGTTCGCTTTACCATGGAAATATTCCAAGGCTTTGATCTTTTCATCAAGTTGAGACTGCATCTTTTCTAGCTGCATCTGCTGCTTTTGACCCAGTTTCTCGAACTCGTCGATCATATTCTCTTCAGTAGCATTGATATTCGTTGATGCAATGGTGGTGGATGTCATCGTGATTTGCCCTGCTGTAGAAGGCAATATTCCAACATTTGGTTTATCGTCAGAATCTTCATCCTCCTCATGAATTGCATCAGCCATAGCACTTTGTATCGTAGCATATTTAGTATGTGTTTCAACTCGCGTCTAATCCGTTTGGGTAGACTTGCTAGAAACCACATCACCAAAGCATCTTCACTCATCAAATCGAGATTACACTTAGATCTGAGGTGTTTGACCCGTTCAATATAATCTCTTACTGCCTCTCTCTTTCCCATTTTAATTTTACTTAAAAGGAGAAAGTGCTTCCATAAATTCTCTGGGCTTAAATCTCGTAATGAGAGCGGCTTTAACACTTGTCTTTCTACATCATCTTGGTTATAAAACCAATCTTGAGCAGCTCCAGTTAAGGCCATAGGGAATAGCTGAAGTTTATTTGGAGAAATCTGATGGGATCAGACAATCCATTGTATTTTGGTATATGGGAGACCTTCTAACAATAATTGGTGGTGGGTTTAGTGGTCCTCCTTCAGCCATAATTCCAAATTAAGGTAATCAGACAATGAGATTGGACCTAGATTTTTTAAATAAAATCCTATCTCAAATCTGATCATATCAGGTCTGTAAAACTTTATCACTTGAAAATAATCAGATTTTTTATTTTTAGAAAATAGATCTTGATCAAGTAATTGACACTAAAAATAAATATTTTTCAGAATTTCTATCAGAATATATCAGAATGGATCCAAAATTTGACAGTAGCTAGATCTGGTCAATCAGAACCTAAAAATAGTATTGGTGAAGGTTTCTTTGGCCAAGGTAGACTCGACGAAGGTTCTTCACTTCTATTTTTGGTAAAAATATCACTGATATGATTATTTACTGACAAATATAAAAAAATTAACCTTCACCAACTTTATAGTAGATAAATTAGACACAGATAAATATGTGGTAGAATGGCAAAGGTTCTTTCTAACAAAAAATAGGGTTTTTGTAGCTTGACGAGAGTAAAAATAGACTTTTTAAAAGATTATGATAGATCTAATCTTTGCCAAACTCACAAATGGTAAATTACTATATTTACAATTATCAAAAAACTCGACGAAGAACTTGGCAAATAATCAAGAATAATACTAGTTTTTTTTTGCAAAAAAGAGACTTTTTTTACAAAAGAAATGGTGGTGTGTTGGATGTGATCTACGGTGGTTGAGTGTGGTCGATAGTGTGTAACAGTGGATGCAATTTAGAAGCAATCTAATTATAGTGCAATGCGGTTGAGTGCGGGTGTAGAGGCATCAGAGGTAAACAGAGACAGAGTGCATCAGATGCAAATGGAGATAGAGGGAGGCAGATGCAAACGAAGATAAATGGCGTGGTATGACAACAAAATGCGGTGTTGCTTGAAACTGCTGTGGTCTGGCTTGGATTTGGATTTGGAAGGGGATTTGTGGTCGTTCTCTAGTGAGGTTGTATGAACGGATCCGTGGTTTAATAGAAGCAAGACCTACAACCATTCCCAAGATTGGTCACTATGGATCAATGCGGTCAATCTGTTGAATGCGATCTGTGACGATGGAATGCAGTTGAAGAATGGTGATCTGAATAGCTTTTCCTGTTCAACAATCAAATTAGATTTCAAACAAAAAGATCTACTCAAATCAAACAAAATCACTCCAATCTAACTCTAAAATGCAATTTTAACCCTATTCATGCCAAGACAAGATGCCTAATGCAAGCTAACCATCTACCAATCATGCTGCAATCTAAAAAATTGGCGTAGCTCCCCGGCAACGGTGCCAAAATTGTAGCGGGTTTATTTTCTAGCCTATCTTCAACCCAAGATCCAAGCAATCTAGCATCATGGAGATGAAGTTAGTTGTCACGCGTAGGTTCGTTCCCATGAGAGTGATAGCATATCTCAGAATTTAGCATGTACGGAAGATCCACATCTAACTCTAATATCCATTAACACTACACAATTAACACTACATCCATTAACCCTACAATCCACAATGATAGATGCTTGCTTCTCTCTCTCTCTCTCTCTCTCTCTCTCTCTCTCTCTCTCTCTCTCTCTCTCTCTCTCTCTCTCTCTCTCTCTCTCTCTCTCTCTCTCTCTCTCTCTCTCTCTCTCTCTCTCTCTCACACACACACACACACACACACACACACACAAAAAGCATGAGAAATAACAATTCCAATAACATTCAAATCCAACCATTAGCAAATACAACAAAAGCATGAGAGATGGAGGGAGAAGGATAGAGAGCAAGGACATTCACAAGTCCATTCCATAAGAGAGACAATTTGCTTATATTGAAATAAAGATTTGAACATGAGGAGCAACTCGAGTTTGCCCCTATTTATAGTGGAGAGGAGGGCCTTAGCCTCAAAATCCTATTGGCCCATTTCTACCTCCCTAACTATTCATATTTCAAAAAGAGTGGGAACCCATTCAATAATTGGAGGGAACCAATTTGAACCAATTTTGGTGGGAGTCACTAACTTGACATTTAGGCCTGCGACATTAAAAGTACCGCAAAAAGGCCTAAAGTCTTTTTATTGACTTTCTAATTATCAAATAACTATGTGATCATTGGGTTGGACTTACACACGCATGGTGCCAAATCCCTTTCACTTATTAACTAGGGTTAGGGTTCCCTCGATATCCGCAAACCCTCCAACAAGTAACCACTAGCCCTGGTGTTTAACAGTTCCAAATTTCAACCCTCTCACTGAATTCAACTTTTCTTGATACGAAAGAGACTTTAGTCGAGAAACATTCCTTTCCATAATGAATTGGTTTGATGGACCAACATTTCGTATTTGAGTTTATGCAAGTGTAATGTACTAGGTAGCGGGCGTAAGCAGGCTTGCTACCAGGTGTAGTGAGTGGTCCCTACCTACCGAGTTGCTCTACGACGAGGTAGGTGGGGAGCACCAGTACGGCTACTACCGGGCATAATTGGCAGTGGGCAGGAAACGCCTTACCTTGCAATTTGGAGACTGCCAGTCTTCATTTTCAAATCTAGTTAAAGAAGAATAGTGAGTCATGACATTTTGTGGCCCGTGGGCTGGCCTTCAAAGCCTTCTTTCACGCCTTCTTCCAGCCTATGAGCAAAAGTATGTACCTGGTTAATTTAGTACCAGGTACATAGTTTAATTTGAGAACATACTAGGTAGGAGAATACGGCTATGAACAATGGTGTTCACAGCCTATGAACGTTTGACATGTGTCCACTATCATTGCTCATGCCATTTACATATCTGTAGCCTTATAATCGAATGTCCTTTGTATCTTACATTGGCCTCATTGTTGTGGTATCATTGGAGGATGGAATTCTTATATAACATTCCAACCCGAAGGCACTCTCACACTTTTGGACTACACATGAAGCTCTCCACTCATATAAATCAAGACAACAAGAATTCTAAATCTACCAGCCAGAAATATACAAGGAGTGAGCTCCTTCTTATAGCCAACCCCCAACGGTCCCCTTTCAAAATGGGGTTTTGCCAACCTTCATGCCTTTCTTGCCAATTGTCCACACCCCATTGGAAAGTACAGCAAGTGACCTCCATGAGAGAGTGAGGGAGTGGTGCAAAGCCTTCCTCTTGGGTACACCCAAAACTAGCATAGATGGTCACTTTTTTCAAAGGCTAGTAGGTGCCATAGAGTTTTAGCCTCCAAGATCTCTTGCCCATTATTAGCCAAATTTGGGTGGTACCCTTTGTCAACCCCTATCCTGTGTATATAGTGAAATTCTAGAATGGCTTTGTTGTCTATTTCTAATTTTATAGCTGGTCATTTTTAGAAGCTATAAAATAATTTTACCAGCCATTTCAAAGGCCGCAAATTTTTCTCTAGCCACGTTTAAGACAGGTTGGGACCCAATTCTACAAACAATTTTATGCTGATTTTTTTCCTACTAGCTTGGTTTTACATGTCGGTTTTATAGTTTTGAGAAAATACATTTGAATATCAGCCCAAATTTTCATGTGGAAATATTGGCTAACACACTTGGATTGAAATATGTTTGGTGGCCTTTCTCTATCCATCTCTTATATGTAGATTGATAGGTGGACAAATCTATATGAGAGCAGTATTAGATAGAACAATAAGTCAAAGTAGCATACATTCACATTGACATAATTTTGAATGCAATGAAATAATGAATTGATTCAGAAAGTAATGGATACAAGTCATCTGAAATTAACAAGCACAAGACAATTGCGGCTATAACTGCAAACTTGAATTAGCTCTAGTTCTAGTTTCAATGATTCGAAGATCATTCGAAAGCATATTCTAGAACTCTTTGTCTAAATCTAATTGATGTAATAACATGTATTATGTCTGCTAATTGATTCCAATGCTTGATTGTCTGATCTACAGTCCTTCATATTTAATGAGATGTTGAGCTATGCCATCTGAAATGGATCTTGGTGGTGATCCTGGCTATCACTTTCCAAGTAGGCGACAATTGTGGCTATCACTATTTGGACATGTGGTGATCATAGTTGCTATTATTATCAGAAAAAATTGCATAATGCAATGACTAGCTAGTATAGGTGCTTAGCTTTATTTAGAGTGGTACCATGTAAGTTAGACAGTCAACTTGTCGATTCAAGTCGGAGTCAGATAAGCTAGGGTTGAGGGTGAAAAACGTTAAATGTTTGATTCAACACTTGTTTAAATCGATCATTCGAGTAGTGACTGTCGTGTAGGTACTTGTCTTCGATTCTCTTGTATTTATGTAGACTGTGTGACAATGTGAGTAAATATTCAGCAACATGAATGAATCTAGATTAACTATGGGTCTTAGAGAGAAGGTCCAAGAATCTCTTCAATAGGATCTGTTGGATGATGGATAACCATTACCATAAGAATGCATGAGAGAAGAATAAGAGAGACGAATTTCTCCGACACTTGTATGCCTATTTATAGCAACATCTTGGCCTATTCGGGTCATCTTTCCCAAGCTTATCAACTTATGGAAGTTTCTAGATGTTTACCAAAACCTAGGTCTAACAAGACTAGATTCAATGTGTCTCTACTAACCAATTAGAGTAGGTCCAAACTTCATGTACCAGTCCAAGCTACTTATTTGTTTGTAATTCGTTTCATATCTTATACAACTTATTTTTTATTACATAATGTTGTTTGTATAATTAAAAGATAAGGATCAAAACCATCAAACTGATCAGCATGGCACTTGCCTTGATACAATATCAATATGGTTTGGCCTATCGATATAAGCAATTTTCAGTAAGGAAAGATTGGATTATAAAAGTTTATTTACATTGCAAGCTGATTAGTTAAGTTAAACGTATTTTGTACATGGATAACATCTGACATTTAGAATTGACACATGTCTTCCTCACCGTGCTAACTTGTACGATTTTGTGTGGTGGGATGGTGGCAGGTACCAGCTAGATGTCTTGAACTAGCTAAAAATGGTAGAGACACTATTTTTAGTCCTTATTGACATAAAGAAATGTATCTCTAAGTACTGGCTAGAATCCAAATGCTAGTCTCCACAAAAAGTGTGAATCTTCCCTATAAATTTGGATCTAGGAGAATATGTACCGTGTATGGGAAGATTGGACTATGTTTTAAATTGTTATTCAAAGCTGTTAAGTAGTATAACTTCTTTTGGACATGAATAACAACTGTCGTTCAGCTATGACACCTGTCTTCCTCACCGAACTAACTTGAGTGGTTTTGTTTTGTGGGATAGTGGCAGGTATCAGCTGGACGTCTTGAAAGTGGTTATGCTTTATGGTGCTTTCTAGTACTGTATTTTACTTTTCAGTTGTACTTTATCTTGTTGGATTATGAATAAAGGCTTCAAAGAGCTTCAGTCTTGCTTTGTCAAGAGGAACTAAGTGCGGTCTTGTATCCCCCCCCTGTGTGTGTGTGTGTGTGTGTGTGTGTGTGTGTGTGTGTGTGTGTGTGAAAGACTAATTATGCTATGCCATTTATACAAATGTTCAGTGGCATTGAGTAGTTGATCTTGGTTTTGGATCTTTACTTGATTTGTATGTTGTAGTGATATGTTGGAAGGTAATTGGAAACTTGATGTTTAAAATTATGTGTTGATTTAACAATGACTTGTATTTATTGTAAGCCAATTATTTGTGGGTCAATTTTGTTCATGTAAGGTTGTGCCCACACGTGTGAATATCATCTTGACATGTGGGGGCATTTACTCATTTACATAGAAGTGCAAGCTAATTACAAGGAGATTAACCAAAATGACTTTTTCTTAGATTCTAGTCAAAAGTCAAGATTGATTGAAACTGAATCTAACTTTATACAAGTAATTTTTCTACTTTCTTTCACACGTGGGAACATGCTACACACATGTGAGATCTCAATATGAACTTAGATCTCAAGTTTAACATATTACATCAAGTTAGAAGTGACAATTTCAACAATTTGCATATGGTACACATAGCAACAGGTGTACCGCTCCTTAAGTTTTTGAACAAAATAAGACTTCAAAATCTCAAAGCATCTAAGAGATATCTACACTTCTAGGTGAGCCCTTATGAATCTTTGGAATAGCTCAACTTGTGGCCTAAAAGCCTTACATCTTACTAAAAGACATAATAATATACCTAAACCATTACCACACAAGTTGATCCAAGTTCACTTGAACATTAAACCAAACTTAATCTGTTTGTAAAATTTATAGCAATATGAATCAAACGAGAGAGAGTGAGAAAAAGAAAGCATGAAGAGCGTTAGTCAAAATTTCCAAACCATACGGTTGTATCCTATTCCAAAATGTCACGACAATGCTTCCTCCCCAATGACATGGCCTTCCTTGTGTCTCAAGTCCAACAAAGAACCGTTTATGATACCATGCCTTCAACAGGAAAAAAACAAGGGCTACACCCTTGACTAAAATTGGGAACGTTGACTATCTTTAGTTCTATCAAACTCTCTCTCTCTCTCTCTCTCTCTCTCTCTCTCTCTCTCTCTCTCTCTCTCTCTCTCTCTCTCTCTCTCTCTCTCTCTCTCTCTCTCTCTCTCTCTCTCTAGCAAAATATGCTTTAACCATGTCATAAATTATAATTATATTTCAATATACACTGAAAAACACATTGGTTTAGCTCAATACAATATTGGTTCACTCGAAGCTTCTTAAAGATTCCTTCTACATTAAAGTGATTGTTAACATCTTCAAAGTGAACTTGAGGAGTATTCTTGTTACCACTGATCTATATTCAAGAATTCTTATCATGGTACATGACATAAGTGATTTCAAACCCCCTCTAAAACTTGGGTGTTTATTGATGTTATGGGTTTTGTTGTTTCCCTTGAAAAAATAGAAAAAATAGGTACTATGCGACAATAACAAGTTTGAAGTAAAATATAACCAGATTTGGTAGTCTGAACTATCTAAATTGAAAATTTATAAGTACTAATTGAAACAAGCATTGGTACTATAGAGTTTCAAAAAGCTTTGGTACTCGAGGGTTTTGCCAACATTTAACATTTCAGCATCTTTCTGCACATTGCAATAAAATTCTCACCAAATTTCTTCTGTTGTTGCACATTACAATTACCAAAGCACGCTGCACGTCGAAGAGCTGTTTAAAAGCTTCTTCTGGTACCAAAGTACCAGAACTGCAGAAAGTACCAAAAGGTGACTACCATACCCATGGCAAAGATCATATACAGGTAGTACCAAAGTTCCAAAGCATCTTATAGTACCAAAGTACCAAACTTGTACAAAGTACAAGACCCTTAATTGGTAGTCTGAGAGGTACCTTAATTCAAATAGTACCAATCTTTGGTACTCAAAAGTTTCAAGAACACATAAACATTACAAAAATAGTACAAATCTTGTAAAATTGGAAGTTACAAATGATTAGATTCTACCAATTGGTGTAACAACACTAAAATAGTACCAAAAAGACCAAAATGGATTGTATGTGAGCTGCGAACACAAATAAATATAAAGAAAAAAGTACCAAATTGATAGTTTTATGGATAAAATAGGGACACAAGAAGTCTAAATAGTACCAATTTGGTAGATTTTAAAATAAAAATGAGACAAAAAGAAAAATTATTTGAAAAGAATATAGAGTACTAAAAGTACCAAAAATATATATTACACAAGTTTTCATAAGTACCAAATAGAAAATGAATAGTAGTTTATGAGCTTCTACAAGTACCAATAGTCCCAAAAGTCCAAAAGAGCAAAATATCAGTGGAGTAAAAACTACAAAATAGTTCCAAACAACAAGAGGTGGAGTGTGTATCTACAGATTCAAAGAATAGGAGTATCAAAGATCAGTTTCAACAGTGCCAAAGAACAGCAGTACCAAGAAAACAAAAATTCAAAAAAAGATGGACCTGAGAGTCGTCAAGAAGATGTACAAGATTCCTAACAACACTTTTATTCCAATCCTCTGTTGGCATATGTCTTTTTTTGTTGGTAGATACTGTTAGAAATTTTTCCGACAAGGGGTTGGTCCCGCCAGAAAGCCGCAGTGAGGGAAAGGGTCCACACTACGCTTACGCAAATGACTAGGGTCAATTACTGCTTCCAACCTGGGGGTCGTCCTAGTCACCCCGTACTCCCCAATCAATGAGAGTTTCCAGGCTCTCAGAAATATGATTGTAGAGAGAGGTTGCTATCTTCACTTGGTTTCTAGGTACAGACTCTGATTCTTAGATCGTCCGTACTTGCATATGGGGACTAGTAACAGAATGATTAGCAAGACTCTCACTGGGAGTTTCAAAACCAATTCAAGGTGTTAAAACCATACTCTCTAGGATCATTCACTAGATTTCTGCTGTCACTGTTAGATGCTACAGATTAGTGTACTGGTGGCACAAAGATTGGGGTTTGTGTAATAGCTTGTGTTATTTCTACGTATCGAGTGGAGGTACGTCTGTCAGATGCCAATACCCGTCAATCACAAGCTCGTATACCTCTAGATAACTATGTTCTCCATAGTGCTGAATCTTAATCAAACTATCCCCGGGAAGTAGGTTATGATGAAACTTTGGGGTGTAGAAGTGGTATCGTAATATTCGTAGTCTCTCACTGAAATGCACCTGATTTCCGTCACGTGGATGCCTTGATCAGTAGCAGTAGAATTGTATCATCTCGTGACATCAACCAATAGTAGAAAGGTCTTGATTCATGAGTGTGATGGTCAGCACAGGGCATTGCCTTGCAACAACAATCCATACTCAAAATATCATACCCACAATTGCTTTGAAAGTATGGCCATCGTTGACTATTAGCTCACAACATTCAAGCGCGCTCATTTAGCCTCAATGTAGTCGTTCACCGTTCTTAACATTATGATTATGTCAATCAAGTGGATATACTCCAAAATGGTAGATGCTTCATTGAGGCTCCTTTAATGTCTATGAATCCTCCTTTTCAAAACTCCCTCCACAATAGAACGACTTTCAACACTTAGGACTCTCTCCTAATTATGAAGTTTATGGAGGGACATAGAAACACCCCATATTGAAGATCTCTATGACCCCACTAATACTCTCTCTCACACAAGCAAACTCTCAAAGATGAGATTAATGGATTCATTCTTCTCTCTCATTTAGAAACTCTCATAAGGCTCTTATGACTTTTGCTTTCAGCATCTCACATCCCAAAAGTTATAAAAGAAGTGATAGATAGTACATCCATGAATCTCTAGTTCTAAGTGAATGATTTCTCACAGATTAGCAACATGAGTTTCAAGCTCCAAAATACTCAATCCAAATGCTCTCCAACCATAATGACTCTTCACTATCAATCATCGAAAATACTCTTCGACTATCCCACTATTCGACTATTATTATGTTTTTGATACAAAGAGTGGACTCTCTTATATAGCCAAACCCAAAGGGTTGCCCTTCAATATGACATTTTTTCAATTGTCATGCATTTCATACTTTCTTTGCCACATGTCCCTCAACTATTAGGGCTCACCTATTTTAGTAGATTCTCCAACTTGCTCCCCTCCTCCAAATAGGATGTTCTTTGGGTTTTGGAGCTCAACAACCTTGAAGTTTATCTTTTCACGCTTCTCAAGTTTGTCTTTTCGTTGCTTTTCCCAAGTGGCTCTCCCCTTAGATTGCCTTTTTCCACAATAGTATTTGCTTAGGGCAAGGAACCTTTTTGCTTTATCATTGTTAACCAACCTAGTAGCTACTAGTCAATCCCTATGGGTGTAGCCATCCCATCATTTTTCTTTGTGTCAGTTTTTTAGATTGCCGATTTTTCTATGTTGTCGGCTTTTCCATATGTTCGTACTATTTGGCTGGTTGGTCTATCTGTGTTTGAAATTATCTTGACCTTGTCGTTAGGATTTCCATGGTATTTTGAGCCTATTACAATATTTTTGGTGAAGAAATTTTCACTGTATTTGTTCTTTGCCGATTCTTTTCTTGAAACTGGCTTCTGTAACATTCATGACTAGAGCTCTTTCGACAAACTGGTTTTTCTGCAAATAAACTAGGTAAACATATATTAGCAAAACAACTTTGTACATGGTGAAATTTTAGCACGGCTATGCCGGCTATTTTTACAATTGGCTAAAAAGCTGCAAAACATTTTTACAGGCCATTTTTAAGGCCACAAACTTTTTCCTAGGGGGGGTGGGACCCACTTCTAAGTGGGCCGGCACTTTTCGCTCGGCTTTACATATATCAAATATTTTTTACAGTTCTTGAGACCGTCACAAAACTACTATAACTTGTCTAGCCACTTTAGGGGTAGGTTGAGACCCTTTTATAGAGGCAACTATATGTCGATTTTTTTCTAGTAACCGGGTTTTACATCCCAGTTTTTTGTAGTTTTGAAAAAAGAAAGCCCAATATTAGTCCGATTTTCCGTGCGAAAATATCGGCTAACATGGCGATGTCCACTGAGTAGTATGGTCCTCATACGGGGTGGACCCATAATCTCTGGTTCAGAAAATGCTCGCCTTTTGCTGGTACATCATGAGTGCTCTGGCCATAGCTTCGGGATCAGCACCCTAGGTGGGTGATGCTAACCTAGTTCTGCTTCCAGTTGGTCTTTGATCTTCGTTCAATTCGGTACCTTTATTCCTGCAACACAACACCCTGTGACCTAATTTGAGAAATATGCACCCACTCCCTCAGAAGATTATGCCCTTTCAAAACCCTTTTTGGCACGCAAAATGCATCTCTCAGAAAAATATGACATTATGGACGCATATGGCAATATTGTGCCTATTGTGAGTGTGTTGTGTGTATGCAATGAGGCTTTAGCGCCTTAACTCTGAAAATTGTCCATACTCGTGGAATTTTATTTTTTTTGAGAGATGGTGTCAAGTTAGTGGTGATGGGGAAGAATCTTCTTGGCTTAGATGTCGGTGAGTGGTACTGATTCAAATGTATACATTCGTTGCAGATCATCCATCTTTTCCAAGATGATTACAGCTCTCCCAAGTCTCTGTCTAAATTGATTCCATTCACCTCAAACTCCACAAGCATAAGTGGCTTTTCGTATCCTCCTATTTGATCCAACTGTATGTACAAAGGGTAAATATCTTTCAGCAATTGTTCATCCTTCAAAGAAGTAGTGATGTCTCAAGCTTGTTATCTCAACGCATGTAAAAGTACCATGTGGAGACTTTTGCTTCTCTCATTTGTCATGCTTCTAAATTCTTCACTGTTTGGTCGGTTTTGAGTGCCTTATCCATTGAGTAATAGAGTCATTTCCCATCCACTGTTTCTTTTTCCAATTTCTCTCTCTCAATCCTCCCAATTTTATGCTCCTATACAATCATTCATGCCCATAGGAGTATTTAGCAAGTGCCCAATGCAACTCAAAATTATGTAGAGATGCAATGAAAATGGATGCATGGAAAACTGAGACTTGCAGCAAATGCTTATCACATTGTGTCTAGTATGTGATGCATAATAGTGAGGTGGGTGTTTATAGTCACGTACCCGCAAGTATAGTACTAGGTCAGTCCTAGTTCCATTGGCTCATTGGGATTGTACCACCATTTAGCAAGGTGAACTTTGGTGGGTTTTGACTTAGGACCCCAAGGTTGTAGTACCCATCTCTGTAGGCAGTAAGCATAGTGACCAGCCAGTCTAATGATGTCATCTTTGTGGTGCGCGACAACAACCAAGAATCTACATAAACTTTCGCAGGAGTCCTTGTAGTTTTCAAAGTTACTTGGGATGAGTGGCCATCTGAATCTGAGTTGAGAACTAGTGGATGGCCGCAGCTCAAAGACCTGATCGTCTAGTGGAAATTTATGGAAGGCAGATACAAACAATAGGCGTTGAAATTTAGAATAGGTTGTCTAACATAATCTCCTTTCTGTGCACTGGATAAGCGAGTAGAGGGTCACGGGAAGTCTGCGGTCTGACTGGCCTCTTTGTTGTCTCTTGTCTCTGATACTCATGCAATTGCCTGGCTAGCGTAGCTGTGATAGTTTTGGTTGCAACTAGTTCCACTTTGGTGTTGGCTATGATTTTTTCTTGTCTTTTGTACTCCTCCCTATGGCTTATATGTTTTCTGTCACTAGTGTCCTTGAGTTTAATGTACTTTCGTTTCCAAGAGTCTCGTTCCTTTTTGACATTGCTCAGCTCATTAGTAACTCTGATTCGGAAATTTTTTGCATTTTTGAGTTCTTGCTTCAAGTTGTGGATTTCTTGGACCTGTCGTTCTCGTTCTTTGGAAAGTATTACAGCCATTGCCTCACTTGATCTTAGGCTTTTGATTAACAGATGCCTCATCTCCTCTAGTAGTCATGTCCTGGTGAACAAGATTCCTCGTGTTGCTTTAGAAGTTGGTTGGGACAATGCAGTGGTGTTAACAACATGTAGTATATTTTTCCAATTCAATTTTTTTTATATGATTCACAGTATCTTAGTCGAGCTGAAACTCGAAAAATACCAAAACCTCAAAAAATTGAAAAAGGTGAAAAATTCGAAAAGTTGAAAAATCGTGAAAACTAGAAAAATGAACTCGAAAAGATCTCGAAATGCCTTGAAAATTCAGAAACTCTCGCCTCAAAAAATATCTCGAATAGTCTCGAAAATTCGAAAAATTTTTGAAACCACTCGAAAAGATCTCAAAACTCTCGCCTCGAAAAAATCTCGAATAGTCTCAAAAATTCGGAAAAATCTTGATACCATTCAAAAATTCAGAAACTCTCATCTCGCAAAAATCTCGAATAGTCTCAAAAATTTGGAAAAATCTTGAAACCACTCAAAAAGATCTTGAAATTCTCGCCTCGAAAAAATCTCGAATAGTCTCGAAAAAAGTTTGGAAAACTACGAAAACTCAAAAAATTCGCGAAAATTGCGAAAATTCGAGACTAGAACTTTGGAAAATACTCGAAAAATTTGCGAAAATACTCGAAAACTCAAAAAAAATTCAAGAAACCCGAAAATCTCAAAAAATTCGCCAATATCATGAAAATTTGAAATATTGAGAAACCCGAAAATCTTGAAAGATTCGCGAAAATCGTGAAAATTTGAGAGGCTCGAAATAGTCTAGAAACTCTAAAATATTTCTAAATAGCTATAATTTCAGCGGATGCAATTTTTTTTTTTAATAGATCGGCCAACTAGGTGTGCATATCCCCAAGTCAGTTGCTTACTCCAATACAATCCACCAAAGAAATTTGTTATTAATGGTCTCAATCTCATAGGTATACTTTGTTTTGCGGGGTTATAGTACATATATACAGTTTTTCTTACTGGTACTATTGTGGCCAGTTCATCCAGGATGTGTTCTTCGATGATATTCACATCCATGAATGGACTCCCTATTTCGTAATGAGACCTACAACCTTCTTCATATTCACAATCTACGTTTATTTTTTTGATCAATTTTTGTTCATATAGAAATTTTAGAAAGGAAAGCTCATCGTCGCTATCCCATTCCTGAAGGTGCTTGGAATTGACTGTACAATTCAAACTGGTATCATCCCATACAAAGCTATGCACATTGGAATTTATAATCTCAGAGAATGGTTGGAGCAATTCTTGTTCCCAAAATCTAAAATCCATACTTTCAATGGCCATGGTAGATAATTCAGATGTTCTACAAATGACATTAGAGAAAATATGGGCCCAAAGAGGGCCCTATAAGAAATGTCATGTAGGAGAGAGAAAAATAACTATAAAGTAATTATAATATCATTTTCTAACTTCTTTATGCATCTGCCCGCACTACTTTCCATGTAAATGAATGCACCTTAGTTTAGTCACATCAAACTTCACTGGTGTTTAACCACAGTTAAAATATAATTTTTTAAAATGTTGAAATATTCCCTCCCAATAGTTGGGAACACTTAAAAATTTGAATTAGGAGTGACATTTCTGAAAAAAGTCTAGGCCATCTCTATCTCCAACAGAGTCGTTAGCGTCATCTCCAGTTTTGTTATTGTCATTGTGTTGTTTGTTACTATACTATTGTACTAATGACCAAGCTTTATCATTTTCATGTGGATCTATCACCGGAATATGCTCCGCTCAGGACGAGAAATTCAAAGAATCCAGTTTGTCAACTTCTGATATGGTCTGATACAGGGAGGAAAAACTAAAACATGTAGATTTATGGTCATCAAGAACATTGTATCCTATTAATCCATGTTCATTGCAGCATCCAGATTAGGTTACTATGAGAATTTGATGCTCTATGGGAATGCACATTCAATGCAAAGAATACATTATTTGGAAGAGGAATCAAGGAAAATATCAAAGGAGTGCGAAGAAAAATCTACAAAGATGAAATTTTGTTTGGATGAAAATGAGATGCTCAAGGAGGAGATCCAAAGATTGAAATCTTCTTTGCATCATTATACAACTAGTAATGATGAGATAAAAATTGTATTTCAATTCATGTGTATCTCATATTTGTCTCTTGTTAAAGATATGGATGTGCTCAACAGAAAGGTCCGAAGCAACAAGAGGAAAAGACTGGTAAACAAGGATATATGTGATCTATCATCCAAAGGAGGTCATAGAAAAAGACGAATCCGTGCATTCAAGTAGGTTATAGCTTATTTGGTACTGAAAATTGTTTGAACTTTTTGATTTATTCATAATCACTAATTTTGTTATTTATTCATTTCAACTTTCTGTTGATTTGCTTATTATATACTACTGTGAAGACTATGAGTGTCCTAATTTCTACTGACATTTTCATGAACATTATGTTTGCAATGCAGATCAGCACTGGTTGTTGAAGACCATTTGGCCGATGAGATTTTAATTGGAAACTCACTAGGCTCTATCTTGACTTCTAAATCTATGAAATCAATGTTAAATAGTAACAAAATGAAAAAGATTAAGGCTTCAGTTACTGATAGCATTATGGATGAAGTTGGAAAAATATTAGACACTACATTGCTTCAGGGGGCATGTGACTTTTCTAGCATCAATAGGGAAGCATATGCAACAATGTTTAAGATGATAAAAAGAGGCATTTGCACAGGTAAATATTAAAAGTTTCCAATCCCACGACCATTTCATCTTTAAAAAAAATAAAAGACATGTTAAACCATGGTATGCAGACAATAGTTGGTAATCCATCTCATATCAATGAAGTGTATTGCTCGAAAGGATAAAGTCTAGCATATAACAATTTCAACAACTTATTTATTGACATTAATCAGTTATTAACATTCATCATAAATTTTTACGGTATTACAAATGAGAATGTCAATAACAAGTTGATAGTTGTTCTCAAGTTAGATGAGTCTGAAATTATAAAAGGACAAAAAATGGAAAGAGTCAGTCTCACGATCATGAATGGAGCACTTTTAAATTCAGAAGACTCAGAAGGCCTCAATTTCAGAATTCAATCAGAAAATGATATTTGGTGATTGGCAGCATTTCAGGTATAGCAGTTCCTTTGCATAATAATAGGGATAATCATTTGAATATGGATTTCATATCTAAAATCTTCTCTGTGTTAATATTATGAGGCGAATCTTGTTTTTGTATTCTCTTATAGGAGCTGAAAGAAGACCATAACATTCTCTCATGGATATTTAATAGAACATCATATCCTGCCACCATAAAAAATCACATGGAGGGAGTTCCACTCAATATTCCTGGAATTGGCACTTTCAACATTGAATGGCATTTAGCAGGAGATCTGAAGACATTAAAATGTATGTTCAATGTATCTCATGGCGCTAACTCTAAACACCCTTGTTTGTACTGCATGAAAACAACAAAAGACATGACAAAGAGTACAAGAATATCAAGAGATCGAGAAGATTCTAATTGGAAACCTGTACTACCAATTCCTCTACGAAATGTTCATATCTGTACATTGCATGCGGAGGTGCGTATTATAGAAAAAATAATATATCTTCACATCTTGTTTGCATGGAATTCCGAGCCAGAGGCCTCTACAAAGGAAGTTATTTCTAGATTAGAGGATGTGTTGTCCAAAGCAGGCTTACATAAAGGCCACGTTAAAATAAAAAAAAGATGACAAGTTATCAGGTAAAACATGAAATATTTCATGCAAGCCGAGCATTGGAGGATCTAAAGCATCCATACTTTCAATGGCCATGGTAGATAATTCAGATGTTTTACAAAAGAAAATAAAAATTTGGTATTATACCCTGTACATGGTACAACTCTATTTACATATGATATGGCTTGACTTTGTCAATGTTCACACGAGTTTTGAATGAGCCTCCACCTATTTCAACTAATTTAGTTGTATTGTTGTCATACAACTTTTTGATCACATATGGTCCAGTCCAATGCATACCAAATTTTTGAGGCATTAGTTCGTGCCTAGTATCGTAATACAAGACTAGCTGGCCTTGGCTAAACTTGTAATTAGGAATTCTTCTGTCATGCATTATTTTCATGATTCTTTTGTGGGTTTCTTGATGTACTAGGGAGGTCAATCGTTGCTCGTCCAACTCTTGTAAGATATCGATACGCCCTTGGATGGACTTTTTCCTACCCAGATTGTGAGACATAGCCAGTCTCATGGATGGTAATTCTATCTCAATAGGCAGGATACATTCTTGTCCATATACCAAGAAAAAGAGAGTGTGATTTGTACTAGTTTTGTAGGTCACATTGTAGGACCACAAAGCAGCATATGATTTCTTATCCCAGTCCCTTTTATTTTCAGATACTGTTTTTTGTAGGATAGATATCAACTACTTGTTTGGACTTTCGGCTTGTCCATTTGCTTGAGGATGATAGGGAGTACTTTTTCGATGTTTAATTAGCAGTTGTTTCGTCAGACTCTCTATGGGGACCATGTGATGTTGGGGATAGCTCTGATGAATTATGAGCTCTGATACCACTCTGTGGGGAAACTTCTTAAACGAAGTCCCAACCAACATGAGAAAGACCATGAATACTATGAAGAACAATGATAACTGTGTTAAGGGGAATCATGGATTACTTAGAGAGCGAAGATTAGAGAACTATTCAGTTTGCGTTGAATACAATTATCAGTGTAGGAGTCATAGACTACCATGAAGAGAAATTGTGCAACAATTAGGCGTCTGTGACAGCCATGCAATTCTCTGATACTGATATTCTGATACAAAGAAATGTAAGTACAATTAGGCATCAAAGACAGCCATACATTTCTCTGTTATGATACTATTTCAAGAGAAGAATGAGAGTTAATAAACATTCAACTGAGAATGCGAAGAGATGGAACAATAGCAATTATGTATATTAAAGTTGTAGTAACAACAATTAGATCACAATACAATTGCACAGATGCGTGATCCTACTTACAGAAACAAGCTCATCGTCGCCATCCCATTTTCGAAGTTGCTTGAAATTGACTGTACAATCCAAACTGGTATCATCCCATACAAAGCTATACACATTGGAATTTATAGTCCCAGAGAGTGGTTGGAGCAATTCTTGTTCCCAAATTCTAAAATCCATACTTTCAATGGCCATGGTAGATAATTCAGATGTTTTACAAAAGAAAATAAAAATTTGGTATTATACCCTGTACATGGTACAACTCTATTTACATATGATATGGCTTGACTTTGTCAATGTTCACACGAGTTTTGAATGAGCCTCCACCTATTTCAACTAATTTAGTTGTATTGTTGTCATACAACTTTTTGATCACATATGGTCCAGTCCAATGCATACCAAATTTTTGAGGCATTAGTTCGTGCCTAGTATCGTAATACAAGACTAGCTGGCCTTGGCTAAACTTGTAATTAGGAATTCTTCTGTCATGCATTATTTTCATGATTTTTTTGTGGGTTTCTTGATGTACTAGGGAGGTCAATCGTTGCTCGTCCAACTCTTGTAAGATATCGATACGCCCTTGGATGGACTTTTTCCTACCCAGATTGTGAGACATAGCCAGTCTCATGGATGGTAATTCTATCTCAATAGGCAGGATACATTCTTGTCCATATACCAAGAAAAAGAGAGTGTGATTTGTACTAGTTTTGTAGGTCACATTGTAGGACCACAAAGCAGCATATATTTTCTTATCCCAGTCCCTTTTATATTCAGATACTGTTTTTTGTAGGATAGATATCAACTACTTGTTTGGACTTTCGGCTTGTCCATTTGCTTGAGGACGATAGGGAGTACTTTTTCGATGTTTAATCAGCAGTTGTTTCGTCAGACTCTCTATGGGGACCATGTGATGTTGGGGATAGCTCTGATGAATTATCAGCTCTGATACCACTCTGTGGGGAAACTTCTTAAACGAAGTCCCAACCAACATGAGAAAGACCATGAATACTATGAAGAACAGTGATAACTGTGTTAAGGGGAATCATGGATTACTTAGAGAACGGAGATTAGAGAACTGTTCAGTTTGCGTTGAATACAATTATCAGTGTAGGAGTCTTGGACTACCATGAAGAGAAATTGTGCAACAATTAGGTGTCTGTGACAGCCATGCAATTCTTTGATACTGATATTCTGATAGAAAGAAATGTAAGTACAATTAGGCATCAAAGACAGCCATACACATCTCTGTTATGATACTATTTCAAGAGAAGAATGAGAGTTAATAAACATTCAACTGAGAATGCAAAGAGATGGAACAATAGCAATTATGTATATTAAAGTTGTAGTAACAACAATTAGATCACAATACAATTGCACAGATAAGCGCATGATCCTACTTACAGAAACACAACAATAGCTATCATTCTAAATATTTTATCTCGCTCTCTATAATCACCAACTCTGAGGAGTCAGCTGGTGTGAAGATCCGTTTTGGTCGTTTGATCTCTAATGGATTATCTTCATGCATCCTCTTGCATCATCTCACTTCTCAAGTCGCTCATTTACTTATAGCAGCTGGTAGATCTTGTGTTATTCGAATTTTACAATTACAAGATCGTTTGACAGTGTGCTTACCGCATATGCTAGATCAAGTCGTGTGTAGATCATAGAATATATTATAGATCCTATGACAGAATGATAAGGATACTTGCACATTTCTTGCTGATCTGCTTGAGTTCTGGGGCACATGTCTTTGGATAGCTTTGATCTTGGATCCATGTGTATATGGGCTTGCAGTCCACCATGCCATATCTATGAAGTACATTGATTAAATAGGGCCTTTGGCTTATAGTAATTCTCCATACCAAGAAGGTAATGAATTGGGCCTAAATCAGTCATCTCAAATTCTGATGAAAGCAAAAAGTTGGTTTCATGTGGCAACTGATTTGAATTGCTGATAATTAGAGTCTGTGGAGCAAGAAGTGAAATTATGCTACAACAAGAAGTGGGTGATTCTCTCATACCAGGCTCGGGGAGCTTGCTTGAGGCCATATAGTGCCTTGTGCCATTTACGTACCAAATGCTCTTGGCCTTGAAGGACGTAACCTTCTGGTTGATAAATGAATATGTCTTCTTGTATGTATCTGTGAAGGAACGTTGTCTAGACATCCATCTGGTGAATGTCCAGATCCTGAAGGTGTCACTGTAAGCTATTCCATATACTTGCTCAAATCCTTTAACCACTAAGCGAGCTTTCCATTTGGATACTGATCCATCTGGCTTAAGCTTTAGCTTGAAGATCCATTTAGAGTCGATATGTTCTATACCTGCAGGAGGATTAACAAGACTCCAAGTCTTGCTCTTTATCGAAGAACTGTACCCAACATCCATTGCAACCTTCCAATTGTCTGCATCTGACCTTGACAATGAGATCATCCTCATTTTGAACTTCCACATGTGGAAATCATCGCCATTGAACTTGTTGATCAAACAGATTTGTGAGGTTGAACCTTCCATTGTAATCAAATATTAGAGATTGGACACAAACAAAATATGAACTAGTTTTGAAAAACAAGAATGTATAAGTTCCTTTGTATGCCCTAGACTCTAGTAATCCAAAAAGACCCGAGCTCTGATACCAACTGATGTCGGGGATGGCTTTGATGAATTATCAACTTTGATACCACTCTGTGGGGAAACTTCTTAAGCGAAGTCCCAACCAACATGAGAATGACCATTATGAAGAACAGTGATAACTGTGTTAAGGAGGATCGTGGATTACTTAGAGAAAGGAGATTAGAGAACAATTCAGTTTGCGTTGAATACGATTATCAGTGTAAGAGTCTTAGACTACCATGAAGAGAAATTGCGAAACAATTAGGTGTCTATGATAGGCATGCAATTCTCTGATATTGATATTCTGATACAAAGAAATGTAAGTACAATTAGGCATCAAAGACAGCCATACATTTCTCTGTTATGATAGTATTTCAAGGGAAGAGTGAGAGTTATGCCATTTTTAGTGTGGAATCAAAATGTGGACTCAAAAAGTTACGTTACGTAGATTTCAAATTTGAGTGTTTTGATTGGTCCATGTTAAAACAAAATTGAGAAAAAATATAAAAAGAATCTTTACAAAGGGTCTTTTTTGGACTTAGAACTCCTCTAATGTCACTGATAGTTTTTCCTATCACTTAGACTAATCTTCCACATGGATTCCCAAGGGAAAGTCAGTCCTATCATGGACAAGCTTGATGGAGCCAATTACCAGGTGTGAAAATTTAAGATGAAAACTGTACTAATGGCTAAAGAATTGTATGACGTTGTTATAGGTGTAGAAGAGAAACCCATAGCAGACAACGCAGCAATCTCCAGATGGAAGCTGAAGGATGGAAAGGCTTTCGTGCTGATCATCATCAACATTACAAATACCCAGATCGACTATGTATCCAAGGCCCAGACATTGAAAGAAGTCTGGGAAATCTTGAGCACACTATACGAAGTGCGAGATATAGCTTCCAAGTTACATCTCAGGAAGAAATTTTACTTCCTCAAGATGGCGAATGGTGATTCCCTACAGAATCACATCAACCAATTCAAGAACCTGCTGAAGCGAATGGCCGTTGTCGGATCTGTCATAGACGATCAAGACGCAATGATGCAACTGCTTACAAGCTTGCCAAGCTCATACAACAACTAGGTGATGATCATCACAACACATCCAGAACTGACTCTTTCGAGAGTCATTACTATGTTGTTTCAGGAAGACACGCGGAGGAACGAAGCCTCAAGTTTCTCAGCTGATTCTCACGTTTTATACACCAACAAGAGCACGACTAAGCAGAAGAAGAAGAAAGGCCCGAAGCAATCAAAGCTAGACCAGAAACCAGCACAGCACAAAGAACAGTCAAATCCACAGACGAATAAGAAGTTGTTTTGTAGATACTGCAAGCAAAACAACCACTAAATTTAACTTACCTACCACTAAATTTAACTTACCTACCTGGTACTAAATTTACCTGGTACGTACTTTTGCCCATAGGCTGGAAGAAGGCATGTAAGAAGGCCTTGAAGGCCAGGCCACGGGCCACAAAATGTCATGACTCATTATTCTTCTTAAAACGGATTTGAAAATGAAAACTAGCAATCTGCAAATTGCAAGGCAGGACGTTTCCTGCCCACCACCAATTATGCCCGGTAGCACGCGTGAGCGGGCCCGCTACCGGTGTACTGCGTGCCCACTACCTACGTCGCCGCAGAGTGGCTCAGTAGGTAGGGACCACTCACTACACCTGGTAGCGAGCCTGCTCACGCTCGCTACCTAGAACATACACTCGCGTAAATTCAAATACCAAATGTTGGTCCATCAAACCAATTCATTATAAAAAGGAATGTTTCCCGACTAAAGTCTCTTTCGTATCAAGGAAAGTTGAATGCAGTGAGAGGATTGAAATTTGGAACTTTTAAACACCAAGGCTAGTGGTTACTAGAATTTCACTTTCTAGGAACTATTAGTCTCAATTGGCACTCTAGTAATGTTTGACGAAACGAACCACAGTTGGATCCGTAGAGAATCCATTGCATTCCACTTTGCATGAGTTTTGGGCATGAAGGAACAGGGATGAAGTTAAAGAACTCACCATCAAATAGACCCTGCAAAATCCCATAAAGTTTTTTTGTGAGTTTGCATGATAGCAATTGGTTTAACATAAAGACAAAAACTGGGCAGAGCCACAACCGATGGATCATGCACCTGCCCAATTCAATTTAGGGGATCAATTATTGGCACTCATCCTTGTGAGATGCTCATTCTAGAGGCCAATCAACAGGCATCCTGTTCTTTTCGTGGTGAGAGGGGAATTGTGTTTGCCCCTCCTCCGTGCCACGCCAAAGGACTAGCCCTATGTTATTGTCTTAGCCATTTACTTATGCATAGGCGCTGTAGTGAGTGAAAGTCATATCCTCAATCCTTGTGTTTCTCGAATCTTTACACATCCTCCGCAACATGTTTCAAGTAAAAGGAGCCATTGCCCGTCGGGGACAAGTGCAACCCCAATTTGTAAGGTCAAGACAAGTAGATTTGTTCACCAACCGCCCAAAGAAATCATACATGGTGTAGTCCAAAAGTGTGAGAGTGTCTTAGGGTTGGAATGTTATATAAGGATCCCATCCTCCAAGGATACCACAACAATGAGGCGAATGTAAGATACAAAGGACATTCGATTATTAGGCTACATATATATAAATGGCATTAGCAATGATAGCGAACACATGTGAAATGTTCATAGGCTGTGAACACCATTGTTCATAGGCGTATTCTCCTACCTACTACGTTCTCAAATTAACTTACCTACTTGGTACTAAATTTACCTGCTATGTACTTTTGCTCATAGGTTGGAAGAAGGCATGTAAGAAGGCCTTGAAGGCCAGGCCACGGGCCACAAAATGTCATGACTCATTATTCTTCTTAAACCAGATTTGAAAATGAAAACTAGCAATCTGCAAATTGCAAGGCAGGGCGTTTCCTGCCCACTGCCAATTATGCCCGGTAGCAGGCGTGAGCGGGCCCGCTACCGGTGTACTGCGTGCTCACTACCTACCTCGTCGCAGAGTGGCTCGGTAGGTAGGGACCACTCACTACACCTAGTAGCGAGCCTGCTCACGCCCGCTACCTAGCACATACACTTGCGTAAATTCAAATACGAAATGTTGGTCCGACAAACCAATTCATTATAAAAAAGAATGTTTCCCGACTAAAGTCCCTTTCGTATCAAGGAAACTTGAATGCAGTGAGAGGGTTGAAATTGGGAACTTTTAAACACCAGGGCTAGTGGTTACTAGAATTTCACTTTCTAGGAACTATTAGTCTCAATTGGCACTCTAGTAATGTTTGACGAAACGAACCACAGTTGGATCCGTAGAGAATCCATTGCGCTCCACTTTGCATGAGTTTTGGGCATGAAAGAACTGGGATGAATTTAAAGAACCCACCATCAAATATACCCTGCAAAACCACATGAAGTTCTTTTGTGAGTTTGCATAATAGCAATGGGTTTAACATACAAACAAAAATTGGGCAGAGCCACAGCCGATGGATCATGCACCTGCCCAATTCACCATAGGGGGTCAATTATTGGCACTCATCCTTGTGAGATGCTCATTCTAGAGGCCAATCAACAAGCATCCTGTTCTATTCGTGGTGAGAGGAGAATTGTGTTAGCCCCTCCTCCGTGCCACGCCAAAGCACTAGCCCTGCGTTATTGTCTTAGCCATTTACTTATGCATAGGCGTTGTAGTGAGTGAAAGTCATATCCTCAATCCTTGTGTTTCTCGAATCTTTACACATCCTCCGCAACATGTTTCAATTAAAAGGAGCCATTGCCCACCGGGGACAAGTGTAACCCCAGTTTGTAAGGTCAAAAGAAGTAGATTTGTTCACCAACCGCCCAAAGAAATCATACATGGTGTAGTCCAAAAGTGTGAGAGTGTCTTAGGGTTGGAATGTTATATAAGGATCCCATCCTCCAAGGATACCACAACAATGAGGCGAACGTAAGATACAAAGGACATTCGATTATTAGGCTACATATATGTAAATGGCATGAGCAATGATAGCGGACACATGTCAAATGTTCATAGGCTGTCAAGACCATTGTTCATAGGCGTATTCACCTACCTAGTACGTTCTCAAATTAACTTACCTACTTGGTACTAAATTTACCTGGTACGTACTTTTGCCCATAGGCTGGAAGAGGGCATGTAAGAAGGCCTTGAAGGCCAGGCCACGAGCCACAAAATATCATGACTCATTCTTCTTCTTAAAACAGATTTGAAAATGAAAACTAGCAAATTGCAAGGCAGGGCGTTTCCTGCCCACTGCCAATTATGCCCAGTAGCAGGCATGAGCGGGCCCGCTACCTGTATACTGCGTGCTCACTACCTACCTCGCCGCAGAGTGGCTCGGTAGGTAGGGACCACTCACTACACCTGGTAGCGAGCCTGCTCACGCCTGCTACCTAGCACATACAATTGCGTGAATTCAAATACGAATTGTTGGTGCATAAAGCCAATTCATTATAAAAAAGAATATTACCCGACTAACATCTCTTTTGTATCAAGGAAAGTTGAAGCAATGATAGGGTTGAAATTTGGAACTTTTAAACACCACAGCTAGTGGTTACTGGAATTTCACTTTCTAGGAACTATTAGTCTCAATTGGCACTCTAGTAATGTTTGACGAAACGAACCACAGTTGGATCCGTAGAGAATCCATTGCGTTCCACTTTGCATGAGTTTTGGGCATGAAGGAACTGGGATGAATTTAAAGAACTCACCATCAAATATACCCTGCAAAACCACATAAAGTTCTTTTGTGAGTTTGCATGATAGCAATTGGTTTAACATAAAGAGAAAAATCAGGCAGAGCCACAGCCGATGGATCATGCACCTACCCAATTCACTTTAGGGGATCAATTATTGGCACCCATCCTTGTGAGATGCTCATTCTAGAGGCCAATCAACAAGCATCCTGTTCTATTCGTGGTGAGAGGAGAATTGTGTTAGCCCCTCCTCCGTGCCACGCCAAAGCACTAGCCCTGCGTTATTGTCTTAGCCATTTACTTATGCATAGGCGTTGTAGTGAGTGAAAGTCATATCCTCAATCCTTGTGTTTCTCGAATCTTTACACATCCTCCGCAACATGTTTCAATTAAAAGGAGCCATTGCCCGCCGGGGACAAGTGTAACCCCAGTTTGTAAGGTCAAAAGAAGTAGATTTGTTCACCAACCGCCCAAAGAAATCATACATGGTGTAGTCCAAAAGTGTGAGAGTGTCTTAGGGTCGGAATGTCATATAAGGATCCCATCCTCCAAGGACACCACAACAATGAGGCGAATATAAGATACAAAGGACATTCGATTATTAGGCTACATATATGTAAATGGCATGAGGAAAGATAGCGGACACATGTCAAATGTTCATAGGTTGTGAACACCATTGTTCATAGGCGTATTCACCTACCTAGTATGTTCTCAAATTAACTTACCTACAAATTTACCTGGTACGTACTTTTGCTCATAGGCTGGAAGAAGGCATGTAAGAAGGCCTTGAAGGCCAGGCCACGGGCCACAAAATGTCATGACTCATTATTCTTCTTAAACCAGATTTCAAAATGAAAACTAGCAATCTACAAATTGCAAGGCAGGGCGTTTCCTGCCCACTGCCAATTATGCCGGGTGGCAGGTGTGAGCGGGCCCGCTACCGGTGTACTGCGTGCTCCCTACCTACCTCGCCGCAGAGTGGCTCGGTTGGTAGGGACCAGTCACTACACCTGGTAGCGAGCCTGCTTACGCCCGCTACCTAGTACATACACTCGCGTAAATTCAAATACGAAATGTTGGTCCATCAAACCAATTCATTATAAAAAGGAATGTTTTCCGACTAAAGTCTCTTTCGTATCAAGGAAAGTTGAATGCAGTGAGAGGGTTAAGATTTGGAACTTTTAATCACCAGGGCTAGTGGTTACTAGAATTTCACTTTCTAGGAACTATTAGTCTCAATTGGCACTCTAGTAATGTTTGACGAAACGAACCACAGTTGGATCCGTAGAGAATCCATTGCGTCCACTTTGCATGAGTTTTGGGAATGAAGGAACTGGGATGAAGTTAAAGAACTCACCATCAAATATACCCTGCAAAATCCCATTCTTTTGTGAGTTTGCATGATAGCAATTGGTTTAACATAAAGAGAAGAATTGGACAGAGCCACAGCCGATGGATCATGCACCTGCCCAATTCACCTTAGGGGATCAATTATTGGCACTCATCCTTGTGAGATGCTCATTCTAGAGGCCAATCAACAAGCATCATGTTCTTTTCGTGGTGAGAGGAGAATTGTGTTTGCCCCTCCTCCGTGCCACGCCAAAGCACTAGCCCTGCATTATTGTCTTAGCCATTTACTTATGCATAGGCGTTGTAGTGAGTGATAGTCATATCCCCAATCCTTGATGTTCGTATAGTTCTCGAATCTTTACACATCGCCGTCGAGGACAAGTGCAACCCCAGTTTGTATGATCAAAAGAAGCAGACTTGTTCAATATAAGCACCCCCCCCCCCCCCAAAGGAGAAATCATACATGGTGCAGTCCAAAAATGTGAGAGTGTCTTAGGGTTGGAATGTTATAAGATAAGGATCCCATCCTCCAAGGATACCACAACAATGAGGCGATACAAAGGACATTTGATTATTAGGCTACAGATAGATTACACTCGCATAAACTCAAATACGAAATGCTGGTCCAGGAGAATCATTTGAAAATCATCTGATCTGAAAAGATGTTGGGCAGCACATCAAGTTATATTCTTTGGTGGTTACTAGCAGCAAAAATCTCGTTCATCTAGCTGCTCCGAACAAGAGGCTGTGCAAGAAAGAGCATGGTTTTGGTTTATTCACGGAAAGCAGCAGACACCCTTCAAGAGAGAGAACCCAACAAAACTCACGGATTAACCATTCGCCTTGAACATTAATTATGATAACGACGAACGAGATAAAGAGAAAATCATGGGGAGGTTGAACCTTCGCTGCTGCAAACCATTTGGCTAATCTGCATCTCTGTACAGGCTTGTGCTTGCTTAGATCAAAACCTGCCACTTTGTTAGGATGTCCATGAGCAGATAACATAGCATGATATTACTACTACTACTCGAGCTGTGCTTATTAGCTATCCTGTTGGGCTGCGACTGACTGACTGATTGATTAACCACCGAAGTAAGGAGAAAGAGAATCAGTCATCTTGTTTGTTAACAGATATTGATGATCGATGGGTGGAAGGATATGATGTGGATCAATTGAGGATCTCAATTGGGTAGGGGGTAGAGGGAGGGGGAGGGGGCCGCGCGAACGCGAGCCCCCGCTACCACAAATTATGACGTGCACTCTCCCCGTAGGGAGATGCTAGGGCGCGCCCGGGCCGGAGTGCAATGGCGCAGGCAGCCCTAGGCCATCGGCCTTCTGGATCACCGATTGACCCCGCCCAGGTAAGTATGAAACAACATGCCATGCTCGTCTTATTTGTATCTCCTCCTGCCTTGCCTTTGCTTGCCTTTGCTTATGGGACATGTTTTTTCCTTCTTACATACACATATTATTCATGCGAGGTTGATATGGCACCTGACTTTTGTTGTGCACATAATAATATCAGCAGCAATTAAAAAGCGTGGAGCAGGGTACAATTTTACTTTGTAGATTTATTTAATCTAACTCCACGACAATCTTTTCACAAATAGTTTTCTTCTATATTGGAAATTGAAATCTCCAAATCGTCAACTAAAGTTTATGCCTTTGGCTCTTCCACATGGCCTAAGATAATGCAATGGATAGCTATTAGATCGAATGTGCTCATGAGAATGCCTCGTATGCCTAGCAAGCACACCAAAACCCCTTTGGATTCTTAGCTTTCTTACATTACGCTTCATATTAGGTGTCTCCCATTTTATAGTATATTTCTAAATTGGCATTTTGCGAGTTGATTGGTTGTAAGTTTTGTGAGCTGAATTTCATGACCTTAGAGCTTGTAACAAGCTCCGAGTTTGTGCATTATCCAATAGTGCCGATAGTCAAAACTTACAAAACTCTAAAATTTAATTCCCAAGCTTCAGGGCTCCCAAAAACATGTGCTAATTAATAGTCGCCCTTGAACCTTGGGCCAGTTTGGCCCATGCTTAAAATTCAAAAGTTGCGATGCATATCAAGGCCTCCTTTTATGTTCAAAACAAGTTTTTAGAAAGAAAATCGTAATCAAGGTTTCATTCAAAGCACACATCCATAAATTATCCTTCTATTTGGAAAGAAAAGTTTGAAAATTCTAAAATTCATATGCTGGTAAAAAAAAACATTTTACAAAATGCGTTGGTTGGGCCCCTACTTGGTGCCCCCAACCTCCCCGTGACTCGAGCTCCCATTGTGATGTGGACCTCGTCTATAGCTCAAGGCTCACTCACTACAAACTTTAGGCCCCTCCATTGACATTGTCTCTCCTAGTTGTTTTCTAGTCTTAGAACCACTTTTTGGATGGGATCTATGGCAATTGGATGTCACTAATGCATTCTTGAATGGTGATCTTGAGGAGGAGGTGTTTCTTGAGCAATTTTGTGCCCCATGAAAATAGCTCGAGGTAAACTGGGGACCAAGGACACATGGCACTTCATGTCGTCTCCTTTTCACTTGATGTCACCTCCTTTGCCATTAAAGCCCGCTGATTTGACATCAACAATATCATTACTATCATCCTCATCTTTATCATTAGTAAAGTTGCTTTGCTTGCTACTTCCCAATTGATCTCTTTTTCTATCAAGGCATTTACTAGAAAAGTGACCTTGTATACCACAATAAATGCATTTTAACTTTGATTTTAACTAATTCTCTATAGTCTTGAATCAAAAAAAAAAAAGCTTAAGTACTCTGACTTTTCAAGTTTTCAAGTTTGCTCTTGAAGCTAAATATACTTTATATCTATGATTGTCAACTTCCGTTCCTACGCCGAGTTTTTGCGCAAGACGAGACTTAATGAAATTACGAGCTAAACCACTATTAATTAAAATACTACTTCTTGATGATCTTTCATTGCGCCTAAAAATCATTAAGCAAGAAAGAAGCAGTACTAAAAGAACATTCATGCTCACAATTTATTAGGTCAATTTCCAACTTTAGATTTTCCATACCTGGCATCTCAATCACTTGAGCTGCATGTTTTTTTTTCTTTGGGCTGAATTATATAACATGTCCAGACTTATAACAAATGCTCACATTCTTAGCCTTTTTTTTACTTTTGCTTATCTTCTGATGCCATTTGATCAAGCTCGTCAAAATATTTAATCTCAATTTTGTCACAAATTTGTTTACTTTTTTTCTTTGGTTTGGGTACTAATAGACTAGTCTAAAATTGCTTATGGCATGCCACCACTACAAGGTTCTAGGCTTTCACGATTCAAACAACATAATCGAAAGTCTAAAGCACATTTTAGTTGCATTCGTTTAGATAATCCGTTGGCAAACCTGAGATGAACTGCCAAAGAGCTAGTTTCGAATCGTATGATGGAACTTTGTTCCATAAATATAGAAATGACATAAATATATATTTCTTCTACCCTTTTTTTGCAATTAATGAATTTTTTAGAGGAGTGTGAATCGCCTACAAACCACAATGACTTTTTTGAATATTTGCATGAATTCTTTCCACAACGGTTGGTTACGCCACTAGGACCAAGCCTTACCAGAGAACAACAGAACAAGACTCCACATCTTTTTCTCTTCAAAATTTCATGTAGACTAACATAACTAGTCCACTTGGTCAACCAATTGTCATGTGCTAGCTTAGCACATTAGTTAATGATACTTTTGATTATAAGCTTGAGGGCTTTGAAGGGGATTAATAAATCATTTGTACCCCTCCAAGCTAATAACTAGGCCGTTATGAGATAACAGTGGTAGGTGAACTTTTAGAGATAGCTAACTTGTGGAGATTCTCTTTAAGTAAACCCACTCTACCATAGATCATCATGTTCTAGGCTCATTCATAGTGATGTGAGTTTCTACTCCTTCATTGTGAATATGAGTTATGGGACACTTCTCTAGCTATGGCCTCATGTGCCACTTTCCCACATGATGTTTTCATTGATGAGATTCCCATGTCCTTTTGGCATTCAATGTTGATCCATTGTCGTTTCCAATGTTGCTACATTGTTTGGTCTTCTCTCTAATATCATGTTGGATAGCTTGTCTTTGAATTAGCATAAATAATTTGGCTTGATAATTGCTTAGGCATAGGCATATGACACCAATCATCTATTACCTTACGTGGCTTCTTCTTCTACTAACAAAGTTCAAGACCCCCCAGCCAGACTTAAAACTTCCTTTAAAATAACTGGAGCAAGCAATATTTAAGAGATGGTATTGACCTGGTGCTTGCAACAACCCTATAAGAGATCAAATGTGATTTTGCTCCCCTGAATGTTTGAGGCTAAAACCCTGGATTCGGTGAGGATAAGGTCTTGACTTCATTTAGCAGAACTTACATCTGTTGGTCTCACAAAAGTGTTCTAATTATTCATTTCGTTAAGTGTTGCACTCAACTATTGGAAAATTTGTTAATAGGTCGGCAAACATTCCTTCAAGACTTGTCTTAGCCTTGGCCATTATAGATTACGTAAACAAGAAATTGCTTTAGATAGATGACAAATCCCAAAATCCTCAACCAAAAGTGACATTGTAAATCGACAAATTCCATCTCAGTAAGGCAATTCACTTTACAATACAATTTTATTATAATCAAAATAACTGACATATTTTGACAAAATCGAAACCATTTTGATACTTTCTGAAATTTAATTAAATGGGATTTTTGAATTACATTCAATATGGACCAAAACTATGAAAATCGATTTTCATCAACAAATTTTTCGTCGAAATCGAATTGATCTCAAAACATCCAGCATGCATTTGCATCCACATGTAGTAATGTACAGAAAAATCAGCTTTTTTATGTAGATTGCCTAATTGAACTAACTTAACTACTTTAATGACTAAGCAACTCTAACACACAATATCATGTTCTCAAACATGCAAAGAGACTCAAAAATGACTTCTTCACATAGGACATGCACAATATTGCTTCACTTTTTAACATGCAATTAGAACATTCAATAAAACTGTCAAGTTTTGAACTAAAGATTGCCAAACTTTTGATGATCACAACTTTGGCTATATTGCACCAAAGTGGAAGTTGTAAAGCACAGTACTGAGAGAGAATAAGTTAGCAAGATGCTTGTGATGTCACCCTAGGCCCTAGAGTCCACACATGCGACCTATTAGGGTGACACTTTTTGAGGAGCTTTTCTCAAAAATCACATCTAAGCTTCACATGCCATCTATTAAGGTTCAATAAAGAGTACTAGAAACTTCTATTAGATCCATCAATGATCACGAGGCTCGGATCCATCAGAAAAATGGATGCTAGGAGGGCATCTCGAAGGAAATCTTTTGTGAATTGTTGCCTAAGCCTCCGAGCATGAAATTGGGTGTATAAGAGCTTGAATCAGAGGTAATTTTCACCTATATTTTAGATTGTATATAGGAAAATAAAAAATAATTATTCATGCCCAAAAATGATCAAAAATATACTAATTTGTGAGGTTTTGGGACTCTTAACTGTAACAATTGCCTATCAAACTTGTTCACAACCTCTAGAAAGGTTCATTGCAGCTCTCAAAATGTGCATGCAAATATATTGACTCAAACTCTTGAAAAAGTGAAAAAGAAAAAGAAAAAAAACCATAAAAAAACCTTCCATTTTTTTTTTTTTACCAATTTTCGACTTTTTTGACATGTTTGGATGGATCAAATACACATGCAAGTGCAATCAAATCTTAACTACTATAATTCATCCACATACAAGCACCAAAGGCTTTGATTATGCTCAATATCGACTCTTATTGATTGATTCTGATCCAAATCATCAAATTTTGACCAAAATACAATCTTGATTCGATATTGACCATGTAATCGATATGCAATCATTAGAACATGTCATATTGATTAATAAAAGCAAGTATGATATTGAGAAACATTTACACATAGTAGATTCGATAAAGCTCAAGCTATAGGAAATACTAGTAAAAAACGTTGAAAATCAATCAATCTACAATTATGGCTATGGAGAAAGTCACAAACTGATCTTTAAGCTAAAAACAATCAAGATTTAGAGAAGCCACTTACTTAGAGTTAAATTCCACATCGAGAAAGAAAAAAACAAGGAGCATAAAGAACACCAAGTGTAGGTCCTTTAGATCTAGTTGCATATGTCAAAAGTGGTGCTATGGAGCCAAACCACCCAACCAACTAGAAGTGAAAGTCAAATCCCACATCAAGCCATGGTCACTAAATGCGGGATATGAGCGGTTTTTGGCAATTGAAAACCAAAATTTGGAATTGGAGGAGGGGGTTCGTATAGGTTTATATAGACTCCTAGAGTCTTGGAATATTTCTTCGAGGATCCCAATTCTCATCCACTTGCTTTTGATATCCTCTACATGCTTATAAAGTCGTCAATTACCATGCACTTGCTCCACATGTTCTAATGGATATGCTAGGGCCCTCACAAGATTATCAATTACATTTTTGGCCTAGTCCAAAATGGCGAGGCATAACTAACAAACTCATATACTAGAGCGTTGAATATCCACAACAAGGATATCTTGAATCCTCTATACCGGACATGGACATAACAATTACAATCTTGCACATCAAGCTCTTGAAGCTTGTTGAAGGCCATACAAGCATCTTGCAAATGACAAACCTTGTGATACTCCCCTTGGACAATGAACACCCTATATTGGTCTATTAAAATATCCTCTTCAAGGAAACCGTTCATGAAAGCATTAAGTACATCAATATGGAAATAAACCAATAAAAATGTGAGGCTAAAGCAATGAGTATTTGAATGACTACCATATTGACCATAAGACCAAAAGTCTCCTCATAGTCAATACCCTTGATTTGAGCAAATCCCTTGGCCACCAACCTTGCTTGAAGCTTCAAAACCAAGCCATCTTGATTTTATATCATCTTGAATAACCATTTACAGTCTATTGCCTTCTTTTCCAAAGTAACCAAGGTTTGTTTTCAATCAAAGAAAATACACACTTAGCATTATCTCATACATACCATTCCTTTGAGTCTAATGACCTCATGGTTTACAAAAAAATTGACTTTTTTTAATGTAAAATTGCCTAATCGAACTGAAAAATCATTCTTAATTGCTTTTTACCAAAATTGTATTCATGTATGAAATTTTATTGATTAAACAGCTGCTCAGTACCATGTTCTTAGACATGCAAAGTGATTCAAAATTGACTTTTTCACAGCTGCATCACTTTCCGACATGCAATTAGAACATTTCAATAATTGTCAAGTTTTGAACTAAAAATTGCCAAACTTTTGATGATCATTGCACCAAACTGGAAGTTGTAAAGCATAGTAATGAGGGAGAGTAAGTTAGCTATATGCTTGCCATGTCACCCTAGGTCCTAGAGTCCACATGTGCGACCTGTTAGGGTGAGAATTTAGTGTAGGATGGTGCACTTTTCAAAGAGCTTTTTCCAAAAACCACATCTAAGCTAACTTTGGCTATATTGCACCAAAATGGAAGATGTAAAGCACAATACTAAGGGAGATTAAGTTAGCAAGATGCTTGCCATGTCACCCTAGGCCCTAGAGTCCACACGTGTGACCTATTAAGGCAAGAATTTACTATAGGAGGGCGCATTTTTCAAGGAGATTTCGTAAGAAACCACATCTAAGCTTTACATGCCATCAAATAGAGGTTAAAAGTCATCTATTAAGGTTTATTAAAGAGTATTAGAAGCTTTTATTAGGTCCACCAATGATCACTAGACTCAGATCCATCAAAAAATGGATTCTAGGAGGTCGCCTAGAAGCAAATGATCTTTGTGTATATTCTCCCTAAGCCTCCAAACACCAAATTGAGTGCATAAGGGCTTGAATTAGAGATAATTTCCATGAATCCATTAACTAGACATTCAATTAGAGCACAACTAGTTGACCTTTCTCTTTGATTTTATACAGTATTATTTTAAAAAGATCATACATCTGAATGCACTCAGACTACACACATATTTTCGACTTAATCAAATTGTTTTCAGTAAACAGAGTCGTGTCTATGTCAAGTTGATTGTTTTAGTTTCTATTTCATTTGGTTTGTTGCATACAAATAATATAATTCATATGTTGTGGTCTTCAACAACCAGTGCTGATCTGCATTGCAAACATAATGTTCATGAAAATGTTAGTAGAAATTAGGACACTCATAGTCTTCATAGTAGTATATAATAAGCAAATCAACAGAAAGTTGAAATGAATAAATAACAAAATTAGTGATTATGAATAAATCAAAAAGTTCAAACAATTTTCAGTACCAAATAAGCTATAACATACTTGAATGCACAGATTCGTCTTTTTCTATGACCTCCTTTGGATGATAGATCACATATATCCTTGTTTACCAGTCTTTTCCTCTTGTTGCTTCGGACCTTTCTGTTGAGCACATCCATATCTTTAACAAGAGACAAATATGAGATACACATGGATTGAAAGACAATTTTTATCTCATCATTACTAGTTGTATAATGATGCAAAGAAGATTTCAATCTTTGGATCTCCTCCTTGAGCATCTCATTTTCATCCAAACAAAATTTCATCTTTGTAGATTTTTCTTCGCACTCCTTTGATATTTTCCTTGATTCCTCTTCCAAATAATGTATTCTTTGCATTGAATGTGCATTCCCATAGAGCATCAAATTCTCATAGTAACCCAAAAGGCCATTTTTACCATGACACATAGATTATTAACGGACTCATCGAATGAAAATCTGGATGCTGCAATGAACATGGATTAATAGGATACAATGTTCTTGATGACCATAAATCTACATGTTTTAGTTTTTCCTCCCTGTATCGGACCATATCAGAAGTTGACAAACTGGATTCTTTGAATTTCTCGTCCTGAGCGGAGCATATTCTGGTGATAGATCCACATGAAAATGATAAAGCTTGGTCATTAGTACAATAGTATAGTAACAAACAACACAATGACAATAACAAAACTGGAGATGACGCTAACGACTCTGTTGGAGATAGAGATGGCCCAGACTTTTTTTAGAAATGTCACTCCTAATTCAAATTTTTGAGCGTTCCCAACTATTGGGAGGGAATATTTCAGCATTTTAAAAAATTATATTTTAACTGTGGTTAAACACCAGTGAAGTTTGATGTGACTAAACTAAGGTGCAATTCATTTACATGGAAAGTAGTGCGGGTAGATGCATAAAGAAGTTAGAAAATGATATTATAATTACTTTATAGTTATTTTTCTCTCTCCTACATGACATTTCTTATAGGGCCCTCTTTGGGCCCATATTTTCTCTAATGTCATTTGTAGAACATCTGAATTATCTACCATGGCCATTGAAAGTATGGATTTTAGAATTTGGGAACAAGAATTGCTCCAACCATTCTCTGAGATTATAAATTCCAATGTGTATAGCTTTGTATGGGATGATATCAGTTTGAATTGTACAGTCAATTCCAAGCACCTTCGGGAATGGGATAGCGACGATGAGCTTTCCTTTCTAAAATTTCTATATGAACAAAAATTGATCAAAAAAATAAAAGTAGATTGTGAATATGAAGAAGGTTGTAGGTCTCATTACGAAATAGGGAGTCCATTCATGGATGTGAATATCATCGAAGAACACATCCTGGATGAACTCGCCACAATAGTACCAGTAAGAAAAACTGTATATATGTACTATAACCCCGCAAAACAAAGTATACCTATGAGATTGAGACCATTAATAACAAATTTCTTTGGTGGATTGTATTGGAGTAAGCAACTGACTTGGGGATATGCACACCTAGCTGGCCGATCTATTAAAAAAAAAATTGCATCCGCTGAAATTATAGCTATTTAGAAATATTTTAGAGTTTCTAGACTTTTTCGAGCCTCTCAAATTTTCACGATTTTCGCAAATCTTTCAAGATTTTCAGGTTTCTCAATATTTCAAATTTTCATGATATTGGCGAATTTTTTGAGATTTTCGGGTTTCTTGAATTTTTTTGAGTTTTCGAGTATTTTCGCAAATTTTTCGAGTATTTTCCAAAGTTCTAGTCTCGAATTTTCGCGAATTTTTTGAGTTTTCGTAGTTTTTCAAACTTTTTTCGAGACTATTCGAGATTTTTTTGAGGCGAGAGTTTCAAGATCTTTTTGAATGGTTTCGAGATTTTTCAAAATTTTTGAGACTATTCGAGATTTTTGCGAGACCAGAGTTTCTGAATTTTTGAATGGTATCAAGATTTTTCCGAATTTTTGAGACTATTCGAGATTTTTTCGAGGCGAGAGTTTCGAGATCTTTTCGAGTGGTTTCAAAAAAATTTCGAATTTTCGAGACTATTCGAGATATTTTTTGAGGCGAGAGTTTCTGAATTTTCAAGGCATTTCGAGATCTTTTCGAGTTCATTTTTCTAGTTTTCACGATTTTTCAACTTTTCGAATTTTTCACCTTTTTCAATTTTTTGAGGTTTTGGTATTTATCGAGTTTCAGCTCGACTAAGATACTGTGAATCATATAAAAAAAATTGAATTGGAAAAATATACTACATGTTGTTAACACCACTGCATTGTCCCAACCAACTTCTAAAGCAACACGAGGAATCTTGTTCACCAAGACATGACTACTAGAGGAGATGAGGCATCTGTTAATCAAAAGCCTAAGAAATCAAGTGAGGCAATGGCTGTAATACTTTCCAAAGAACGAGAACGACACGTCCAAGAAATCCACAACTTGAAGCAAGAACTCAAAAATGCAAAAAATTTCCGAATCAGAGTTACTAATGAGCTGAGCAATGTCAAAAAGGAATGAGACTCTTGGAAACGAAAGTACATTGAACTCAAGGACACTAGTGACAGAAAACATATAAGCCATAGGGAGGAGTACAAAAGACAAGAAAAAATCATAGCCAACACCAAAGTGAAACTAGTTGCAACCAAAACTATCACAGCTACGCTAGCCAGGCAATTGCATGAGTATCAGAGACAAGAGACAACAAAGAGGCCAGTCAGACCGCAGAGTTCCCGTGACCCTCTACTCGCTTATCCAGTGCACAGAAAGGAGATTATGTTAGACAACCTATTCTAAATTTCAACGCCTATTGTTTGTATCTGCCTTCCATGGAATTTCCACTAGACGATCAGGTCTTTGAGCTGCGGCCATCCACTAGTTCTCAACTCAGATTCAGATGGCCACTCATCCCAAGTAACTTTGAAAACTACAAGGACTCCTGCGAAAGTTTATGTAGATTCTTGGTTGTTGTCGCGCACCACAAAGATGACATAATTAGACTGGCTGGTCACTATGCTTACTGCCTACAGAGATGGGTACTACAACCTTGGGGTCCTAAGTCAAAATCCACCAAAGTTCACCTTGCTAAATGGTGGTACAATCCCAATGAGCCAATGGAACTAGGACTGACCTAGTACTATACTTGCGGGTACGTGACTATAAACACCCACCTCACTATTATGCATCACATACTAGACACAATGTGATAAGCATTTGCTGCAAGTCTCAGTTTTCCATGCATCCATTTTCATTGCATCTCTACATAATATTGAGTTGCATTGGGTACTTGCTAAATACTCCTATGGGCATGAATGATTGTATAGGAGCATAAAATTGGGAGGATTGAGAGAGAGAAATTGGAAAAAGAAACTGTGGATGGGAAATGACTCTATTACCCAATGGATAAGGCACTCGAAACCGACCAAACAGTGAAGAATTTAGAAGCATGACAAATGAGAGAAGCAAAAGTCTCCACATGGTACTTTTACATGCGTTGAGATAACAAGCTTGAGACATCACTACTTCTTTGAAGGATGAACAATTGCTGAAAGATATTTACCCTTTGTACATATAGTTGGATCAAATAGGAGGATACGAAAAGCCACTTATGCTTGTGGAGTTTGAGGTGAATGGGATCAATTTAGACAAAGACTTGGGAGAGCTGTAATCATCTTGGAAAAGATGGATGATCTGCAACGAATGTATACATTTGAATCAGTACCACTCACCGACATCTAAGCCAAGAAGATTCTTCCCCATCACCACTAACTTAACACCATCTCTCAAAAAAAATAAAATTCCACGAGTATGGACAATTTTCAGAGTTAAGGCGCTAAAGCCTCATTGCATACACACAACACACTCACAATAGGCACAATATTGCCATATGCGTCCATAATGTCATATTTTTCTGAGAGATGCATTTTGCGTGCCAAAAAGGGTTTTGAAAGGGCATAATCTTCTGAGGGAGTGGGTGCATATTTCTCAAATTAGGTCACAGGGTGTTCTGTTGCAGGAATAAAGGTACCGAATTGAACGAAGATAAAAGACCAACTGGAAGCAGAACTAAGTTAGCATCACCCACCTAGGGTGCTGATCCCGAAGCTATGGCCAGAGCACTCATGATGTACCAGCAAAAGGCGAGCATTTTCTGAACCAGAGATTATGGGTCCGCCCCGTATGAGGACCATACTACTCAGTGGACATCGCCATGTTAGCCGATATTTTCGCACGGAAAATCGGACTAATATTGGGCTTTCTTTTTTCAAAACTACAAAAAACTGGGATGTAAAACCCGGTTACTAGAAAAAAATCGACATATAGTTGCCTTTATAAAAGGGTCTCAACCTACCCCTAAAGTGGCTAGACAAGTTATTGTAGTTTTGTGACGGTCTCAAGAACTGTAAAAAATATTTGATATATGTAAAGCCGAGCGAAAAGTGCCGGCCCACTCAGAAGTGGGTCCCACCCCCCTAGGAAAAAGTTTGTGGCCTTAAAAATGGCCTGTAAAAATGTTTTGCAGCTTTTTAGCCAATCGTAAAAATAGCCGGCATAGCCGTGCTAAAATTTCACCATGTACAAAGTTGTTTTGCTAATATATGTTTACCTAGTTTATTTGCAGAAAAACCAGTTTGTCGAAAGAGCTCTAGTCATGAATGTTACAGAAGCCAGTTTCAAGAAAAGAATCGGCAAAGAACAAATACAGTGAAAATTTCTTCACCAAAAATATTGTAATAGGCTCAAAATACCATGGAAATCCTAACGACAAGGTCAAGATAATTTCAAACACAGATAGACCAACCAGCCAAATAGTACAAACATATGGAAAAGCCGACAACATAGAAAAATCGGCAATCTAAAAAACTGACACAAAGAAAAATGATGGGATGGCTACACCCATAGGGATTGACTAGTAGCTACTAGGTTGGTTAACAATGATAAAGCAAAAAGGTTCCTTGCCCTAAGCAAATACTATTGTGGAAAAAGGCAATCTAAGGGGAGAGCCACTTGGGAAAAGCAACGAAAAGACAAACTTGAGAAGCGTGAAAAGATAAACTTCAAGGTTGTTGAGCTCCAAAACCCAAAGAACATCCTATTTGGAGGAGGGGAGCAAGTTGGAGAATCTACTAAAATAGGTGAGCCCTAATAGTTGAGGGACATGTGGCAAAGAAAGTATGAAATGCATGACAATTGAAAAAATGTCATATTGAAGGGCAACCCTTTGGGTTTGGCTATATAAGAGAGTCCACTCTTTGTATCAAAAACATAATAATAGTCGAATAGTGGGATAGTCGAAGAGTATTTTCGATGATTGATAGTGAAGAGTCATTATGGTTGGAGAGCATTTGGATTGAGTATTTTGGAGCTTGAAAGTCATGTTGCTAATCTGTGAGAAATCATTCACTTAGAACTAGAGATTCATGGATGTACTATCTATCACTTCTTTTATAACTTTTGGGATGTGAGATGCTGAAAGCAAAAGTCATAAGAGCCTTATGAGAGTTTCTAAATGAGAGAGAAGAATGAATCCATTAATCTCATCTTTGAGAGTTTGCTTGTGTGAGAGAGAGTATTAGTGGGGTCATAGAGATCTTCAATATGGGGTGTTTCTATGTCCCTCCATAAACTTCATAATTAGGAGAGAGTCCTAAGTGTTGAAAGTCGTTCTATTGTGGAGGGAGTTTTGAAAAGGAGGATTCATAGACATTAAAGGAGCCTCAATGAAGCATCTACCATTTTGGAGTATATCCACTTGATTGACATAATCATAATGTTAAGAACGGTGAACGACTACATTGAGGCTAAATGAGCGCGCTTGAATGTTGTGAGCTAATAGTCAACGATGGCCATACTTTCAAAGCAATTGTGGGTATGATATTTTGAGTATGGATTGTTGTTGCAAGGCAATGCCCTGTGCTGACCATCACACTCATGAATCAAGACCTTTCTACTATTGGTTGATGTCACGAGATGATACAATTCTACTGCTACTGATCAAGGCATCCACGTGACGGAAATCAGGTGCATTTCAGTGAGAGACTACGAATATTACGATACCACTTCTACACCCCAAAGTTTCATCATAACCTACTTCCCGGGGATAGTTTGATTAAGATTCAGCACTATGGAGAACATAGTTATCTAGAGGTATACGAGCTTGTGATTGACGGGTATTGGCATCTGACAGACGTACCTCCACTCGATACGTAGAAATAACACAAGCTATTACACAAACCCCAATCTTTGTGCCACCAGTACACTCATCTGTAGCATCTAACAGTGACAGCAGAAATCTAGTGAATGATCCTAGAGAGTATGGTTTTAACACCCTGAATTGGTTTTGAAACTCCCAGTGAGAGTCTTGCTAATCATTCTGTTACTAGTCCCCATATGCAAGTACGGACGATCTAAGAATCAGAGTCTGTACCTAGAAACCAAGTGAAGATAGCAACCTCTCTCTACAATCATATTTCTGAGAGCCTGGAAACTCTCATTGATTGGGGAGTACGGGGTGACTAGGACGACCCCCAGGTTGGAAGCAGTAATTGACCCTAGTCATTTGCGTAAGCGTAGTGTGGACCCTTTCCCTCACTGCGGCTTTCTGGCGGGACCAACCCCTTGTCGGAAAAATTTCTAACAGTATCTACCAACAAAAAAAGACATATGCCAACAGAGGATTGGAATAAAAGTGTTGTTAGGAATCTTGTACATCTTCTTGACGACTCTCAGGTCCATCTTTTTTTGAATTTTTGTTTTCTTGGTACTGCTGTTCTTTGGCACTGTTGAAACTGATCTTTGATACTCCTATTCTTTGAATCTGTAGATACACACTCCACCTCTTGTTGTTTGGAACTATTTTGTAGTTTTTACTCCATTGATATTTTGCTCTTTTGGACTTTTGGGACTATTGGTACTTGTAGAAGCTCATAAACTACTATTCATTTTCTATTTGGTACTTATGAAAACTTGTGTAATATATATTTTTGGTACTTTTAGTACTCTATATTCTTTTCAAATAATTTTTCTTTTTGTCTCATTTTTATTTTAAAATCTACCAAATTGGTACTATTTAGACTTCTTGTGTCCCTATTTTATCCATAAAACTATCAATTTGGTACTTTTTTCTTTATATTTATTTGTGTTCGCAGCTCACATACAATCCATTTTGGTCTTTTTGGTACTATTTTAGTGTTGTTACACCAATTGGTAGAATCTAATCATTTGTAACTTCCAATTTTACAAGATTTGTACTATTTTTGTAATGTTTACGTGTTCTTGAAACTTTTGAGTACCAAAGATTGGTACTATTTGAATTAAGATACCTCTCAGACTACCAATTAAGGGTCTTGTACTTTGTACAAGTTTGGTACTTTGGTACTATAAGATGCTTTGGAACTTTGGTACTACCTGTATATGATCTTTGCCATGGGTATGGTAGTCACCTTTTGGTACTTTCTGCAGTTCTGGTACTTTGGTACCAGAAGGTACTTTGGTACCAGAAGAAGCTTTTAAACAGCTCTTCGACGTGCAGCGTGCTTTGGTAATTGTAATGTGCAACAACAGAAGAAATTTGGTGAGAATTTTATTGCAATGTGCAGAAAGATGCTGAAATGTTAAATGTTGGCAAAACCCTCGAGTACCAAAGCTTTTTGAAACTCTATAGTACCAATGCTTGTTTCAATTAGTACTTATAAATTTTCAATTTAGATAGTTCAAACTACCAAATCTGGTTATATTTTACTTCAAACTTGTTATTGTCGCATAGTACCTATTTTTTCTATTTTTTCAAGGGAAACAACAAAACCCATAACATCAATAAACACCCAAGTTTTAGAGGGGGTTTGAAATCACTTATGTCATGTACCATGATAAGAATTCTTGAATATAGATCAGTGGTAACAAGAATACTCCTCAAGTTCACTTTGAAGATGTTAACAATCACTTTAATGTAGAAGGAATCTTTAAGAAGCTTCGAGTGAACCAATACTGTATTGAGCTAAACCAATGTGTTTTTCAGTGTATATTGAAATATAATTATAATTTATGACATGGTTAAAGCATATTTTGCTAGAGAGAGAGAGAGAGAGAGAGAGAGAGAGAGAGAGAGAGAGAGAGAGAGAGAGAGAGAGAGAGAGAGAGAGAGAGAGAGAGAGAGAGAGAGAGAGAGAGAGAGAGAGAGAGAGAGAGAGAGAGAGAGTTTGATAGAACTAAAGATAGTCAACGTTCCCAATTTTAGTCAAGGGTGTAGCCCTTGTTTTTTTCCTGTTGAAGGCATGGTATCATAAACGGTTCTTTGTTGGACTTGAGACACAAGGAAGGCCATGTCATTGGGGAGGAAGCATTGTCGTGACATTTTGGAATAGGATACAACCGTATGGTTTGGGAATTTTGACTAACGCTCTTCATGCTTTCTTTTTCTCACTCTCTCATTTCTTGTTATCTTCTCGCCTCCATTCTTTGCCAAATTCAGACTTGTTTATCTTCACATCTTTCATAATAATATTTCATGACTTTGGTACCTTCTGTTGAGGTGAAGCACTTCTTGGTAAATAAGTGTCCCAAGGCGTGTCCTATTTCTTCCTTTTATACCAATAGACTTGACTTTCTTGGCTCCAATTGGCAAGTATCTTTTTCTTTGTTTACTCATGGGAGAAGTTCTATCATGGATCTCAGGCTCATCACAATCATTTTGCTCTATTTCATGAGGTATGTTGTCTTCATTCTCTTCCAAGATAGTAGGAGATTTTCTCCCTTCACTATCAGCTTTAGAATTACTAGAGTCATATCTTATATATTTAATCAAAGATCACATCTATGCAAATGTGGATTTTATACATTTTAGAATCAAAACACCTGTATGCTTTTGTCTTCTCATCATATTTAACAAAGACACACTCTATACTACTAATAATCCTTTCTTTTTGGTCACGTTGAAACCAATTAGATCTTGTCAAATCTAGGTTACAATCACAACATCCATCAAGATCTAACATCCCTGGACTGAACCAAGTGAATGAATCTCAGATCAAGAAGATCAGTACCCAGAAAAATCAGTTCCCTCCACAACTGCCACCATCCATCACTCTTCTATTCCATCTCTATTCTATCTCTTCCATTTCCTCTTGATAGCCTCTCATCTGTTAAATCCATTTCTGTTTCCATCCTTACTAATCTATCTTTCACTTACTCTTTTCTCTTCATTTCAAAAAAAAAGAAAAATAAAAAAACAAGTGGGAGTACACCACAATTGCACAACCCAGCTTGAACCAATTTCATACATCACTATTGCATTCCAGCCATGACTATCGAGTTTGTGAGATTAGCTACATTTCAGATGTTTTCTGATGAGACAGTTCAACAATACACCAGGCAAATGTTCGATCTAGTAAAAGATATTGATCTATTAAGTCCAGAGACCATAATGCAAAACTTCTATTTTGGATTACTAGACAACCTCAAGTCTGGTATGAAGAAATTCGCATCCTATACTTCATTGCCACATATCTGTCAAGATGCAGTCATTATGGAGAAGAGAGTAGATCACTCCTATCCAAACCCAGAAATATCGGATGGAGAATCAGAAAAGTATGAAAAGCTACTACTACTCAATCATTCAAGGGAGAAAGACTACGAATCATCAGGGAGTGCAACAGAGTCAAGTGGGTTGAGTGCAGCAGAAGACCAAGAACCTTGCAGTTTAGGTTGTCCTCAAGCTTATGCTCGCACAGTCAAGGTTTTTGAGAAAGACGAATGTACATATTGCTTCAACAATCATCCAAGTACAAGATGTCCAATCAAGAATCTGCGTTTCTTACAAGAGCAAAATGTAGAGCAGCAAGTTCGACAACCAAATAAAAGAACTTATCAGTCAGAAGCAAAATCAAGTTGACAAGGAGCTCATCCGGAAGATGGATGTCAGAGTGATCTATCTAAATCATGAGTTTCTTCAACAACTAGTGGCAAGGTGAAAGTATTGGTCATATCATCTTGCATGTCTCTGAACTCCAAAGAAGACCACAATCGGTGATGGTTTGATACATGAATTCCCATATAGACTACATAGTTTGGTACTTGCATTATCACATAGACCATCGAGAATGCCACAAAATTGAGGGTTCTGCACATCAATGTCGACATTGTAGACCGGTCAAATTCACGACAATTTGTTTAACATGAGAAAGTTGAATGGTTGTGAATGATTCACATGATAAAATGGCCCATACTATGGCATCTTGTGATTTTAGCCCTTTTTCTCAGTTTTTTCTAGATATCTCTTTGATTCGCGGCTCTGATTGGCATGAGATTTTTATAGTAGACAGATCTGAGGTGGATCTTACTATTGATCCTATCTGCGAGATTTACTCAGTGCAAGGGTTGTTCTTGCGAGGGTCCTTTATATTGATTTGCAGTCAAAAAACCAAATTTCTTGTAATCTACTGGAAACTAACTCTCGTTCTTTGGGTCAAACTGCAAAGGTTCTTTCCCAGTGGTGCAAGAGTTATTGATGGTTGCAAGTATTCTGGATATGTTTTTCCCTTACAACTTCATCAAAACTTCATATGAACTCTCGCAGACTTGATCATAGATGAAAAATGGCATTTTAGCTCAATGGACCATGCTGCGAAGGTTCTTCTCCTGTGATGCGAGATTTACTGATGTCTGCGAGAGTACTTGACCACTTTTTGGCTTACAAATCAATCAATAATTCAAACTAACTCTCACAGGCTTTCCAATGTCACTATCTCAATGAGATGGAGCTTCAAAATTCTCTGCAAAGGATAGTTGCCACAAAAAACTAAAATTTTGATGTTTGCGAGGGTTCTACCTTTGATTTTGCTATTTTATAGGAAAAACTATCAGTGCCATTAGAGGACTTCTAAGTCCAAAAAAGACCCTTTGTAAAGATTCTTTTTATCTATTTTCTCAATTTTGTTTTACACATGGACCAATCAAAACACTCAAATTTGAAATCTACGTAACGTAACTTTTTGAGTCCACATTTTGATTCCACACTAAAAATGGCATAACTCTCACTCTTCCCTTGAAATAGTATCATAACAGAGAAATGTATGGCTGTCTTTGATGCCTAATTGTACTTACATTTCTTTGTATCAGAATATCAATATCAGAGAATTGCATGCCTATCATAGACACCTAATTGTTTCGCAATTTCTCTTCATGGTAGTCTAAGACTCTTACACTGATAATCGTATTCAACGCAAACTGAATTGTTCTCTAATCTCCTTTCTCTATGTAATCCACGATCCTCCTTAACACAGTTATCACTGTTCTTCATAATGGTCATTCTCATGTTGGTTGGGACTTCGCTTAAGAAGTTTCCCCACAGAGTGGTATCAAAGTTGATAATTCATCAAAGCCATCCCCGACATCAGTTGGTATCAGAGCTCGGGTCTTTTTGGATTACTAGAGTCTAGGGCATACAAAGGAACTTATACATTCTTGTTTTTCAAAACTAGTTCATATTTTGTTTGTGTCCAATCTCTAATATTTGATTACAATGGAAGGTTCAACCTCACAAATCTGTTTGATCAACAAGTTCAATGGCGATGATTTCCACATGTGGAAGTTCAAAATGAGGATGATCTCATTGTCAAGGTCAGATGCAGACAATTGGAAGGTTGCAATGGATGTTGAGTACAGTTCTTTGATAAAGAGCAAGACTTGGAGTCTTGTTAATCCTCCTGCAGGTATAGAACATATCGACTCTAAATGGATCTTCAAGCTAAAGCTTAAGCCAGATGGATCAGTATCCAAATGGAAAGCTCGCTTAGTGGTTAAAGGATTTGAGCAAGTATATGGAATAGCTTACAGTGACACCTTCAGGATCTGGACATTCACCAGATGGATGTCTAGACAACGTTCCTTCACAGATACATACAAGAAGACATATTCATTTATCAACCAGAAGGTTACGTCCTTCAAGGCCAAGAGCATTTGGTACGTAAATGGCACAAGGCACTATATGGCCTCAAGCAAGCTCCCCGAGCCTGGTATGAGAGAATCACCCACTTCTTGTTGTAGCATAATTTCACTTCTTGCTCCACAGACTCTAATTATCAGCAATTCAAATCAGTTGCCACATGAAACCAACTTTTTGCTTTCATCAGAATTTGAGATGACTGATTTAGGCCCAATTCATTACCTTCTTGGTATGGAGAATTACTATAAGCCAAAGGCCCTATTTAATCAATGTACTTCATAGATATGGCATGGTGGACTGCAAGCCCATATACACATGGATCCAAGATCAAAGCTATCCAAAGACATGTGCCCCAGAACTCAAGCAGATCAGCAAGAAATGTGCAAGTATCCTTATCATTCTGTCATAGGATCTATAATATATTCTATGATCTACACACGACTTGATCTAGCATATGCGGTAAGCACACTGTCAAACGATCTTGTAATTGTAAAATTCGAATAACACAAGATCTACCAGCTGCTATAAGTAAATGAGCGACTTGAGAAGTGAGATGATGCAAGAGGATGCATGAAGATAATCCATTAGAGATCAAACGACCAAAACGGATCTTCACACCAGCTGACTCCTCAGAGTTGGTGATTATAGAGAGCGAGATAAAATATTTAGAATGATAGCTATTGTTGTGTTTCTGTAAGTAGGATCATGCGCTTATCTGTGCAATTGTATTGTGATCTAATTGTTGTTACTACAACTTTAATATACATAATTGCTATTGTTCCATCTCTTTGCATTCTCAGTTGAATGTTTATTAACTCTCATTCTTCTCTTGAAATAGTATCATAACAGAGATGTGTATGGCTGTCTTTGATGCCTAATTGTACTTACATTTCTTTCTATCAGAATATCAGTATCAAAGAATTGCATGGCTGTCACAGACACCTAATTGTTGCACAATTTCTCTTCATGGTAGTCCAAGACTCCTACACTAATAATTGTATTCAACGCAAACTGAACAGTTCTCTAATCTCCGTTCTCTAAGTAATCCATGATTCCCCTTAACACAGTTATCATTGTTCTTCATAGTATTCATGGTCTTTCTCATGTTGGTTGGGACTTCGTTTAAGAAGTTTCCCCACAGAGTGGTATCAGAGCTGATAATTCATCAGAGCTATCCCCAACATCACATGGTCCCCATAGAGAGTCTGACGAAACAACTGCTGATTAAACATCGAAAAAGTACTCCCTATCGTCCTCAAGCAAATGGACAAGCCGAAAGTCCAAACAAGTAGTTGATATCTATCCTACAAAAAATAGTATCTGAAAATAAAATAGACCGGGATAAGAAATCATATGCTGCTTTGTGGTCCTACAATGTGACCTACAAAACTAGTACAAATCACACTCTCTTTTTCTTGGTATATGGACAAGAATGTATCCTGCCTATTGAGATAGAATTACCATCCATGAGACCGGCTATGTCTCACAATCTGGGTAGGAAAAAGTCCATCCAAGGGCGTATCGATATCTTACAAGAGTTGGACGAGCAACGATTGACCTCCCTAGTACATCAAGAAACCCACAAAAGAATCATGAAAATAATGCATGACAGAAGAATTCCTAATTACAAGTTTAGCCAAGGCCAGCTAGTCTTGTATTACGATACTAGGCACGAACTAATGCCTCAAAAATTTGGTATGCATTGGACTGGACCATATGTGATCAAAAAGTTGTATGACAACAATACAACTAAATTAGTTGAAATAGGTGGAGGCTCATTCAAAACTCGTGTGAACATTGACAAAGTCAAGCCATATCATATGTAAATAGAGTTGTACCATGTACAGGGTATAATACCAAATTTTTATTTTCTTTTGTAAAACATCTGAATTATCTACCATGGCCATTGAAAGTATGGATTTTAGAATTTGGGAACAAGAATTGCTCCAACCACTCTCTGGGGCTATAAATTCCAATGTGTATAGCTTTGTATGGGATGATACCAGTTTGGATTGTACAGTCAATTCCAAGCAACTTCGAAACTGGGATGGCGACGATGAGCTTGTTTCTGTAAGTAGGATCATGCGCTTATCTGTGCAATTGTATTGTGATCTAATTGTTGTTACTACAACTTTAATATACATAATTGCTATTGTTCCATCTCTTCGCATTCTCAGTTGAATGTTTATTAACTCTCATTCTTCTCTTGAAATAGTATCATAACAGAGAAATGTATGGCTGTCTTTGATGCCTAATTGTACTTACATTTCTTTGTATCAGAATATCAGTATCAGAGAATTGCATGGCTGTCACAGACGCCTAATTGTTGCACAATTTCTCTTCATGGTAGTCTAAGACTCCTACACTGATAATTGTATTCAACGCAAACTGAACAGTTCTCTAATCTCCGTTCTCTAAGTAATCCATGATTCCCCTTAACACAGTTATCACTGTTCTTCATAGTATTCATGGTCTTTCTCATGTTCGTTGGGACTTCGTTTAAGAAGTTTCCCCACAGAGTGGTATCAGAGCTGATAATTCATTAGAGCTTTCCCCAACATCACATGGTCCCCATAGAGAGTCTGACGAAACAACTGCTGATTAAACATTGAAAAAGTACTCCCTATTGTCCTCAAGCAAATGGACAAGCCGAAAGTCCAAACAAGTAGTTGATATCTATCCTACAAAAAATAGTATCTGAAAATAAAAGGGACTGGGATAAGAAATCATATGCTGCTTTGTGGTCCTACAATATGACCTACAAAACTAGTACAAATCACACTCTCTTTTTCTTGGTATATGGACAAGAATGTATCCTGTCTATTGAGATAGAATTACCATCCATGAGACTGGCTATGTCTCACAATCTGGGTAGGAAAAAGTTCATCCAAGGCCGTATCGATATCTTACAAGAGTTGGACGAGCAACGATTGACCCCCCTAGTACATCAAGAAACCCACAAAAAAATCATGAAAATAATGCATGACAGAAGAATTCCTAATTACAAGTTTAGCCAAGGCCAGCTAGTCTTGTATTACGATACTAGGCACGAACTAATGCCTCAAAAATTTGGTATGCATTGAACTGGACCATATGTGATCAAAAAGTTGGTATGACAACAATAAAACTAAATTAGTTGAAATAGGTGGAGGCTCATTGAAAACTCGTGTGAACATTGACAAAGTCAAGCCATATCATATGTAAATAGAGTTGTACCATGTACAGGGTATAATACCAAATTTTTATTTTCTTTTGTAAAACATCTGAATTATCTACCATGGCCATTGAAAGTATGGATTTTAGAATTTAGGAACAAGAATTGCTCCACCCACTCTCTGGGACTATAAATTCCAATGTGTATAGCTTTGTATGGGATGATACCAGTTTGGATTGTACAGTCAATTCCAAGCAACTTCGAAAATGGGATAGCGACGATGAGCTTGTTTCTGTAAGTAGGATCATGCGCTTATCTGTGCAATTGTATTGTGATCTAATTGTTGTTACTACAACTTTAATATACATAATTGCTATTGTTCCATTTCTTCGCATTCTCAGTTGAATGTTTATTAACTCTCATTCTTCTCTTGAAATAGTATCATAACAGAGAAATGTATGGCTGTCTATGATGCCTAATTGTACTTACATTTCTTTGTATCAAAATATCAATATCAGAGAATTGCATGGCTGTTACAGACGCCTAATTGTTGCACAATTTCTCTTCATGGTAGTCTAAGACTCCTACACTGATAATTGTATTCAACGCAAACTGAACAGTTCTCTAATCTCCGTTCTCTAAGTAATCCATGATTCCCCTTAACACAGTTATCACTGTTCTTCATAGTATTCATGGTCTTTCTCATGTTGGTTGGGACTTCGTTTAAGAAGTTTCCCCACAGAGTGGTATTAGAGCTGATAATTCATCAGAGCTATCCCCAACATCACATGGTCCCCATAGAGAGTCTGACGAAACAACTGCTGATTAAACATCGAAAAAGTACTCCCTATCGTCCTCAAGCAAATGGACAAGCCGAAAGTCCAAACAAGTAGTTGATATCTATCCTACAAAAAACAGTATCTGAAAATAAAAGAGACTGGGATAAGAAATTATATGCTGCTTTGTGGTCCTACAATGTGACCTACAAAACTAGTACAAATCACACTCTCTTTTTCTTGGTATATGGACAAGAATGTATCCTGCCTATTGAGATAGAATTACCATCCATGAGACTGGCTATGTCTCACAATCTGGGTAGGAAAAAGTCCATCCAAGGGCGTATCGATATCTTACAAGAGTTGGACGAGCAACGATTGACCTCCCTAGTACATCAAGAAACCCACAAAAAAATCATGAAAATAATGCATGACAGAAGAATTCCTAATTACAAGTTTAGCCAAGGCCAGCTAGTCTTGTATTACGATACTAGGCACGAACTAATGCCTCAAAAATTTGGTATGCATTGGACTGGACCATATGTGATCAAAAAGTTGTATGACAACAATACAACTAAATTAGCTGAAATAGGTGGAGGCTCATTCAAAACTCGTGTGAACATTGACAAAATCAAGCCATATTATGTGTAAATATAGTCGTACCATGTACAGGATATAATACCAAATTTATCTTTTAGAGAAACTTAGAGCCTGACGAGGGCCTTTGAAAAAGATGTTTTTTTATTTTTTTTTCTTATTTTCGTTGCCATTTGGACCAATTGAAACCTTAGCTTCAGGGTTCTACGTAACGTAGATTTTCCAAATATAAATGAAATAAAAACTTTTTAAATATATTGTTGTTTCGTTGGGCAGCATGTGGAAATGCTATTGGTTGATGAGGCCTGTCCTTCCAACTCATCACTGTCCGAAGTGACCCAAAAATATTGAAAATGAATATGACAGATTGTTGAGATGAGAAAATCGATGTACCATTAATGTATATGCATTGTCAAACCATGGTTAACAGGGATAACCAGATTTAATTTGTGGCACCAAATAGTCCAGTGTTTCAAATTTTTGCCAACACTTTTTCTCAGATTCATGGCTTTTTATCTACACAGTTTTTCAGATTCATAGTTCATTGTTTCAGATTTTTGCATGCAAATTACGAATGGCACTATCAAGGAAGCCATGCTCCTCAATCGACTATGTGCTTCTATTCAACGAGACAGATGATAATGGATTATGGGTGCCAAAAAAGTATTCAAAAAAACTCTTGGGTTTTGATGCATCTATCATCAAGAGGAGCATTTCGAAAAAGAAAAAGGTCAAAACTATCATTTCGATCTTATTGGAAGGCCAGAATTTTGGATTTCAAAACATCATCAAGAGAAAAAATCTATATTTGAAATTCTAGTCCAACATGTATATATGCATTCAAATATAAATGTGCAAGGATTCAACCGTCAGGATTACAAAAAAAACAACTGTGAGTATTGATATTTTTTATATTTTGATTTTTGTCATTCATAAATATCTAATAGTAAACTTGCCAATTTGATCATTTTTCTCTTGCAGATTTATATCCATCCAACATAAATGAATGGGAGCCGAGTGGATCTTTAGCAGGTGTGTTAGATGTTATTCACATTGATATTGGACAGCTGCAATATCGAGGTAGAACTACAAAAGATCTAGTTGATGGTGGAATTTTTTTTTATGAATCAATGTATATTCCTGATACAAAAGAAAATTTTGGACAAATAGTACCAATTCCATTACCTAGTTTTGAAAGTGATGAATGGATTGCACCAGATGCTACAGTTTCAGAATCATTTCGTTGCAAGATATATAATGATGTAAAAAATTCATTAAAAATGAGCACGAGATCAATAACAGTCAGATTGAGTTGGTTTATTTCCTTGAATATATTTGTGGATTTCTTTTCAAGTGTCAATGTACACAAAACCCCAACGATGTTTGTATGCAAAAATTTATCAGATAGTTTATTTTCTGAACTTATGGATGAAGGCTGGGACAAAAGATCAGATGGAGAAATAGAATGCAGAATTAAAATGTCTTCCATGTGCTTCCGTTATCAAATTGAAAAACAAATGTTGAGCTTATGCTTCCATTATCAAAGATGAAAAAAAAATAAAGGTAAATGGGTGCCACTCGATCAAGACTTGGAAGCTAGTGGACATTCAAAATGAAAAAAATATTGAAATTATATACAATGATGCCGTTTTGACATGTGTTGAGGTGGAAGAAGGTTGGAGTCTAAACTACATCCGGCGGGAACTATTGCTCCTACAAGATGATGTACTTTCAGACTTCAGATTCATTTTCAATGGTAAACTCGTAAGTAACTGTAAACACTCGATCTTTTATGAATAGTTTCAATCAAAACTTTCTAGTACAAACTCTGTACTAATTCTAACTAGCTTTGTATTAATTTTATGCAGGTACGTAAAAGACATGAGCTCGAGATCAAATGCAGAGATATTGGTGAAACAATCCAACTTATGGAAGAACATTGAGATTCACTATCAACAAATACATGCCAATGTCTTTTTATCATTATAGGAAAATTGCATTCCATTATTAGACTACGGACACAAGCTGATTGTAAGAATCTATTGTGATATCAATTAAAAAAACCCATAAACGGGTTGTTTACAAGTAAAATAATTGTATCTTTTTTTTTTTATGTCTCTCTATTTACAAATACATCTCTATTCAATCAATGTTTCTATATTTTCTATATCAGTATTCGGAACTGATAAAGCAACAGCTCCTTCTATAATCTCGCCCTCCTCTCTTTTGGGAAGGGCCTCAATGCCTTTTAAGGCAAGAGGAATATCTGCTACAAAATTGTCTTCCTCTGTATTAGGAAGGACTTTTATTCCTTTTTTATCATATAAAATAAGATCTGCATCCTGAACAACCTGAAAGGCTGTTAAGGCAGGAGCAGCTTCCTTTTGAGGGCCCTCGATTGCAGGTGCAACGCTTACACCGTACTGGGCAAAGGCTCTGATCAACTCTTGCCGAAATCTATATACATCATCAGGAGTATATGGCTCAAGAGTGAACTGTCATCACAAAACACGAGAATCAACAAATTACAAACAATGATAGTAATAAAATATGAATTAGACTGAAATGAACTACAAATGAATAGAATATTACGTACCTTTTCAATATCTACATCCGTTTGTAAATTATACCATTCAAAAAATAGCTTCGTATCGTACAAGACGAACCATGCACAATTAAAAGCGTCATTTTGCTGTACACACTGCATATATAGAACGAAAATTAGTAATATTATGGTAGAAATTTTATTTATGCTATGACAATACATTTGAATTAAAAAAGGAATACATGCATATCAGAGATAAATTGAATATACCTTGAGAGATTTAATGGTTATATCTCCAATTCAAGTTGCCGTTGTCGATATTTCCCGAACGACATCATGAAGTAGAAAATCAAATTCTCTATATGTATTTGCAGTTGAGTTTAATTTTACACATAGAAAATTTGATACTCCCTCCTTATTTATCTTTACAAAAAGAATGTTTAGGCTCCAATGCCGACTGCAACAATCAAGATACAAATATCGTTAAATTCATATTTATGAAAAAATTCCGTTCTTATTAAAGCAATGAGACATGCAACAATCCAGATTAAAACAACAAAAAGAAATGAGCAATCCTTATTTTCATATGGAATCAAATAAAATTTTGCCATAGGACTGCACTTGATAAAATAGACAGCCTTCTCAAAATTGGCTTCTTTCGCCTTTACCACTCCCATGAAAAATGGACTAACTACAAAAAGTGTACCATGGGAATCGAAACTAATACTATTCTGCAAAAAAGAAACTCTAGCCTCTACTATTGCATTTGAAATTTCTGAGGTCTTATCTTTTAGCTCGGCACAAAATTTGGGACCTAATCTAAAGCTTCTACATGTATCTGGAAAAAAAAAAACAAAAAAATTGCCGAGAAGATCAATTTTGTTAGCTAGGTAGGCCTCATACTGATTATAATGGTCAAAATTAAAAAAAATCTTGGGTTGGATCGTATGGAATTCTCACAGAATCATTATGTACAGGAACAGAAACAGAAGTGGAAAGAATATTTACAGATTTCTCTGTTATTCTGTCTAGCTGATGAGATAAAAATTGTCTTTCAATCCATGTGTATCTCATATTTGTCTCTTGTTAAAGATATGGATGTGCTCAACAGAAAGGTCCGAAGCAACAAGAGGAAAAGACTGGTAAACAAGGATATATGTGATCTATCATCCAAAGGAGGTCATAGAAAAAGACGAATCTGTGCATTCAAGTAGGTTATAGCTTATTTGGTACTGAAAATTGTTTGAACTTTTTGATTTATTCATAATCACTAATTTTGTTATTTATTCATTTCAACTTTCTGTTGATTTGCTTATTATATACTACTGTGAAGACTATGAGTGTCCTAATTTCTACTAACATTTTCATGAACATTATGTTTGCAATGCAGATCAGCACTGGTTGTTGAAGACCACAACATATGAATTATATTATTTGTATGCAACAAACCAAATGAAATAGAAACTAAAACAATCAACTTGACATAGACACGACTCTGTTTACTGAAAACAATTTGATTAAGTCGAAAATATGTGTGTAGTCTGAGTGCATTCAGATGTATGATCTTTTTAAAATAATACTGTATAAAATCAAAGAGAAAGGTCAACTAGTTGTGCTCTAATTGAATGTCTAGTTAATGGATTCATGGAAATTATCTCTAATTCAAGCCCTTATGCACTCAATTTGGTGTTTGGAGGCTTAGGGAGAATATACACAAAGATCATTTGCTTCTAGGCGACCTCCTAGAATCCATTTTTTGATGGATCTGAGTCTAGTGATCATTGGTGGACCTAATAAAAGCTTCTAATACTCTTTAATAAACCTTAATAGATGACTTTTAACCTCTATTTGATGGCATGTAAAGCTTAGATGTGGTTTCTTACGAAATCTCCTTGAAAAATGCGCCCTCCTATAGTAAATTCTTGCCTTAATAGGTCACACGTGTGGACTCTAGGGCCTAGGGTGACATGGCAAGCATCTTGCTAACTTAATCTCCCTTAGTATTGTGCTTTACATCTTCCATTTTGGTGCAATATAGCCAAAGTTAGCTTAGATGTGGTTTTTGGAAAAAGCTCTTTGAAAAGTGCACCATCCTACACTAAATTCTCACCCTAACAGGTCGCACATGTGGACTCTAGGACCTAGGGTGACATGGCAAGCATATAGCTAACTTACTCTCCCTCAGTACTATGCTTTACAACTTCCAGTTTGGTGCAATGATCATCAAAAGTTTGGCAATTTTTAGTTCAAAACTTGACAATTATTGAAATGTTCTAATTGCATGTCAGAAAGTGATGCAGCTGTGAAAAAGTCAATTTTGAATCACTTTGCATGTCTAAGAACATGGTACTGAGCAGCTGTTTAATCAATAAAATTTCATACATGAATACAATTTTGGTAAAAAGCAATTAAGAATGATTTTTCAGTTCGATTAGGCAATTTTACATTAAAAAAAGTCAATTTTTTTGTAAACCATGAGGTCATTAGACTCAAAGGAATGGTATGTATGAGATAATGCTAAGTGTGTATTTTCTTTGATTGAAAACAAACCTTGGTTACTTTGGAAAAGAAGGCAATAGACTGTAAATGGTTATTCAAGATGATATAAAATCAAGATGGCTTGGTTTTGAAGCTTCAAGCAAGGTTGGTGGCCAAGGGATTTGCTCAAATCAAGGGTATTGACTATGAGGAGACTTTTGGTCTTATGGTCAATATGGTAGTCATTCAAATACTCATTGCTTTAGCCTCACATTTTTATTGGTTTATTTCCATATTGATGTACTTAATGCTTTCATGAACGGTTTCCTTGAAGAGGATATTTTAATAGACCAATATAGGGTGTTCATTGTCCAAGGGGAGTATCACAAGGTTTGTCATTTGCAAGATGCTTGTATGGCCTTCAACAAGCTTCAAGAGCTTGATGTGCAAGATTGTAATTGTTATGTCCATGTCCGGTATAGAGGATTCAAGATATCCTTGTTGTGGATATTCAACGCTCTAGTATATGAGTTTGTTAGTTATGCCTCGCCATTTTGGACTAGGCCAAAAATGTAATTGATAATCTTGTGAGGGCCCTAGCATATCCATTAGAACATGTGGAGCAAGTGCATGGTAATTGACGACTTTATAAGCATGTAGAGGATATCAAAAGCAAGTGGATGAGAATTGGGATCCTAGAAGAAATATTCCAAGACTCTAGGAGTCTATATAAACCTATACGAACCCCCTCCTCCAATTCCAAATTTTGGTTTTCAATTGCCAAAAACCGCTCATATCCCGCATTTAGTGACCATGGCTTGATGTGGGATTTGACTTTCACTTCTAGTTGGTTGGGTGGTTTGGCTCCATAGCACCACTTTTGACATATGCAACTAGATCTAAAGGACCTACACTTGGTGTTCTTTATGCTCCTTGTTTTTTTCTTTCTCGATGTGGAATTTAACTCTAAGTAAGTGGCTTCTCTAAATCTTGATTGTTTTTAGCTTAAAGATCAGTTTGTGACTTTCTCCATAGCCATAATTGTAGATTGATTGATTTTCAACGTTTTTTACTAGTATTTCCTATAGCTTGAGCTTTATCGAATCTACTATGTGTAAATGTTTCTCAATATCATACTTGCTTTTATTAATCAATATGACATGTTCTAATGATTGCATATCGATTACATGGTCAATATCGAATCAAGATTGTATTTTGGTCAAAATTTGATGATTTGGATCAGAATCAATCAATAAGAGTCGATATTGAGCATAATCAAAGCCTTTGGTGCTTGTATGTGGATGAATTATAGTAGTTAAGATTTGATTGCACTTGCATGTGTATTTGATCCATCCAAACATGTCAAAAAAGTCGAAATTTGGTAAAAAAAAAAAAATGGAAGGTTTTTTTATGGTTTTTTTTCTTTTTCTTTTTCACTTTTTCAAGAGTTTGAGTCAATATATTTGCATGCACATTTTGAGAGCTGCAATGAACCTTTCTAGAGGTTGTGAACAAGTTTGATAGGCAATTGTTACAGTTAAGAGTCCCAAAACCTCATAAATTAGTATATTTTTGATCATTTTTGGGCATGAATAATTATTTTTTATTTTCCTATATACAATCTAAAATATAGGTGAAAATTACCTCTGATTCAAGCTCTTATACACCCAATTTCATGCTCGGAGGCTTAGGCAACAATTCACAAAAGATTTCCTTCGAGATGCCCTCCTAGCATCCATTTTTCTGATGGATCCGAGCCTCGTGATCATTGATGGATCTAATAGAAGTTTCTAGTACTCTTTATTGAACCTTAATAGATGGCATGTGAAGCTTAGATGTGATTTTTGAGAAAAGCTCCTCAAAAAGTGTCACCCTAATAGGTCGCATGTGTGGACTCTAGGGCCTAGGGTGACATCACAAGCATCTTGCTAACTTATTCTCTCTCAGTACTGTGCTTTACAACTTCCACTTTGGTGCAATATAGCCAAAGTTGTGATCATCAAAAGTTTGGCAATCTTTAGTTCAAAACTTGACAGTTTTATTGAATGTTCTAATTGCATGTTAAAAAGTGAAGCAATATTGTGCATGTCCTATGTGAAGAAGTCATTTTTGAGTCTCTTTGCATGTTTGAGAACATGATATTGTGTGTTAGAGTTGCTTAGTCATTAAAGTAGTTAAGTTAGTTCAATTAGGCAATCTACATAAAAAAGCTGATTTTTCTGTACATTACTACATGTGGATGCAAATGCATGCTGGATGTTTTGAGATCAATTCGATTTCGACGAAAAATTTGTTGATGAAAATCGATTTTCATAGTTTTGGTCCATATTGAATGTAATTCAAAAATCCCATTTAATTAAATTTCAGAAAGTATCAAAATGGTTTCGATTTTGTCAAAATATGTCAGTTATTTTGATTATAATAAAATTGTATTGTAAAGTGAATTGCCTTACTGAGATGGAATTTGTCGATTTACAATGTCACTTTTGGTTGAGGATTTTGGGATTTGTCATCTATCTAAAGCAATTTCTTGTTTACGTAATCTATAATGGCCAAGGCTAAGACAAGTCTTGAAGGAATGTTTGCCGACCTATTAACAAATTTTCCAATAGTTGAGTGCAACACTTAACGAAATGAATAATTAGAACACTTTTGTGAGACCAACAGATGTAAGTTCTGCTAAATGAAGTCAAGACCTTATCCTCACCGAATCCAGGGTTTTAGCCTCAAACATTCAGGGGAGCAAAATCACATTTGATCTCTTATAGGGTTGTTGCAAGCACCAGGTCAATACCATCTCTTAAATATTGCTTGCTCCAGTTATTTTAAAGGAAGTTTTAAGTCTGGCTGGGGGGTCTTGAACTTTGTTAGTAGAAGAAGAAGCCACGTAAGGTAATAGATGATTGGTGTCATATGCCTATGCCTAAGCAATTATCAAGCCAAATTATTTATGCTAATTCAAAGACAAGCTATCCAACATGATATTAGAGAGAAGACCAAACAATGTAGCAACATTGGAAACGACAATGGATCAACATTGAATGCCAAAAGGACATGGGAATCTCATCAATGAAAACATCATGTGGGAAAGTGGCACATGAGGCCATAGCTAGAGAAGTGTCCCATAACTCATATTCACAATGAAGGAGTAGAAACTCACATCACTATGAATGAGCCTAGAACATGATGATCTATGGTAGAGTGGGTTTACTTAAAGAGAATCTCCACAAGTTAGCTATCTCTAAAAGTTCACCTACCACTGTTATCTCATAACGGCCTAGTTATTAGCTTGGAGGGGTACAAATGATTTATTAATCCCCTTCAAAGCCCTCAAGCTTATAATCAAAAGTATCATTAACTAATGTGCTAAGCTAGCACATGACAATTGGTTGACCAAGTGGACTAGTTATGTTAGTCTACATGAAATTTTGAAGAGAAAAAGATGTGGAGTCTTGTTCTGTTGTTCTCTGGTAAGGCTTGGTCCTAGTGGCGTAACCAACCGTTGTGGAAAGAATTCATGCAAATATTCAAAAAAGTCATTGTGGTTTGTAGGCGATTCACACTCCTCTAAAAAATTCATTAATTGCAAAAAAAGGGTAGAAGAAATATATATTTATGTCATTTCTATATTTATGGAACAAAGTTCCATCATACGATTCGAAACTAGCTCTTTGGCAGTTCATCTCAGGTTTGCCAACGGATTATCTAAACGAATGCAACTAAAATGTGCTTTAGACTTTCGATTATGTTGTTTGAATCGTGAAAGCCTAGAACCTTGTAGTGGTGGCATGCCATAAGCAATTTTAGACTAGTCTATTAGTACCCAAACCAAAGAAAAAAAGTAAACAAATTTGTGACAAAATTGAGATTAAATATTTTGACGAGCTTGATCAAATGGCATCAGAAGATAAGCAAAAGTAAAAAAAAGGCTAAGAATGTGAGCATTTGTTATAAGTCTGGACATGTTATATAATTCAGCCCAAAGAAAAAAAAACATGCAGCTCAAGTGATTGAGATGCCAGGTATGGAAAATCTAAAGTTGGAAATTGACCTAATAAATTGTGAGCATGAATGTTCTTTTAGTACTGCTTCTTTCTTGCTTAATGATTTTTAGGCGCAATGAAAGATCATCAAGAAGTAGTATTTTAATTAATAGTGGTTTAGCTCGTAATTTCATTAAGTCTCGTCTTGCGCAAAAACTCGGCGTAGGAACGGAAGTTGACAATCATAGATATAAAGTATATTTAGCTTCAAGAGCAAACTTGAAAACTTGAAAAGTCAGAGTACTTAAGCTTTTTTTTTTTTGATTCAAGACTATAGAGAATTAGTTAAAATCAAAGTTAAAATGCATTTATTGTGGTATACAAGGTCACTTTTCTAGTAAATGCCTTGATAGAAAAAGAGATCAATTGGGAAGTAGCAAGCAAAGCAACTTTACTAATGATAAAGATGAGGATGATAGTAATGATATTGTTGATGTCAAATCAGCGGGCTTTAATGGCAAAGGAGGTGACATCAAGTGAAAAGGAGACGACATGAAGTGCCATGTGTCCTTGGTCCCCAGTTTACCTCGAGCTATTTTCATGGGGCACAAAATTGCTCAAGAAACACCTCCTCCTCAAGATCACCATTCAAGAATGCATTATTGACATCCAATTGCCATAGATCCCATCCAAAAAGTGGTTCTAATACTAGAAAACAACTAGGAGAGACAATGTCAATGGAGGGGCCTAAAGTTTGTAGTGAGTGAGCCTTGAGCTATAGACGAGGTCCACATCACAATGGGAGCTCGAGTCACGGGGAGGTTGGGGGCACCAAGTAGGGGCCCAACCAACGCATTTTGTAAAATGTTTTTTTTTACCAGCATATGAATTTTAGAATTTTCAAACTTTTCTTTCCAAATAGAAGGATAATTTATGGATGTGTGCTTTGAATGAAACCTTGATTACGATTTTCTTTCTAAAAACTTGTTTTGAACATAAAAGGAGGCCTTGATATGCATCGCAACTTTTGAATTTTAAGCATGGGCCAAACTGGCCCAAGGTTCAAGGGCGACTATTAATTAGCACATGTTTTTGGGAGCCCTGAAGCTTGGGAATTAAATTTTAGAGTTTTGTAAGTTTTGACTATCGGCACTATTGGATAATGCACAAACTCGGAGCTTGTTACAAGCTCTAAGGTCATGAAATTCAGCTCACAAAACTTACAACCAATCAACTCGCAAAATGCCAATTTAGAAATATACTATAAAATGGGAGACACCTAATATGAAGCGTAATGTAAGAAAGCTAAGAATCCAAAGGGGTTTTGGTGTGCTTGCTAGGCATACGAGGCATTCTCATGAGCACATTCGATCTAATAGCTATCCATTGCATTATCTTAGGCCATGTGGAAGAGCCGAAGGCATAAACTTTAGTTGACGATTTGGAGATTTCAATTTCCAATATAGAAGAAAACTATTTGTGAAAAGATTGTCGTGGAGTTAGATTAAATAAATCTACAAAGTAAAATTGTACCCTGCTCCACGCTTTTTAATTGCTGCTGATATTATTATGTGCACAACAAAAGTCAGGTGCCATATCAACCTCGCATGAATAATATGTGTATGTAAGAAGGAAAAAACATGTCCCATAAGCAAAGGCAAGCAAAGGCAAGGCAGGAGGAGATACAAATAAGACGAGCATGGCATGTTGTTTCATACTTACCTGGGCGGGGTCAATCGGTGATCCAGAAGGCCGATGGCCTAGGGCTGCCTGCGCCATTGCACTCCGGCCCGGGCGCGCCCTAGCATCTCCCTACGGGGAGAGTGCACGTCATAATTTGTGGTAGCGGGGGCTCGCGTTCGCGCGGCCCCCTCCCCCTCCCCCTCCCTCTACCCCCTACCCAATTGAGATCCTCAATTGATCCACATCATATCCTTCCACCCATCGATCATCAATATCTGTTAACAAACAAGATGACTGATTCTCTTTCTCCTTACTTCGGTGGTTAATCAATCAGTCAGTCAGTCGCAGCCCAACAGGATAGCTAATAAGCACAGCTCGAGTAGTAGTAGTAACATGCTATGTTATCTGCTCATGGACATCCTAACAAAGTGGCAGGTTTTGATCTAAGCAAGCACAAGCCTGTACAGAGATGCAGATTAGCCAAATGGTTTGCAGCAGCGAAGGTTCAACCTCCCCATGATTTTCTCTTTATCTCGTTCGTCGTTATCATAATTAATGTTCAAGGCGAATGGTTAATCCGTGAGTTTTGTTGGGTTCTCTCTCTTGAAGGGTGTCTGCTGCTTTCCGTGAATAAACCAAAACCATGCTCTTTCTTGCACAGCCTCTTGTTCGGAGCAGCTAGATGAACGAGATTTTTGCTGCTAGTAACCACCAAAGAATATAACTTGATGTGCTGCCCAACATCTTTTCAGATCAGATGATTTTCAAATGATTCTCCTGGACCAGCATTTCGTATTTGAGTTTATGCGAGTGTAATCTATCTGTAGCCTAATAATCAAATGTCCTTTGTATCGCCTCATTGTTGTGGTATCCTTGGAGGATGGGATCCTTATCTTATAACATTCCAACCCTAAGACACTCTCACATTTTTGGACTGCACCATGTATGATTTCTCCTTTGGGGGGGGGGGGGTGCTTATATTGAACAAGTCTGCTTCTTTTGATCATACAAACTGGGGTTGCACTTGTCCTCGACGGCGATGTGTAAAGATTCGAGAACTATACGAACATCAAGGATTGGGGATATGACTATCACTCACTACAACGCCTATGCATAAGTAAATGGCTAAGACAATAATGCAGGGCTAGTGCTTTGGCGTGGCACGGAGGAGGGGCAAACACAATTCTCCTCTCACCACGAAAAGAACATGATGCTTGTTGATTGGCCTCTAGAATGAGCATCTCACAAGGATGAGTGCCAATAATTGATCCCCTAAGGTGAATTGGGCAGGTGCATGATCCATCGGCTGTGGCTCTGTCCAATTCTTCTCTTTATGTTAAACCAATTGCTATCATGCAAACTCACAAAAGAATGGGATTTTGCAGGGTATATTTGATGGTGAGTTCTTTAACTTCATCCCAGTTCCTTCATTCCCAAAACTCATGCAAAGTGGACGCAATGGATTCTCTACGGATCCAACTGTGGTTCGTTTCGTCAAACATTACTAGAGTGCCAATTGAGACTAATAGTTCCTAGAAAGTGAAATTCTAGTAACCACTAGCCCTGGTGATTAAAAGTTCCAAATCTTAACCCTCTCACTGCATTCAACTTTCCTTGATACGAAAGAGACTTTAGTCGGAAAACATTCCTTTTTATAATGAATTGGTTTGATGGACCAACATTTCGTATTTGAATTTACGCGAGTGTATGTACTAGGTAGCGGGCGTAAGCAGGCTCGCTACCAGGTGTAGTGACTGGTCCCTACCAACCGAGCCACTCTGCGGCGAGGTAGGTAGGGAGCACGCAGTACACCGGTAGCGGGCCCGCTCACACCTGCCACCCGGCATAATTGGCAGTGGGCAGGAAACGCCCTGCCTTGCAATTTGTAGATTGCTAGTTTTCATTTTGAAATCTGGTTTAAGAAGAATAATGAGTCATGACATTTTGTGGCCCGTGGCCTGGCCTTCAAGGCCTTCTTACATGCCTTCTTCCAGCCTATGAGCAAAAGTACGTACCAGGTAAATTTGTAGGTAAGTTAATTTGAGAACATACTAGGTAGGTGAATACGCCTATGAACAATGGTGTTCACAACCTATGAACATTTGACATGTGTCCGCTATCTTTCCTCATGCCATTTACATATATGTAGCCTAATAATCGAATGTCCTTTGTATCTTATATTCGCCTCATTGTTGTGGTGTCCTTGGAGGATGGGATCCTTATATGACATTCCGACCCTAAGACACTCTCACACTTTTGGACTACACCATGTATGATTTCTTTGGGCGGTTGGTGAACAAATCTACTTCTTTTGACCTTACAAACTGGGGTTACACTTGTCCCCGGCGGGCAATGGCTCCTTTTAATTGAAACATGTTGCGGAGGATGTGTAAAGATTCGAGAAACACAAGGATTGAGGATATGACTTTCACTCACTACAACGCCTATGCATAAGTAAATGGCTAAGACAATAACGCAGGGCTAGTGCTTTGGCGTGGCACGGAGGAGGGGCTAACACAATTCTCCTCTCACCACGAATAGAACAGGATGCTTGTTGATTGGCCTCTAGAATGAGCATCTCACAAGGATGGGTGCCAATAATTGATCCCCTAAAGTGAATTGGGTAGGTGCATGATCCATCGGCTGTGGCTCTGCCTGATTTTTCTCTTTATGTTAAACCAATTGCTATCATGCAAACTCACAAAAGAACTTTATGTGGTTTTGCAGGGTATATTTGATGGTGAGTTCTTTAAATTCATCCCAGTTCCTTCATGCCCAAAACTCATGCAAAGTGGAACGCAATGGATTCTCTACGGATCCAACTGTGGTTCGTTTCGTCAAACATTACTAGAGTGCCAATTGAGACTAATAGTTCCTAGAAAGTGAAATTCCAGTAACCACTAGCTGTGGTGTTTAAAAGTTCCAAATTTCAACCCTATCATTGCTTCAACTTTCCTTGATACAAAAGAGATGTTAGTCGGGTAATATTCTTTTTTATAATGAATTGGCTTTATGCACCAACAATTCGTATTTGAATTCACGCAATTGTATGTGCTAGGTAGCAGGCGTGAGCAGGCTCGCTACCAGGTGTAGTGAGTGGTCCCTACCTACCGAGCCACTCTGCGGCGAGGTAGGTAGTGAGCACGCAGTATACAGGTAGCGGGCCCGCTCATGCCTGCTACTGGGCATAATTGGCAGTGGGCAGGAAACGCCCTGCCTTGCAATTTGCTAGTTTTCATTTTCAAATCTGTTTTAAGAAGAAGAATGAGTCATGATATTTTGTGGCTCGTGGCCTGGCCTTCAAGGCCTTCTTACATGCCCTCTTCCAGCCTATGGGCAAAAGTACGTACCAGGTAAATTTAGTACCAAGTAGGTAAGTTAATTTGAGAACGTACTAGGTAGGTGAATACGCCTATGAACAATGGTCTTGACAGCCTATGAACATTTGACATGTGTCCGCTATCATTGCTCATGCCATTTACATATATGTAGCCTAATAATCGAATGTCCTTTGTATCTTACGTTCGCCTCATTGTTGTGGTATCCTTGGAGGATGGGATCCTTATATAACATTCCAACCCTAAGACACTCTCACACTTTTGGACTACACCATGTATGATTTCTTTGGGCGGTTGGTGAACAAATCTACTTCTTTTGACCTTACAAACTGGGGTTACACTTGTCCCCGGTGGGCAATGGCTCCTTTTAATTGAAACATGTTGCGGAGGATGTGTAAAGATTCGAGAAACACAAGGATTGAGGATATGACTTTCACTCACTACAACGCCTATGCATAAGTAAATGGCTAAGACAATAACGCAGGGCTAGTGCTTTGGCGTGGCACGGAGGAGGGGCTAACACAATTCTCCTCTCACCACGAATAGAACAGGATGCTTGTTGATTGGCCTCTAGAATGAGCATCTCACAAGGATGAGTGCCAATAATTGACCCCCTATGGTGAATTGGGCAGGTGCATGATCCATCGGCTGTGGCTCTGCCCAATTTTTGTTTGTATGTTAAACCCATTGCTATTATGCAAACTCACAAAAGAACTTCATGTGGTTTTGCAGGGTATATTTGATGGTGGGTTCTTTAAATTCATCCCAGTTCTTTCATGCCCAAAACTCATGCAAAGTGGAGCGCAATGGATTCTCTACGGATCCAACTGTGGTTCGTTTCGTCAAACATTACTAGAGTGCCAATTGAGACTAATAGTTCCTAGAAAGTGAAATTCTAGTAACCACTAGCCCTGGTGTTTAAAAGTTCCCAATTTCAACCCTCTCACTGCATTCAAGTTTCCTTGATACGAAAGGGACTTTAGTCGGGAAACATTCTTTTTTATAATGAATTGGTTTGTCGGACCAACATTTCGTATTTGAATTTACGCAAGTGTATGTGCTAGGTAGCGGGCGTGAGCAGGCTCGCTACTAGGTGTAGTGAGTGGTCCCTACCTACTGAGCCACTCTGCGACGAGGTAGGTAGTGAGCACGCAGTACACCGGTAGCGGGCCCGCTCACGCCTGCTACCGGGCATAATTGGCAGTGGGCAGGAAACGCCCTGCCTTGCAATTTGCAGATTGCTAGTTTTCATTTTCAAATCTGGTTTAAGAAGAATAATGAGTCATGACATTTTGTGGCCCGTGGCCTGGCCTTCAAGGCCTTCTTACATGCCTTCTTCCAACCTATGAGCAAAAGTACATAGCAGGTAAATTTAGTACCAAGTAGGTAAGTTAATTTGAGAACGTAGTAGGTAGGAGAATACGCCTATGAACAATGGTGTTCACAGCCTATGAACATTTCACATGTGTTCGCTATCATTGCTAATGCCATTTATATATATGTAGCCTAATAATCGAATGTCCTTTGTATCTTACATTCGCCTCATTGTTGTGGTATCCTTGGAGGATGGGATCCTTATATAACATTCCAACCCTAAGACACTCTCACACTTTTGGACTACACCATGTATGATTTCTTTGGGCGGTTGGTGAACAAATCTACTTGTCTTGACCTTACAAATTGGGGTTGCACTTGTCCCCGACGGGCAATGGCTCCTTTTACTTGAAACATGTTGCGGAGGATGTGTAAAGATTCGAGAAACACAAGGATTGAGGATATGACTTTCACTCACTACAGCGCCTATGCATAAGTAAATGGCTAAGACAATAACATAGGGCTAGTCCTTTGGCGTGGCACGGAGGAGGGGCAAACACAATTCCCCTCTCACCACGAAAAGAACAGGATGCCTGTTGATTGGCCTCTAGAATGAGCATCTCACAAGGATGAGTGCCAATAATTGATCCCCTAAATTGAATTGGGCAGGTGCATGATCCATCGGTTGTGGCTCTGCCCAGTTTTTGTCTTTATGTTAAACCAATTGCTATCATGCAAACTCACAAAAAAACTTTATGGGATTTTGCAGGGTCTATTTGATGGTGAGTTCTTTAACTTCATCCCTGTTCCTTCATGCCCAAAACTCATGCAAAGTGGAATGCAATGGATTCTCTACGGATCCAACTGTGGTTCGTTTCGTCAAACATTACTAGAGTGCCAATTGAGACTAATAGTTCCTAGAAAGTGAAATTCTAGTAACCACTAGCCTTGGTGTTTAAAAGTTCCAAATTTCAATCCTCTCATTGCATTCAACTTTCCTTGATACGAAAGAGACTTTAGTCGGGAAACATTCCTTTTTATAATGAATTGGTTTGATGGACCAACATTTGGTATTTGAATTTACGCGAGTGTATGTTCTAGGTAGCGAGCGTGAGCAGGCTCGCTACCAGGTGTAGTGAGTGGTCCCTACCTACTGAGCCACTCTGCGGCGACGTAGGTAGTGGGCACGCAGTACACCGGTAGCGGGCCCGCTCATGCGTGCTACCGGGCATAATTGGTGGTGGGCAGGAAACGTCCTGCCTTGCAATTTGCAGATTGCTAGTTTTCATTTTCAAATCCGTTTTAAGAAGAATAATGAGTCATGACATTTTGTGGCCCGTGGCCTGGCCTTCAAGGCCTTCTTACATGCCTTCTTCCAGCCTATGGGCAAAAGTACGTACCAGGTAAATTTAGTACCAGGTAGGTAAGTTAATTTGAGTACGTACTAGGTAGGTGAATACGCCTATGAACAATGGTGTTCACAGCCTATGAACATTTGACATGTGTCCGCTATCATTGCTCATGCCATTTACATATATGTAGCCTAATAATCGAATGTCCTTTGTATCTTACATTCGCCTCATTGTTGTGGTATCCTTGGAGGATGGGATCCTTATATAACATTCCAACCCTGAGACACTCTCACACTTTTGGACTACACCATGTATGATTTCTTTGGGCAGTTGGTGAACAGATGTGTAAAGATTCGAGAAACACAAGGATTGAGGATATGACTTTCACTCACTACAACATCTATGCAAGATCTTCTGGGAGGATTCGATCGATGAACCACTCCTAGGACTTGTTGCTCGGTAGCAACAACGTCTTTGTCTGATTCACTGTCAAAAATTGGGTCAACAATGGACACGCTTGAGCCAGAAGCTCGGACAATCGTGTTAATGGCAGGTGATGAAGGTTCTCCTGGAGCAATATCCTTGCCTTTGATGCCGACGAACTGATTCTCGATAAAGACTGTATCTCGACTATACAAGATTTGTTGGGTATTAGGATCGTATAGCTTGTATGTATTATCAGATAAAGTATATCCAGTCAGGATGGTCTTGAAACCTTGGAAGTCCAATCTCTTCCCGTGTCTTGTGGGTTCTGCACATAGGCAATACATCCGAACACTCTTAGGTTCTTCACAGAAGGCTTAGAGCCTGTCCACACCTCGTGGGGTGTCTTGCCTGAGAGGGCTTTGGTCGAACATCTATTCTGGACATAAGCTATAATGGAGACAGCTTCGGTCCAAAACCTCTTGGGCAGCGATGCATGCGCTAGCATACATTTGGCTGATTCAACCAAGGTACGGTTCTTCCTCTTGGCTAAGCCATTAGACTGAGGACTATAAGGAGTGATGAATTGCTGCTCAATGCCTTGGCTTTGGCAGTACTCCTTAGACTCGGTAGAGATATATTCTCCACCATTGTCTGACCTTAGGGCCTTGATCGTCCTTCCAGTCTCCTTTTCTACATGCTTTTTGAAGATTCTGAAGCAGTTGAAAGATTCCGATTTCTTCTTTATAAAGTACACCGTAGTCCTTCTGAAAAATTCATCAATAAAAGTTATAAAATACTTTGCATCCTTCAGTGAAGGATTTTTCATCGGGCCAAAAATGTCTGAATGTACAATGTCTAACAATCCTCTAGCAATATGCTGATGGCTTGATTTAAATGGTTTCTTAGTCTGTTTACCAACTAGACAGTATTGAAACACAGGTAACTCAACTTTATCACGAGGATAGTCGAGACCAAGAACAATAGATTGTCTAGACATTTGTTGTACAACAACATGATTCAAGTGACCAAGTCTATAATGCCAAAGTAAACTTTTATTTGCATGAGCGCCTAACTAGAGGCAGAAAAGCAATGACTTAATTTATACAAGTATCCATGCCACTTTCCGAGTGCTAGGATCTTGTCTGTCCTATCAACTACTTTGCACTAATCACATTCGAATTCTACTCTATGTCCGAGATCTGTGATCTTGCTTACAGAGAGCAAATTCATAGATAAATTTGGTACATACAGGACTTTAGAGAATAGCTTAGATTGATCATTTGCAAAACTCAATCTCACAGTACCGTCACCTTTAATAGCTTGTGTGCTATTGTCGCCAAGGTGGACATATTTCTTGGTACTGTAAGGTGTATAGGACTCGAAATAGCCAATGAGGCTGGTTATGTGCTGAGTGGCTGCGGAATCCAGGAACCAAGAATTGTCGTCGGATGCTCCTTGATGGCTGGTCATGAAGACATCATGATCTGCTTTTTGAATAGGTTGTGGAGCTTCTGTAGTTGCATTTGCCACTTGATTCGACTGCCCCTTGCTCTTGTTCTTTGCTTATAGTATCCGGCAGTATTGAATTTCGTGGTTGTTTTGCTTGCAGTATCTACAAAACAACTTCTTATTCGTCTGTGGATTTGACTGTTCTTTGTGCTGTGCTGGTTTCTGGTCTAGCTTTGATTGCTTCGGGCCTTTCTTCTTCTTCTGCTTAGTCGTGCTCTTGTTGGTGTATAAAACGTGAGAATCAGCTGAGAAACTTGAGGCTTCGTTCCTCCGCGTGTCTTCCTGAAACAACATAGTAATGACTCTCGAAAGAGTCAGTTCTGGATGTGTTGTGATGATCATCACCTAGTTGTTGTATGAGCTTGGCAAGCTTGTAAGCAGTTGCATCATTGCGTCTTGATTGTCTATGACAGATCCGACAACGGCCATTCGCTTCAGCAGGTTCTTGAATTGGTTGATGTGATTCTGTAGGGAATCACCATTCGCCATCTTGAGGAAGTAAAATTTCTTCCTGAGATGTAACTTGGAAGCTATATCTCGCACTTCGTATAGTGTGCTCAAGATTTCCCAGACTTCTTTCAATGTCTGGGCCTTGGATACATAGTCGATCTGGGTATTTGTAATGTTGATGATGATCAGCACGAAAGCCTTTCCATCCTTCAGCTTCCATCTGGAGATTGCTGCGTCGTCTGCTATGGGTTTCTCTTCTACACCTATAACAACGTCATACAATTCTTTAGCCATTAGTACAGTTTTCATCTTAAATTTTCACAGCTGGTAATTGGCTCCATCAAGCTTGTCCATGATAGGACTGACTTTCCCTTGGGAATCCATGTGGAAGATTAGTCTAGCAACTCCCCACCCGTTGCCATCCTAACCACGTACTTGTGGTCACTTGGTGCGGTTGCCAAATGTAGCTTCTGCACCAATTTAGCATTAATAATATTATGAGTAGAACAGTCATTAAACAAAATACTCATGGGTTGGCTGCCTACGAACCCAATAATGCGAATGAGTGCCTGAGGTCCAAACACCACGGTATTAAAATAACAATTACTACATACAGTTCCATTCTTAATGGATACATCAATACAAGAAATTGAAGAATTACCCGGTTCCTTGAAAGAGCGGTCACCCTTCTTCTGTTTCTTCGGGTAGTCCTTGGAAATGTGCTCATTCTCGAGAAATACAACCCGTCGCTTTTTGCCTTGTCAAAATCAGCTCTCTCCAACCGAGAGCGCTTCTTTTTCTTTTCCGAAGGAGAAGGTGCGTCGATGACCTTTTCCTTACTCTTTTTGAAGGAAAAGTCTGAAGAGGGTTTGTCCTTGGATTTAAGCTTATGCTGCTCTTTGCAGATTACTATGTGCGTATCGTCAAAAAATTGAGTGACACGCACAACATCCTCAAGGGATTGTGGTTGATTGCGGTGGACCTCTAACTGATACTCTTTGGGCAAGCCCAAAATAAAGTGTAGCTTGAGGAAACCTCCGTCAATGCGGTTGACAAACCACGACGCTCCCTCTTGGAAGTCTTGCAAATAGACATCAAAGGTTTCGTTCCCATTTGCAGTGTGACAAATCGACGATAATACTCAAAATTGTCAAGGACTGGCATAAAGGCGGCCTTAAAGGCTACCTGAAAATCATTCCAAGTAGTTGGGACTGTAGCACGCTCCTTAAGATCTTGCCACCATGAGTACGCTTTACTGCGTAAAAACATAATGGCAGTCACAATCTAAGAGCTGTCTGACAGATCGTGCATGGAAAAATGAGAAGTCCATTGATCGAGCCAAGCCAAGACCACGTCCCGATGTCTGTCCTTTTTCTCCCTAGCAAAGAATTTCGGGGTAAACATCAGATTGAGGAGTGCATGCCGAGATTAGGTCATAGCCCTCATTTCGGCCTCCGCCAGTTCATGCTTGGACCGCATGTCGACAATTTGCTGTAACAGATTTATCGCACGTGCCATTTCCTCCATATCAGCCCCAACCGGGCTTGGAGCTTGGGTGACATCCATAGGAGTCTCCATGACAAAGGTAAGGTGTAGAAAAAGACGAGAGGAAAAACGGAGAGCAACGGCGTCCAAACCGTTAAAAACTATAGCTCAAAAGGCTAAGAAAATAAGCTTACTTGAACTTATAGAGCAAAAACAAGCAACTTAGAAAAATGGGGTGAACGAATGAGAACGTACACTCCTTTACCCCCTGCCCTTCCTCCATGCAAAAAGGAAAAGTGGGCCCCAAGAAAGGCCCCATTTGTCCCTTCTAGAATTTTTCCCAACATGTGGGATCACCAAACGATGCCACATAGCCCATGGACTCCATAGGGATAAAAAATTTGGTTAAGTTCCCTCTCACACCTCCTTTCCCTTGAGTACCTCAATCTTCTCCAAAGCTTTGAAGATTTGCGTGTACCGAGAGGGAGGTAGGAGTAAACTACAAGGACAGTTCACCAAGAAATAGTTTTGTTTCAATATTTTAGACAAAGATTCATAAACTCTTTTAAGATTTACATGCCTAGACAAGAAGTAGCTCAATGCTTCAAAAGTCAACAATACAACAACTCCATTATGAAACTTTGAAAATATTGCGTAATGGATACTTTAAAAAATTTTACATGCTCATTATGAAGCATATTAAGCAATTTGACTTTTTCCAACCACTCCAACGCTGCCACATGGCAGTTTAGCCCTGACGCGTGACGTGTAGGCTAGAATGGGCAGCAAATATAAAAAAAAAAAATAGATGCCTATTCTTGATTTTTGATTTATTCAAAAATTGGGCAAATAGGCACAAAGTATCCATTAAGTTTAGTTAAAGTATCATTAAGTTTAGTTAAGATTTAATTAAAAGGACAATTTAGAAATCTGAATAGCTCGCGCTCTCTCTCTCTCTCTCTCTCTCTCTCTCTCTCTACTCTTGTTTCGTCTCGTCTAGCTCGTCAATGGAGTGCAGTAGATGTTCTGCTTCACGATCCAGCAGCCTCAATGCGCAAGAATCAAGCCTTAATAGCATGCCCTCGTCGGACTCGCTCTCGGAAGCGTCCACTTCTGGAAGCGTAACAAGGGGTCGACATCATGCTATTCTTTCAGATATCGAATCTGAGGTTTCATCAAGGACGGGTTCTCCGATAGTGCGCACCAAAGAGATTAGTGTTAAGGTACCATTCTAGCATTTGAGCCTATTTATCGTTTGGAATTTGGAAAGTGGACGTTCGAATTAGATTCCGCAAACAGTTGAACTGGTCTCGTGATTATATTCATTTCTAGTTCTGTCAAGTATGAATTAAGTTCGCTACCGATGTGCACAATGTAGTCTCGTAAAGGTCAACCAAAACGTGAGCTCAGGGGCTATCTATCAAGATCCATAAAACAAAGTGCCAATATCTATGATATTGACGCGGAACAGGTCAGCTATTGGTCATTGCTTGAAAATCCTATACCCAGTTGTCAGGGCTCAAATTTAAGAACACCGTCACATGTATAAATTAATCCAGAATCATGTTTATTATGTGAGGTATTTTGTTTCATTGTGGAGATTTGAAAGAAAATCGTGGCCTCATATTAAAATAATATAACTTCGGAGTCGGTACTGATCATGATACTAAGCTAATAGATTCGCATCGGAGACGATAGGTTGGTGCCGAAACCTCACAAACATATCACTCGCCGCCGTTACCTCATTGGTATAGCAAGGAAGAGTAACTTCTCCTTTAAAGTGATTAAGTGGAAGTTTGAATCAGCCATGTGAGGACCAAACGAGGCGAAAAGAGCTGGCGAAGGATGAAGTAACTTATCATTGAAGTGTGTAAGTGGAAGTTAGCCATGACCAAATAAGGCAAAAATAGCTGGCGATCGTTTGAATCGCGTTTTCTAACTGCATTAACCGTTTTCTTAATCTTGTTGGCTGACGATTCCCTTATATCGAATTCTCCTTGATATGTTTTCATGTGAAGCAAAAGCTTTTTGATAGCTCTTGAACCGCAACATTTATAATGAAACAGCAATTAGGGAACAACAAATAGGGAACTAAGGCATTGAACTCACATGCAGCTCGTCATCCAATCTTTAATATCGCGCCAATGCTTAAACCAAGGAAGTATATTAACAAGCTGATTGATAAATTTTAGAATTGGCAATGCTTTTTTAAAGGGGAAGATAACGCAATGTTTTGATTGTAAGGTAATTGTTGAATAAAATCAACAAATGGGGGGTATTTATACTTCAGCTACTTATATGTTTGTACCTTTTATGTGCTGGCTGAGCGGAATTGAGCTGCAGAGGTATTTAGGCATATATTATTATTCATCTACTTCTTAGATGTATCTTGGATAATCCAAGTTGGATTGTATCAGTATAATTTTCTTTCATCTATGATTTGAATATTTGTGTATGGAACGTTCAGTAATTAGGAACATCGACCGTGTACAACGTACACGGAAGCTTTTCAAACTTAGTTTAATACTGACGTAGGTAATAAATAATCATGTACGTAACTACTCAATCGTTTATTATAATCATTCAGTTTGAGTTTATGCTCCGGGAAAAACTCGTTTATGCTAATTTTCTTAATGGCAAACCTCTCGACATTAGCCTAACACGGTAAAAAATCACGATGCTTTACATCGACGAAATCATCACATTGTAAGTTGTAAGAAATCACAACCTTGAAGAGAACAAAATTTTAGTTTTACAATACATAAATGCGATATGAAATTTACCATGAGTCGAGATGTCATTTGCGATATCCGTAAATGAGACAGTAAGAATGTGGTTCTGTTAGCACATATTTTGTATCTGTCCATTCAGTTATCAGTATATCCGTTCAGAGGGAACTGAATAACATGCCCTCATGTCTTACTATGATAATATACAGCTAAAATCATGTTTCTTTATGCCAGATTACACAATCTTCCACACCAAAAATTGTGATAAAAAAAGAACCGAAAATAGTCTGGCAAATTAGTTGCATATACATACATATGTACTTCAAACTTAAATAACTTACACCTACGAAATGGAATAGTAATCGGATAGCCAAACTTAGTCATGTTCTACTCGTCAGAATCCTAACCAAGGGAAAGTATGACAATATGTATCTAACGAAATTCCTGCTTTTATAAAGTAAGGATGGGAAAACCATCAGTGTACCAACTTACGCGCAGAGCTGAAAAATAATCAATAATTTCCAGAGGAATGAACTTCTTTGAATAAGCTAATGCCTTCAAACGTCTTTGCATAATCTAATGCACTTCAATCGTATGCAGTAAAATGCCAGCCATGATCTTTTCATGAAAGAAAATTCTTTTATACCCTACACTTTTATAGTCTACCATATATTCTTCCAACTAATATAGATACTTTTAACGGCCATAATATGCTTTAGTTAGATTTTGTTGACTTCAAAATTCATGATGTGGTGACATGTCGCTTTCAAAACTCAGATCACTTCCCCAAAATGTTTATGAAATACTCACCTTGGACCTTGGATATATCTTTTGCATGAGTTTCTTTAAGTACAATGCATTGATTATCATTTGTAGTCTGATCTACGTCGTATGTCTGTACTCTACTTTTCACATAAACCCCTTGTTTAGATCGCTCTTTTGCTTACATATCAAGAATGTGTCACTTCTAGCTTTTGTAAATTGATAGAAATCAAGATAGTACTGCAACCAATCACTCTTGTGAATCAAATGAATCCGATTTATGGTCCTTATTGTCATTGATTTTTCACATTATACAGTACTTGCAATTTAATTCTACTCGGAACATAGATCAGAATCCTATCACCTGCTCTGGTTGAAATATAGGAGGTTAAGTACTAAAGCAACCCAAGTTGTCTGATTACAACCTAGTCACCTTATTCAAGCCACTCATTGAAATATATTGGCCTTAACCATAGCCACATAGGCACTTGCAACTAGAACAACTAAGAGTTACCTATTATTGAGCATTTTAGCATTGAGTTCTTGTATGAAATAACATCTTGACAATATTAACACGTTCAAAACAAATGAGAAAGTTAATTGAAAAATGTAGGTTGTGTGTGCTTTGAAAGAATAGGCATTGAAGGCTTTGGTAATTATTAATCCAACTAGTAACTAGCAGTGAACAACTCTTAGAAAAGTGTTTACAATTTTGCTTATGAAATGCACTACTTCTTCGACTTGAGTGTGGACATTATCTGTCAGTAAAAAATTTGTGAGCCTAGCAAGTTATCTTGCAATATAAATGGAGATAATGACAATGAGGCCATGTCACGGCTTTAGAAAAAGTAGTTTAACATCATCTCGCTAAGAATGTATCTCCATAGTGGCAATAATGAAGGACGCTATGCAACAAAACAATGTGGTACTGTCTTTAATTTGACACCCACTTCTGTTGGAGCTTATTTAAGAGGTATAAAGTGCAAATTATTTGAAACTTGATGCTTTAGTGCCTAAAGTGTAGCGAGAAACTGATGTGGATTGCAGTGCTTAAAACTATCATTCAAAGTTTCAAATTAAAATTCTTTTTTGAAAATGAGTGCCTATTAGCAAACAACATATATTCATAATACTTTCTACAAAAATTGGGATCTTAAGTAAAGCATATATTAAAAACCTAAAAAGTATATATATAGCAATTCATGGCAAATTTCCCAATACAAATAATGGTCTATGTGATGTGCATTTGATGTCTCCATGCACTCATCATCAATGTAGATACACTTGCAACACGACTTATCATCATAGTTCCTCTCACTTTTCCAATATCTTGCCTGTCGATCATGCTAATGCCTCTCCATAAGATGGCAAACAACTGTAATTGGCTCATAATCAACTAACTTTTATTTGTTTTTTAAACATGTAGCTCAAAAAATTTTCTTACCAAACTTGGAAGTCATCCATGTCGAAATCGTCTATTTTCTCTTTGTCACTCTCAAACTTTGATAACTTTTGTTGTTTGCAACATACCCTCACTTGCACAAAATCACTTTAGTTATGAACATATAAATATGTACAAACCAAACACACCATGATAGGTATTTGAAATTTTTGCATGTAATATATGCACAATGAAATAGGCAACTCACAATATTTTATAATAACCACTTGTAATAGGTTATAGTCATTCCCACATAGTGCCTACCCAATAGCTTGCAAGCATGTGTGAGTGATCCACATCCTATCATTGGGTCAAAAACACACCTACTACTTGACTAAATGCATTAACAAGAAACCTCTTGAAGTGTGGAATTTTTTCCAATCGGCTAGCTCTCATGTTCAATGAGTTTTGTGGATATACCATGTAGTTTGATGCTAGTAGATAATGATTCCATGTGTTAAGTTCAAACAAAATGTAGCACCATCTAATTTAGAGACCCATTGGAATGGAATTTGTTTTATGCAGCCGGACAACAAAGCAAGTATAGGTCAAGAGATGACACCTACAAAATTAAACATAAACATTACATTTCAACTAGTTTTGTAATATATTTATGTTGACATTTTTCCTTGCACTATTCCACTGAATGTAAGACTAGTTAGAATAATGATGAGTGCATCTTAATAGGTAATTGTCACACAAATCAGTTGAATTGTTTAAGCCCAAGACAACAATGATTTATTGTCAATACCCTTACATTCTAATATTCAATTGCTATTTGAATATCTATTGTCGACCATATATAAGAGACCAAGATGATGATAGAGCCTAGATGCCCCATGGTGACATAATTGGGAAGGCAAAATAGTCTCTTAAGAGTCCTAGACGTTTGTAGATTGTTGAGCATCAAACATAGCATGGTAGACTCCCGAGACTTTGGTGAGCCTTAGTCAAGATATGTCTGAACTTTGAACCCTCCATGCACCATTAATTCTCATTCAAGACATGGCTAGAACAAGATCCTTCATTTCTTGTGAATCGATGTTAATTGGAAGATAAAGATAGTCAATCCTTATTTTGTTAGATTACCTTAGATTCTATGTTATCCAATACTTGGCATTACATGTGCAAACTCCCTAAAGAGATTGAGATGTTGCATGACTTTCTTTAAGGGCTGTTTACTTTTCTTCAATACATAATTTATATCCTTCTTCAGTTATTGAAAAAGTGGTGAAGACATAATTGCATAATCGCCAATAATTGTTAAAATACATTGAAATTTTTGCATCTAGTTAGTATCTTTCTTGTAGTTAGAGATGGAATGAAGTTAATATTACATGGCACGCCATGGGCTACATAATCGGTGAACCGTGGATAGAATGAAACTCGCAAAACTCACGAAAATTTTACTCGTGGATTGTCAAAGCCCAATTGTTGAAAATAATCTGAGACAACCTATTTGCAATATCTTGTACAACATCATTATCTCTTGAAACACAAAATCTTTTGAAATGGGTCAAAATCCTAAAAACTGGTAACTATTCTTTGATTTTTAATTTTTTTTTTTCAAAAACATGTCTTTTCATGATTTTTTTTTTTTCAAAAATCACAAAAAAAATTTGCAAAAAAAAAAAAAGCATTTTGGCCAATAAAAACCTAACACCATGTCCCAAAAAAATAATTTTAAGACCTTAAAAATAAAAAATGTCCCAACATACACAAACATTTATGGTGTTTTAATAGTCTAAATCGACTTTCCTAAAAATAACGCGCAAAATACTTTTGAAGCTAGTTATGGTAAATCCACAAATGTTGGAAAAACATTGATAATAATTTTTATATTGTTTTTTTTACAATTCAAATTCCAAAGAATTCTCACTAAGTCCTCTCAACTCGGTGCTTGAATTATTATCAAGACTTCCTTTTTTAGCTAAAGAAGTTGATGACCCATCTTCTTCATTAGAGTCTATCGACAAATTCTCATCTGAGTCAACATCCAATGTTGAGAGAAAATTTTGTATTGTGGCTTTGCTAAGTTGAAGCCGAGTCAAAGATGATGGTTGTGCATTTAACCCAAGATGTTCTTGCAAAATAGAAATTGTTGACTTTCGTAAATGGTCCATCATTATCAGCTCAAAATTACATGTAGGTACGTCCACATCTTGGATATTTACATTATCAACTATTGGCTGATTTTTTATTGAATGCTTTCGCTTGCCTTTTGGATCTAGTTGCAACATTTCTAGCTCGTACCTTCCCAAAAAAACATTTGTTGAAGTGGTATGCATCCAATGCACACGTACAATTTTCACCAACGTGTCTTTGCTCTGAATGAAGCCAATTACTTTAGCAATCCAAAATGGATGATTTTCGTTATTTTTCAAGGCTAGAAGTGCAATGAAACTACCGAGCTTTATTTCATCGAGTTTACTAGACCATTTAGCCTTGGCAGTATTTACAGTTTGTTGACTTTTTCTAGAACCCAAATGAATCTCACGTTTTTTCTTTTGCGGAAGGGTTAAAGGCTCAGTCTAAAAAATTGGTATGTTGCTTGAATGATCATTCCCAAAAAGTTTAATGCCGCAAATGGATCAACTTGATGATGTTCTCTTTGAGCCTTAGCTTTTGCTGTGAATGCAGCCAATTACTTTAGCAACCCAAAATGGATGATTTTTGTTATTTTTCAAGGCTAGAAGTGCAATGAGACTACTAGCTTCATTTCATGAGTTTACAAGACCATTTAGCCTTGGCAGTATTTACAGTATGTTGACTTTTTCTAGAACCCACATAAATTTCACGTTTTTCCTTTTGCAAAAGGGTTAAAGGCTCAGTCTATTGTGGAACAACAAAGAAATCAACTGTCGTTGTTGAAATTGAAGATCTAAATGGCAAGTGAAACTCTTCAGACAAGTTTGCATCTCCCAAGTTAAGCAAATTTAACTTTTTCTTTTCAAAAAAATCCATCCACCAATGTCGATCAAACTCATCAAAAAATTGGTATGTTGCTTGAATGATCATTTCCAAAAAGTTTAATGCCGCAAATGGATCAACTAGATGACGTTCTCTTTGAGTCTTAGCTTTTTCCTTAGATGATAGAAAGGTGTAAGCTTTACTTGAGAAGAAGACACACTTTGTCAAAAATGAACTCCTTCAGAAGGTAACCAGGTAACAAAGTTTGAAAAGTGCTTTCCCCATAATAATGTGATGCCATCAACATTATTTGCAATTTTGAACTGATGCTAGCTAATATCATTGATTGGTGCAATGCAATGTTCCTCCGCCATTTTGATGTAATCTCTAAAATCAAATGAGCATCGTAATAAAAACACATTTGGTGTAGGGGTGTATGGTCTTCGATAATACTCTATAGTACTGGCAAAGCAAAAACTTTCTTCTATCTTAGATTTTTAGAAAAGCAGCTAAACATTTGGTCAATTTGATCGTGAGTGTAATCCACTAATAGAAATCCTATTTTGATTTTTTTGAAAATTTTTAAAGCAACCAACATGGATAAATATGCCAGCACTATTTGTTTTTATTTTCTCTAGCAGTGTTATCAACTTGCAAGTAGAGAATCTCAAGAAGACTACTGCCAAATTCAACTATTATTCTGTGAATTATGGTAATGGTCAAGTTTGGATCATTTCGAACTTTGGGATAATTGAAATAGACTTTAGATTGCAAAGTGTCGTTGAATACAAGAGCTTCAACCAAATGAACTTCAATAAAATCCGCTTCATTTATATTTTTTTGGCACCCTTATAAATGTGACAATAGCGTTTCCGTGTTTCCTTTTGATCCATTGCATTGATTTCAAGACCCAAATCCTTTTGAGAAAACTCCAAACGTTTTTTTCTATGTTTTGCATGCTCTTGTCTTTCTATTGTTTACAATTGCTCTCTGTGAATTTGAAGTGACTTTGTAATGTCCACTAAAAGAATCACACAAAAAAATAATTTAGTAAGTTGAAACTGTAAAAGAAATTTAAAAGGAGTGTTAAAAAAAAATAACAAATTTAGTATATGTCAAATATCTTTTCTCTGATGACTTTTTGCTTATTCTCTGAGAACTTTCAATTGCTCACAGATGGTATAGACAGACATTTTGAATTTTTTAAGGATTTTCACTAGACCAAAATTTTTCTTCAACAGTTTCACGAAATAAAAATAACTTAGATGATGAACATTTTTCGACTATGCAAAATCTTTGTACATCAAGAATATTTACAATTTCGTTAAATTGTTTGGAAGGTGAAAATATAGAGAATTTGGAAGTTTCTCAACATGCATGTCTATGAAATATGTCAAACATGCTTTTGCAATTAAGGAATCTAGAGAAACAGTCTGACCATGAATAAAATCTTGAAGACTAAGATCTTTTTTAATCTTGTGTAAATACGAACAAGTCTCAAATTTTAATTGCATGGACAACGTTGAAAGGCTTGTGACAACAAACTTCAGTTGTTTCTAAAAAGTCAACAAAACCTTTTATATAAGGCCTTACAAATGAACAAAGATAATAATTTTGATCATTTTTTGTCTTTGAGAAAAAGTTTGAACGAATTTGTGAATTTCGGTAGAGGTTAATTTTTTGCAAACATGAGAAAATACAACAAACTAAGTTTTTGACTTTATGGATTTCACGAGGTTTCAGCAATTGGTTTTGACATCCCATCATTTCTCGGCTTGCTTGTAAATCTCTTTGAAATTTCTCTTTGCCCTTGGATTCTACTTTGTACGAGGAACTTGCGACATTGGCACCTAAAGGTAGTGGTATCGAATTTATACCTGTTATAGGTGTGGGTTGATTCTCTGCCACATCATTATCTTGATTTTTAGTGGAAGGCTCTGAGATTTTGAAAATCTCTACTACATTCGAACATATAGATCTTTTTCTGGCTTCACAACATTGGACAGAACAGACCTTTGTGCTTGCCTTGACCTATTCAAAAAAGAATGGATGGTGGACTGACTAGAACTAATAATTGAGTGTTTGCTTGATTCCAAATGACTGCGAATCTCTGGTGAAGGAGAGTAGTACATGTGAAAAATTGCCTATGTTAGCAAATCTAGCCATGTAGTATATTGTAAATTATGTGCATAAGTGGGTTCCACATGTGTGAGGCCAAGATGTCACGTGGGAAACATATCCTAGTGTAGGTTAGATTGAGTCTAAATAGTTAATCATGTTTGTATTTCACTCTCCCATAGTGAGAAGATAGATTATTTTTTGAGCTCATTGGCAATCTCGAGCTACTCCACTATTGTAATGTGATTTTGTGTTCCAAATGCAACCAAAGTGATTAAGCCTTCATTCTCAGTCTACAAAATGTACAATAGGTTGTGGTTCACACGTGTGGACTCGGATTTCATCTATGATCAATGCTCTTGATTGTTCTTGCTTGTTATTTGTCAAATTGTCGATCTAGATCAACTATTTTGTGTCTAGTTTTTTGATAGATTGTTAAGCAAGCATCCAATCACTCTTGTGGATCCTTTGTAGATCCATTTATGGTCCAAAAGTACAATACTTTCAAATGGTATCAGTGTTGGATTATTCTCCTTCTTATCAATCAATTAATCAATTTTAATCTTCATCCATTGTTTATCCAGTTCCGCAGATTTTTTTGTGCGTTTACATAGTCTGCAGAATTACAAGTGTTTTTACACAGTCTGCAGACTTACACGGAGTTTATGACAGTGTCGCATTTTTCGCCTGTTAAGAATCCCGTTGAAAAATGCAGTGTCACCTTTTTCGCATTTTTCGTCTGATAGAAATCTCGTGTAAAATCACAGTGTCGCATTTTTTGCCTTTTTCGCGAAAAACCGATAGTGTTGCCTGTGGCTGTTTTAGTTCATTTCTATAGAGCTACAGTTTTGGTTCATTTATGCAGACTGAACATTTACGGCCAACTTCACCACTTATCAGCAATCAATGACAAGGACCGGATGGATGCCAACGGATCACCAACCAACTGGCGATCACAATTGACGACCTAATTTCTTAGTATAAATAGTTGTTCATATTTATACAGTTTCAATCATCTGAAATTCATTGAAAATCAGAATTATCAGAAGCATTTGAATAGTTAGCTCTCTCTCTCTCTCTCTCTCTCTCTCTCTCTCTCTCTCTCTCTCTCTCTCTCTCTCTCTCTCTCTCTCTCTCTCTCTCTCTCTCTCTCTCTCTCTCTCTCTCTCTCTCTCTCTCTCTCTCTCTCTCTCTCTCTCTCTTTCAAGCCTGCGAGCTTGAAAACTCCTGAGCATTCTTGCTTACTTCTTAGAGTTGTTTTAGAGATTGCTATTGCGCCACTGCTTATCAACATTGCGCTTAATACAGACTTCCATTTTAGCTGCTCAAAGCTAGCATAGAGTACGCGGCTTTGATCCACAACTTATTGTACTCATTTACTTCTACTATGTTTTCATACTGAATCAATACTATCTTTCATTGCATCCAGCTTTCGTCTCAAAATGTATGCATTTCTATATTTATTCGCAACTAATTCGTGAACAATTTGCGACTAATTATTTGTCTGATAATTTTCGATGCTTAATTGTTTGGCTACGTAATCACCGTAGTACTGGCGATTTCAAAATTAGTTACTATAAGTTCAAATGTAATTTCTATCACTATTGTCTTGTTTGAAATTGATAGGCGTAGTCATGCATTGGAAAGATGAAGATAGATTATTTCGCCATGCACGAAAAGTTTTCTTTCTAGACACATGAATTATTTTCATTCGTTTCTTTTCGAACTAGAACTATCTTCTGCACACCACTTTTCGACATGGTATCAGAGCAATTTTACTACTTCTTTATCTGATTCCAACATGATATCAGAGTGAAAGCTCTAATATTTGATATTTTTTGCGATATCAAATTGATATCATACTCTTTAGTTCTTTTCAACCTTTCAGTATCAGAGAATTGATTTTCTATTGTTGGCATTACTGCATCTTACCGTCATCAATATAATCGACAGACTAAGTTCTAGATGGATTCTCAAAGTAAAGCCGGTCTTATCACAGACAAGCTGAATGGATCCAATTATTATTTGTGAATATTTAAGATGAAGACCTTGCTAATCGCCAACAAGTTATGGGATATTGTTTCAGGTATAGAAGTAAAACTTGAAGACGATGACTCAAGGTGGAAATTGAAGGATGGTAAAGCTTTTGCGCTTACTATCCTCAATATATCAGATATACAGATTGGACACATAGCTGAAGCTAAAACATCAAGAGACGTTTGGGACACTTTGAACTCACTATATGACATGAGAGATGTAACTACTATGTTACATCTACGAAGGAAATTCTTCACATTCAAAATGTCTGTTTGTGATTCTCTTCAGAGTCACATTAACCAGTTTAAGAATCTCTTGCAACAGATGGCCGCTATCGGATCAGTCATAGACGACCAAGACACAATTATGACATTGCTTTCAAGCTTGCCCTCTACATATGAGAACCAGGTGATGATCATATCGATACACTCAGATTTAACTCTTACTAGAGTTAACACTATGTTGCTGCAAGAAGATAATCGAAGAAGTCAAGACACTTCGTCTACTTCCCCCTCTTAGGCTCTATTTGTCAACAAAGGCTCAAAGCGACAGAAGTAGAAAAGCTGCAAGAAGGCTACAACGAATCAGAAACGGACTCAGAGTCAAGCACAATCATCATATTCAAAATCGAAAAAGAAGATGTTTTGCAAGTATTGCAAGCACAATAACCATGAGATCAAGTATTGCCAAATTTTCCAAGCAAAGAACGCAGCCAAGCAACCTGATCAACAAGAAAACACGGTTTCATCGTCTCTCCAAGTCGAAGTGGACGAAGACGCATTCATGGTCAAAGATCAAAGCACATTTTTGGATGATTCATGGTTCTTGGATTCTGGAGCAACTCAACATATGACCAATCAATGTGAGATCTTCAACTCCTACACGCCTTACAGCACGAAGAAATTTATTCATCTTGGTGACAATAGTACTCACACCATTGAAGGTGAAGGTACTGTAAGATTACGATTCCAGCACTATCAATTCAAATTACTATCAAAAGTCTTATATGTTCCTAAACTCTCTACAAATCTGTTATCAGTAAGTAGAATTACAGATTTAGGTCATAAGGTAGAATTCGAATATGATCAATGTAGAATTATTGATAGGAGTGATAAGATCCTTGCACTCGGCAAGAGACATGGTTACTTATATAGATTGGCACACTATTATTCTGAGTCTAGTCAAGCCTTGAAAACCTCTGTTCTAGTCAATAAAGCATTATTATGGCATCATTGCTTAGGACACGTGAATCATGCATCTATTTTGAACATGTCCAGACAATCCATAGTTCTTGATCTCAACTATCCTTCTAGTAAGGCCGATCTCCCTGTCTGTCATAGCTGCATTCCTTTTAGATCAAACCATATGCATGCAGCAAAAGATCTGTTAGATGTTGTTCATACAGATATATGTGGACCTATGCAAACTCCTTCATTGCTAGATGCAAAGTATTTCATTACCTTTATTGACAAATTCTCCAAAAGAACAGCTGTTTATTTCATTAAACAGAAATCAGAGGCTTTCATCAAATTCAGACAATTCAAAGAGCATGCTGAGAATCAAACTGGCAAACGAATCAAAGCACTGAGGTCAGATAACGGGGGAGAGTACATCTCCAACGGATTATTGCCTTAACAACGGCAATGAGCAACAATACATCACTTCCTATTCGCCTCAGTCAAATGGTCTTGCTGAAAGAAAGAACATACCCTTAGTTGAATTGGCAAAGTGCATGTTATCACATGCGACACTTCCAAAGTGCTTCTGGGCTGAAGTTGTTTCAACAACAACCTATATTCAGAACAGATGTTCTACTAAAGGCCTTTCAGACAAAACACCATTCGATGTTTGGACAGGTACCAAACCTTCTTTATCAAACTTATGAGTTTTTGGATGTACTGCTTTTGCGCAAATTCCTCGTGATCTCAGGAAGAAGCTCAACTTTCAGAGTATCAAATGTGTTTTCATCAGCTACACTACTTCAGATCAAGCCTACAAGTTGTTCGATCTCATCGAGTTGAAGATATTCACTAGTCAGGTTGTCATCTTCATCAAAGATCGGTTTCAAGACCTCAAAGGAAAGGGTAGTTCCCATGTAGCCGACCTATCAGACTCTCTTGACGCTTTCAACTTTTCAGTTCCTCAGTCGACTATTCCTATTGAAGGTCCTAGCTCCTCTACTCTTGACAAACAACAAATCAATGGCAAATCAGAATTGATGATGTTGCAGATCAGCAACTATAGTATGATGGAAATAATCAACTTCTTGCATTATTCAGAAGATCTTTAAGAACCGGCAGACCATGTAACCGATATATCGTCGAGTCTGTAGCTTATCTTGTTCAAGAACCGACGTCTGTCCAAGAGGCACTTAGTCAGCCTGATTCCGATCTCTAGAAAGAAGCTATGGATAAAGAGTATTTATCTCTTATCAAGAACCGGACGTGGACGATTGTCGAACTACTTGCCAACAAAAATGTAGCTGATTGCAAATGGATTTTCAAAGTCAAGTACAATGCAGATGGAAGCATCAACAGAAGACTAGTAGCCAGAGGTTTTTCTCAGGTATACAACATCAATTACACTGAGACCTTCAGTCCAGTAGTCAAGCATTCTTCTATTCAACTTTTACTATCATTTGCCGCTGCAGCAGATTTGGAAATACATCAAATGGATGTATAGACAACATATCTCAATGGAGTTATCGAAGAAGACATTCACATGTTGCAACTTAAAGGCTATATTATTGAGGGTAAACACAATCATGTGTGTAAACTCCATAAGGCAATTTATGGCTTGAAGTAATATGCTCAAACATGGTTTCAAAGGATCAATACTTTTCTTACTGATCACGACTATACACCTAGCTCTTCAGATTCAAACGTTTACTTCAAAGCAGTGCAACAGTCCTTTATCATTATCACTTTGTACATGGATGATACATTGCTTTTCAGCAACAGTACTGATTTGATAAAAGAAGCCAAGACAATGCTATCCTCCAAGTTCAACATGACCATTCTAGGTGAAGCTCATTTCTGCCTTGGTATACAAATCCACAGAGACAGAAAACAAAAGTTGGTCTACATTACACAACAGAGGTACATCTACAACATTTTAGTCAGATATAATCTGATGAATTGCAAGTTAGCTCTCTCACCAATGGAATCAGGACTCAAATTGTCAAAGGATAAGTGTCCCCAAACAATTCATGAGAAACAACAAATGCGTGAGTATCCTTACCATTCTATTAAATAAAATTCTTATCTTGTGAGAATGTCTGTGAGATCCATAGGTTCTCAAATAAAATACTAGAGTAGAGAGATTCAAAACACTGATATGAATTCTTACTCAAATAGTAGATCAAGAATTAATCATTACACTTAAGAATCATCACCATTCCTTTAGATCCTCTGACAATAATTAAGTATCTATTTATGATCCGTCAATCACAAATATTTAGATTTGTATGATTCATCAATCATAATTTTCTGAAATCCAAAACCATAATCATATACATGATACTGGAGCATATGTCCAACATAACTCAGGAAAAGTAAGAATCACTCCAAAATCTTTCCCAACAGGAAAATACTGGATTTTAGGAATACTCTCCAAACAAGATTCTTTAACTGAAGTGCGAGATTCAAGTTCCATAAACCACTGGTAATTAAAGACAGAAAGCATACCAAAATGATAATGACAATCATCTCCAACTACAAAAAAAAACTTTAGATTACCATCTAGAATCAAATCTAGATACCCAAAGTCCTGCTGAATATCAATTCAGTTATTATTCTCGGATTCATTATGATTCATTATGCTATTGAGCGCTCTAGGATACAATCACTAATGAGCTAAGTTAATTTCTTAACTAAGAAATACTCTATCCCAAGAATATTGTATCTCCAATGCATATAATTTTAACTGATGAGTCTAATGATTCACTAATCATGCGTTTGACAAGCAATATAAATTAAAACTGTTAGTTTCTGGTGAATCCTCATCACACTGATCGTTTTATCAATTAACTTCATCCTGGAGTAATCAGCTACTCAAGTTAATTGCCAATGATTCAGAAATCTCAAATGTCTAGGTGAAGAATTCAATTATACTAGTATAACACCACATTTAGATCCTCAACCAGATCATTTATTAGTTAACTCATAAATCCTCCATAGAAAGATTTGTTAACTCTGCAAGTATCTGTCAAACAAAACTTGATCATATGCTTATGTTCACCGACTAGGTTAAGTGTACCAAATAAGATCTAACACTCCTCTTGAAATTTCATCCCAATACCTTGTGACAAACCCAATCTTTCATGCAAGGTCAAACCATATTGAGATCTCTCATTCTCCAGATCCAAATGATCTGATTGAAAATTTTTTACTGAATTTTTGTAAAAACATTCAAGAAAATTTTATTTATGGAGAATTCTTTCTTATTTGAAAGATGACTATATTTATGTAACAAGTGTTTGTTTTTTTTTAATAGTTGTAACTATTTTTTTGTTGAATGAATTTATTGTTGAATAGTATTTTGTTAGAAATTAACCATTTTTTTAAAAAAAATTTACACCTGTAATGTTTACTTGACTATTAAAGTATAAATATTTAAGTGCAAACAATTTATCATATGTTTTTTTGTTTTAATTATCTTTTCATTCAATGAATTTATTGTTGAATAATATTTGTTAGAAATTAGACATATCTTTTTAAATTTTACATTTGTAAAAATTACTTGATAGTTAACATAAAAATATTAAAGCGTAAATAAGTCATCAAAATTATATTAATTTTTTTATTTTGTTGATTTTTTTTTCTTTCAAATTATTTTTAAAAATTTGACAATCACTTGTTTTAACGAGTATTTTTCATATTAACAAAGTGCACACAACTAATATTTTTTTTTCTAAGCACTTTTAATGTAAAATTTTAAAAATATTTTGCGTAACTCCATCTAAATTTTAAATATCAGTAAAATGTAGTATCTTACAAAATAATTACTTCATTTTTGAATTGAGAATTTAAACTTTAAGTGAATTCTAAAAAACTAAAAGTTCTTTAAAAAAAAAAGGGTCCTACGCCACTTCTCGTTTCAAAAGATTTTGCGTTTTGAGGCTTCAAAACTTTCTCATTGAATTTATATGTAGTAAGTTGATCAAAAGTACTTGGAAAGTCTTCTTGATAAGTAATTTCTTTGATATAGTAATGTTTAGTTCTTGTTCAAGAAGCTTTTCAGCCTTTTTAGCTAAACTGTAAGAAAAATATTTCTCATGACTCCTGATACAATCTAGATGATTTTTTAAAATCATAGCTCATTACATATTTCTTTGACTCTTTACTACGCAATTTTTGCCTTTTCAATTTCTTTTTTTGAGTTTGCTTCCTTTCTGAAACTAGTAATTTGTCTTTTCTTTCTAGATTCTTCATGGTTAGTGTGAAGGATTTCAGATCATTCAAGATCCAAATCCATGTCCCTGATCTTTGGTTACAAAGAGAGCAAACCAACAATCCTGCCAATGTAGAAAAATCAGCATCTACATACAAAATGAGATGCAAATTCTAAGAAATACTGATCAAACATGAACTAAAACCTAAAATATAGTTTTTGTCCATACAATTAAAGTACCCTACTATATTCCACACGTGTGGAACCGAAAGTAACAATAAATGATCATTCTACACATAGAATTACAAGATAACATCATGAGAGTGCACCAATGAGTAGTAGAACCCAAAGAGAACCATGTATAATGATGAAATGAGAGAGAGAAGAGAGAAGATCCCTTTCTCCATGAGTTACAACAATATATAGCAGGTCCAAACCCTACTTCACCACTTGGCTTTCCCTCCAATATGAAAAATTCTACTATTTTGGGACGAAATTCAATGTACCCAAAGTTCAAATTTAAATCTCTCTCAAACTTGACTACCAACTTTCCCACACTTTCAAAAAGTGTTTATTGAATGTATTTTAAATTAGTACAACTTCAAAACACCTTCACCTAACAACATTTTTTCCATATGATCAAAGAAATCATGAACAACAATCTTTTTCAAGAAAGAACCTTCACCTCCATTGATGAAGTTAGCTCTTTCCTTACCTTTTGCATGCTTGCACTTGCCATGAAAAACCATTGAAATGCCATCATTATCCTCAATACTAACCAAGTTATCACAAAGATGAACATCTCCAAGAAGCATATTAGATCTTGACCTAGATCTAGCATAAGGAAGCTTGTTAGACTTTGCATAAGATCCACCAATCTAGCATATTATTTTCGCTTGTGGTAAATTACCTGTCTTATTTTACATGTAAATATGCAGACTGTGCGACAACATGAGTAAAAATTCAACATGAATGGAGGTAGATTAAAATGGACTTTAGGAGAGTAGAGGAGATAAATCCAAGACCCCCCCTTAATCTGGATCCATGAATGCCTTGATCTTCAGACTAAGCAATGCACAAAATTTGTTGTGTGCATTAACACTTAATGCCTTTGTGAATATATCTACAACCATGTCCTGCATTCTGTAGTGACGACGTCTGGTTCTTGATTAGAGAGGAATACTCTCTGTCCATAGCTTCTCTCCAGAGATCAGAGTTTGGTTGGCTGAGTGCCTCTTCGACTGTCGTTGGTTCCTGTATCAAGAGACATGCAGACTCAAGAGTATACCTTGTGGGTTGTGTGCGCACTCGGCTTGATCTTCTGGGAGGATTCGATTAATGAACCACTCTTAGGACTTGTTGCTGGGTAGCAGCAACGTCTTTGTCTGATTCACTGTCAAAAAGTGGGTCGACAATGGACACTCCTGAGCCAGAAGCTCGGATAGTCGTGTTAATGGCAGGTGATGAAGATTCACCCGGAGCAATATCCTTGCCTTTGATGTCGACGAACTGATTCTCGATAAAGACTGTATCCCGACTATACAAGATTTGCTAGGTATTAGGATCATATAGCTTGTATGTATTATCAAATAAAGTATATCCAATTAGGATGGTCTTGAGACCTTGGAAGTCCAATTTCTTCATCGTGTCTTTTGGGATCTGCACATAGGCAACACATTCGAACACTCTTAGGTTCTTCACAGAAGGCTTAGAGCCTGTCCACACCTCGTGGGGTGTCTTGTCTGAAAGGGCCTTGGTCAAACATCTATTTTGGACATAAGCTATAGTGGAGACAGCTTCGGTCCAGAATCTCTTGGGCGGCGATGCATGCGCTAGCATACATTTGGCTGATTCAACCAGGGTACGGTTCTTCCTCTTGGCTAAGCCATTAGAGTGAGGATTGTAAGGAGTGATGAATTGCTACTCAATGCCCTGGCTTTGGCAGTACTCCTTAGACTCGATAGAGATATATTCTCCACCATTGTCTGACCTTAGGGCCTTGATCGACCTCCCAGTCTCCTACATGCTCCTTGATTCTGAAGCAGTTGAAAGCTTCTGATTTCTTCTTTATAAAGTACACCATAGTCCTTCTGGAAAATTCATCAATAAAAGTTATAAAATACTTTGCATCCGGTCATGAAGACATCATGATCTACTTCTTGATAGGCTGTGGAGCTGCTGTAGCTGCATTTGCCACTTGATTCGACTGCCCCTTGCTCTTGTTCTTTGCTTGTAGTATCTGGCAATCTTGAATTTCGTGGTTGTTTTGCTTGCAGTATCTATAGAACAGCTTCTTCTTCGCATGTGGATTTGACTGTTCTTTGTGTTGTGCTGGTTTCTGGTCTGGCTCTGATTGCTTCGGGCCTTTCTTCTTCTTCTGCTTAGTTGTGCTCTTGTTGGTGTATAAAGCGTGAGAATCAGTTGAGGAACTTGAGGCTTCGTTCCTACGCGTGTCTTCCTAGAACAACATAGTAATGACTCTCAAAAGAGTTAGTTCTGGATGTGTTGTGATGATCATCACCTAGCTGTCGTATGAGCTTGGCAAGCTTGTAAGCAGTTGCATCATTTTGTCTTGATCGTCTATGACAGATCCGACAGCGGCGATTTGCTTCAGCAGGTTCTTGAATTGGTTGATGTGATTTTGTAGGGAATCACCATTTGCCATCTTGAGGAAGTAAAATTTCTTCCTGAGATGTAACTTGGAAGCTATATCTCGCACTTCGTATAGTGTGCTCAAGATTTCCCAGACTTCTTTCAATGTCTGGGCCTTGGATACATGGCCGATCTGGGTATTTGTAATGCTGATGATGATCAGCACAAAAGCCTTTCCATCCTTCAGCTTCCATCTGGAGATTGCTGCGTCGTCTGCTATGGGTTTCTCTTCTACACCTATAACAACGTCATACAATTCTTTAGCCATTAGTTCAGTTTTCATCTTAAAATTTCACAGCTGGTAATTGGCTCCATCAAGCTTGTCCATGATAGGACTGACTTTCCCTTGGGAATCCATGTGGAAGATTAGTCTAAGTGATAGGAAAAACTATCAGTGACTTAAGTATGAAAATCTAGTACTGGATTACAGAACAAGAAGACAATTACTTTATCAGCTGATAGAGTCTTGTACTGTGGAAGCTTCTCAGGCTACAAAAATTGCTCTGATACCATGTTGGAGAAAGAGGGTGTGTGAGTGTGAGAAACTAAAATAGCTCGAAAAGAAAACGAACACGAAAAGAAGCGAACTCAAAACTTGAAGAGAAACGAACTCGAACGAAAAGTGTTCGTGCACAGTGGAATGAGCTATATTACTTTTTTCCTAAGCATGACTATGCCTATCAGAAACAAACAGAACGTTAGTGATAGAAATCACGGTTGATCTGTTTACGTAGCCAAACATTGAGCAACAAAACATCAGAAGGATAATTTGTCATGAACAACTAGACAAATTATTAGTCGCGAATGATTCGTGAAGAGCTAGGCTGAGCTCGACTGATAATCAGCCGCGAATTAGTCATGAAAGACAAGAGTATATATTAGTCGTGAATAACTAGACTAATAATAATTCGCTAAGAATAGAATACCAGATTGAGCAATAAGAGAGTCAAACAGAATGTAGAAAAGCATAACAATATTGACACAAATATGAACGCAGAACAAAATAGAGCTATTATCAGATTAAGTATAGCAAAATATACATGTCAATAATGTTGTGGAGCACAAGACAATAGCGGACAAAACTGCATGCTCTACAAAGCTAATTTAATTTGAAAAGAAAAGAAATGAACTTTAATATGATCATCACATTGGTATTTAATAATCCCTTGTATACGATCATTGAATCTTCACTCAACTTCATAAAGTAGGGAACATCAATCCAGAATTAGATTTATCGAATTGAGAAATCATTCAAGAATATATCTTGAATCTATCTACTTCAAGTCTCCTTTTCATTATGTACCATGATAAAGTTGAATGAGTTTGACATATTGATAAGTCTCATATAGTGTCTTTCCTTGCAATTTCATTTTTGATATATTTTCTTATGAACTCAAGATAATCCCTCATGATAATAATGTTAGCTGTAAATTAAAAGTTGCACTTAATTGATCGACATACAATCAATACATTTTTAAAGAGTCAGTGTACCTTGACAGTCTCAATGTTGAATCACTCAATATTGTATATATCTATAATCTAATCATTTGCTAAATAAAGGTTTCGAGTGATGCATTATTGTCAAAATCAATTGGTTGCAATTCTTCTTATATGCAATAATCTATATCTAATTGTACAACAATCACGTTATTTAGATTATTGAAACAAATTTCATAGCAATCAACATTGTCCAATGTATGAATCTAGTCCTTCATTACTAACAAAAATTGAATTCATATTATTATGTATTCCTAACACATGTATCACATAATGCTTAAAATTTACATTGGATAACATACATAAATAATGAATCTCTTTTCATTAATTTCACCAACATGCAAGTTTAGTATTGTAAAGATTTACAAGAGATTCAATTTGTTAAAATGTTTACTTCCATAGAATAGCTTAATCTACAAAACATGTGCCATGGCATAGAAAGGAAAAGATTCTCTATCTATACTCTACATTCACAAAGACAATAATTATAATCTAATAAACAATCATAGACCCTAAAGTACAAACTATAACAAAAGTACAACTTGATATAAGTCGAATAGCTAATTTATTGACTAAGTCGTACATAGTGATATCGAGTGTAGATTGTATCAAGATAACTTAGCATTTCAAATATAACACTATTTTGTATTCTATGATCTAATTATATTCTAACTACATAATAAAATACCTAAACTTAAAATTTCACATTATTAAGGTCCTATTTTGATAAGAAATCTGTAGTGAGGGTCACTACGCATTCATACACAAATGGATTCTAGTCAATTCGATGAAAAACAAAATAGCTTAATAACTATAAAAAAACTAGCTTGAGTCATGGCATGAGTCACATAACTCATTAACTCGAGCTATGTCACAAGTCAAGGGACCACTCTAGTTTGCAATTTACGCATTATTAGTGAGGTTGAGAAGAGAAATAAGTAAGTGATCTAGTGAGGACAAAGGAGAAAAACAATCTCAAGAATGTGCTATTTTTATCACAAGTGTTGAGATACTACAAGGACCACAACTTTTGGTATTGTTGTTTACCCTTTGAGTGAGCAAATGAATTTGTATTCTAATTTAATTCATCCTTCTAATAGGCATGGTGTTGGAATTTAATCTAACTCCTACTCATTCCGACAACCCGCCTTCTAATAGGCATGGTGTTAGAATTTAATCTGACTCCTACTCATCCTGATAGCCCTCCTTCCTTCTCTCAAAACTACTCTCTCAAACATGTCTGCATATTTGGACTGTTTATCACAACAGTCTGCATTTTTACTCGCAATTTTACACAGGCAAAAATTGCAAATATGCCGACACCCAACAAAAGCTTCACTATTTCAAATTTGAGGTCATCTTGGGTACTTGGCAAAATGTTCACTTGGTTTTCGGCCACTTTGGGGACTTCAAACCATACGAATTTTTTTTCCAAAAAATGCAAAAAATGCAAAGGTCTACAGATTTACATAGGATTCTAAGTACAGACTATTACATCTTCACGCTCCAAAATTAACCGGCCTATTGGTCAGTTAAACGAGCTTGTAATTGTAAAATTAGAATAACACAAGATCTACCAGCTACTATAACTAAATCAGCAACTAGAGAAGTGAGATGATGCAAGAGGATGCATGAAGGTACTCCATCAGAGATCAAATGACCAAAACGGGTCTTCACAATGACTGACTCCTCAAAGTTGGTGATTAGAACGAGATAAAATATTCGGAGCGATAGCTATTGTTTTCTTTCTATAAGTAGGATCACGCGCTGATCAGTGCAATTGTATTGTGATCTGATCGTTGTTACTACAACTTTAATATACATAATCGCTATTGTTCCGTCTCTTCGCATTCTTGTTCAATGTTCATTAACTCTCACTCTTCCCTTGAAATAGTATCATAAAAGAGAAATGTATGGTTGTCTTTGATGCCTAATTGTACTTACATTTCTTTGTATCAGAATATCAGTATCAGAGAATTGCATGCCTGTCACAGACAGCTAATTGTTTCGCAATTTCTCTTCATGGTAGTCTAAGACTCCTACACTGATAATCATATTCAACGCAAACTGAATTGTTCTCTAATCTCCGTTCTCTAAGTAATCCACGATCCTCCTTAACACAATTATCACTATTCTTCACAATGGTCTTTCTCATGTTGGTTGGGACTTCGTTTAAGAAGTTTCTCCACAGAGTGGTATCAAAGTTGATAATTCATCAAAGCCATTCCCAACATCAGTTGGTATCAGAGCTCGGGTCTTTTTGGATTATTAGAGTTTAGGGCATACAAAGGAACTTATACATTCTTGTTTTTTAGAACTAGTTCATATTCTGTTTGTGTCCAATCTCTAATATTCGATTACAATGGAAGGTTCAACCTCATAGATCCGTTTGATCAACAAGTTCAATGGCGATGATTTCCACATGTGGAAGTTCAAAATGAGGATGATCTCACTGTCAAGGTCAGATGCAGACAGCTGGAAGGTTGCAATGGATGTTGAGTACAGTTCTTTGATAAAGAACAAGACTTGGAGTCTTGTTAGTCCTCCTGCAGGTATAAAACCTATCGACTCTAAATGGATCTTCAAGCTAAAGCTTAATCCAGATGGATCAATATCCAAATGGAAAGCTCGCTTAGTGGTTAAAAGATTTGAGCAAGTATATGGAATAGATTACACTGACACCTTCAGTCCAGTGGTAAAGCATCAATCTATTCGCACCTTGCTAGCTATAGCTGCTATAAAGGATCTAGACATTCACCAGATGGACGTCTAGACAACGTTCCTTCACAGATACATACAAGAAGACATATTCATTTATCAACCAGAAGGTTACGTCCTTCAAGGCCAAGAGCATTTGGTACGCAAATTGCACAAGGCACTATATGGCCTCAAGCAAGCTCCCCGAGCCTGGTATGAGAGAATCAACCACTTCTTGTTGTAGCATAATTTCACTTCTTGCTCCGCGGACTCTAATGTGTATCTCAAGCATAAAGGGTCAAGCTATGTTATTATAGCATTGTATGTGGATGATTCATTAATTATCAGCAATTCAAATCAGTTGCCACATGAAACCAGATTTTTGCATTCATCAAAATTTGAGATGACTGATTTAGGCCCAATTCATTACCTTCTTGGTATGGATATCAACAGAGATTGCGCGAGCAAAAGAATTACTATAAGCCAAAGGCCCTATTTAATCAATGTACTTTGTAGATATGGCATGGTGGACTGCAAGCCCATATAGACACCTATGGATCCAGGATCAAAGCTATCTAAAGACATGTGCCCCAGAACTCAAGCAGATCAGCAAGAAATGTGCAAGTATCCTTATCAGTCTGTCATAGGATCTATAATGTATTCTATGATCTGCAAACGACTTGATCTAGCATATGTGGTAAGCACACTATCTCAATACATGTCAAATCTAGGCTTACAACATTGGAAGACTCTGCAAAGAGTACAAGAGTACATTCAATCTACAAAGCACTATGCTTTGAGCTATGACAGTAATACAGAAGCTGCACTCACACTTGTTATATATTCAGATTCAGATTGGGCAAGAGTTGTGGATATCAGAAAATCCACATCAGGCTATATTTGTTTCCTTGCAAGAGGACCCATTTCATGGAATAGCAAAAAGCAAAAATACATTTCATTATCCTCCATAGAATTTGAATTTGTTGCAGCTACATCAACGATGAAGGAGATAATCTAGCTCAGAAAGCTACTATAGGACCTGCAATTCCCTCATATTGGTCCAACAATACTCCAATGTGCCAATCAGAGCTGCATAGCTCCACGTACTCATGCTAGAACTAAACACATAGAAGTTCAGTTAGTTGTTAAACGATCTTGTAATTGTAAAATTAGAATAACACAAGATCTACCGGTTGTTATAAGTAAATGAGTGACTGGAGAAGTGAGATGATGCAAGAGGATGCATGAAGATAGTCCATTAGAGATCAAACGACCAAAACGGGTCTTCACAGCAGCTGACTCCTCAGAGTTGGTGATTATAGAGAGCGAGATAAAATATTCAGAGCGGTAACTGTTTTGTTTTTGTAAGTAGGATCATGCGCTTATCTGCGCAATTGTATTGTGATCTGATTGTTGTTACTACAACTTTAATATACATAATTGCTATTGTTCCATCTCTTCGCATTCTTGTTAAATGTTTATTAACTCTAATTCTTCCCTTGAAATAGTATCATAATAGAGAAATGTATGGTTGTCTTTGATGCCTAATTGTACTTACATTTCTTTGTATCAGAATATCAATATCAGAGAATTGCATGGCTGTCACAAATGCCTAATTGTTTCGCAATTTCTCTTCATGGTAGTCTAAGACTCCTACACTGATAATTGTATTCAATGCAAACTGAACAGTTCTCTAATCTTCATTCTCTAAGTAATCCACGATCCTCCTTAACACAGTTATCACTATTCTTCACAATATTCATGGTCTTTCTCATGTTGGTTGGGACTTCGTTTAAGAAGTTTCCCCACAGAGTGGTATCAGAGCTGATAATTCATCAGAGCTATCCCCAACATCACATGGTCCCTACATAGAGAGTCTGACAAAACAACTGCCAATTAAACATCGAAAAAGTACTCCCTATCATCCTCAAGCGAATGGACAAGCCGAAAGTACAAACAAGTAGTTGATATCTATCCTACGAAAAACAGTAGCTGAAAATAAAAGGGACTGGGAATTATATGTTGCTTTGTGGGCCTACAATGTGACCTACAAAACTAGTACAAATCACACTCTCTTTTTCTTGGTATATGGACAAGAATGTATCCTGCCTATTGAGATAGAATTACCATCCATGAGACTGGCTATGTCTCACAATCTGGGTAGGAAAAAGTCCATCCAAGGGCGTATCGATATCTTACAAGAGTTGGACGAGCAACGATTGACCTCCCTAGTACATCAAGAAACCCACAAAAAAATCATGAAAATAATGCATGACAGAAGAATTCCTAATTACAAGTTTAGCCAAGGCCAGCTAGTCTTGTATTACGATACTAGGCACGAACTAATGCCTCAAAAATTTGGTATGCATTGGACTGGACCATATGTGATCAAAAAGTTGTATGACAACAATACAACTAAATTAGTTGAAATAGGTGGAGGCTCATTCAAAACTCGTGTGAACATTGACAAAGTCAAGCCATATTATATGTAAATAGAGTTGTACCATGTACAGGGTATAATACCAAATTTTTCTTTTCTTTTGTAAAACATCTAAATTATCTACCATGGCCATTGAAAGTATGGATTTTAGAATTTGGGAACAAGAATTGCTCCAACCACTCTCTGGGACTATAAATTCCAATGTGTATAGCTTTGTATGGGATGATACCAGTTTGGATTGTACAGTCAATTCCAAGCAACTTCGGAAATGGGATAGCAACGATGAGCTTTCCTTTCTAAAATTTCTATATGAACAAAAATTGATCCAAAAAATAAACGTAGATTGTGAATATGAAGAAGGTTGTAGGTCTCATTACGAAACATGGAGTCCATTCATGGATGTGAATATCATCGAAGAACACATCTTGGATGAACTGGCCACAATAGTACCAGTAAGAAAAACTGTATATATGTACTATAACCCCGCAAAACGAAGTGTACCTATGAGATTGAGACCATTAATAACAAATTTCTTTGGTGGATTGTATTGGAGTAAGCAACTAACTTGGGGATATGCACACCTAGCTGGCCGACTAACTATTGCCGATCTATTAAAAAAAAAAAATTGCATCCGTTGAAATTACAGCTATTTAGAAATTTTTTAGAGTTTCTAGACTTTTTTGAGTCTCTCGAATTTTCTCGTATTTTCACAATTTTCGCGAATTTTTCGAGATTTTCGAGTTTCTCGAATTTTTCTAATTTTCATGATTTTTGCAAATTTTTCCAGATTTTTGGGTTTCTTGAATTTTTTGAGTTTTCGAGTATTTTAACAAAGTTTTTGAATATTTTCCAAAGTTCCAGTCTCGAGTTTTCGCAATTTTCGAGAATTTTTTGAGTTTTTTAAACTTTTTTTGCGACTATTTGAGATTTTTTCGAGGCGAGAGTTTCAAGATCTTTTCGAGTGGTTTCAAGATTTTTTCCGAATTTTTGAGACTATTCGAGATTTTTTTGAGGTGAGAGTTTCTGAATTTTTGAATGGTCTCGAGATTTTTTTGAATTTTCTAGACTATTCGAGATTTTTTCGAGGCGAGAGTTTTGAGATCTTTTCGAGTGGTTTGAATTTTTGAGACTATTCAAAAAAAATTTGAGACGAGGGTTTTTGAATTTTTAAGATGTTTTGAGATCTTTTCGAGTTCATTTTTCTAGTTTTCACGATTTTTCAACTTTTCGAATTTTTCACCTTTTTCAATTTTTTGAGGTTATGGTATCTTTCGAGTTTTAGCTCGACTAAGATACCATGAATCATATAAAAAAAAATTGAATTGAAAAAATATACTACATGTTGTTAACACCACTGCATTGTCCCAACCAACTTCTAAAGCAACACGAAGAATCTTGTTCACCAGGACATGACTAATAGAGGAGATGAGGCATCTGTTAATCAAAAACCTAAGAAATCAAGTGAGGCAATGGCTGTAATACTTTTCAAAGAACGAGAACGACACGTCCAAGAAATCCACAACTTGAAGCAAGAACTCAAAAATGCAAAAAATTTCCGAATTAGAGCTACTAATGAGCTGAACAGTGTCAAAAAGGAGCGAGACTCTTGGAAACGAAAGTATACTGAAGTCAAAGACACTAGTGACAGGAAACATATAAGCCATAGGGAGGAGTACAAAAGACAAGAAAAAATCATAGCCAACACCAAAGTGGACCTAGCTGCGACCGAAACTATCACAGCTATGCTAGCCAGGCAGTTGCATGAGTATCAGAGACAAGAGGCAACAAAGGGGCCAATCAGACTGCAGAGTTCCCGTGACCCTCTACTCGCTTATCCAGTGCACAGAAAGGAGATTATGTTAAACAGCCTATTCTAAATTTCAATGCCTATTGTTTGTATCTGCCTCTCATAGAATTTCTGCTAGATGATCAGGTCTTTGAGCTGCGGCCATCCACTAGTTCTCAACTCAGATTCAGATGGCCACTCATCCCAAGTAAATTTGAAAACTACAAGGACTCCTGTGAAAGTTTATGTAGATTCTCGGTTGTTGTCGTACACCACAAAGATGACATTATTAGACTAGCTGGTCACTATGCTTACTGCCTACAGAGATGGTTACTACAACCTTGGGGTCCTAAGTCAAAACGCACCAAAGTTCACCTTGCTAAATGGTGGTACAATCCCAATGAGCCAATGGAACTAGGAGCTGACCTAGTACTATACTTGCGGGTACGTGATAAGTCTCCCAAAAAATGCAGAACCCTGAATGAAATGTTCTATTTCAAGTTCTTGGAAGGCGCCGACCTAGCCCTTGTAGATGTGCCTGAAGTGGACCCCAATTACACCAAGGAATTGAAAAATTGACGAACAAAAATGTGCAGGAATGCACTATAAACACCTACCTCACTATTATGCATCACATACTAGACACAATGTGATAAGCATTTGCTGCAAGTCTCAGTTTTCCATGCATCCATTTTCATTGCATCTCTGCATAATTTTGAGTTGCATTGGGCACTTGCTAAATACTCCTATGGGCATGAATGATTGTATAGGAGCATAAAATTGGGAAGATTGAGAGAGAAAATTTGGAAAAAGAAACAGTGGATGGGAAATGACTCCATTACCCAATGAATAAGGCACTGGAAACCGCCAAACAGTGAAGAATTTAGAAGCATGACAAATGAGAGAAGCAAAAGTCTCCACATGGTACTTTTACATGCGTTGAGATAACAAGCTTGAGACATCACTACTACTTTGAAGGATGAACAATTGCTGAAAGATATTTACCCTTTGTACATATAGTTGGATCAAATAGGAGGATACGAAAAGCCACTTATGCATGTGGAGTTTGAGGTGAATGGATAAATTTGAACAGAGAGTTGGGAGAGCTATAATCATCCTAGAAAAGATGGATGATCTGCAACGAATGTATACATTTAAATCAGTACCACTCACCGAGATTTAAGCCAAGAAGATTCTTTTCCATCACCACTAACTTGACACCATTTCTCAAAAAAAATAAAAATTTTTACCAGTATGGACAGTCTTGCTAATAATTCTGTTACTAGTCCTCATATGCAAGTACGGACGATCTAAGAATCAGAGTCTGTACTAGAAACCAAGTGAAGATAGCAACCTCTCCTTGCAATCATATTTCTGAGAGCTTGGAAACTCTCATTGATTGGGGAGTACGGGATGACTAGGACGACCCCCAGGGTTGGAAGCGGTAATTGACCCTAGTCATTTGCGTAAGGGCAGTGTGGACCCTTTCCCTCGCTACGGCATTCTGGCAGGACCAACCCCCTGTCGGAAAAATTCCTAAGAGTATCTACCAACAAAAAAAGACATATGCCAACAGAGGATTGGAATAAAGAGTGTTGTTAGGAATCTAGTACATCTTCTTGACGACTCTCAGGTCCATCTTTTTTTGGATTTTTGTTTTCTTAGTACTGCTGTTCTTTGGCACTGTTGAAACTGATCTTTGATACTCCTATTCTTTGGTTTTGTGGATACACACTCCACCTCTTGTTGTTTGGAACTGTTTTGTAGTATTTACTCCACTGATATTTTGCTCTTTTGGACTTTTGGGACTATTGGTACTTGTAGAAGCTTATAAACTACTATTCATTTTCCATTTGGTACTTATGAAAACTTGTATATTTTTAGTACTTTTAGTATTCTATATTCTTTTTAAATAATAATTCTTCTTTTTGTCTCATTTTTATTTTCAAATCTACCAAATTGGTACTATTTAGACTTCTTGTGTCCCTATTTTATCCATAAAACTATCAATTTGGTACTTTTTTCTTTATAATTATTTGTGTTCGTAGCTCACATACAATCCATTTTGGTCTTTTTGGTACTATTTTAGTGTTGTTACACCAATTGGTAGAATCTAATCATTTGTAACTACCAATTTTACAAGATTTGTACTACTTTTGTAATGTTTACGTGTTCATGAAACTTTTGAGCACCAAAGATTGGTACTATTTGAATTAAGGTACCTCTCAGACTTACCAATTAAGGGTCTTGTACTTTGTACATGTTTAGCACTTTGGTACTATAAGATGTTTTGGAACTTTGGTACTACCTGTATATGATCTTTGCCATGGGTATGGTAGTCACCTTTTGGTACTTTCTACAGTTCTGGTACTTTGGTACCAGAAGAAGCTTTTACACAGCTCTTCGACGTGCAGTGTGCTTTGGTAATTGTAATGTGCAACAACAGAAGAAATCTGGTGAGAATTTTATTGCAATGTGCAGAAAGATGTTGAAATGTTAAATGTTGGCAAAACCCTCGAATACCAAAGCTTTCTAAAACTCTATAGTACCAATGCTTGTTTCAATTAGTACTTATCAATTTTCAAAGACTACCAAATTTGGTTATATTTTACTTCAAACTTGTTATTGTCGCATAGTACCTATTTTGGTACTATTTTTTAAAGGGAAACAACAAAACCCGTAACATCAATAAACATCCAAGTTTTAGAGGGGGTTTGAAATCACTTATGTCATGTAACACGATAAGAATTCTTGAGTATAGATCAGTGGTAACAAGAATACTCCTCAAGTTCACTTTGAAGATGTTAACAATCACTTTAATGCAGAAGGAATCTTTAAGAAGCTTCGAGTGAACCAACATTGTATTGAGCTGAACCAATGTGTTTCTCAGTGTATATTGAAATATAATTATAATTTATGACATGGTTAAAGCATATTTTGCTAGAGAGAGAGAGAGAGAGAGAGAGAGAGAGAGAGAGAGAGAGAGAGAGAGAGAGAGAGAGAGAGAGAGAGAGAGAGAGAGAGAGAGAGAGAGAGAGAGAGAGAGAGAGAGAGAGAGAGAGAGTTAGATAGTTAGAGATTTGCATCTAGATCAAGATCTAGTCAATAGAAATAGATGAATCCTTTAATTTGGCAATCAATAACTCTTGTAGATTTTGATTAGTAAAATCAAATCAATGTCCTAAAATCAGAAAATTCACATGGTATTAGAGCTTGGTACAAGAGGAATGTTATGATCCATTAAACAATTGAAAATCACTTTCAAATTATTGATTTTGATCTAATCTTGTGTGGGCGAGCTCTAAGAGAGTGGTAGCTTCATTTGTTTTGGTCCAAATCGATTTGTGGGCTGAGACCACATGTGTGAGGCCGTATAGCAGTTGTCAAAACAAGTTCCATACTTGTTTTTGGTCCAAAATCTTGAATGCTAGTCCAAAATTCATGCTTTTTAGTGCATTGTCTAGATCTAGGTTCAATCTATCAAATGCTAATGATAAAATAGAGGTCTATATCATTGAAGAGTTTCATTTAAAGAATTAGATCAGATCATTAAGGCTGATTTGTTGAGATCTTAAGAGTGTGAAGTGACATCAAGCATAAAAGTGCTAGAATCGATTTTTGAGTGTGTGTTTTGCTAGGAATTTTGCATGGATCTATTACGCCATCATCCAAGCTTGGGCTAGGTTGATTGGGCTGAGATTAGAAGCTTCTTAGAGAGCTAGAAATCTATCTTAGATCATTCATTTTCAAGAGTTCTTTGTGCATCTCATAGGCAATCATTCACAATGTCATCCATGGGTGGATTTTTGTTAGAATCTTGTGAGAGACTAATTTCCACAAATTATTCCCTATGGAAAGTGAGGATGGAATCACTATTTGTGATCCATGACCTCTATGATATTGTTCTTGGAGTTGAGGAAGAACCCAAGGAGCTCAAGAACAATTGAAGTACAGGAAGAAGGCTAGATTAGCCTTGCATTGCTTAAAGATGAATGTAAGCAATTACCTCTTGAAAGAGGTAGCTTCTTGTGTCTCTTCCAAAGAGGCTTATCAAGGAAACTTTGCACAAGAGGAGGCGGAAGAGGATGGTTTCACAAATCCTTGATGGTAGCATCAAATCCAGCATCAAGAAAAGAGACGTGGTGGATAGATAGTGGGTCTAGCTCCCACATGTCATTTAACAAGCATTTTTTCTCTACTTTACTTTCTTGTAATGTTTCTAAGAAATCTATCTACACAGCTAGTGATCAAGAATGTAAAATAGATGGTATTGGATCTATTCCATTATGCTTAGGATCATTTGAGAGGATGGATCTAGATAATGTCTTATATGTTCCAACCATTACTAAGAATTTGCTTAGTGTTGGACAATTGATGGATAATGGACTAGATGTACATTTCAAAAATGGAGTGTGTTCCATCTTGAAAAGTGATAAGTGCATAACTAGTGGCATTAAGCAAGGAAGACTTTTTAAGCTGGATGCTAATGTGGCCATTGAAAGTGTAAACATGGTTGGGGAGGAGATGACACAAGTGGAGTTATGGCATAAAATATTAGGCCATCCTAATCTTTAAGCATTGGAATCTATGGTCTCCAAGGAGCTTGCTCTCGACCTCCCCAAATCATTCTCAAGATGTGGCAAAGTGTGTGAGGCTTGTGTCCTTGCAAAGTCTCATAAGACATCCTACAAGAGATCCTTGTCAATATCTACCTCTCCTTTAGATCTCATTCATTCGGATGTACACTCTTTTTCTCATGAAACTAATGGAGGTGCTTTAATGTATGTGACTTTCATAGATGATCGTACTAGATATACTTGGATAGATATTCTATTGCCAAAGAAAAGTCTTGTATATGAAGCTTTTGTAAAGTTTAAATCTCTGATTGAGAATCAACTTAGATCTAGCATCAAAGTTCTAAGATGTGGTAATGGAGGAGAATATATCTCTAATAGGACGAGAGATTTTTGTGAGAGTAATGACCTTAAAAGAGAGTACACATTTCCTGCACCCCCCCAACAAAATGGGGCGGCCGAGAGGAAAAATAGAAGCCTATGTGAGTGTGCAAAGTCTTTGAGGCTAGATGCATTCTACCCATCTCATTTTGGGGAGAGGCCATAACATGTGCTAACTATTTGTGTGATAGGCTTTCAAATAGTGCCATTGATGGGATCTCACCATATCAAGCTTTGTATGGCAATAAGCCAAATGTAAAAGATCTGAAAGTGCTTGGATGTATTTGTTATGTCCACATTCCTTTGAAAACTAGAAAGAAAGAGAATGCAACTTCTTTCAAAGGAATTTTTGTAGGCTATAGTGAAAATAGCAAAGGTTATAGGATTTTTTATCCAATTTCAAAGAAAGTAAAAGTTAGTAAAAATGTCTGATTTGACGAATCTCAATGTTCCAAGACTTAGAATTTGCTTTGAACAGGAACACAGATCATGCTACACAGTAACACAGACATAAAACACTCTCCACAGCAAGCTCACATAGCAACTGTATTTCTCAAGATGAAATTACACTGTACATATAGTTGTTCACTCTGGCAACCCATGCATGACCCAGGTTGCCGTTGACGGGACGCGTGTCCCATCGACTTGCCTCGTGGCGAGGCCAACTGATCCTTATCAACTGATAGGACCCACAGTACAGTGACACAATGATTCTACTTTAATCCTAACTCCAAGATCCATTCAAGTGCATCTAATCCTCTATGTGTCCAAGATCTTGCAAGACCCGAGGAGGAGCTTGATGAAGATGTGCTTTTGGAGGATCAGTCTCAAGAGCCAAAGGGGCTGAGGAGATCTACAAGGAACAAGGCTGAGCCATCAAGGCTTACCTACCTTGAAAAAGAGAAAGCAAAGGGAAGACTCAAATCCTACTGCCTCTTACTCCTTTCTAACCACAAGTTTTGAAGATGCTAGCAAATCACATGAATGATGCTTTAGTAGATAATCAAACTTGGAATTTTGTATCCCTTCCATACAGGAAAAAGCCACTTGCATGTAACTAGATATATAGATTAAAATACAATAAAGATGGATCTATAATAAGTACAAAGCTAAACTAGTTGCTAAAGGGTTTCTTCAAACTAAAGGCATAGAGTATGAAGAAACATGTGCACCTGTAGCAAAGCTTGTAACTATTAGATAGATAATTTGTATTGTTACTTTGTTCAAGTGGGATCTCTTTCAAATGGAGGCGACCAATGCATTTCTTAATGGCTACTTGGAGGAGGAGATATACATGTTGCAACCTGAAGGCTTCATCAAGGATGGAGAGGAAGCCAAGGTTTTCCACTTGAAGAAGAGCCTATATGGCCTTAAGCAAGCACCTAGAGCTTGGTACTCTAGGTTGCATAACTATCCCTACACTCTTGGCTTTGTGATAAGTTCTTATAGACCTTCTTTGTACATCAAGTCTAATGATGGAAAGATCATCATATTGGTTCTTTATGTTGATGATATCATATTGATAGAAAATGATGATGAAGGCATAAAAAAAGTTAAAGTTGCATTGTCTAGTGAATTCAAGATGGTAGATCTAGGACTTCTTAAGTTCATACTTGGAATAGAAGTTTCTAGAGCTAGTGATTCTACTTCTATAAGTCAATCAAAGTATGCTACTTCCATTCTTGAAAGACTTGGCATGAAAGATTGTAAAGGGATTAACACCCCTATGGAGCATGTTGTTAAAGTTTCTAATGATGGTGATGAAGCATCCTTTGAGGACATCACACTTTTTAGAAAGCTTATAGGCTCTTAATCTATTTTACAATCAATAGACCATATTTGAGCTATTTGTGAGCCAGTTAAGTCAACACATGCAAGGTCCTTTGATCCATCATTGGAAAAGAGCACTTAGATATATCTCTTCTACTAGATTTTTTGGCATTCTCTATCAAGGATCTAACTTGCACTTGAGGGCATACTTGGATTCGGATTTTGTAGGAGAGAAGATGGATAGGAGATCCATAAGCGCATTTGCCACTTTCCTTTGTGGAGGAGTGATATCTTGGCTTTCAAAAAAGCAAGATACTATCTCACTTTCTTCTTGTTAAAGCCAAGTACAAGGCCTTAAATTCAACAACAAAAGAACTCCTTTGGCTAAGAAGACTTTTGGAGGAGCTTCAAGTAATGAAGGCCAAGGAGATCCCTTGCATGTATTGTGATAATCAAGCATCTCAACAAATTGCTACAAATCCTATCTTCCATGCTAGAACAAAGCATATTGAGATAGCTCATCACTTTATGAGGGAGAAGGTGCAATCCAAGTAGGTACAACTTCGTCATGTGCCATCATCCGAGTGCATAGCTGATATCTTATCCAAGCCTTTGGCTAAAGGTCCATTTTTCAACTTAAGATTTTCTCTTAGAATTGTAGATAGGTGTACATTGGATTTACCAAGTTAGAAATAAGGAGGAGTGTTGAAATTGTCACTTCAAACTTGATGTAATATGTTAAACTTGAGATCTGAGTTCATATTGAGATCTCACACATGTGGAGCCTGTTCCCATGTGTGAAAGGAAGTAGAAAAGTACTTGTATAAAGTTACATTCATTTTAGATCAATCTACACAAGTGTGAACTTGACTTTTGACTAGAATCTAAGAAAAAGTCATTTTGGTCAATATCCTTGTAATTGGCTTGCACTTCCATGTGAATGAGTAAATGATCTCACATGTCGAGCTGTTGTTCACATGTGTGGATCTGGATGTACTAGATAAGATGTACATATTCTCCTAGATCCTATTTTATAGGGAAGATTCCCACTTTTTGTGGAGACTAGCATTTGGATTCTAGCTAGTACTTAGAGATACATTTCTTTATGTCAATAAGGACTAGAAATAGTGTCTCTACCATTTTTAGCTAGTTCAAGACATCCAGCTGGTACCTGCCACCATCCCACCACACAAAACCATACAAGTTAGCACGGTGAGGAAGACATGTGTCAATGCTAAATGTCAAATGTTATCCATGTACAAAATACGTTTAACTTAACTAATCAGCTTGCAATGTAAATAGAATTTTTTAGTCCGATCTTTCCTTACTGAAAGTTGCTTATAGCGATAGGCCAAACCATATTGATATCGTATCAAGGCGAGTGCCATGCTGAGCAGTTTGATGGTTTTGGTCCTTATCTTTTAATTATAAATACAACATTATGCATTAAAAAATAAGTTGTATAAGATATGAAGCGAATTACAAACAAATAAGTAGCTTGGACTGGTACATGAAGTTTGGACCTACTCTAATTGGTTAGTAGAGACACATTGAATCTAGTCTTGTTAGACCTAGGTTTTGGTAAAGATCTAGAAACTTCCATAAGTTGATTAGCTTGGGAAAGATGACCCAAATAGGCCAAGAGGTTGCTATAAATAGGCATACAAGTGTGGGAGAAATTCGTCTCTCTCATTCTTCTCTCATGCATTCTTATGGTAATGGTTATCCATCATCCAACAGATCCTATTGAAGAGATTCTTGGACCTTCTCCCTAAGACCCATAGTTAATCTAGATTCATTCATGTTGCTGAATATTTACTCACATTGTCACATAGTCTACATAAATACAAGAGAATCAAAGACAAGTACCTACACGAAAGTCACTACTCGAATGATCGATTTAAACAAGTGTTGAGTCAAACATTTAAAGTTTTTCACCCTCAACCCTAGCCTATCTCACTCCGACTTGAATCGACAAATTGTTGACTGTCTAACTTACATGGCACCACTCTAAATAAAGCTAAGTCCTATACTAGCTAGTCATTGCATTATGCAATTTTTTCTGATAATAATAGCAGCTTGATCACCACATGTCCAAGTAGTGATAGCCACAATTGTTGCCTAGCTGGAAAGTGATAGCCAAGATCACCACCAAGATCCATTTCAGATGGCATAGCTCAACATCTCTATACATAAGTATATATGTCTAATTAATTGTACAATTAAATATGAAGGACTGTAGATCAGACAATCAAGCATTGGAATCAATTAGTAGACATAATACATGTTATTACATCAATTAGATTTAGACAGAGAGTTCTAGAATAAGCTTTCAAATGATCTTCGAATCATTGAAACTGGAACTAGAGCTAATTCGAGTATGCAGTTATAGCCACAATTGTCTTGTGCTTGTTAATTTCAGATGACTTGTATCCATTACTTTCTGAATCAATTCATTTTCTTATTGCATTCAAAATTATGTCAATGTGAATGTATGCTACTTTGACTTATTGTTCTATCTAATACTGCTCTCATATAGATTTGTCCACCTATCAGTCTACATATACGAGATGGACAGAGAAAGGCCACCAAACATATTTCAATCCAAGTGTGTTAGCCGATATTTCCACATGAAAATTTGGGCTAATAATTTGAAATGTACTTTCTCAAAACTATAAAACCGACATGTAAAACCAGGCTAGTAGGGAAAAAATCAGCATAAAATTGTAAAACCAGGCTAGTAGAGAAAAAATCAGCATAAAATTTGTAGAATTGGGTCCCAAACTACCTTAAACGTGGCTACAGAAAATTTTGCGGCCTTTGAAATGGCTGGTAAAAATATTTTATGGCTTTTAAAAATAACCAGTTATAAAATTAGAAATAGACAACAAAGCCATTCTTAAATTTCACTATATACACAGGATAGGGGTTGACAAAGGGTACCACCCAAATTTGGCTAATAATGGGCAAGAGATCTTGGAGGCTAAAAATCTATGGCACCCACTAGCCTTTGAAAAAAGTGACCATCTATGCTAGTTTTGGGTGTACCCAAGAGGAAGGCTTTGCACCACTCCCTCACTCTCTCATGGAGGTCACTTGGTGTACGAGCTCACTCCTCTTATATTTCTGGTTGGTAGATTTAGAATTCTTGTTGTCTTGTTTTATATGAGTGGAGAGCTTCATGTGTAGTCCAAAAGTGTGAGAGTGCCTTCGGGTTGGAATGTTATATAAGAATCCATCCTCCAATGATATATCAACAATGAGGCGAATGTAAGATACAAAGGACATTCGATTATCGGGCTACAAATATGTAAATGGCATGAGCAATGATAGTGGACACATGTCAAACGTTCATAGGCTGTGAACACCATTGTTCGTAGCCATATTCTCCTACCTAGTATGTTCTCAAATTAAACTACGTACCTAGTACTAAATTTACCTAGTACATACTTTTGCTCATAGGCTGGAAGAAGGCCTTGAAGGCTAGGCCATGGGCCACAAAATGTCATGACTCATTATTCTTCTTTAACCATATTTGAAAATGAAGACTGGCAGTCTCCAAATTGCAAGGTAATGCGTTTCCTACCCACTGCCAATTATGCCCGGTAGTAGGCGTTCTGGTGTATTGCGTGCTCCCCACCTACCTCGTCGTAGAGCAACTCGGTAGGTAGGGGCCACTCACTACACCTGGTAGCAAGCCTGCTTATGCCCGCTACCTAGTACATTACACTTGCATAAACTCAAATATGAAATGTTGGTCCATCAAACCAATTCATTATGGAAAGGAATGTTTCTCGACTAAAGTCTCTTTCGTATCAAGAAAAGTTGAATTCAGTGAGAGGGTTGAAATTTGGAACTGTTAAACACCAGGACTAGTGGTTACTTGTTGGAGGGTTTGCAGATATCGAGGCAACCCTAACCCTAGTTAATAAGTGAGAGGGATTTAACACCCTGCGTGTGTGAGTCCAACCCAATCTTCACATAGTTATTTGATAATTAGAAAGTCAATAAAAAGACTTTAGGCCTTTTTGCGGGACTTTTAATGTCGCAGGCCTAAATGTCAAGTTAGTGAATAAAGTTGGGACTCCCACCAAAATTGGTTCAAATTCAAGTTCAAATTGGTTCCCTCCAATTATTGAATGGGTTCCCACTGTTTTTGAAATATGAATAGTTAGGGAGGTAGAAATGGGCCAATAGGATTTTGAGGCTAAGGCCCTCCTCTCCACTATAAATAGGGGCAAACTCGAGTTGCTCCTCATGTTCAAATCTTCATTTCAATATAAGCAGATTGGCTCTCTTATGGAATGGACTTGTGAATGTCCTTGCTCTCTATCCTTCTCCCTCCATCTCTCATGCTTTTGTTGTATTTGCTAATGGTTGGATTTGAAAACCTTCGCCAAGTTGCAGGAAGCTATTGGCTAATTCTGACGAATCCCCAAGATACTCGGACAGAGCAACTCAAGAGCACCTCTCACCTTAGACCAAGGAGGTCTCGAGAAGACGAGACGAATGAAGATTGAGAGCCGAGTATGAGAGCCGAGAAATGCTAGTTAGGAATGACAAGCAAGAACTGTGTAAGCCTCATGGTGAATCTTGGAAGATGGAATGACCATGTAGAAACTAGTATTTCTAGGCAAATGTAATAAATGCAAGTAGACCTCTCTTAGAGAAAGTAGAGTGAGCCACCTTTTTATGGTGACCTCTAGTGGAGAGCATTATTCCACTTGTAATTTGTGAAATGTGGAAATTCCACTAGGATGCCACCTGAGGAGCTCTCTTGCTTATTCAAGAGACTCCCTCTTTGTGAAGAGGAGCTTTTGTTGAATTGTATCAACTCCATGCTGAAATAAAAAGAGCCTCCACGAGTTAGATGCATCCATTGAGCTCCTTGATCGTGATGGTTTTCTTGAGTGATGCCCCTATGATCTTGCCCTTCCCCTCCTTTGTGTGTGGTTGTGGATTTAGAGTGGATTAGATTTACTGCTTTCCTGGAGTGGATTAGTCTTCTTTTCTTGTTTGTGAAATAACGTAGGAACTAGCATTCAAGTAAACTAAATAGGCTGGATTTGTGGTATAGATCTTGCATATTCTCTGACATTCCAGTTCTTGATGTTCTTAGGGTGTCCAAGGATCAAAAGGCTGGTTGGTTTCTTGATTCTTGGACTTCTAAAATGCTATAGATTAGTTTCTTGTTTCTTGTTATGTGGATTTATGCAAGTTCAGTAGCATGCAGACTCTGATTCAGTTGGTTTTAGAGTAGGTAGCTGTAGAATCTATTGAACGTTCATTTGGGTTGCATGCTGATCTATAAATGAATGTTCATGGCTTGCATCTTTGTTTAGAATGTAAGTGCGTTCAAGAGAGAACGACCCTGAGTTGTCCTCTGACAGGCAGGACATTAATACTACAATGTCAATCTATTCCCTTCTACCTAATCTGGGCCTTTAAACAAGAACGAATAACTGTAAACTAAGCCCACCATCTCTGCTGATAGGCAGAAGAAGTAAGCAAAAAGAAAGCAATTAAAACCAACAGATCCTCTGGAGCTTACAAAGATTGTCCTGCAAGACCCAAACCACCTCCGGTTACTGCTCCAGTGAACTTGATTACAATCAAGAAAAGACCAGTAGTTCAACATGAACCAACTGTACCTTTGATGGATGTTACTAGATCTTAGAAACAGAAAGGAGTTCTAGTTGATCCAGTACCTGCTAAATCTACACCAACTACATATATACCTACCGCATCAGGCATGTATCCGAATCTCAAAGCAGAAAAGAAGAGATCTTAGAAACAGAAAGGAGTTCTAGTTGATCCAGTACCTGCTAAATCCACACCAACTACATATATACCTATCGCATCAGGCATGTATTTGAATCTCAAAGCAGAAAAGAAGAGATACCAGGACATGAGACAATGGATTAAACAGGTGCAAGAAGAAGAAGCACTAGAAACCGCTAAAGCTGCGGCCGAAGTCCCTTTTCCATCTATGCCACAAGCAGATCCAATAATAGATGTTAATACATAGTTGCACCATCATGAAGAATCTTTCAAGATGATAGAACCAGAAGCACCACAAACAAAAATTATTATGAATATTTTGTCTAGTAAGATGGATATTACACCGAGAGAATTTCTTAAGCTGGTGCCGAAAGCAAAAGAAGTATTAGCAAAAAGATTGACTCAGATGGAATCACCACTTCGTCAGAAGCCACTTTTTTGTGCTGGGTTTGAAAAATTGAATGAAGTACTCAATGTGAGAGTAGCCTGGAAAAGTGAGCAGAAAATCATCACCCTGCCAATACAACATAGATAGTTTAGTAAAGAAGTAGCCGTGATTGATGGGTTCAGGAGTTAATTTGATTTCAACCAAGCTATGTGCAAAATGGGGACTTACCAAGCTGAAGCCTATCACTTTTGCCATTAAGCTAGCTGATCTCGTCCGAGAGGAATGGTTGAAGACGTACCTAACAAAATAGCTGGAGTGCAGTTTGTCAGTAATGGACTTACCTGATGCACCAAATGTATATCAAGTTTTATTGGGATGTCCATGGTTACGAGTTGCGCAAGTAATTCATAATTGGGACATCGGCAAAATTACTTTTGAGAATTGTGAGCATGCGGTCAAAGTAAATCCAATCACTTAGCCAGTAGTCCAAAGAGGAGATGATGATTTATCAACAACAGATCATACTTGTGATCGGCAAGTGAAGACTCTGGAAGTTCATTATGACTCTCAAACCGACACTGTCAATTGGAATCAAGCTCTTGCAATAGTGGATTGTATAGCAGGCTATATGTGTCAACAAGATTGTTTGCAGATTTCAAAGAATCCCCAAGATGCCGAGCTGAGTTGTTATAAAGAGCACCTCTCACCCTAGACCGAGGAGGTCTCAGAAGGAAGAGAGAAGGATGAAGATGAGAGCCGAGAAATACTAGCTAGGAATACAGTTTTAATTCATGTGAGCCTCATGGTAAAGAGCCCCCCTCTCTTGTGAGAGAGCTTTACATGTAATGTCATTTACTCTTGTTTTAATAAGAAGATGAAACAGAACAAGCAAGTCAAAGCTACACATTACAATCCACATTGATTGTCCATCACAAGAACAATTCAACATACAAATTATATTATTTGTATGCAACAAACCAAATGAAATAGAAACTAAAACAATCAACTTGACATAGACACGACTCTGTTTACTGAAAACAATTTGATTAAGTCGAAAATATGTGTGTAGTCTGAGTGCATTCAGATGTATGATCTTTTTAAAATAATACTGTATAAAATCAAAGAGAAAGGTCAACTAGTTGTGCTCTAATTGAATGTCTGATTAATGGATTCATGGAAATTATCTCTAATTCAAGCCCTTATGCACTCAATTTGGTGTTTGGAGGCTTAGGGAGAATATACACAAAGATCATTTGCTTCTAGGCGACCTCCTAGAATCCATTTTTTGATGGATCTGAGTCTAGTGATCATTGATGGACCTAATAAAAGCTTCTAATACTCTTTAATAAACCTTAATAGATGACTTTTAACCTCTATTTGATGGCATGTAAAGCTTAGATGTGGTTTCTTAGAAAATCTCCTTGATGTATTTAATGCTTTCATGAACGGTTTCCTTGAAGAGGATATTTTAAGAGACCAATATAAGGTGTTCATTGTCCAAGGGGAGTATCACAAGGTTTGTCATTTTCAAGATGCTTGTATGGCCTTCAACAAGCTTCAAGAGGTTGATATGCAAGATTGTAATTGTTATGTCCATGTCCGGTTTAGAGGATTTAAAATATCCTTGTTGTGGATATTCAACGGTCTAGTATATGAGTTTATTAGTTATGCCTCGCCATTTCGGACTAGGCCAAAAATGTAATTGATAATCTTGTGAGGGCCCTAGCATATCCATTAGAACATGTGAAGCTAGTGCATGGTAATTGACAATTTTATAAGCATGTAGAGGATATCAAAAGCAAGTGGATGAGAATTGGGATCCTAGAAGAAATATTCCTAGACTCTAGGAGTCTATATAAACCTATACGAACCCCCTCCTCCAATTCCAAATTTTGGTTTCCAATTGCCAAAAACCGCTCATCTCCCTTGCATTTAGTGACCATGGCTCGATGTGGGATTCGACTTTCACTTCTAGTTGGTTGGGTGGTTTGGCTCCATAGCACCCCTTTTGACACATGCAACTAGATCTAAAGGACCTACACTTGGTGTTCTTTACAGTGGTATGAGACCAAGTTTTGTATCGATCAAAAGGTGGAGACGCGTTTGTCTCTCTACTAACTTTTTGGTAATAGCTCCTTGTTGTTTTCTTTCTCGATGTGGAATTTAACTCTAAGTAAGTGGCTTCTCTAAATCTTGATTGTTTTTAGCTTCAGTGTTGTGGACTTTCTCCATAGCCATAACTGTAGATTGATTGATTTTCAACATTTTTTATTGATTTTTTGACTAGTATTTCCTATAGCTTGAGCTTTATTGAATCTACTGTGTAAATGATTTTCAATATCATACTTGCTTTTATTAATCAATATGACATGTTCTAATGATTGCATATTGATTACATGGTCAATATCAAATCAGAATTGTATTTTGGTAAAACTTTGATGATTTGAATTAGAATCAATCAATAAGAGTCGATATTGAGCATAATCAAAGCCTTTGGTGCTTGTATGTGGATGAATTATAGTAGTTACGATTTGATTGCACTTGCATGTGTATTTGATCCATCCAAACATGTCAAAAAAGTCAAAAAATGGTAAAAAAAAATGGAAGGTTTTTTTTATGGTTTTTTTTTTTTCACTTTTTCAAGAGTTTGAGTCAATATATTTGCATGCACACTTTGAGAGGTGCAATGAAGCTTTTTAGAGGTTGTGAACAAGTTTGATAGGCAATTGTTACAGTTAAGAGTCCCAAAACCTCAAAAAATAGTATATTTTTGATGATTTTTGGGCATGAATAATTTTTTTATATTTTCCTGTATACAATATAAAATAAAGGTGAAAATTAACTCTGATTCAAGCTCTTATACACCCAAATCCATTTTCTGATGGATCTGAGCCTCGTGATCATTGATGGATCTAATAGAAGTTTCTAGTACTCTTTATTGAACTTAATAGATGGCATGTGAAGCTTAGATGTGATTTTTGAGAAAAGCTCCTCGAAAAGTGCACTCTCTTACAATAAATTGTCACCCTAATAGGTTGCATGTGTGGACTCTAGGGCCTAGGGTGGCATCACAAGCATCTTGCTAACTTATTCTCTCTCAGTACTGTGTTTTACAACTTCCACTTTGGTGCAATATAGCCAAAGTTGTGATCATCGAAAGTTTGGCAATCTTTAGTTCAAAACTTGACAGTTTTATTAAATGTTCTAATTGCATGTTGAAAAGTGAAGCAATATTGTGCATGTCCTATGTGAAGAAGTCATTTTTGAGTCTCTTTGCATGTTTGAGAACATGATATTGTGTGTTAGAGTTGCTTAGTCATTAAAGTAGTTAAGTTAGTTCAATTAGGCAATCTACATAAAAAAGCTGATTTTTCTGTACATTACTACATGTGGATTCAAATGCATGCTGGATGTTTTGAGATCAATTCAATTTCGACAAAAAATTTGTTGATGAAAATCGATTTTCATAGTTTTGGTCCATATTGAATGTAATTCAAAAATCCCATTTAATTAAATTTCAAAAAGTATCAAAATGGTTTTGATTTTGTCAAAATATGTCAGTTATTTTGATTATAATAAAATTGTACTGTAAAGTGAATTGCCTTACTGAGATGGAATTAGTCGATTTACAATGTCACTTTTGGTTGAGGATTTTGGGATTTGTCATCTAATTAAAGCAATTTCTTGTTTACGTAATCTATAATGGCCAAGGCTAAGACAAGTCTTGAAGGAATGTTTGTCAACCTATTAACAAATTTTCCAATAGTTGAGTGCAACACTTAACGAAATGAATAATTAGAACACTTTTGTGAGACCAACAGATGTAAGTTCTGCTAAATGAAGTCAAGACCTTATCCTCACCGAATCCAGGGTTTTAGCCTCAAACATTCAGGGGAACAAAATCACATTTGATCTCTTATAGGGTTGTTGCAAGCACCAGGTCAATACCATCTCTTAAATATTGCTTGCTCCAGTTATTTTAAAGGAATTTTTAAGTCTGGTTGGGGGGTCTTGAACTTTGTTAGTAGAAGAAGAAGCCACCTAAGGTAATAGATGATTGGTGTCATATGCCTATGCCTAAGCAATTATCAAGCCAAATTATTTATGCTAATTCAAAGACAAGCTATCCAACATGATATTAGAGAGAAGACCAAACAATGTAACAACATTGCAAACCACAATGGATCAACATTGAATGCCAAAAGGACATGGGAATCTCATCAATGAAAACATCATGTGGGAAAGTGGCACATGAGGCCATAGCTAGAGAAGTGTCCCATAACTCATATTCATAATGAAGGAGTAGAAACTCACATCACTGTGAATGAGCCTAGAACATGATGATCTATGGTAGAGTGGGTTTACTTAAAGAGAATCTCCACAAGTTAGCTATCTCTAAAAGTTCACCTACCACTGTTATCTCATAACGGCCTAGTTATTAGCTTGGAGGGTTACAAATGATTTATTAATCCCCTTCAAAGCCCTCAAGCTTATAATCGAAAGTATCATTAACTAATGTGCTAAGCTAGCACATGACAATTGGTTGACCAAGTGGACTAGTTATGTTAGTCTACATGAAATTTTGAAGAGAAAAAGATGTGGAGTCTTGTTCTGTTGTTCTCTGGTAAGGCTTGGTCCTAGTGGCGTAACCAACCGTTGTGGAAAGAATTCATGCAAATATTCAAAAAAGTCATTGTGGTTTGTAGGCGATTCACACTCCTCTAAAAAATTCATTAATTGCAAAAAAAGGGTAGAAGAAATATATATTTATGTCATTTCTATATTTATGAAACAAAGTTCCATCATACGATTCGAAACTAGTTCTTTGGCAGTTCATCTCAGGTTTGCCAACGGATTATCTAAACGAATGCAACTAAAATGTGCTTTAGACTTTCGATTATGTTGTTTGAATCATGAAAGCCTAGAACCTTGTAGAGGTGGCATGCCATAAGCAATTTTAGACTAGTCTATTAGTACCCAAACCAAAGAAAAAAAGTAAACAAATTTGTGACAAAATTGAGATTAAATATTTTGACGAGCTTGATCAAATGGCATCAGAAGATAAGCAAAAGTAAAAAAAAGGCTAAGAATGTGAGCATTTGTTATAAGTCTGGACATGTTATATAATTCAGCCCAAAGAAAAAAAAACATGCAGCTCAAGTGATTGAGATGCCAGGTATGGAAAATCTAAAGTTGGAAATTGACCTAATAAATTGTGAGCATGAATGTTCTTTTAGTACTGCTTCTTTCTTGCTTAATGATTTTTAGGCGCAATGAAAGATCATCAAGAAGTAGTATTTTAATTAATAGTGGTTTAGCTCATAATTTCATTAAGTCTCGTCTTGCGCAAAAACTCGGCGTAGGAACGGAAGTTGACAATCATAGATATAAAGTATATTTAGCTTCAAGAGCAAACTTGAAAACTTGAAAAGTCAGAGTACTTAAGCTTCTTTTTTTTTGATTCAAGACTATAGAGAATTAGTTAAAATCAAAGTTAAAATGCATTTATTGTGGTATACAAGGTCACTTTTCTAGTAAATGCCTTGATAGAAAAAGAGATCAATTGGGAAGTAGCAAGCAAAGCAACTTTACTAATGATAAAGATGAGGATGATAGTAATGATATTGTTGATGTCAAATCAGCGGGCTTTAATGGCAAAGGAGGTGACATCAAGTGAAAAGGAGACGACATGAAGTGCCATGTGTCCTTGGTCCCCAGTTTACCTCGAGCTATTTTCATGGGGCACAAAATTGCTCAAGAAACACCTCCTCCTCAAGATCACCATTCAAGAATGCATTATTGACATCCAATTGCCATAGATCCCATCCAAAAAGTGGTTCTAAGACTAGAAAACAACTAGGAGAGACAATGTCAATGGAGGGGCCTAAAGTTTGTAGTGAGTGAGCCTTGAGCTATAGACGAGGTCCACATCACAATGGGAGCTCGAGTCACGGGGAGGTTGGGGGCACCAAGTAGGGGCCCAACCAACGCATTTTGTAAAATGTTTTTTTTTACCAGCATATGAATTTTAGAATTTTCAAACTTTTCTTTCCAAATAGAAGGATAATTTATGGATGTGTGCTTTGAATGAAACCTTGATTACGATTTTCTTTCTAAAAACTTGTTTTGAACATAAAAGGAGGCCTTGATATGCATCGCAACTTTTGAATTTTAAGCATGGGCCAAACTGGCCCAAGGTTCAAGGGCGACTATTAATTAGCACATGTTTTTGGGAGCCCTGAAGCTTGGGAATTAAATTTTAGAGTTTTGTAAGTTTTGACTATCGGCACTATTGGATAATGCACAAACTCGGAGCTTGTTACAAGCTCTAAGGTCATGAAATTCAGCTCACAAAACTTACAACCAATCAACTCGCAAAATGCCAATTTAGAAATATACTATAAAATGGGAGACACCTAATATGAAGCGTAATGTAAGAAAGCTAAGAATCCAAAGGGGTTTTGGTGTGCTTGCTAGGCATACGAGGCATTCTCATGAGCACATTCGATCTAATAGCTATCCATTGCATTATCTTAGGCCATGTGGAAGAGCCAAAGGCATAAACTTTAGTTGACGATTTGGAGATTTCAATTTCCAATATAGAAGAAAACTATTTGTGAAAAGATTGTCGTGGAGTTAGATTAAATAAATCTACAAAGTAAAATTGTACCCTGCTCCACGCTTTTTAATTGCTGCTGATATTATTATGTGCACAACAAAAGTCAGGTGCCATATCAACCTCGCATGAATAATATGTGTATGTAAGAAGGAAAAAACATGTCCCATAAGCAAAGGCAAGCAAAGGCAAGGCAGGAGGAGATACAAATAAGACGAGCATGGCATGTTGTTTCATACTTACCTGGGCGGGGTCAATCGGTGATCCAGAAGGCCGATGGCCTAGGGCTGCCTGCGCCATTGCACTCCGGCCCGGGCGCGCCCTAGCATCTCCCTACGGGGAGAGTGCACGTCATAATTTGTGGTAGCGGGGGCTCGCGTTCGCGCGGCCCCCTCCCCCTCCCCCTCCCTCTACCCCCTACCCAATTGAGATCCTCAATTGATCCACATCATATCCTTCCACCCATCGATCATCAATATCTGTTAACAAACAAGATGACTGATTCTCTTTCTCCTTACTTCGGTGGTTAATCAATCAGTCAGTCAGTCGCAGCCCAACAGGATAGCTAATAAGCACAGCTCGAGTAGTAGTAGTAACATGCTATGTTATCTGCTCATGGACATCCTAACAAAGTGGCAGGTTTTGATCTAAGCAAGCACAAGCCTGTACAGAGATGCAGATTAGCCAAATGGTTTGCAGCAGCGAAGGTTCAACCTCCCCATGATTTTCTCTTTATCTCGTTCGTCGTTATCATAATTAATGTTCAAGGCGAATGGTTAATCCGTGAGTTTTGTTGGGTTCTCTCTCTTGAAGGGTGTCTGCTGCTTTCCGTGAATAAACCAAAACCATGCTCTTTCTTGCACAGCCTCTTGTTCGGAGCAGCTAGATGAACGAGATTTTTGCTGCTAGTAACCACCAAAGAATATAACTTGATGTGCTGCCCAACATCTTTTCAGATCAGATGATTTTCAAATGATTCTCCTGGACCAGCATTTCGTATTTGAGTTTATGCGAGTGTAATCTATCTGTAGCCTAATAATCAAATGTCCTTTGTATCGCCTCATTGTTGTGGTATCCTTGGAGGATGGGATCCTTATCTTATAACATTCCAACCCTAAGACACTCTCACATTTTTGGACTGCACCATGTATGATTTCTCCTTGGGGGGGGGGGGGGGGGGGGTGCTTATATTGAACAAGTCTTGCTTCTTTTGATCATACAAACTGGGGTTGCACTTGTCCCCGACGGCGATGTGTAAAGATTCGAGAACTATACGAACATCAAGGATTGGGGATATGACTTTCACTCACTACAACGCCTATGCATAAGTAAATGGCTAAGACAATAATGCAGGGCTAGTGCTTTGGCGTGGCACGGAGGAGGGGCAAACACAATTCTCCTCTCACCACGAAAAGAACATGATGCTTGTTGATTGGCCTCTAGAATGAGCATCTCACAAGGATGAGTGCCAATAATTGATCCCCTAAGGTGAATTGGGCAGGTGCATGATCCATCGGCTGTGGCTCTGTCCAATTCTTCTCTTTATGTTAAACCAATTGCTATCATGCAAACTCACAAAAGAACTTTATGGGATTTTGCAGGGTATATTTGATGGTGAGTTCTTTAACTTCATCCCAGTTCCTTCATTCCCAAAACTCATGCAAAGTGGAACGCAATGGATTCTCTACGGATCCAACTGTGGTTCGTTTCGTCAAACATTACTAGAGTGCCAATTGAGACTAATAGTTCCTAGAAAGTGAAATTCTAGTAACCACTAGCCCTGGTGATTAAAAGTTCCAAATCTCAACCCTCTCACTGCATTCAACTTTCCTTGATACGAAAGAGACTTTAGTCGGGAAACATTCCTTTTTATAATGAATTGGTTTGATGGACCAACATTTCGTATTTGAATTTACGCGAGTGTATGTACTAGGTAGCGGGCGTAAGCAGGCTCGCTACCAGGTGTAGTGACTGGTCCCTACCAACCGAGCCACTCTGCGGCAAGGTAGGTAGGGAGCACGCAGTACACCGGTAGCGGGCCCGCTCACACCTGCCACCCGGCATAATTGGCAGTGGGCAGGAAACGCCCTGCCTTGCAATTTGCAGATTGCTAGTTTTCATTTTGAAATCTGGTTTAAGAAGAATAATGAGTCATGACATTTTGTGGCCCGTGGCCTGGCCTTCAAGGCCTTCTTACATGCCTTCTTCCAGCCTATGAGCAAAAGTACGTACCAGGTAAATTTGTAGGTAAGTTAATTTGAGAACATACTAGGTAGGAGAATACGCCTATGAACAATGGTGTTCACAACCTATGAACATTTGACATGTGTCCGCTATCTTTCCTCATGCCATTTACATATATGTAGCCTAATAATCGAATGTCCTTTGTATCTTATATTCGCCTCATTGTTGTGGTGTCCTTGGAGGATGGGATCCTTATATGACATTCCGACCCTAAGACACTCTCACACTTTTGGACTACACCATGTATGATTACTTTGGGCGGTTGGTGAACAAATCTACTTCTCTTGACCTTACAAACTGGGGTTACACTTGTCCCCGACGGGCAATGGCTCCTTTTACTTGAAACATGTTGCGGAGGATGTGTAAAGATTCGACAAACAAAAGGATTGAGGATATGACTTTCACTCACTACAGCGCCTATGCATAAGTAAATGGCTAAGACAATAACGCAGGGCTAGTGCTTTGGTGTGGCACGGAGGAGGGGCAAACAGAATTCTCCTCTCACCACAAAAAGAATAAGATGCTTGTCGATTGGCCTCTAGAATGAGCATCTCACAAGGATGGGTGCCAATAATTGATCCCCTAAAGTGAATTGGGTAGGTGCATGATCCATCGGCTGTGGCTCTGCCCAATTTTTCTCTTTATGTTAAACCCATTGCTATCATGCAAACTCACAAAAGAACTTTATGTGGTTTTGCAGGGTATATTTGATGGTGAGTTCTTTAAATTCATCCCAGTTCCTTCATGCCCAAAACTCATGCAAAGTGGAACGCAATGGATTCTCTACGGATCCAACTGTGGTTCATTTCGTCAAACATTACTAGAGTGCCAATTGAGACTAATAGTTCCTAGAAAGTGAAATTCTAGTAACCACTAGCCCTGGTGTTTAAAAACTCCAAATTTCAACCCTCTCACTACATTCAACTTTCCTTGATACGAAAGAGACTTTAGTCGGGAAACATTCTTTTTTATAATGAATTGGTTTGATGGACCAACATTTCGTATTTGAATTTACGCGAGTGTATGTGCTAGGTAGCGGGCGTGAGAAGGCTCGCTACCAGGTGTAGTGTGTGGTCCCTACCTACCGAGCCACTCTGCGGCGAGGTAGGTAGTGAGCACGCAGTACACCGGTAGCGGGCCCGCTCACGCCTACTACCGGGCATAATTGGCAGTGGGCAGGAAACGCCCTGCCTTGCAATTTGCAATTTGCAGATTGCTAGTTTTCATTTTCAAATCTGGTTTAAGAAGAATAATGAGTCATGACATTTTGTGGCCCGTGGCCTGGCCTTCAAGGCCTTCTCACATGCCTTCTTCCAGCCTATGAGCAAAAGTACGTACCAGGTAAATTTAGTACCAGGTAGGTAAGTTAATTTGAGAACGTACTAGGTAGCAGAATACGCCTATGAACAATGGTGTTCACAGCCTATGAACATTTGACATGTGTTCGCTATCATTGCTCATGCCATTTACATATATGTAGCCTAATAATCGAATGTCCTTTGTATCTTACATTCGCCTCATTCTTGTGGTATCCTTGGAGGATGGGATCCTTGTATAACATTCCAACCCTAAGACACTCTCACACTTTTGGACTACACCATGTATGATTTCTTTGGGTGGTTGGTGAACAAATATACTTCTCTTGACCTTACAAACTGGGGTTGCACTTGTCCCTGACGGGCAATGGCTCCTTTTACTTGAAACATGTTGCGGAGGATGTGTAAAGATTCGAGAAACACAAGGATTGAGGATATGACTTTCACTCACTACAAGCCTATGCATAAGTAAATGGCTAAGACAATAACGCAGAGCTAGTGCTTTGGCGTGGCACGGAGGAGGGGCAAACACAATTCTCCTGTCACCAAGAATAGGATGCTTGTTGATTGGCCTCTAGAATGAGCATCTCACAAGGATGGGTGCCAATAATTGATCCCCTAAAGTGAATTGGGTAGGTGCATGATCCATCGGCTGTGGCTCTGCCTGATTTTTCTCTTTATGTTAAACCAATTGCTATCATGCAAACTCACAAAAGAACTTTATGTGGTTTTGCAGGGTATATTTGATGGTGAGTTCTTTAAATTCATCCCAGTTCCTTCATGCCCAAAACTCATGCAAAGTGGAACGCAATGGATTCTCTACGGATCCAACTGTGGTTCGTTTCGTCAAACATTACTAGAGTGCCAATTGAGACTAATAGTTCCTAGAAAGTGAAATTCTAGTAACCACTAGCTGTGGTGTTTAAAAGTTCCAAATTTCAAACCCTATCATTGCTTCAACTTTCCTTGATACAAAAGAGATGTTAGTCGGGTAATATTCTTTTTTATAATGAATTGGTTTTATGCACCAACAATTCGTATTTGAATTCACGCAATTGTATGTGCTAGGTAGCAGGCGTGAGCAGGCTCGCTACCAGGTGTAGTGAGTGGTCCCTACCTACCGAGCCACTCTGCGGTGAGGTAGGTAGTGAGCACGCAGTTACAGGTAGCGGGCCCGCTCATGCCTGCTACTGGGCATAATTGGCAGTGGGCAGGAAACGCCCTGCCTTGCAATTTGCTAGTTTTCATTTTCAAATCTGTTTTAAGAAGAAGAATGAGTCATGATATTTTGTGGCTCGTGGCCTGGCCTTCAAGGCCTTCTTACATGCCCTCTTCCAGCCTATGGGCAAAAGTACGTACCAGGTAAATTTAGTACCAAGTAGGTAAGTTAATTTGAGAACGTACTAGGTAGGTGAATACGCCTATGAACAATGGTGTTGACAGCCTATGAACATTTGACATGTGTCCGCTATCATTGCTCATGCCATTTACATATATGTAGCCTAATAATCGAATGTCCTTTGTATCTTACGTTCGCCTCATTGTTGTGGTATCCTTGGAGGATGGGATCCTTATATAACATTCCAACCCTAAGACACTCTCACACTTTTGGACTACACCATGTATGATTTCTTTGGGCGGTTGGTGAACAAATCTACTTCTTTTGACCTTACAAACTGGGGTTACACTTGTCCCCGGCGGGCAATGGCTCCTTTTAATTGAAACATGTTGCGGAGGATGTGTAAAGATTCGAGAAACACAAGGATTGAGGATATGACTTTCACTCACTACAACGCCTATGCATAAGTAAATGGCTAAGACAATAACGCAGGGCTAGTGCTTTGGCGTGGCACGGAGGAGGGGCTAACACAATTCTCCTCTCACCACGAATAGAACAGGATGCTTGTTGATTGGCCTCTAGAATGAGCATCTCACAAGGATGAGTGCCAATAATTGATCCCCTATGGTGAATTGGGTAGGTGCATGATCCATCGGCTGTGGCTCTGCCCAATTTTTGTTTGTATGTTAAACCCATTGCTATTATGCAAACTCACAAAAGAACTTCATGTGGTTTTGCAGGGTATATTTGATGGTGGGTTCTTTAAATTCATCCCAGTTCTTTCATGCCCAAAACTCATGCAAAGTGGAGCGCAATGGATTCTCTACGGATCCAACTGTGGTTCGTTTCGTCAAACATTACTAGAGTGCCAATTGAGACTAATGGTTCCTAGAAAGTGAAATTCTAGTAACCACTAGCCCTGGTGTTTAAAAGTTCCCAATTTCAACCCTCTCACTGCATTCAAGTTTCCTTGATACGAAAGGGACTTTAGTCGGGAAACATTCTTTTTTATAATGAATTGGTTTGTCGGACCAACATTTCGTATTTGAATTTACGCAAGTGTATGTGCTAGGTAGCAGGCGTGAGCAGGCTCGCTACTAGGTGTAGTGAGTGGTCCCTACCTACCGAGCCACTCTGCGGCGAGGTAGGTAGTGAGCACGCAGTACACCGGTAGCGGGCCCGCTCACGCCTGCTACCGGGCATAATTGGCAGTGGGCAGGAAACGCCCTGCCTTGCAATTTGCAAATTGCTAGTTTTCATTTTCAAATCTGGTTTAAGAAGAATAATGAGTCATGACATTTTGTGGCCCGTGGCCTGGCCTTCAAGGCCTTCTTACATGCCTTCTTCCAACCTATGAGCAAAAGTACATAGCAGGTAAATTTAGTACCAAGTAGGTAAGTTAATTTGAGAACGTAGTAGGTAGGAGAATACGCCTATGAACAATGGTGTTCACAGCCTATGAACATTTGACATGTGTTCGCTATCATTGCTCATGCCATTTATATATATGTAGCCTAATAATCGAATGTCCTTTGTATCTTACATTCGCCTCATTGTTGTGGTATCCTTGGAGGATGGGATCCTTATATAACATTACAACCCTAAGACACTCTCACACTTTTGGACTACACCATGTATGATTTCTTTGGGCGGTTGGTGAACAAATCTACTTGTCTTGACCTTACAAATTGGGGTTGCACTTGTCCCCGACGGGCAATGGCTCCTTTTACTTGAAACATGTTGCGGAGGATGTGTAAAGATTCGAGAAACACAAGGATTGAGGATATGACTTTCACTCACTACAGCGCCTATGCATAAGTAAATGGCTAAGACAATAACATAGGGCTAGTCCTTTGGCGTGGCACGGAGGAGGGGCAAACACAATTCTCCTCTCACCACGAAAAGAACAGGATGCCTGTTGATTGGCCTCTAGAATGAGCATCTCACAAGGATGAGTGCCAATAATTGATCCCCTAAATTGAATTGGGCAGGTGCATGATCCATCGGTTGTGGCTCTGCCCAATTTTTGTCTTTATGTTAAACCAATTGCTATCATGCAAACTCACAAAAAAACTTTATGGGATTTTGCAGGGTCTATTTGATGGTGAGTTCTTTAACTTCATCCCTGTTCCTTCATGCCCAAAACTCATGCAAAGTGGAATGCAATGGATTCTCTACGGATCCAACTGTGGTTCGTTTCGTCAAACATTACTAGAGTGCCAATTGAGACTAATAGTTCCTAGAAAGTGAAATTCTAGTAACCACTAGCCTTGGTGTTTAAAAGTTGCAAATTTCAATCCTCTCACTGCATTCAACTTTCCTTGATACGAAAGAGACTTTAGTCGGGAAACATTCCTTTTTATAATGAATTGGTTTGATGGACCAACATTTGGTATTTGAATTTACGCGAGTGTATGTTCTAGGTAGCGAGCGTGAGCAGGCTCGCTACCAGGTGTAGTGAGTGGTCCCTACCTACTGAGCCACTCTGCGGCGACGTAGGTAGTGGGCACGCAGTACACCGGTAGCGGGCCCGCTCACGCGTGCTACCGGGCATAATTGGTGGTGGGCAGGAAACGTCCTGCCTTGCAATTTGCAGATTGCTAGTTTTCATTTTCAAATCCGTTTTAAGAAGAATAATGAGTCATGACATTTTGTGGCCCGTGGCCTGGCCTTCAAGGCCTTCTTACATGCCTTCTTCCAGCCTATGGGCAAAAGTACGTACCAGGTAAATTTAGTACCAGGTAGGTAAGTTAATTTGAGTACGTACTAGGTAGGTGAATACGCCTATGAACAATGGTGTTCACAGCCTATGAACATTTGACATGTGTCCGCTATCATTGCTCATGCCATTTACATATATGTAGCCTAATAATCGAATGTCCTTTGTATCTTACATTCGCCTCATTGTTGTGGTATCCTTGGAGGATGGGATCCTTATATAACATTCCAACCCTGAGACACTCTCACACTTTTGGACTACACCATGTATGATTTCTTTGGGCAGTTGGTGAACAGATGTGTAAAGATTCGAGAAACACAAGGATTGAGGATATGACTTTCACTCAATACAACATCTATGCAAGATCTTCTGGGAGGATTCGATCGATGAACCACTCCTAGGACTTGTTGCTGGGTAGCAACAACGTCTTTGTCTGATTCACTGTCAAAAAGTGGGTCAACAATGGACACGCTTGAGCCAGAAGCTCAGACAATCGTGTTAATGGCAGGTGATGAAGGTTCTCCTGGAGCAATATCCTTGCCTTTGATGCCGACGAACTGATTCTCGATAAAGACTGTATCCCGACTATACAAGATTTGTTGGGTATTAGGATCATATAGCTTGTATGTATTATCAGATAAAGTATATCCAATCAGGATGGTCTTGAAACCTTGGAAGTCCAATCTCTTCCCGTGTCTTTTGGGTTCTACACATAGGCAATACATCCGAACACTCTTAGGTTCTTCACAGAAGGCTTAGAGCCTGTCCACACCTCGTGGGGTGTCTTGCCTGAGAGGGCCTTGGTCGAACATCTATTCTGGACATAAGCTATAATGGAGACAGCTTCAGTCCAGAACCTCTTGGGCAACGATGCATGCGCTAGCATACATTTGGCTGATTCAACCAAGGTACGGTTCTTCCTCTTGGCTAAGCCATTAGACTGAGGACTATAAGGAGTGATGAATTGCTGCTCAATGCCTTGGCTTTGGCAGTACTCCTTAGACTAGGTAGAGATATATTCTCCACCATTGTCTGACCTTAGGGCCTTGATCGTCCTTCCAGTCTCCTTTTCTACATGCTTTTTGAAGATTCTGAAGCAGTTGAAAGATTCCGATTTCTTCTTTATAAAGTACACCGTAGTCCTTCTGAAAAATTCATCAATAAAAGTTATAAAATACTTTGCATCCTTCAGCGAAGGATTTTTCATTGGGCCAAAAATGTCTGAATGTACAATGTCTAACAATCCTCTAGCAATATGCTGATGGCTTGATTTAAATGGTTTCTTAGTCTGTTTACCAACTAGACAGTATTGAAACACAGGTAACTCAACTTTATCACGAGGATAGTCGAGACCAAGAACAATAGATTGTCTAGACATTTGTTGTACAACAACATGATTCAAGTGACCAAGTCTATAATGCCAAAGTAAACTTTTATTTGCATGAGCGCCTGACTAGAGGTAGAAAAGCAATGACTTAATTTATACAAGTATCCATGCCACTTTCCGAGTGCTAGGATCTTGTCTGTCCTATCAACTACTTTGCACTAATCACATTCGAATTCTACTCTATGTCCGAGATCTGTGATCTTGCTTACAGAGAGCAGATTCGTAGATAAATTTGGTACATACAGGACTTTAGAGAATAGCTTAGATTGATCATTTGCAAAACTCAATCTCACAGTTTCGTCACCTTTAATAGCTTGTGTGCTATTGTCGCCAAGGTGGACATATTTCTTGGTACTGTAAGGTGTATAGGACTCGAAATAGCCAATGAGGCTGGTTATGTGCTGAGTGGCTGCGGAATCCAAGAACCAAGAATTGTCGTCGGATGCTCATTGATGGCTGGTCATGAAGACATCATGATCTGCTTTTTGAATAGGTTGTGGAGCTTTTGTAGCTGCATTTGCCACTTGATTCGACTGCCCCTTGCTCTTGTTCTTTGCTTATAGTATCCGGCAGTATTGAATTTCGTGGTTGTTTTGCTTGCATTATCTACAAAACAACTTCTTATTCGTCTGTGGATTTGACTGTTCTTTGTGCTGTGCTGGTTTCTGGTCTAGCTTTGATTGCTTCGGGCCTTTCTTCTTCTTCTGCTTAGTCGTGCTCTTGTTGGTGTATAAAACGTGAGAATCAGCTGAGAAACTTGAGGCTTCGTTCCTCCGCGTGTCTTCCTGAAACAACATAGTAATGACTCTCGAAAGAGTCAGTTCTGGATGTGTTGTGATGATCATCACCTAGTTGTTGTATGAGCTTGGCAAGCTTGTAAGCAGTTGCATCATTGCGTCTTGATCGTCTATGACAGATCCGACAACGGCCATTCGCTTCAGCAGGTTCTTGAATTGGTTGATGTGATTATGTAGGGAATCACCATTCGCCATCTTGAGGAAGTAAAATTTCTTCCTGAGATGTAACTTGGAAGCTATATCTCGCACTTCGTATAGTGTGCTCAAGATTTCCCAGACTTCTTTCAATGTCTGGGCCTTGGATACATAGCCGATCTGGGTATTTGTAATGTTGATGATGATCAGCACGAAAGCCTTTCCATCCTTCAGCTTCCATCTGGAGATTGCTGCGTCGTCTGCTATGAGTTTCTCTTCTACACCTATAACAACGTCATACAATTCTTTAGCCATTAGTACAGTTTTCATCTTAAATTTTCACAGCTGGTAATTGGCTCCATCAAGCTTGTCCATGATAGGACTGACTTTCCCTTGGGAATCCATGTGGAAGATTAGTCTAAGTGATAGGAAAAACTATCAGTGACATTAGAGGAGTTCTAAGTCCAAAAAAGACCCTTTGTAAAGATTCTTTTTATATTTTTTCTCAATTTTGTTTTACACATGGACCAATCAAAACACTCAAATTTGAAATCTACGTAACGTAACTTTTTGAGTCCACATTTTGATTCCACACTAAAAATGGCATAACTCTCACTCTTCCCTTGAAATAGTATCATAACAGAGAAATGTATGGCTGTCTTTGATGCCTAATTGTACTTACATTTCTTTGTATCAGAATATCAATATCAGAGAATTGCATGCCTATCACAGACACCTAATTGTTTTGCAATTTCTCTTCATGGTAGTCTAAGACTCTTACACTGATAATCGTATTCAACGCAAACTGAATTGTTCTCTAATCTCCTTTCTCTAAGTAATCCACGATCCTCCTTAACACAATTATCACTGTTCTTCATAATGGTCATTCTCATGTTGGTTGGGACTTCGCTTAAGAAGTTTCCCCACAGAGTGGTATCAAAGTTGATAATTCATCAAAGCCATCCCCGACATCAGTTGGTATCAGAGCTCGGGTCTTTTTGGATTACTAGAGTCTAGGGCATACAAAGGAACTTATACATTCTTGTTTTTCAAAACTAGTTCATATTTTGTTTGTGTCCAATCTCTAATATTTGATTACAATGGAAGGTTCAACCTCACAAATCTGTTTGATCAACAAGTTCAATGGCGATGATTTCCACATGTGGAAGTTCAAAATGAGGATGATCTCATTGTCAAGGTCAGATGCAGACAATTGGAAGGTTGCAATGGATGTTGAGTACAGTTCTTTGATAAAGAGCAAGACTTGGAGTCTTGTTAATCCTCCTGCAGGTATAGAACATATCGACTCTAAATGGATCTTCAAGCTAAAGCTTAAGCCAGATGGATCAGTATCCAAATGGAAAGCTCGCTTAGTGGTTAAAGGATTTGAGCAAGTATATGGAATAGCTTACAGTGACACCTTCAGGATCTGGACATTCACCAGATGGATGTCTAGACAACGTTCCTTCACAGATACATACAAGAAGACATATTCATTTATCAACCAGAAGGTTACGTCCTTCAAGGCCAAGAGCATTTGGTACGTAAATTGCACAAGGCACTATATGGCCTCAAGCAAGCTCCCCGAGCCTGGTATGAGAGAATCACCCACTTCTTGTTGTAGCATAATTTCACTTCTTGCTCCACAGACTCTAATTATCAGCAATTCAAATCAGTTGCCACATGAAACCAACTTTTTGCTTTCATCAGAATTTGAGATGACTGATTTAGGCCCAATTCATTACCTTCTTGGTATGGAGAATTACTATAAGCCAAAGGCCCTATTTAATCAATGTACTTCATAGATATGGCATGGTGGACTGCAAGCCCATATACACATGGATCCAAGATCAAAGCTATCCAAAGACATGTGCCCCAGAACTCAAGCAGATCAGCAAGAAATGTGCAAGTATCCTTATCAGTCTGTCATAGGATCTATAATATATTCTATGATCTACACACGACTTGATCTAGCATATGCGGTAAGCACACTGTCTCAATACATCTCCAATCTAGGCTTACAACATTGGAAGACTCTGCAAAGAGTAATGGAGTACATTCAAGCTACAAAGCACTATGCTTTGAGCTATGACGGTAATACAGAAGCTGCACTCACACTTGTTACATATTCAGATTCAGATTGGGCAAGAGATGTGGATACCAGAAAATCCACATCAAGTTACATTTGTTTCCTTGCAAGAGGACCCATTTCATGGAATAGCAGAAAGCAAAAATGCATTTCGTTATCCTCCACAGAATTCAAATACGTTGTAGCTAGATCAGCAAGGAAGGAGATAATCTAGCTCAGAAGGCTGCTACAAGACCTGCAATTCCCTCAGATTGGTCCAACAATACTCCAATGTGCCAATCAGAGCTGCATAGCTCTATCTTTGAACCCACATATATGTACTCATGCTAGAACTAAACACATAGAAGTTCAGTTCCATTTTCTTAGAGAGAAAGTTCAGAATAGAAATGTTGTACTAAGTTACCGTCACACAGACAATATGTTGGCTGATATTTTGACAAAGCCATTGAATAGAGATAAACATTCTACCTTAGCAGATATGACAAATCTCAATTGCAGTTCAGATTTGTAGTAGTAAGCTTAAGGGGGAGTGTTGGATTTTAATCTAACTCCTACTCATCCCAACAGCCCTCCTTCCTTCTCTCAAAACTACTCTCTCAAACATGTCTGCATATTTGAACTGTTTATCGCAATAGTCTACATTTTTACTCGCAATTTCACACAGGCAAAAACTGTGAATAACTTGACACCCAACAAACTTCGTTATTTCAACTTTGAGGACATCTTGGGCACTTGGCAAAGTGTTCACTTGGTTTTTGGCCACTTTGGAAACTTCAAACCATATAAATTTTTTCCCCGAAAAATGCTAAGGTCTGCAGATTTACACAGAATTCTATGTACAGTCTGTTACATGTTCACGCTCTGTAATAAATCGGCCTACTAGTCAGTTAAATAGTTGTCAAACGATCTTGTAATTGTAAAATTCGAATAACACAAGATCTACCAGCTGCTATAAGTAAATGAGCGACTTGAGAAGTGAGATGATGCAAGAGGATGCATGAAGATACTCCATTAGAGATCAAACGACCAAAACGGATCTTCACACCAGCTGACTCCTCAGAGTTGGTGATTATAGAGAGCGAGATAAAATATTTAGAATGATAGCTATTGTTTTGTTTCTGTAAGTAGGATCATGCGCTTATCTGTGCAATTGTATTGTGATCTAATTGTTGTTACTACAACTTTAATATACATAATTGCTATTGTTCCATCTCTTTGCATTCTCAGTTGAATGTTTATTAACTCTCATTCTTCTCTTGAAATAGTATCATAACAGAGATGTGTATGGCTGTCTTTGATGCCTAATTGTACTTACATTTCTTTCTATCAGAATATCAGTATCAAAGAATTGCATGGCTGTCACAGACACCTAATTGTTGCACAATTTCTCTTCATGGTAGTCTAAGACTCCTACACTGATAATTGTATTCAACGCAAACTGAACAGTTCTCTAATCTCCGTTCTCTAAGTAATCCATGATTCCCCTTAACACAGTTATCACTGTTCTTCATAGTATTCATGGTCTTTCTCATGTTGGTTGGGACTTCGTTTAAGAAGTTTCCCCACAGAGTGGTATCAGAGCTGATAATTCATCAGAGCTATCCCCAACATCACATGGTCCCCATAGAGAGTCTGACGAAACAACTGCTGATTAAACATCGAAAAAGTACTCCCTATCGTCCTCAAGCAAATGGACAAGCCGAAAGTACAAACAAGTAGTTGATATCTATCCTACAAAAAACAGTATCTGAAAATAAAAGGGACTGGGATAAGAAATCATATGCTGCTTTGTGGTCCTACAATGTGACCTACAAAACTAGAACAAATCACACTCTCTTTTTCTTGGTATATGGACAAGAATGTATCCTGCCTATTGAGATAGAATTATCATCCATGAGACTGGCTATGTCTCACAATCTGGGTAGGAAAAAGTCCATCCAAGGGCGTATCAACATCTTACAAGAGTTGGACGAGCAACGATTGACCTCCCTAGTACATCAAGAAACCCACAAAAAAATCATGAAAATAATGCATGACAGAAGAATTCCTAATTACAAGTTTAGCCAAGGCCAGCTAGTCTTGTATTACGATACTAGGCACGAACTAATGCCTCAAAAATTTGGTATGCATTGGACTGGACCATATGTGATCAAAAAGTTGTATGACAACAATACAACTAAATTAGTTGAAATAGGTGGAGGCTCATTCAAAACTCGTGTGAACATTGACAAAGTCAAGCCATATCATATGTAAATAGAGTTGTACCATGTACAAGGTATAATACCAAATTTTTATTTTCTTTTGTAAAACATCTGAATTATCTACCATGGCCATTGAAAGTATGGATTTTAGAATTTGGGAACAAGGATTGCTCCAACCACTCTCTGGGACTATAAATTCCAATGTGTATAGCTTTGTATGGGATGATACTAGTTTGGATTGTACAGTCAATTCCAAGCAACTTCGAAAATGGGATAGTGACGATGAGCTTGTTTCTGTAAGTAGGATCATGCGCTTATCTGTGCAATTGTATTGTGATCTAATTGTTGTTACTACAACTTTAATATACATAATTGCTATTGTTCCATCTCTTCGCATTCTCAGTTGAATGTTTATTAACTCTCATTCTTCTCTTGAAATAGTATCATAACAGAGAAATGTATGGCTGTCTTTGATGCCTAATTGTACTTACATTTCTTTGTATCAGAATATCAGTATCAAAGAATTGCATGGCTGTCACAGACGCCTAATTGTTGCACAATTTCTCTTCATGGTAGTCTATGACTCCTACACTGATAATTGTATTCAACGCAAACTGAACAGTTCTCTAATCTCCGTTCTCTAAGTAATCCATGATTCCCCTTAACACAGTTATCACTGTTCTTCATAGTATTCATGGTCTTTCTCATGTTGGTTGGGACTTCGTTTAAGAAGTTTCCCCACAGAGTGGTATCAGAGCTGATAATTCATCAGAGCTATCCCCAACATCACATGGTCCCCATAGAGAGTCTGACGAAACAACTGCTGATTAAACATCGAAAAAGTACTCCCTATCGTCCTCAAGCAAATGGACAAGCCGAAAGTCCAAACAAGTAGTTGATATCTATCCTACAAAAAACAGTATCTGAAAATAAAAGGGACTGGGATAAGAAATCATATGTTGCTTTGTGGTCCTACAATGTGACCTACAAAACTAGTACAAATCACACTCTCTTTTTCTTGGTATATGGACAAGAATGTATCCTGCCTATTGAGATAGAATTACCATCCATGAGACTGGCTATGTCTCACAATCTGGGTAGGAAAAAGTCCATCCAAGGGCGTATCGATATCTTACAAGAGTTGGACGAGCAACGATTGACCTCCCTAGTACATCAAGAAACCCACAAAAAAATCATGAAAATAATGCATGACAGAAGAATTCCTAATTACAAGTTTAGCCAAGGCCAGCTAGTCTTGTATTACGATACTAGGCACAAACTAATGCCTCAAAAATTTGGTATGCATTGGACTGGACCATATGTGATCAAAAAGTTGTATGACAACAATACAACTAAATTAGTTGAAATAGGTGGAGGCTCATTCAAAACTCGTGTGAACATTGACAAAGTCAAGCCATATCATATGTAAATAGAGTTGTACCATGTACAGGGTATAATACCAAATTTTTATTTTCTTTTGTAAAACATCTGAATTATCTACCATGGCCATTGAAAGTATGGATTTTAGAATTTGGGAACAAGAATTGCTCCAACCACTCTCTGGGACTATAAATTCCAATGTGTATAGCTTTGTATGGGATGATACCAGTTTGGATTGTACAGTAAAAGCAACTTCGAAAATGGGATAGCGACGATGAGCTTGTTTCTGTAAGTAGGATCATGCGCTTATCTGTGCAATTGAATTGTGATCTAATTGTTGTTACTACAACTTTAATATACATAATTGCTATTGTTCCATCTCTTCGCATTCTCAGTTGAATGTTTATTAACTCTCATTCTTCTCTTGAAATAGTATCATAACAGAGAAATGTATGGCTGTCTTTGATGCCTAATTGTACTTACATTTCTTTGTATCAGAATATCAGTATCAGAGAATTGCATGGCTGTCACAGACGCCTAGTTGTTGCACAATTTCTCTTCATGGTAGTCTAAGACTCCTACACTGATAATTGTATTCAACGCAAACTGAACAGTTCTCTAATCTCCATTCTCTAAGTAATCCATGATTCCCCTTAACACAGTTATCACTGTTCTTCATAGTATTCATGGTCTTTCTCATGTTAGTTGGGACTTCGTTTAAGAAGTTTCCCCACAGAGCGGTATCAAAGCTGATAATTCATCAGAGCTATCCCCAACATCACATGGTCCCCATAGAGAGTCTGACGAAACAATTGCTGATTAAACATCGAAAAAGTACTCCCTATTGTCCTCAAGCAAATGGACAAGCCGAAAGTCCAAACAAGTAGTTGATATCTATCCTACAAAAAATAGTATCTGAAAATAAAAGGGACTGGGATAAGAAATCATATGCTGCTTTGTGTTCCTACAATGTGACCTACAAAACTAGTACAAATCACACTCTCTTTTTCTTGGTATATGGACAAGAATGTATCCTGCCTATTGAGATAGAATTACCATCCATGAGACTGGCTATGTCTCACAATCTGGGTAGGAAAAAGTCCATCCAAGGGCGTATCGATATCTTACAAGAGTTGGACGAGCAACGATTGACCTCCTAGTACATCAAGAAACCCACAAAAAAATCATGAAAATAATACATGACAGAAGAATTCCTAATTACAAGTTTAGCCAAGGCCAGCTAGTCTTGTATTACGATACTAGGCACGAACTAATGCCTCAAAAATTTGGTATGCATTGAACTGGACCATATGTGATCAAAAAGTTGGTATGACAACAATACAACTAAATTAGTTGAAATAGGTGGAGGCTCATTCAAAACTCGTGTGAACATTGACAAAGTCAAGCCATATCATATGTAAATAGAGTTGTACCATGTACAGGGTATAATACCAAATTTTTATTTTCTTTTGTAAAACATCTGAATTATCTACCATGGCCATTGAAAGTATGGATTTTAGAATTTGGGAACAAGAATTGCTCCAACCACTCTCTGGGACTATAAATTCCAATGTGTATAGCTTTGTATGGGATGATACCAGTTTGGATTGTACCATCAATTCCAAGCAACTTCGAAAATGGGATAGCGACGATGAGCTTGTTTCTGTAAGTAGGATCATGCGCTTATCTGTGCAATTGTATTGTGATCTAATTGTTGTTACTACAACTTTAATATACATAATTGCTATTGTTCCATCTCTTCGCATTCTCAATTGAATGTTTATTAACTCTCATTCTTCTCTTGAAATAGTATCATAACAGAGAAATGTATGGTTGTCTTTGATGCCTAATTGTACTTACATTTCTTTGTATCAAAATATCAGTATCAGAGAATTGCATGGCTGTCACAGACGCCTAATTGTTGCACAATTTCTCTTCATGGTAGTCTAAGACTCCTACACTGATAATTGTATTCAACGCAAACTGAACAGTTCTCTAATCTCCGTTCTCTAAGTAATCCATGATTCCCCTTAACACAGTTATCACTGTTCTTCATAGTATTCATGGTCTTTCTCATGTTGGTTGGGATTCGTTTAAGAAGTTTCCCCACAGAGTGGTATTAGAGCTGATAATTCATCAGAGCTATCCCCAACATCACATGGTCCCCATAGAGAGTCTGACGAAACAACTGCTGATTAAACATCGAAAAAGTACTCCCTATCGTCCTCAAGCAAATGGACAAGCCGAAAGTCCAAACAAGTAGTTGATATCTATCCTACAAAAAACAGTATCTGAAAATAAAAGGGACTGGGATAAGAAATCATATGCTGCTTTGTGGTCCTACAATGTGACCTACAAAACTAGTACAAATCACACTCTCTTTTTCTTGGTATATGGACAAGAATGTATCCTGCTTGTTGAGATAGAATTACCATCCATGAGACTGGCTATGTCTCACAATCTGGGTAGGAAAAAGTCCATCCAAGGGCGTATCGATATCTTACAAGAGTTGGACAAGCAACGATTGACCTCCCTAGTACATCAAGAAACCTGCAAAAAAATCATGAAAATAATGCATGATAGAAGAATTCCTAATTACAAGTTTAGCCGAGGCCAGCTAGTCTTGTATTACGATACTAGGCATGAACTAATGCCTCAAAAATTTGGTAGGCATTGGACTGGACCATATGTGATCAAAAAGTTGTATGACAACAATACAACTAAATTAGCTGAAATAGGTGGAGGGTCATTCAAAACTCGTGTGAACATTGACAAAATCAAGCCATATTATGTGTAAATATAGTCGTACCATGTACAGGATATAATACCAAATTTATCTTTTAGAGAAACTTAGAGCCTGACGAGGGCCTTTGAAAAAGATGCTTTTTTATTTTTTTTCTTATTTTCGTTGCCATTTGGACCAATTGAAACCTTAGCTTCAGGGTTCTACGTAACGTAGATTTTCCAAATATAAATGAAATAAAAACTTTTTAAATATATTGTTGTTTCGTCGGGCAGCATGTGGAAATGCTATTGGTTGATGAGGCCTGTCCTTCCAACTCATCACTGTCCGAAGTGACCCAAAAATATTGAAAATGAATATGACAGATGGTTGAGATGAGAAAATCGATGTACCATTAATGTATATGCATTGTCAAACCATGGTTAACAGGGATAACCAGATTTAATTTGTGGCACCAAATAGTCCAGTGTTTCAAATTTTTGCCAACACTTTTTCTCAGATTCATGGCTTTTTATCTACACAGTTTTTCAGATTCATAGTTCATTGTTTCAGATTTTTGCATGCAAATTACGAATGGCACTATCAAGGAAGCCATGCTCCTCAATCGACTATGTGCTTCTATTCAACGAGACAGATGATAATGGATTATGGGTGCCAAAAAAGTATTCAAAAAAACTCTTGGGTTTTGATGCATCTATCATCAAGAGGAGCATTTCGAAAAAGAAAAAGGTCAAAACTATCATTTCGATCTTATTGGAAGGCCAGAATTTTGGATTTCAAAACATCATCAAGAGAAAAAATCTATATTTGAAATTCTAGTCCAACATGTATATATGCATTCAAATATAAATGTGCAAGGATTCAACCGTCAGGATTACAAAAAAAACAACTGTGAGTATTGATATTTTTTATATTTTGATTTTTGTCATTCATAAATATCTAATAGTAAACTTGCCAATTTGATCATTTTTCTCTTGCGGATTTATATCCATCCAACATAAATGAATGGGAGCCAAGTGGATCTTTAGCAGGTGTGTTAGATGTTATTCACATTGATATTGGACAGCTGCAATATCGAGGTAGAACTACAAAAGATCTAGCTGATGGTGGAATTTTTTTTTATGAATCAATGTACATTAATGATACAAAAGAAATTTTTGGACAAATAGTACCAATTCCATTACCTAGTTTTGAAAGTGATGAATGGATTGCACCAGATGCTACAGTTTCAGAATCATTTCGTTGCAAGATATATAATGATGTAAACAATTCATTAAAAATGAGCACGAGATCAATAACAGTCAGATTGAGTTGGTTTATTTCCTTGAATATATTTGTGGATTTCTTTTCAAGTGTCAATGTACACAAAACCCCAACGATGTTTGTATGCAAAAATTTATCAGATAGTTTATTTTCTGAACTTATGGATGAAGGCTGGGACAAAAGATCAGATGGAGAAATAGAATGCAGAACTAAAATGTCTTCCATGTGCTTCCATTATCAAATTGAAAAACAAATGTTGAGCTTATGCTTCCATTATCAAAGATGAAAAAAAAATAAAGGTAAATGGGTGCCACTCGAAACTAGTGGACATTCAAAATGAAAAAAATATTGAAATTATATACAATGATGCCGTTTTGACATGTGTTGAGGTGGAAGAAGGTTGGAGTCTAAACTACATCCGGCGGGAACTATTGCTCCTACAAGATGATGTACTTTCAGACTTCAGATTCATTTTCAATGGTAAACTCGTAAGTAACTGTAAACACTCGATCTTTTATGAATAGTTTCAATCAAAACTTTCTAGTACAAACTCTGTACTAATTCTAACTAGCTTTGTATTAATTTTATGCAGGTACGTAAAAGACATGAGCTCGAGATCAAATGCAGAGATATTGGCGAAACAATCCAACTTATGGAAGAACATTGAGATTCACTATCAGCAAATACATGCCAATGTCTTTTTATCATTATAGAAAAATTGCATTCCATTATTAGACTATGGACACAAGCTGATTGTAAGAATCTATTGTGATATCAATTAAAAAAACCCATAAACGGGTTGTTTACAAGTAAAATAATTGTATCTTTTTTTTTTATGTCTCTCTATTTACAAATAGATCTCTATTCAATCAATGTTTCTATATTTTCTATATCAGTATTCGGAACTGATAAAGCAACAGCTCCTTCTATAATCTCGCCCTCCTCTCTTTTGGGAAGGGCCTCAATGCCTTTTAAGGCAAGAGAAATATCTGCTACAAAATTGTCTTCCTCTGTATTAGGAAGGACTTTTATTCCTTTTTTATCATATAAAATAAGATCTGCATCCTGAACAACCTGAAAGGCTGTTAAGGCAGGAGCAACTTCCTTTTGAGGGCCCTCGATTGCAGGTGCAACGCTTACACCGTACTGGGCAAAGGCTCTGATCAACTCTTGCCGAAATCTATATACATCATCAGGAGTATATGGCTCAAGAGTGAACTGTCATCACAAAACACGAGAATCAACAAATTACAAACAATGATAGTAATAAAATATGAATTAGAATGAAATGAACTACAAATAAATAGAATATTACTTTTTCAATATCTACATCCGTTTGTAAATTATACCATTCAAAAAATAGCTTCGTATCGTACAAGACGAACCATGCACAATTAAAAGCGTCATTTTGCTGTACACACTGCATATATAGAACGAAAATTAGTAATATTATGATAGAAATTTTATTTATGCTATGACAATACATTCGAATTAAAAAAGGAATACATGCATATCAGAGATAAATTGAATATACCTTGAGAGATTTAATGGTTATATCTCCAATTCAAGTTGCCGTTGTCGGTATTTCCCGAACGACATCATGAAGTAGAAAATCAAATTCTCTATATGTATTTGCAGTTGAGTTTAATTTTACACAGAAAATTTGATACTCCCTCCTTATTTATCTTTACAAAAAGAATGTTTAGGCTCCAATGCCGACTGCAACAATCAAGATACAAATATCGTTAAATTCATATTTATGAAAAAATTCCGTTCTTATTAAAGCAATGAGACATGCAACAATCCAGATTAAAACAACAAAAAGAAATGAGCAATCCTTACTTATTTTCATATGGAATCAAATAAAATTTTGCCAGAGGACTGCACTTGATAAAATAGACAGCCTTCTCAAAATTGGCTTCTTTCGCCTTTACCACTCCCATGAAAAATGGACTAACTACAAAAAGTGTACCATGGGAATCGAAACTAATACTATTCTGCAAAAAAGAAACTCTAGCCTCTACTATTGCATTTGAAATTTCTGAGGTCTTATCTTTTAGCTCGGCACAAAATTTGGGACCTAATCTAAAGCTTCTACGTGTATTTGAAAAACAAAAAAACAAAAAAATTGCCGAGAAGATCAATTTTGTTAGCTAGGTAGGCCTCATACTGATTATAATGGTCAAAATTAAAAAAAATCTTGGGCTGGATCGTATGGAATTCTCACAAAAACATTATGTACAGGAACAGAAACAGAAGTGGAAAGAATATTTACAGATTTCTCTGTTATTTTGTCTAGCTCCTCTTGGGTAATCAACAATTTTGGTGATGAAACCTACAGAGGAGCTGGACGAATAACAGGAGGAGGACTAGGTGAAGATTCTCGATCTGAGTCAGATTCTCCAGCATCTGACTCAGAGCTCAAAAAACACGTGGTCTCTTGGCCGGGATACGTCTAGGATGAAGGGAAGCAGTTGGCCTTCGAGATCCAGCCTTCTTGGGGACAGTCTGCTTTCTCTTCCTCCTATAGGTAGTAGGCACGTTGGTTCTATCCATAGGCAGGTCTCTGGAGGTGCTGACATTATCAACATGCAGACCAGAATATCTGTCCCGAAGCCTTTTGAGAATGATGAAATTATTTGGCATGATGGCGACACGCTTACCATGCACTGTCGAAAGACAAGTATCCTCAAAAAACTGGGACAGAAAATCTTCTGCATCACCCTGCATGGCTGTCACGGCAAAACGAACATCCAGCCCAAGTGACAGAGTGACATTCCATACAAATTGGCTGGAAGGAGCTACAGGGATCAACAATTCAGTTAATCTCTAGAGTTTTTTGATCTCCCTCAGCCAGACCTGCTTCTTGTCACTCTTACGGCCAGTACCAGGGGAAACACAAAAATGGAATGGCTATACAGTGGTGATGGTGATGGCATGGGCGGTGGATTTGGTTCTGGCCATCATTCTCGGAAGAAGAAAATTAACAAAAAGAAGTTTGAACGAAACAAAAGTGATCAAAACAAAAAAATTTGCGATGAAAGGGTGTTTGAGATCGATACCAGCATTGAATATCGGTTTTGAACGCAAGATCTACAGAGATTGTTTGCAGAAACAAGATGCGTGTTCGAAAGTGATATTGCACAGCAGACAGTATCGGACTCGAGCGCATTGTGAGAGGGCGAAAGCTTGAGCGCGCTTGAGAGCGATATCGGGAGCTAAAAGCAAAAATTTTGCAAAAAAAAATGAAAATTCCGAGGACTTATATTTACAAAATTTTTGCACGTGTGAAAAGACAGCCAAAACACGTGTCGCCAGATGTTTAGACCACATGGAATGTCCGTATGGACAATGATGAGCCAATTATGAGGCCACGTGGGCTGAGACACATGTGCGAATCCCTAATCGACGCGTGTCATTCTCGCATGTGATAGATGTCAGATCAATCATACTTGGTACGGCGCCTTTAATTTGTCTAATCACAAGTCGACACGTGTTCCTTCGCCAGTCCTTCACGCGTGCAATTTTTTTTTATAAATATGTCTTTTTGGATTCAGATTTTCACGGAAATTCACGATTGCTTTGTCGGATATTGATTTCAAGCGTGCCGCTTGCTCTCATTACATCTCGTTGGCTAATATGCGCCTGGATCCAATACTGCATCATCCGGTATCGCATTCGAGCGCGTCTCGCAACCCTTTTCTTTTCTACTCGTTTTTCTTGCGCTCGGATCCGATACTCGAACTTTAAATATCTCTCTCGGATGCACGTTGATTTGACGTGCTTGTCGGACCTGGGGTTTGCACGTGAGAGCGATATTTGAAACTTCAGTTCTGTTATTTTTGTTTAAAATGTCTAAGTTTGAATCCAGTTTGTTTTCTTTTTTTAATGAATTTTTGCAAATTTTTGCACGTGTGAAAAGATGGTCAAGACATGTGTCGTCAGATGACTAGACCACGTGGAAATTCTGTACTGATAATGATGATCCAATTATGGGGACACGTGGGCTGAGACACATGAGTGAATCCCTTATCGACGCGTGTCATTCTCGTACGTGATAGATGTCAGATCAATCATTCAAGGTACAACGCATTTATTTTGGCCAATCACATGTCGACACATGTTCCTTCGCCACTCATCCACACGTGCTCGAGCGCACGTTGCCTTGATGTGCTTGTCTGACCTGGGGTTTGCGCCTGAGAGCGATATTTGGAACTTCAGTTCTATTATTTTTATTTAAAATGTCTAATTTTGAATCCAGTTTGTTTTTTTTTTTTAATGAATTCGGTATTACTAATAGGTTGGACTATTTCAAATCTATTTTTTCTCCTTTTCTTTTTATTCTACCTTCTATAACTGAGGGCCCTGGTGTGGAGGCATTTTGTGGGATATATCTCAGATTTAAGTCCCTACTAAGTACTCCGTTATTCAAGTCTCAGAATAAAGACATGATTCATTATCAGGACTTGGTGGCACTCAACAAACATATCTACAAAGCTAAGCTTGACAGAATGTCTATCAAGTTACATAATTATTTCAAGTCTGTAGATGAGTGCCCAATTCACAATAAAAAATATAAATTTGTTGATTTTCATTTTGTTTTTTGTTAAATATTTTTGACGATTCGGACTCTGTGCCCCCCACTTCTGAAGCAGCTTCTTCTAGTGGTACAAATTCTGAAAAGTCAAAGATTGTAGATATAGATATCTTTTTTATTGAAACGAGTATTTATTAGATGATTGTTCTGATTTTGATCCTGCTCAAAATAGGGCTATTTTTATAGGCCATAGAACACCCACTATTCTTTCTCCTTCTGATAAATCTTTGATCACTTTGCCTACTTATATTATAAATAATAATTCCTTTTTGACAATATCGAATATATCGGATCTTTTTGACTTCACTGAAGCTGAGACTCTTTGCATTTTGAACAAAGAGCTTGATGAATTTTCGGATATAATTGATTTTGATGCTGATGATCTTCTCCCTAGTGTGGACGATGTACATAATGATAAGCTTTATTTAGGAAAAGATTGCTTGAAAATGGCTGTAGAGGAAATGCACAACAAAGAAGATGATCTACCTTCTGAGGAGGAGTTTCTTAGAATCCAAAGTCAACTTGGTTTTCCACAGCCAACTGTCTATTCACCAACAATATTGACATTGAAAGGTGGACATAATATTGATGGAGAGACAGTAATCAGAGAAGACAAAGTCGAATGCGTAAGTTTTTGTCTCTTATCAAGTACTAGTAGATTTGTTATGTTAGATTATATACTGGATCTTACTTTGTTTTTTATCATTTCAGAAAACAATTTTCATTGATGATTTTGCAATTCATCGAGGAGGGCAGAGATCTTCCGCGGGAGAATTTTCAAGAGATCATACACTCGGGCACTATCTAAAGTCCTTCAAGAATAATGAGATAAGTGTTGCCCATTCAAAGTTTCATCAACATGGTGAAATTATGATTATGGCAATCAAGGCACTGTCTCATTTTCTTGGAGGACATAATTTTAATAAGGTGCATAAAATAATTTTTGTAAAAAAAACTATTGCAGTTTAAATTTTTAGAATATGGACCGGTGAATTCCATGCTCAGATCATTTCATTTTGCAGTGTATGCTGCTTATATTGATCTGAGTAAGCATGAAAATTATGAGCTATTGGATCCATAGGAAAGAAGAAAATTGTTGCATGATTCTAAGTTGCAACTTTCATTGGAAAAAATATCGGAAGCAGATTAGATACTGCTCAATTGTACTTTGTAAATATTTTTATTTAATATACAAAATTTTATTGTGTGTCTATAGCCTACTGGCCTGTATAAATTTGCCTGTTTTTTGATATTTTTTATAATCCGTCGATTTTGTATTATGACGAATTTGAATTCTTCTATAAAACCATTGGAAAAGTTGCAGTATATAGCTGTTTTTGTTGCTAGTCCCGCCATGTTGTATACTTTTATGAAATGTTGCTCTTGCTTGCCAATGAGATTTTTCCATTCCTTGCGATGACCATATGCTAAGACTTCCACTATTTCTTGCAAAGAATGTCGAATGATGTCGTAATATGTCACTGCATGTCATAAAAACATAATCTAAATCAGTACCAAAAGTATCTAATTTAATTGCACATATTTGTCTATCGTAGTGTGAAATCAAAATCTTACCATATAATGTGTTATATGATCAACACCCCCTGCACTGTGAATTGCATCCACAAATTCATTGGTTGTTTTATATATCATTTGAACATCAGTAATTGAAAATTTATCTTTTCTCAAGTATTTCACCATGTTGTCTAACTTTTTTCCAAACTTCTACTTTGTGTATACGAGTAGAACTTTCTTCTTCGAAATCTTGAGTTGCTGCAATAATTTCTTTCCAAACCGTGTATTGAACCTTAGATTGTTTGCTAGAATAATTTGATAAAAATCTTCGAGCTTTAGATCCTCCAATGCTCGGCTTGCATGAAATATTTCATGTTTTACCTGATAACTTGTCATCTTTTTTTTATTTTAACGTGGCCTTTATGTAAGCCTGCTTTGGACAACACATCCTCTAATCTAAAAATAGCTTCCTTTGTAGAGGCCTCTGGCTCGGAATTCCATGCAAACAAGATGTGAAGATATATTATTTTTTCTATAATACGCACCTCCGCATGCAATGTACAGATATGAACATTTCGTAGAGGAATTGGTAGTACAGGTTTCCAATTAGAATCTTCTCGATCTCTTGATATTCTTGTACTCTTTGTCATGTCTTTTGTTGTTTTCATGCAGTACAAACAAGGGTGTTTAGAGTTAGCGCCATGAGATACATTGAACATACATTTTAATGTCTTCAGATCTCCTGCTAAATGCCATTCAATGTTGAAAGTGCCAATTCCAGGAATATTGAGTGGAACTCCCTCCATGTGATTTTTTATGGTGGCAGGATATGATGTTCTATTAAATATCCATGAGAGAATGTTATGGTCTTCTTTCAGCTCCTATAAGAGAATACAAAAATGAGATTAGCCTCATATTATTAACACAGAGAAGATTTTAGATATGAAATCCATATTCAAATGATTATCCCTATTATTATGCAAAGGAACTGCTATACCTGAAATGCTGCCAATCACCAAATATCATTTTCTGATTGAATTCTGAAATTGAGGCCTTCTGAGTCTTCTGAATTAGTGCTCCATTCATGATCGTGAGACTGACTCTTTCCATTTTTTGTCCTTTTATAATTTCAGACTCATCTAACTTGAGAACAACTATCAACTTGTTATTGACATTCTCATTTGTAATACCGTAAAAATTTATGATGAATGTTAATAACTGATTAATGTCAATAAATAAGTTGTTGAAATTGTTATATGCTAGACTTTCTCCTTTCGAGCAATACACTTCATTGATATGAGATGGATTACCAACTATTGTCTGCATACCATGGTTTAACATGTCTTTTTTTTTTTTTAAAGATGAAATGGTCGTGGGATTGGAAACTTTTAATATTTACCTGTGCAAATGCCTCGTTTTATCATCTTAAACATTGTTGCATATGCTTCCCTATTGATGCTAGAAAAGTCACATGCCCCCTGAAGCAATGTAGTGTCTAATATTTTTTCAACTTCATCCATAATTTAGGCTCATCGCCTTTAAGATAAACCACAGAGCCATTATGCAAGAAAGATAAACTATGAGTTACATAATCTTTCTTTAATGACTCATTCCTAGCATTAATCCATTCTTTGCCTAGTATTAAATCTACCTTATCAAGATTCATAATATGGAAAGACAAACTATCTACATAGTTCTGAATCTTCAACAACATGTGGGGGACAAATCTCTAAATCTGCCATTGTTGCAAATGAGATTTTTTTTTTTTGAATTTTGACAATCAATAGATTTCAAAAACCAAATAGCTTGAGAAACAAATTTGGTTTGTTGATAAAGAGTCTGATCGATGAATGTTTGACCACAGGACTGAAAGTTTATGAATAATCAACATTCGAGATTTGGGAGAATCCTCTCCCAACTAGTCTTTCCTTACATCGATCAACTGAACCATCAACTTTATATTTGATTCGATAAATCCATTTGAAGGAAATGATGTTCTAACCGATTGGAAAGTTTGAAATAGTCCATGTCTGGTTTTTGATAAGAGATTGATACTTTTTTTCCATCACTGATTTCCATTTATCTACTTTTGGACTAGAAATTGCCTCCAAATAACTGATTTGGCTTCTCAACAAAGTAACAAGTGGCTATGGCATTGTCGATAAATCTGTTAGGAGGAAATATGTTTCAATTCGATTGTCAAAGAATTGGCTTTTTTTTATGCTACTAATGTGGTTGTGTCGAATTGTCCTCTGAATCATTGATTAGAGTAGAGTCGAGATTCGAACTTGATGCGATATCATGTACTGATTCGACATCTATAACTTTCTCCTTTCTCTTGAAATTGACAAATGAATCTTTGAGAAATATAACATCTCTACTAAAAGTAATCTTCTTAGTCACTAGATTATAAATCCTATAAGCTTTATTATTCAAAGAGTATCCAACAAATATAGACTCAGAACTAGTAGTATCTAGTTTCATACGAAGTTTTGTTGGAATCTATGCGAAAGCGATACAACTGAATGTTCGAAGATGTCTTACCAAAGATTTTGAACTTGTCCACACCTCTTCAGGTATTTTTTTCGAATAAGACTTTGGTTGTAAGTTGATTTTAAAGATATACAGCTGTCAAGACTACTTTTGCCCAAAAAAATCTTCCATAATCTTGCATGTAGAATCATACTTTTCACACTTTCGACAAGTGTGTGATTTTTACAGTCATCCACTCCATTCGACTGTGGAGAATAGTTGGTGGTATACTGCATAAGAATGCCATAAGCTTTACAATAATCTTTGAATTCAGTTCAAATGAATTTGCCTCCACCATCAATCCGAATTGCCTTGATTTATTTAAAAGTTTGATTCTCAGCTTCCTGCTTGAATTTCTAAAAATACTTGAAGGCTTCTGATTTCTTCTTCAGAAAATAAACTATTATCCTCCTCAAATAATCCAAATTTGCACAAGTGAGTACCAATCTGGTGACCTACAACTTAACCTAATATTGCAAGAAACAAAATGTAGCAAATAAGAAGAGGTAGAGATGAAAAAAGTATAACGCATGATTCTCAACATAAGCCCATCACTAAAAATTGATGGTGTATATGAGAAAACAGATAATGATATGGAATTAATAGATTGGTAAGTCTCAAGCACAACTTAGATAATTGGCATACAATGTGGCATGGTGTTGTGTACTGAGCTTGATGCAACAAATAAAGAAAGGAAAACCAAAAGACTCTAGAAAATTTGAAACTTGAAATGATCCAATATCCATTTTTTAAAAACACAGTAGAAATGTGAATATAACTACTAGATTTTATCCTATCAGTCAGTGTCTAGTATTATGAATAGAGGGACAATGCACCACAGTAAGTTTGGAAATTGAAGTTGAGAGATCACATTTTGTATTTGATACAAAGGACTATGAGCAATGCAAATACTTGACTTCAAGGCCTGATCCTAATAATTGTAGCTTTGGTGTGGATTTTGAGAAACACACTATTAAGAGAACTTAAAATTGTGAAAGCTATAGAAACATTATCCATAGATATGCATGATGAAGGACATTGTGGTATCACCAAAGACTAGTCTTTAAATTTGTGATAAGTAATGCAGCTTTAAGAAAACTACTTAGAAAGGAAATGAATAATGTTTGGGAGAATGCATATTACAACCACTTAAATAAATTCAAGCAAAGGATGATGAAGAAGTATTAGAATTTAGTAGTAATAGCCTCTAGAAAGAAAATGCTCCAATATGTACCAATGAACAATAAATGGCAATAAAGATTACAATGAGGTGCTCACAAAGGCACTTCACATTTAAGTGGGGGAGAAACATGTTGTGCTTGCAAGGGGACAAACATTTCTAAATGTAAGTTTTGGTAGACTAGTTGCATAAAATTATAAACTCGTGTGCTATTTCCTTTGTTTTTTCTAAGTGAAGTTAAGTTTGATTCAATAGGAGTGACAACAACTTTGCAATCAAGCATATTCAACCTGCAAAGTAGCTCATACACATTCATGCTTCGATTAGCAAATGTGCAATCACCTCGCCTCTAGATCTAGATCTCTAGCATAAAGTTAGCCTGTTATGTACCATAATGGTACGCCCTTCAGTGACGGCCTTGCAAGGGGCATGACTCAGGACTAGCGTTATCGACATATTTTGGTGCCACACATCACCATCCTAGGTGGTCACGTGTTGCCGACATGACCGTGCTTGATAGGGACCCACTATGCTATGCTATATAATGGTGGGGGCTTCCCTTTTGCCATTCACTCAGTCTACCCGAGAGTTGGTGGATGCAGAGCACATGTAGTAGGCAGGATGTATCTCCAAGCTAGGAGATGTGCGCTAGAGAGAGCCAAGGGTGATGGCTGGTGGTATGGGACGCTAGTTATCATAGGAGGCTTGACTAGGCATGAGAATGTCGATAGCTCCAGTGCATAAGGGTGGGTCGGTAGTGAGCCTATGGATGAGCGGTTACAGTATGTCGTCACTAGTATGGTGCATGCGTCAACCTTCAAGGCAATCAGAGATTTATGGGAGTTGTAGCATTTAGTATCAGAGCCGCCGATTTCCTTTGAGGTGCACAAGTTTCCTTATATGCTTTAGCGGCTTGGTATTCTCTTATAGGGAATGTGGTTGTTTCGATTTCATAACCTTGGTTCAAGTTTATTCTTGAGAAGGTTGGGTTTTGGCTTTATTCTTATTCAGACCTTTAACTTCCTAGTTTTTTATAAGATAAGAAAAGCTAGCTTAAAGTCTTTTGGTTAACTCTAAGCTTTATAAGATTATTTCTTTTCAAGAAATGCTTTCACTTGGCTTTGAAATGCTTGATTGAAAATTCCTTTTCAACTTCATGTTTAAATATTGGAGTTTTTTTTTTTGTTTTAATTGCACCCCCCATGTTTAAAAAAGTGGAGTTTTTGTTTTTTGTTTTTATTTTATTTTATTTTTTATTTCTGCTCGTGTGTGAAGAGATGGACACACATATGTGTACGTGTTCGTGCACATCTATGTGAAGAGATGGCTGAACAAGCCATCAAAGTCCTAATGTTGTGCCCACCTCCTAGCTCCTCTCCCCCAATGCTTGCCTTGTCTTCTGGGGAGCAACTTTGGAATTTTCCATTTGGGAACACAAAAAGAGAATTATCGAATATCCACATAGCTTATCCATGTGTGACTTGAGGCTTAATTGTTGTCTCAAAAAAAAGATGTGCACAAAGATCCATGTTTTTCTTTTTTTGATGTTGATAGCCCTTGGTTAATAGCTTAAAAATACTAAGATAAATCAATTCATGTAGAACTTTGATTTAAATTTGAATCTATGTTCATAGGCCAAACATTTTGAGGAAATTCTGTAGCATGGGCAAGACAATCTTTTAGATGTCAATTGTGAAAAGTACAGTACTAAGGACCATAAATGGATCTTTGAATGATCCACAAGGTGATTGTATGCTTGTTAAACAATCTATCAGAAACTAGTCATCGGAAAACAAGATCTAGTTTAGCAGCTTGATAGGAAACAAGTAGAGACAATCAAAGCATTGATCAAATAGTCTAATCCAACTCCACACGTGTGGAAATAAGGCTGTAGTACGGCCTGTAGACAGTGTTTACAAAGTGCCAAAGCTGGGTTTCATTGGAAAAATAGAGTAATCACCATACAATGAGAGGAAACTCGAGTTTCTCCTTGAGGCTCCAAAAAGTTTCTATCTTCTCACTATGGAGAATGGAAATACATAGTAAAACACACTTCCTTTTCAAAGTTAGGTGAAAATCCAGCATGTAATAAGGAAGTAGACTCCACTTTCTTGCCCTAATGTGAAAACCCTAGCCTAGATCCAAGAGTCATGCTTGGTAGGTGCATGGTAGGTACAAATCTCATCATAAATCATGGTCTAGATCCTACAAAGTAGGAATCACTACCAAATAGACACAACCACTCCTCTTGACTCGTAGTAACCTACTTTAGGTGTGTATGTACAAGTGGCACTTTGGCCATTCAAGTAACCAACAAATAATATTGACAAAATGTACAATATTCTACATGGCTAGATTTGCCAATGTAGGCAATTTTTCACATCAATGATTGAAATTTTTGCATGGAAATTTTTGATTGAAAAACCACACTCTTTTGTTGTGTGTGAATATTCCATGGTTCCACACAAGTTTGTTGTAAGCTTATTTTTTAGTCAACAATAAACTTGTAGGGATCTTTCATGCGTGTGTTTCGTGTTAACATTCCACATCACCAAACCACAAATCATGACTACAATGTGAATTGTGTTGACAATTTTTTTTTTACAAAATGTCTTTGTATCATTTTATCTATACATGGAAGACATCAAACATTGTTTGGGAGATGGTGTTAAATGTTAAAATCAGTAGTAAAGGGCTACATGTAACAGGAGGAACTCATTGACTTTGAGGAGACATTTGCTCCTAGTATAGCAAAAATGCACATTATTAAAACCATGTATGGGGGACTTGGTGGGACCCAAATATATATTTTATACGGTTCTTAGAAAATAAGTGTGAGTGATTTATCACCCTACGTGTAAGTCCAAACCGAAGACCACCTAGTTGTGATAGTGGAAATTTAGAAATAAAAGGCTTGGGGCCATAATGTTAATTAAATTAGTTGTAGGCCTAAAAGTCAAGTTAGAGGTCTCAAATGATTTTTCCACTAAATGTTTGAATTTGGAAATAAAGGGAGGCAAGAAATTAGGTCTACTTCTCAATTATAAACAGAGACCATTTTCTTTGTATTGAGGGGCCATTCTTGCTTATCTAAAGCAAATCTCCCAATTTCGTCTCTCTCTCTCTCTCTCTCTCTCTCTCTCTCTCTCTCTCTCTCTCTCTCTCTCTCTCTCTCTCTCTCTTCCATACACCTTGCTAATAGGTTGAAGTGGAGGTTCCACTCCTTTGGGAATGAAACACCCCACAAGACAGGTGAGCTATGAGTGTCATAACCCTAGTTGACTACACCAATGTTGCTCTTGTCACACAATGTGATTAGGGAAATAGATGTGAAATCATCATTTTTGAATGAATACATTGGTGAAGAGGTGTGTGTCACTCAACCAAGATAGTGTAAAGTGAAAGACAAGGAGATGCACGTGTACAAGCTAAAGGCAGCCTTGTATGATCTCAAACAAGCTTCTCATGTATGGTATTTTTAGGATCAAGAGTATCTCATCAAGTAGGGGTTCAACAGATTTCTCATTGAACTTTTTTCCATCGTGAGGCAAGATACTTATTCTTGTTCTTTATGTTGACGATCTTGTTAACAATAGTACTCTAATTGATAAAATCAAGAGAATAAAAAAATTTGAGATGAAAATTTTAAGGTGGCTATGTTACAACTCCCATAAATCTCTGATTGTCTTGAAGATTGACGTGCACGTCCCATACTAGTGACGATGCACCGTAACCGCCATCCATAGGGTCACTACCGACCCACCTCCATGCACTGGAGCTATCGACATCCTCATGCCTAGTCAAGCTTCCTGTGATAATTGGCGTCCCATACCACCAACCATCACCCTTGGCTCTCTCTAGCACACATCTCCTAGCCTGGAGGTACATCCTGGCTACTGCACGTGTTCTCCATCCACCAACTCCCGAGTAGACTGAGTGAATGGCAAAGTGGAAGCCCCCACCACTATATAGGCATAACATAGTGGGTCCCTATCAAGCACAATCTTGTCGGCAACACGTGAACACCTAGGATGGTGATGCGTGACACCAAAACATGTCGATAACGCCAATCCTACGTCATGCCCCTTGTGAGGCCGTCACTGAAGGGCACACCGTTATGGTACATAACATTTCCTCCCCCATAAAAACTTTCTTTAATGAGAGAAAAAAAAAAAAGAAATCTAAGTCGCAAATCGTCTTCCTTCTGCCATGTGTTCTCATCATCTGACTTATCTTTCCAACAAATCAGATGTCCAAAAATCGAACGATTTTTTGACTGATGACGTCAAGTATTTATGATCCTCTATGGTTTATGGGGTACAAAGGTAGTCAATTCCTCCAATAACACTAGATCATCTCTTGGAATCAGTTTATCTTTTCCACCAATCGTTCCTTTAAACAACTAACATGGAATATAGGATGAACATTAGCTCCAACTATAAGTTCTAATCGATACACAGTCCTACCAATCTTGTCAACAATCTTGAAAGGACCGCTATAACATGGAGATAACTTCGGACATTTCCACGTTTGAAGTGTCTGTAAAATCCATAAACAGTTGTTTCATGCATGTTTCGTTGAATGAAATTTTTAGTCAGCAAGGCTTTAGTTTAGCCAATTGTAATGTCTACTACAAATCAGTGAATTCACCTTTCATTATCATTACATTATATGTTGACGATCCATTACTATCTAGTAATGACATTCGAATATTGAAGGATGTCAAACAGATGTTATCGAATGAATTCGATATGACAGATTTAGAGGAGGCCCATTTCTGCCTTGGTATATAGATTTTCAAAGATCGTGATCATTGATTGATTTTTATCATTTAGCAAAGGTACATTCGTAACCTATTAGTCAAATATCAAATGGCCGACTATAAACCAACCAAAACTCCAATGGATCCAGGATCAAAATATTCGATCTTTCGAAGAAGTCAAACAGATGAAACAATATCCTTATCATTCTATTATTGGGTCTCTCATGTATGCCATGATATGTACTAGACTTGTCATTGATTATTCTGTTAGTACATTTAGTCAATATATGTCGAATCCAGGTTTCATTCATTGGAAAGCTCTAGTTAGAGTTCTTCAATACTAAAGTCAACACAAAATTATTGCATTTGTTATGGTGGAAATTCGATTAATCATTCAAATGATCGTGTTAATCTTCTTCAAGATTTTATGAATGCAGATTGGGCTAGAGATGTTGACAGCAGAAATTCAACATCAAGATATGTCTTTGTATTCAACAAAGGCACTATCTCTTGGAATAACAAGAAACAAATGACTGTGTTAAACTTCTTCAAGGTTTTACAGATGCATATTGGGCTAGAGATGTTGACAGCAAAAAGTCGACATCAGGATATGTCTTTGTATTCAACAAAGGTACTATCTCTTGGAACAACAAGAAGCAAAATTTGACTTTATAATATTTGACAAAGGTTGAATACACCTGAGGAAGCATTCACGAAGAAGAAGCCAAAGGTGAACCACTTGCGAATCTTCGGATGTAAGGCCTTTGTACACATTCCTAAGGAAGAGAGACGTAAACTTGATGTGAATTAGGTTGAGAGCAAGGGGCCTAGTGAGAAGTTGACACCTCGTGTGGGGCCTAGTGAGAAGTTGACACCTCTCACTATATATTGTACAAATACTTTACATTCTTATGCAAGTAATATTATTACAAGGTTTCCAACTTTTCATCCTCAAGCTCTCTCCTCCTATTACTCTTCCCCTTTGCAATGTGATGTGTTGTGAGGTCATGTTTCGTGGAAGAATGATGCTAACTCACCATGTAAGACATGGGAGAATGGTGGGGATATGCTATGTTAAATGCTTATGTAATCCCATCGTGTGTAGGTTGTGAACGTCAAAGGAGTGGAACAAACTTGTGTTCTCATTGATGAAGCCTTTGTTGGGCTCTTTCACTCTTATTGTGCATGAATGATGTGAATGATTGTAGTAGGGTAATTGTGAGAAAATGATCTCTTGGGAATGTCAATAGGAGACTTTCTAGTGAAAAAATAATGGAAGAAGTGTAAAGATATTGTTAAGGTAATGTGAATGTGATGTTTGTGGTTGCAAGAAAAGGACAAAACAAGAGTAGTAGTTTAGCACAAAACAAGAATAGTAGTTTAGCAGAGAACAAGAGTAGTAGTTTAGCAAGTGGACTCGAGAAATGTAAGTTGGTGGTAGGATTTTAAGAGGTGGAAAGGACTAACAAGTGCATAACAACCAAGTTTTGCCCAAATCTAGAATATGACATACAATGAATTAAGCCTCATACGAACAAATTGTACAACCTCTAAGATTATTTTCCCTTATCATCTTGAGTTGGGTAAAATAAAATATTGCAACAACAAGCTTGAAGCTCCATCTACGAGATTTCTTTAAGCTCTTCTTAAAGAGTGTCTCAAAAAATTAACAACTAAAATGGCATTGACCAAGACAACTCCACTCCCAAAAATGGTACAATGATAGATCAACTAGAAAACTATTTCTACCGAACAATTCCCATAAATAAACAGCACAGAATGAGCTCAGCTCCGTGAAGCTGTGTCTACAAAGGCCTGCCAGTCAGGCAAGGTTGTGGGCTAAAAAATGTATGACGCAGTCTTCGCGTTTAATTGGTGTAATCATTTTAGTATTATTATGGTACTGTGATTGGTGATTGCAGTTGTTTCTTGTTGGGTGACACTGATTTTATTCCCAATCAGCGCAGCCAGATATTGTACAATTCGTCCTAGTTCGGACTCCGGAGTCTGCTGATATTTTCGGGCTCTGTTCATTTTTATATTATTTTCCCCAGCTCACGAATCTGAGAAGATCATCATTTATTAGAATTGCTGTTTAATCAAACTACCGGTCGATAATCGAACTGCCATTGACTGGCAGCTGCATTTGCTTAGGAAATTGATTCCCGTTTGAAGCTTTGAGAGGTAACAAGCTGCACTCACTTCCGAATTTGATTCCAATTTGAAGCTTTAAAAGGTGGGCTGCATTTTTGCATCAGCAGATCGCTTCAGTTGCTGGGCTGCATTTGCATTTCGGCCTCAAGGCTTCTTGCAGATGCTACAATAATTGATCAAATTGTTGTTGATGTAATTGAGAGGGCAGAGAATGAGAAGCTCGGAAGGCTTGATAGATTTGTGCAGCCTAATTCAAAGCAATCCGTCCTTCTAAGGGTTGCCACAAGAAATCCTCGGAGTGTCCATCGTGCATTGGCTTTGTTGGGCAGTAACTAGATTGCCAGGCGTCTGCGACTTCATTTTTCTTGTGCAATTTTGTTGTATTTGGTGAAAGCACAGTAAAATTTTGATATATTCCAGATGGCAAAGAGCGCTAGGAAATCAGAAATCAAGGTTGCAAGCAAATCCCTCTCTTATGAAAAACTTCTCCTGGGTCCTCTGAGGACAGAAGCTGTGGATGAGAAGCCTGCAACATATCCTACTGCATCGCCCAAAAAGAATTTCACGACTTTACGAAGCACTAATTTCCGAATGGGTTCTACTCCTAGAACAGAAGACGTTGATGATGAGCCTGCGAGTTGTCCTGATGTATCCCCTCGAAAAAGAAGAACGTCTTTCCGAAGCATGAATTTTAAAGGTGGAAGTACAAAGTTCTCCCTTTTTGCTTGTGGATCGCCCGACAGTACAGAAACAACAGAGCCTAACGATCGAATGCCTTTTCCACGGCAGTCACAGTTTGATAGCAGGGCTCATTCAAAAGCATTTTCAATCAAAACCCAGGTGACAATTTCTGCTATCGCTGATGGGAAAAATCCCTGTTTTACAGTAATCCTAAAAGAATTTCACGAATGTTCTTGAATGCTGCAAACCCATCTGGAATGTTGATCGAACGAGCTTGTGAGCTGAATGTTTCTGGATGGTAACAGGTCAAGTTAGCACAGCAGACCAGCAAGATGCTAGTGGCGGTGAATGTGTTAGGTAGTACCGGGCCGCTGAGATTTGTGGTGGACGTTGATTGTGTCGTTAGCAGAGTGATTGAGCTTGCTTTGAGAGCATATGCCAAGCAAGGACGGCTGCCTTCTCTTGGGCTTGATCCTTCAATAGTACAGCTTTACTGTTGCAATGGCGACTTTCAAGGTCAGAATAGCCTTTTTGAACCTTTCGATAGAGATCTACTGCTGCCTCCAACAAAATTCTGTATCTGTGATTGATGTTAATGGAAGTAATGTTTCACAATGCTGCTCTGAAGATTTTTGCACATCCCACTGATTACTTCTTGATCTTGCAGCATTGGATCCTTTGCAACGTGTGGGAACTCTTGGAACGAGACAGTTTTTCCTCCACAGAAGGCAGCCAGAGGAACTTGAACAGATAGCTGCCAGAAATGAACAAGCTGCATCCATGACCTGGAAACTTTGGTGGAACATGAAAAACACTATAGCATGTTCAGCTTAGACACCATTTCATTGTCTAATTCCTTCTAAAGTCAGACTGTGTAGGCTTTTATATTTCAGAAATATTTGCAGGCAGAGATTTACACATATTGTTCGTAGAGTTTGACTGTACCATATATACGTCAGCACCCATAACACTTCATCAGAAAGTGACACAGCCTCTCCTATGGGTGGATTCTTGATCAGCACTAACCTGCTGTACTTGGCATTCCAATGTATTTCACAAAACAGTGCTTATACAAAACTTTTGAAGTTTCTGAAATTGAAAGAAATGTATCTTTTTAATGAAGCAAATTTTTGCCTTCACAAATGCACTCTATTGACAATTTTGAATCAAATTTTGCACTAGTTTGCCATTAAGCTTTTCTAAAAAGTATATATTGTGCCATTTACAAAGAAACTTTTTGGTGAGGTTATTATGAATAATAAAACCATCAAAGAAAGAATCATGAGTTGTTACTTCCCTCATCACTTAGGTTTGAAGGCTCCAATTTGACTCATGGAAGAGTGACACGCTATGCATGCACATCATACTTGCATGTAGATTGAAATAACCATATTCTTTTAATCATTGTGCACAATGTAAGATAGGCAAAGTCGTTAGGCCACGATGATACACACATAACACAGTTTAAAACAATGATTGGTCCAAGCCAAATTGAAGGCTTTTATTGCATCTTGCTATTTATTGATTGGTCGCGCAAATAGGGCCAATCGTGGGACACATGGCCTTTGCACTAAAATCATAAGCAAACAACAACAAATACACTACCTTTAGTCTACCTCTTAACTAGCATGGTGGCAAGAGTAATTTTGAAACAACAAACATGTACAAGACATTGTCTAATAGTGGTGGAGGTTATGGTGTGATAGTGGTTTTGGGGCTTTAATTTATGAATAGAAAATGTGTACAAACTTGGGTTACAAAATTAGTGAGAAAGGATATTAATGTAAATCTACGTGGCAAACGGGTGGAAAATCCTAATTTGGTGAGCGGGAGAGATAGGAGTTAGTAGAGAAGAAGTGTGTGTGAAGTACAAACACAAAGTGTTTTGGATTTAAATCTATGGCTGCTACCTTGAAAATGTGATGTACAATGCGAAAGATCAGAATAATCCAATTTACATATGTGAGAGTTTCAAAAGGATGACGTGGAAAGGAAATTTTCTAGCTCATGAGCACACAAATTTTTTGTATGCAATAGTAATAGGCCTTGACACTGATGAAAATATGTAAATAAATTAATCATATCTCTCAGTGAATGAGTTGTTCCAAGTATCTAGTAGTAGTAGGTGCCACTAGGTAACGATGTTGATGTGTTTCAACAATGCGTGGAGAACTCTCATTTGGTATCCAATTAAAGAGGCTACTAGCGAAGGAGCTTTGGAACTTCATGGGAGCAATTTTGAATACTTTATTGTGTGGAGGAAAGCCAACCATTTGCCATTTATCTTTGATAGTAGTCTCCACGACTATGTGACTAAATGTTTTTCATATTTCATATTGGCTTTTGCCACTATTTTTGCTCAAAATAAAACTATTGTTAAAATAACACTACAAGAGTTTAGTTTAAAAATAGTGTTCAACTTGCAAAACATAATAAAAATTATTAAATCTGAATACAAGATAGATTTTATGATACATAATAGGAGGTATATTAAGTCAATAAAAAAACTCTTGCATAGGTCATTCATGTCTTAAAAGTAGTTTCCTACCTATAACAATGCATCCAAAATTTGACTTCAATTGAATAAATTACATCACAAGGATCAACGCTAGTAGGAGCAGGTCATGCCTAACTAGCTGAAAATTTCAAAGTTGTCAAATCTTGAAAATATGTAATAAAACTTAAAAAATAGTTTTAGTTTTTCTTTGGTAGCTTAGAAGTCTAAACTCATATAAAAGAATTATTTAACATCAAAGAAACTAAAAAAGAATAATAATAGACCAAATTGGATGAGAACCTTGGTCAATTTCTAAAAGCTGTAAGAAAGTTAGCGATTAAATATATTTTAGAAACTTTTGATTCAATCATCTGGAAGGATTCCTCTCTCTGATGTAATTGAGTATTAATATCTTCGTGTTTTCCCAATGGATCTTATTGATTATCTCTAATAGGTACTTTTTGTGGATTTAGAATTGGTTTTTTTGCCAACATCTATTGCTTTCTCAACCTGCAGATCTTTGATCCCTTGCCTCATAATATGATATTCTTCTTTTTTAAATTCAAATTTGGATAAACCTCTGAAGTGGATTGTTGATCAACTAGTCTTGACTCAGTAGGAGGAGAATCTACAATTGTCAGCTTGTGCTTCTGTGCTCTTGTAACTACCACTACTAGTGTAGTTGGATGATGTGATCTTATTGGAGCTATCAAAAGTGTAATAGAATATTTAAGGATTAATGGAAATCATGTTTATCGGTGCATTAGTTTTTATTACATTTATCTTCAACACAATTTGATGCACTTGGTCATATAAGGAGCTCAAAGAGATTCTTTTATTATTGGTACAACATATTATCCCTTTGGAGGAGGGAGCCATTCCAAAACCGAGCCATTTCTATTGATGCAATCCAAATTACTAGACGCTAATTTTTCCTATGAGATTGAACATATAGATTGGATATCGCCTATATTCATAGTATCCAAGAAGAATGGTAAAATGTGAATTTATGTAAAGTTAAGGCACTAAATGCGGTAGAAAGGAAGGACAAATTTTCATTACCATTCATAGAAAGTTTTTTGAATCATTTAGCAAGAGCTAAAGCCTATAGTTTTTTGGATGGTTTAAGTGGATATAGTCAAGTGAAGACAACACCATAGAAAATCAACATGAAAAAAAAAAACTTTGGCCATTGAACGGAGAACTTATGCCTACAAATCTATGTCGTTTGGAGTTTGCAACACTCAAAGTACATTTCAATGAGTAATGCAATCAACATTTAAGGAGTAAATTTCAAGTACATGTGTGCTTATGGTATGAGACATAAGTAGAGTTTGGATCTTGAGTATGCTATGGTGTGTGGTGGTATGCTTGTGGTTAGTTATTGGTAGCAAGGGGGTGCTAGATTAGCCTAGATGCAGGATTGCATGTGCTAGTTAGCTATGGTTGGGTGGTGAATACTTGAGGCCACTTGTTATCTACCTTTGTGATTAAGATTAGGGACACAGGTGGAAGAGAGATCCATGGAGGCTTGAAGATCCTTACTTGCAGGTGGAGGCATCCTAGCTTGGAGTTGGGGAGCATCTTGGAGCTTGCAGGTTACTTCGAGGACCTTTGGAGGCACTACCTTTGGATTAGGAGGACTTCCTGACTTCATTTGTAATAAATCACGGAAGTGTTAGCATGAAGAGAGAATGAGTGGGAGTCTCACAACTAAGAACATTATCTTTTGCATCATTCATTATGCATTGTCTTATGATTTTCACATACTTTCAGTCCCTAGAGTTTGTTCACAATGGTTGGGTGATGACCATGTTCTTCCATCCGAGTTTTTAGCTACATTGTACTACCCACTTATACTTAAGAGCTGCATTCTTATCATGATCAAGAAAATACCTTTACAAGCCAAACTTGTTCTAAGATCTCAAGAAGCCTACATTTGGAGGTGGTGCGTGGATTCCTAGCAGAGTGGGTTCTTTCCAAATCAAACAAGCTATAATGGACTCATGACTTGCGAAGGTGACAACGGCCTGATTTTTTCTCCCATACACCGAGGTATATTGCATAAGCTTCCTTTTTTTGTGACTTGTGTGATGCTTTTGTCAAAAATTTCAATGGAGATGTACAAAACGTAGACATGTTTTTTTTGACAAGCACTTCTCGTGAAAAAATTAAATACATCCTTAAAAGTTAAAGGTTGTGGTCTCGTAAAGGTCATGTGTTATAATTACAAAAGATCATCCAATCCCCCCCCCCCTCTCTCACACACACACACACACACGCACACACACTCTCTCTCTCTCTCTCTCTCTCTCTCTCTCTCTCTCACACACACACACACACACACACACACACACACACACACACGCAAACAATGGGGACTATGTTTTGTTTTGAGCTATGAAATTGTGTTCCCCAATATGAGCTATTTTACTACATCTATAATTCTTTTGCATAAGTGACCTAACCAGGTCAAAATTACTAAAACTTGGATGTTGTCATGCTCAAGTAATGGATACTTTGTGACCATTATGTCTGGTTTTTCAACATCTTAAAAATCACAATATGCATCTCTTTTTTTCAAAATCGTTGTGCTGCGCTTTCCAGCCTGAGCGTTAGGCGACTGCCACGTTTCAGTTCCACACTGGTTGAACAAAGTCAAACTGCTTATTACGCTTCATAATGTACATGTAAAAAATGCCAAAGTATCCATTACACAATGGAATGTGCTGTGCCGAGGACATTTTGTCTGGTTCAGCTTTTCCTAAAAAAATTGAGTCCCCTTCGAGCCTAAATTTCCTAAATTGTTTTAAAAATCCTTACCGAATATACAACAATTCTCTCTCCATGTGGTTGTAAAGGTTGTGGCACTTTTCAACCAAGCAAAACATGGGGATTCCATTCCTATCCTACATGCCCATTCTTTTGCAGATTTCTAGAGGAGTGTTGGGTGTTTGAGAAGCAATGCATCTTGGTTTCAAAGGGGGGCTTGAAGTGGCTTGAAGCAATGGAGCAACTACCGTTCGCACGCCTTGAACAACACCCTTGCTCAGGATTAGAAAGTCTCTTAAGGGAAGCGCAGCTGAGTCTGAGGCTTAGAATCTGGAATGAATTATTGTCTTCTGATCAACACTTTTCGGATTCGATACATTGCGGGACATATTTCTGGTAAAGTGACTTAGGTATTTCGGGTTTACATGCAGGCCTGAGCCAGTAGAGTAGGTTTCAAGCTTAAGAATGAATGTTAAAGAATGCATTGTGTTTGATCTGAATTTAAAAATCAAATATGATTTTGAGATAGCCTTGGTTTAACAGAGTTGATGATAATATGCTGAAAAGTAACTGATTTTCATGTGATTTACACCAGGAAAGTCACCATTTCAGAAGAATTGTGTCCAGTGAAAATTGTACAAAAATCTCAATTCTAGTGGTTGTATAAACAGTTGACGAATTTTCAACCGATTATAACATTACTCACAATACAACTGTACTCGGTTGTGCTTCACATCGCAGATCGTAGATGTTTAAGTGATACATATTCCGCATTTTATACCTGCTATAGCAATAGATGTTGGTTGAGCAAATGCTTTATCAGCGGTCGTAAGCCTTCAGTGGCATTGTATTTCTCTGTGATGAATCTCTGAGTTCTTGACACCATTCAAGCATCAGCAAAAAGATAGTAACTTTTGACTAGTCATATTGCCTTCTCTGCGAGTGATAGCCGATTGAAGCTGCCCTTGATTCTCGCCCTCGCCCTATTTCCAGCTTTCAATCAAGCCATTCACCTCTAGGAATTGCCGAGTCTCACTCCATCCCCACTTTCCTTTGAAGGTCCGCTTTGCATTGCATGTCCATTGTGAATACAAGGTACCTGCAAGGACAAAGATCTGTGCACTAATTGCACGGATGCTGTCAGATCAATCAATCAGAAAGATTACAATGACAACAAAAAGCATACGCACCACATGGTGTTCTCTTCATTATATCAAAGGAAGGGATCTGTGCCCTTACATATCAAGAAACCCCGAAACTTGGGTCACTGACCCCTATACTAAACCGTTACTACCTATAACTTCACATGACTCGGACAACAACTAATCTGGGTCTATGAAATGCCCGTTACTAAAACCCACATATCCTCTCTCATTTCATAGCATGATTACCCTCCAGTATTGTCATCCGTGCTCTCTATACCTAATTGATTCCTTAAGGTGACAAATCATTTAACCAACGGCTTTGTCATAATGTCTGCCAGCATCTGTTTTGTCTGGCAAAACTCAAGCTGTAAAGTCCCCTCTGGCACCAAGTCTTGCACAAAATGGTATTGTATCGCAATGTGTTTACTCCTTTTATGGAACCCTACGTTTTTACTGAGAAACAAACAGCCTTGATTGTCATTCAACAACTTCAGGTCCTCAACTTCAATTCCTAATTCATTCATCAAGCTTTTCAACCATACATACTCTTTGGCGGCATGGCAGACTCCCATGTACTCCACCTCAGTGGATGAAAGTGCTGTGGAGGCCTGCATCTTATAGCTCCAACTCACACACCCTCCTCCCATCATGAATACATACCCGCATGTGGATCTCCTGTCATTCTAATCACCTGCACAATCTGAATCAGCATATCCCAACATTGTCTTGTTCGTTCTCTTGAATACCAAGCCAAATTGTTTAGTCCCTTTCAAGTATTTGACCACTCTTTTACCTGCTTCCCAGTGCCCTTCACCCGGATTTGTCAGATACTGAGTTTTGTAACAATGGTTGCAATGTCTGGGCTGGTGCTTATCATGGCATAAATTAACGACCCTACCACCTTCCTGAAAGGTCGTTCAGTCATTTCTTCCCTCTCTTGCTGATTTGTGGGACACATCTCAGAACTCAGTCTGACACTGTAGGAAATCAAAGTGCCAAGATCCTTCTAACATTCAATCTCCATATACAAGAAGAAGAAAAAGAATTAGAAGAAGAAGAAGAAGAAGAGGGAGAGGGTTAGGCGCCCTCAAGGAGAGAGAAAGTAGTAGCAATGCCTGAAAGGGAATGAATTACAAATGAATAATGAGTACATATAAATAGGTCTTCCAAGGGCCTAGAGTCTTCCAAACCCTAAGTTCTAGAACCTTCCAAACCTACTACTAATTATAGGGCACCCCCAAAAGTCAAGATAGGGTCCCTTAGCATAAGTAGACTTTCCTTGGACCCACGAGTTACTACTAGACCAAAATTGGGTCCAACTTAACTAAAACTGACTTAAATTGGTCTATATAATAAACCTAACCCATGGTTACACAACTCTCGACCTTTTGGGTCAAAGTAACTTATGGGAAACTAACATTATCATTTATTATTTCTAACACCCTCTTTAAATGATAATGTAAAAACATAACATGACATGAAGTATGAAAAATTGCAACAAAATGCAAAGTGTTACATGCTGCCCAAAATTCCATGTAGCCGAAAAAGAAAAGATGTAGCTTGTTGTCCAAGCTTAATGTCGCCAAAAAAACTTTAGCTTGAAGTAGTCGAAGTAGCCGAAATCTCAGCCCTAATCATGCTCGATGTAGAAGAGATGTAGAATACGAAGTGCGGTAGCATCAAGTTGAAAAGTGAAGACAAGCATGCTCCATCCAAAGTTAGTAACCGAAAAACCAGCCACAAGCCGAAATATGGATTTGCAATCCATCAATGGTTCCCACATGATTCCATAAGTCTTGTTACCACAAGAAACATAAAGAAGAGTATGATACTCTTTTACCATCACATCCTCCCGAATCTTACTATCAATGATCTGCTCACCAACACTAGGAAAGACAACATCGTCATCATAAGAAGTAAGCATCAAAACAAGAAAATCAGCATAAGGTACTGATTTTGGTGAGGCATGTGTGTTTTCTCCAAGGTAAAAAGATGCTTTGTTATCTCGCAAAGACTCGGACAGCCAACAAGAGGCTGTAGCAGGCTGTCCAACAGCCACAAAATCACCAACACTTTGCTGTCCAAAGTGTTCCAAATGTGGACCTTGCTGTCCAAAAACCTTCCACGGGCCGTTCCCGATGCATAATATGATGCTCACGATGTAACATAGGCTGAAAATGATCAATAAACCATGGCTGAATATGTTGTCCACCATCTTCACGAAAAAAACCAGCAGCTTGCCACTTTGAACACCCAAAAAATCCAGCAACACGCCACTTGTATTTGTAGAAAGACACTGATCAAACTTTGCATGCCTTTGCTCTTCTACCTTCAAAGAGGATGAAGTAGAGAGGAAAAACCATGATGGTGAATCCTTTATTCGGTACATCTTTAAAAGTGTTTCCCAAGCACTTTTAGAGGTCTTGCAAAATCTCAAATGATATAAGATAGATCTTGTTACCGATAAAATCTTGATCATCACGTCGATGCCAAATCTCAGCTTGCAACTCCATGAAAAATAATTGATGCCATCCAACATATCTTCGCCCGAACAAGTACGAATTGCTCCCAAATCTCTTGCCATAAGTACCAGCCAAGAAGATAAACTTTTTCAAACCCTAAATGTGCCCTAGAAGACAAAAAAACCAGCAAGTATCAAATCTGAAAAATCAGCACCGGAATGTGTCGAAACCACACATTAGATGGATGTAGGAACCTGCCCTCCTACAAGCCTTGTGTGCTGAAAATTTCAGCCTGAAATTGCATTACAAACTCAAAAAACCAGCAAGCAAAAAATTAGGTTAGCCTCCAACAAAGCTTTTTCCGGAACCCTTCTTTCTTGCCAAAAAATGTGAACAATACACACACAGATAGGGCTGTTGCAAACACCCTACAAATGGTAATATGCTGTCCAATTTTCAGCCTCAGAATGTGATCGGATCATCACAAAAAATTAGCGCCTTGTTCCACATCTGGAAACAAGCAAAAAAAAGCGGATGTTCACTTTGTAAAATCAGCAAGGGTGCTGATTTTTCAGCCAAATTAGAAGATAAAAATTGCTTGTAGATGGGCGGCCTCTTGCAAAGGAGCAAATCTGAAAAATAGGGCAGCAGCGGACCAACGGAAGTAGAATAAACCTACACGGATGTGGGCGACCTAAAAGTAGCCCCGAAGAAGATGATTAATGGCGTCTTTCTGCAACCTGAAAAATCAGCAAACAACTAACTAATTTTTGGGCGCCCAAAATCCCATTATCTCCTTTGATGTGTGGCGCCCTCCTGCAAAACGGAAAAGAGTCAAAATTGAACGGATCTTCACTCCAAAAAATCAGCAAAGGTGCTGAATTTATGTGATCCCTAAGTAAGACGATCTCTTTTGGTAGGGCGCCCTAAATCAAGCATAGAAGATCCATGGCTCTGATACCACGTAAGAAATCAAAGTGCCAAGATCCTTCTAACATTCAATCTCCATATACAAGAAGAAGAAGAAGAGGGAGAGAGAAAGTAGTAGCAATGCCTGAAAGGAAATGAATTACAAATGAATAATGAGTACATATAAATAGGCCTTCCAAGGGCCTAGAGTCTTCCAAACCCTAAGTTCTAGAACCTTCCAAACCCACTACTAATTATAGGGCACCCCCAATAGTCAAGATAGGGTCCCTTAGCATAATTAGACTTTACTTGGACCCACGAGTTACTACTATATCAAAATTGGGTCCAACTTAACTAAAACTGACTTAACATGGTCTAAATAATAAACCTAACCCATGGTTACACAAGTCTCGACCTTTTGGGTCAAAGTAACCTATGGAAAACTAACATTATCATTTATTATTTCTAACAACCTCCTTAAATGATAATGTAAAACATGAAGGATGAAAAATTGCAACAAAAAATGCAAAGCGTTGCATGCTGCCCAAAACTCCATGTTGTCCAGCATCTTCATGAAAAAAACCACCTGCTTGCCACTTTGAACACCCAAAAAATCCAGCAACACGCCACTTTGAACCAATGTACTAATTGATATGATTTTTTCTCCTCCTCCAATAGTACAAAATGGTTTCAAAGAAAGCTTGATTTCAGCCTTTTCCAAAACATTAACTTGAGAAGCTTGCTCATAAAGTTCTTCAAGAATGCATCCATCATTTGCAACAAATGGCTCAAGAGAAGAAGAATGCTCTACCATGCAAACTTGTACTCGTAGAAAGACAATGATCAAACTTTGCATTCCTTTGCTCTTCTACCTTCAAAGAGGATGAAGTAGAGAGGAGAAAGCATGATGATGAATCCTTTATTCGGTATATCTTTAAAACGTGTTTCCCAAGCACTTTTAGAGGTCTTGCATAATCTCAAATGATATAAGATAGATCTTGTTACCGATAACATCTTGATCATCACGTCGATGCAAAACCTAAGCTTGCAACTCCGTGAAGAATAGTTGGTGCCATCCAACATATCTTCGTCCGAACAAGTACGAATTGCTCCCAAATCTCTTGCCATAAGAACCAGCCAAGAAGATAAACTTTTTCAAACCCTAAATGTGCCCGAAAAGACACAAAAACCAACAAGTACCAAATCTAAAAAATCAGCACCGGAATGTGTCGAAACCACACATTAGATGGATGCAGGAACTCGCCCCTCCTACAATCCTTGTGTGTTGATTACAAACTCAAAAAACCAGCAAACAAAGAATTAGGTTAGCCTCCAACAAAGCTTTTTTCGGAACCCTTCTTTCTTGCCAAAAAGTGTGAACAATACACACACAGATAGGGCTGTTGTAGACACCCTACAAATGGTAATATGCTGTCCAATTTTCAGCCTCGGAATGTGATCGGATCATCACAAAAAATTAGCACCTTCTTCCACGCCTGGAAACAAGCAAAAAGAAGTGGATGTTCACTTTGTAAAATCAGCAAGGGTGCTGATTTTTCAGCCAAATCAAAAGATAAAAATTGCTTGTAGATGGGCGCCCTCCTGCAAAGGAGCAAATCTGAAAAATAGGGCAGCAGTGGACCAACGGAAGTAGGATGAACCTACACAGATGTGGGTGACTAAAAAGCAGTCCCGAAGAAGATAATTAATGGCGCCTTTCTGCAACCTGAAAAATTAGCAAACAACCAACTAATTTCTGGGCGCCCAAAATCCCATTATCTCCTTTGATGTGTGGCGCCCTCTTGCAAAACGGAAAAGAGTCAAAATTGAACGGATCTTCACTCCAAAAAATCAGCAAAGGTGCTAAATTTATGTGATCCCCTGGTGAAGACGATCTCTTTTGGTAGGGCACCCTAAATCAAGCATAGAAGATCCATGGCTCTGATACCATTTAGGAAATCAAAGTGCCAAGATCCTTCTAACATTCAATCTCCATATACAAGAAGAAGAAGAAGAATTAGAAGAAGAAGAAGAAGAGGGTTAGAAGTAGTAGCAATGCTTGAAAGGAAATGATTAAAAATGAATAATGAGTACATATAAATAGGCCTTCCAAAGGCCTAGAGTCTTCCAAACCCTAAGTTCTAGAACCTTCCAAACCCACTACTAATTATAGGGCACCTCCAAAGTCAAGATAGGGTCCCTTAACATAATTAGACTTTACTTGGACCCACGAGTTACTACTAGACCAAAAGTGAGTCCAACTTAACTAAAACTAACTTAACATGGTCTAAATAATAAACCTAACCCATGGTTACACAAGTCTCAACCTTTTGGGTCAAACTAACCTATGGGAAACTAACATTATCATTTATTATTTCTAACAGACACTTGGATCTAAAGGCGTGCTCATAGGAAGTGAATCCTGCATTCTGATTTTTTAACAATGGTGCTGATAAACTTCTCTTGTCCCATCCAAGTTATTCCCTGTTCTCTGTCCCTTTTGAATGCCCAAACAACAATGAATTTCTCCCATATCTTTCATTTCAAATCTTCCTTTAAGTGATTCCTTTAAATCCTTCACTCCGTCCTTGTTATTTCCAATGATATTGATATCATCCACATAAAGTGCAATGACCATAAAAACTCTTGTTTCCTTAAGTACATAGACATTGTTATCTGAATGACATCTTTTAAAACCAATACTCAAGAAGAACTCATCAATATTCTTGTGGATTACTTCAATCCATATAAAGCTTTTCTTAAGCGGCATACCTTCCCAGTGCCATCATTGCATCTAGCTGGCCGATGCGTACACTTCCTCTTCCAGTTCCCCATGCCAATAACAGTCGCCCATGCCAATAACAGTCTGAATGAATTCATTTTCACGACTGGTGCGAAGGTCTCTTGGTAATCCACTCCTTCGATCTGGTTGAACCCTCTGGCCACTAGACGCGCTTTGAACCTGTCCACACATCCATTTGCCCCATATTTTACTTTGACGCGCTTTGAACCTGTCCACCTGCCATTTGCTCCCTCCTTCCTAGGGCAATTCAACCAACTCCCATGCCTTGTTAGTGTGAATCGATTGCAGCTCCTCCTGCATAGCCCCTTCCCAATGATTCCACTTAGCACTCTCCCTGGCATCTGACCAGCTTTCAGGCTCTCTGATGAACTCTTCCCCTGACTGTTGTTGCCCTATTAGTCCCATGTCCACATACCTTTTGGGCGGCCTCCTTTCCCTGGTTGACCTTTTGGGTCCTTCTAACATTTCTTGAACTATTGGTTGTCATCTTCCTTCTTCCTGCCCTATTTCTATGCTGTCAGTCATGTTTCCAGCTTTCATTACCCTGGCTAAATTATCCCATCCTATGTCCATGATCACTACTTGTGTGTGACCTTTCTTCGCTTGTTCCTGCCTGACTTCCATGTCCTCATCTTCATTAAAAATGACATCTTGTGACAATACCACCTTTCTCTTCTCAGGATCATAGACTTTGTACCCCTGCGCATTGTTGGGGTATCCTATTCCCCTTCCAATTTCTTTCGTGTATGTTCTGGCACATGGATGTATGCCTTGCAACCAAATATCCGCATGTGCTCAACCGTTGGCTTCTATCCACTCCATGTAGTGTTGGGCGTAGAGTTTCTCATCAGTTTGTCAAGAATGCAGTTTAAGATGTATGTTGCTGCACTCACCGCCTCAGCCCACAGAAACTTGGGCAAGCCCCTGTCATGAATTCTTGATGGATTTCCAAGACCCCTTGAATTTATCCCCTATGTACTCACCCCCATTGTTTGATCTGACACGCCTCACTCTTTTGTTGGTTTGTGTTTCAGCCTGGCTTACGAGCTCCTTGAATTTTTCTACTGCTTGATCTTTAGTTCTGATACAATAGAGAAACGTTTTTCGGCTGAAATCATCTATAAAGGTTACAAATTACCTTGACCTCCCCAACGATTCAGGCCATCGGCCCGCAGATGTCAGTGTGTATCAGTTCCAGTAGGGTTGTTGTGCTCATGCTTGTTCTCCGCTTGAAGGGTTCTCTGTGTTGCTTCTCAAGTACACATCACTGACATGTGTACGTGTTACGAGCTCGTGACCAGTGCCGAACCCTAGAGAACACAGATAGGTCAGATACCACAGTCAGGGTCGTGTCCAATGTACACGACCAACAGGGCAAAACAGTGTGAATAGTGTGCCCCAGCACGGTTCATAGCCATGGCAGGCCTAACACAATCTAGGGACCCTGTCAGCAGGACAGGGCCCCCAGTTGGGTCCCGACGTGCAGTCGGCCACGTCAGTGACACGTGGCCGACACTTGGCAGTTGCATGCTACCAGTCCTCACACTGGGCTAGGAGGGGCTTATTTTATATCAGGGGGTAGGCAAGGTTGGGTGGATCAGTTAGTGTTTGCCCTACTGTGGTGTTAGGATCTATTACACTGGTATCAGAGCCATCTCCATCTTTGGGAGCTTAGTAGCAGCAATAGAGAAAGCTATCAGAGGATAGGAAAAATCTCTTAGATTCTCAGAAAGGAATAGAGGAGGAGAATCGCTGTAGATGCAGCCTTCAAACCTTTGAAATTCACTGAGAAATTACAGTAGTAAGAAGTCAGATTCCATGTGTAGGTAGCTCGCTGGAAAAGCAGCTGTTCATCACAGGGTTCAGAGAGTTTTCTACACATTTTCCAGCGGAATTAGAGTAGGAATAAGCAAGTACCTCCATTGCTGTAAATCCAGAGACTTGCATCTGATTTCCAGGGGAAAATTCAGTAGTTCTCAGCGAGTTTGAAGCCAAAAGGAAAGAGCAGGGTCAGCGCTGCCAGTGCTTCTGAAAATCCAGATTTTGGACAAATTTTTGGGCCCCAACTTCAAAGATTTGGAGCAATAGTTTTTCTACCAGATCAGCGAGCAGGGGGCTTCTGAAATTTCAGAATTCAGAGGTGCTTTTGGACTTCAGATTTACCTTTTTATGGACAAATTGGGATGCTGTCAGACCAGCGAGGGGGGATAGCAAAAATTTCAGATCTTTTTGCATTTTTTCCGCCTCCAATTCAGATTTCTCAGAACCACAGGTCTGAAAGCAGTTGAGGAAGAGCTAAGAGGGCTTTTCTTGATTCTCTTTGTGGAAGTACAGTTCTCAGAAAGAGCTAAGTTTTCTTTCCTTCCCTTGTATAGTTGTAAATTAGTCTTTCTGACTTTTTTTTCTTCAGAAGTTAAGGTACCTCTCTTTCAGTTCTGAAAATGACCACTCTTCAGGGACTTGATCAACCCCCGGAGAGAGGCATTGATGAGCTTGAAACAGAAGCCTTGGCTTACAGTAAAGGGAAAGAACAAATGGAAATGGAAGAACAGGAACAGTTCGCCGAAGAACTCGACGAACTGGTTACCAAGGAGCAGTTTCTCCATTTGGTAACAGAAGTGGACGAACTGAAGTTGGCATTAGCCAATTTCAAGTCCAGTGTGAATGACTCGTTCGCTGAACTCAAAGACTTGATTTTGAGTTCCGCGAAAGGAAGCCTTCCCTCCACTTCTCAGTTATCCCCTTCTCCACTTCCATCAGTTTCGGGTGAGACTTTGCGGTCTCACCCCAGTGTTTTTAAAGATTTAAAGCCTCCTACTTTTAATGGGGAGAAGTACCTAGTCAGCATAGGTACATAGTTTCACTAGCTAAGGGTGAAGATAAGAAAATCTGGGAAACTATGGTAAGTAACTTGAATCTTGGTATTCAGGGGTACCAAGATGAAATAAACTTTCAGATAATGCACCTGGATCGTATAGACATTGTTCTTGGGAGAGATTGGCTCTACAGTTTAGGACCTTCCCTCCACAGAAATTATCAGGAGAACACCCTCAGCTTTCAGCATAAAGGCCGAGAGATCCAGTTGCATGGGGAGCATGATGTTCCCAACAGTCCTATGGTCTGCAGTTCAGAGCTCTGTCAGCTAATCGGAGACGATGACCATGAGGTATTCTTATGTGACTTTCAGTTTATTCCTGAAGTTTCTATTTCTAGTTCTATACAGCAGAAAATCAGTAAATTAGAAACTTTATTGTCTAAATTTAAAGATGTTTTTCCTGAAGATTTGCCACATGGTTTGCCACCTAGCAGAAAGGTAGATCATGCAATAAACCTAGTACCAGGTACAGCACCTGTTTCTAAACCTCCGTATCGGGTCAGCGGAACAGAGGATGAAGAAATAACTAGGCAGTTAACAGATTATCTTGGGAAAGGCCAAATTCAGACCAGTAGTTCACCATGGGCCTCACCAGTCCTATTGGTGAAAAAGAAAGAGGGATCTATGCAGCTTTGCGTAAATTACAGAGCCCTCAATAAAGTCACAATAAAGAATAAGTATCCTATGCCTCGGGGAGATGAGTTGTTTGATCAACTCGACGGGGCTAAATTTTTTAGAAAAATAGACCTCAGATCGGGATATCATCAAGTCCATATTAAGGTTGAAGATGTCTCGAAAACAGCTTTTAGGACTCGTCACGGTCATTATGAGTTAAAGGTGATGCCATTTGGGCTCACAAATGCTCCAGCTACCTTTATGACCTTGATGAACAGTGTCCTCAGACCATACTTGGGTAAGTTTGTAGTCGTATTTTTAGATGACATCCTCGTTTACAGCAAAACGAGGAAGGAGCATCTAAAACACCTCAGAAAGGTGTTTCGACTGCTCAAAAAGCATAAGTTTAATGCTAAACAATCCAAGTGTCAATTCTTCGTTAAAGAAGTAGCATATTTGGGTCACATTATCTCGTCAGATGGGATTAAGATGGACCCGAATAAGGTTAAAGCCATACTCGGTTGGCTGAGACCTCAGAATATTTTGGAACTTTAAATTTTTCTTGGTTTGGCGGGATATTACAGACGATTTGTCAAGGAATATGCTCAGATAGCAGTTCCCATGACAAATCTTCTTAAGGGGAAGGGAAAGGAGTCCATTTGGGAGTCGCACAGCAGGAGAGCTTTGATGCTCTCAAAATAGCCTTAGCTACAGCACCAGTTTTAAAAGTCGTCGACCCCAATCAGCCGTTTGTGGTCGAAACAGATGCTAGCGACTTTGCAGTAGGTGCTGTGCTAACTCAGAGTGGACGACCAGTTGCGTTCGAGAGTAAAAAACTCGAGCCAGCTCAGACTAGGTATAGTGCCTATGAAAATGAACTCTTTTCTATATTCCATGCCCTTAAGACTTGGAGGCATTATTTGTATGGTGCCAACTTTGAGGTCCTGACAGACTATGAAAGTCTCAAATACCTTTGCAATCAACCTGAGCTTAGAGGTCGGAAAGCTCGTTGGGCAGAGTTGATGCAAGAGTTTGATATGTCTATCAGATATAGACGGGGGAAATTCAATACAGTAGCAGATGCCCTTAGCAAAATGCCTATGATAAACGAGCTGAGTTTTACTTAGATTTGTAATGAGTTACTCGAGTCCTTGAGAGGGAAGTGCCAGCATGATGCATTCTTCTCTACTATTTGGAACTCAGTCCAGAGCAGACAATTACAGACTCCAGAACCAGTTCCCGGGGCTGGTGCCAGTTCATCCAAGAATACGGCAACTTCCGTTGAGGATGATGATGAGTCCGAGTATACGTCGTCAGATGACGTTGAGGATTCTGAGCCTATATTACCCAAGCAAACCCCAGTGGTTGAGGGTCAGTTGACTCAAGGATTCAAATGGAAACAATATTCCATTCAGGATAAGTACTTGCTCTATAGAGATAGAGTATGTGTCCCCAATTCAGAGGATTATAGGCAGCAGGTCCTATATGAATGTCATGACAATCCTAGTGAGGGACACCCAGGCATACAGAAGACCTATGAAAAAGGACGTCCAACAGTATGTAACCAGTTGCCAGAAATGTCAAGTAAACAAAGTAGAGCGTTTAAAGGCAGGAGGGTTGTTGCAGCCCTTAGAAATACCAGCTGGTAAATGGGAGAGTATCTCCATGGATTTTATAGTAGGCCTGCCTAAAACCCAAAAGGGTAATGACGCTATATGGGTCACAGTTGACCGTCTGACCAAAATGGCTCATTTTATTCCGACCAAAACAACTGTTAGAGCTCCAGAGTTAGCGAGGTTGTTTATAGACGGGCTATTTAAATTGTACGGTCTACCTTCCGGCATAGTCAGCGACCGGGACAGTAAGTTTAATGGAAATTTTTGGAGGGCAGTATTCCATCATCTCCATACTAAACTTAATATGAGTACCACCGACCATCCACAGACGGACGGTCAAACAAAGAGGGTAAATCAGGTGCTGGAGGATATGCTTTGTGCATACGTCAACAAGAAGCAGACTAATTGGGAGGAGTATCTCTCCATATTAGAGTTTGCTTACAACAGTACCAAACATTCAGCTACGGGATACAGCCCATTTATGCTGATGTACGGTTTTCAGCCACGCTCACCCACGACTATAGGGTTTAAACAAGAAAAAGTTGAAGCAGCCAGAAACTTTTTAGAGGACCTAAACCAGATGATAGAACATGCTAAGCGTAGCATTAGGCAGTCCCAGGATCGAGCCAGACATTATGCAGATCCACACAGACGGGATGTGCAGTTCTTCGCTGGTGAGAAAGTCTACTTGAGAGTCCCAGTTGACTCTAAAACCCTCAAATCAGGAGTGTGTGCTAAGTTGTCTCCAAGGTATTGTGGTCCCTTACCATTAGTAGGAGACTAGGCGAGGTTTCCTATGAACTAGAACTCTCACACAGCAGTAAGGTTTTTCCAGTCTTTCATGTAAGTCAGTGTTAGAATCCCCATCGTCATGCCGGTCATTGCTAAAGTACAAACAAGTGACGAATGCTACGTTACCACCCAACCATCGAGGTACTGCCACCTCACCCCCATGCACTGGAGCTACAGACCACCATCAAGCAAGCTCGCCATGGTGTCCCATACCACCATAGCTTACCCTCGACCCTCACCTACCTACATCCTGAGGCCTAGATACTCGTCCACCAGTGGAAGAGCTCTTCATTCTCCAGGAGAGAATGAATACCCAGCTCATGGAGATCCACCTCTATATACATAGTCCAGGTGGGTCATCTCCCTCCATAGGAGTCACGCATGACTAACGACACGCAGCAGTTGTGCACGCTGACGCGGGTCCATAACAACGAGTCACCGCGTGCCAATGAGACATTGACATGTGGCACCCAAAAGACCTATAGCTCCAGATCAGCGTTCCGTCCCATAACTGAGACCGTCACCTCAAGTTTCCTGTTGCGTACCCTTATGGGTACGTAACAGTCAATTACAAAAAGCCTTAACCAGATCAGAAAATCTGGTAGGGGACAGTGTTCTAGTTCTCCCATTGGATCCTCAGCAACCTCCACATGAACGAGAGGAGATTCTTGATATTAGAGAGACGCAGACTCGTCATACTCTATACCGAGAATATCTGGTCAAGTGGAAAGATCAGCCTGTTGAGAATGCCACTTGGAAAAGAGGCAGCGTCCTTCGCAAGATTTTTCCAGACTTTGTCTTAGAGGACCAAGACGGTTCTTAAGGGGGAGGGAATGTTACGAGCTCGTGACCAGTGCCGAACCCTAGAGAACACAGATAGGTCAGATACCACAGTTAGGGTCGTGTCCAATGTACACGACCAACAGGGCAAGACAGTGTGAGTAGTGTGCCCCAGCACGGTCCATAGCCATGGCGGGCCTAACACAGTCTAGGGACCCTGTCAGTAGGACAGGGCCCCCAGTTGGGTCCCGACGTGCAGTCGGCCACTTCAGTGACACGTGGCCGACACTTGGCAGTTGCATGCTACCAGTCCTCACACTGGGCTAGGAGGGGCTTACTCTATATCAGGGGGTAGGCAAGGTTGGGTGGATCAGTTAGTGTTTGCCCTACTGTGGTGTTAGGATCTATTACAGTACGCCTCTCCATTTCCGTTGTAATCCATCCCGCTCACCAAATCACCTTTCCACATCAGGTTTAGAATGTCAGCTCCTATATGCCCTAGTCTCTTGTGCCAGACTGCATCCTTTTTAGTTCTGGCCACGGCTATGTTTGCTTAATAGAGGTTCACTGTTTTGCTAATAAACTTGTACAATAAACTCATAATGGCCACGACGAGTCCTAAAAGCTGTTTTTGGGACATCTTCCGACTTTATACGAACCTGATGATATCCTGATCTAAGGTCAATTTTACTGAAAAACTTAGCCCCGTCGAGTTGATCAAACAACTCGTCTGCCCGAGGCATTGGGTATTTATTCTTAATTGTGACTTTATTGAGGGCTCTGTAATCTACGCAAAGACGCATAGACCCCTTTTTCTTTTTCACCAAAAGGACCGGTGAGGCCCATGGTGAACTACTGGTCTGAATTTGGCCTTTCCCAAGATAATCTATTAATTGCCTAGTTATTTCTTCATCCTCTGTTCGGCTGACCCGATACGGAGGTTTTGAAACAGGTGCTGTACCTGGTACTAGGTTTATTACATGATCTAACTCTCTGCTAGGTGGTAAACCATGTGGTAAATCTTTAGGAAAAACATCTTTAAATTTAGACAACAAAGTTTCTAATTTACTGATTTTCTGCTGTAAAGAACTAGAAATAGAAACTTCTGGAATAAACTGAAAGTCACATGAGAATACCTGATGGTCGTCGTCTCCGATTAGTTGACAGAGCTCTGAACTGCAGACCATAGGACTGTTGGGGACATCATGCTCCCCATGCAACTGGATCTCTCGGCCTTTATGCTGAAAGCTGAGGGTGTTCTCCTGATAATTTCTATGGAGGGAAGGTCCTAAGTTGTAGAGCCAGTCTCTCCCGAGAACAATGTCTGTGCGATCCAGGTGCGTTATCTAGAAGTTTATTTCATCTTGATACCCTTGAATACCAAGATTTAGATTACTTACCATAGTTTCCCAAATTTTCTTGTCGTCACCCTTAGCTAATGAAACTATGTACCTATGCTGACTAGGTACTTCTGAAAGTCTGAGTTTTTTAACTAGGGTGTAGTTGATGAAATTATGGGTTGCCCCATCATCAACCATAACTCTTACTGACTGGTAGCCCACTTTCCCATGCATACGTACTAGGTCATGCGGCCCAAAGCTGAAGGGTCTCGCTAGCATTGCAGAGGTTAGTTGGCAACAATGTTCATGGTCTTCATGAAACACTTTCATCTCGGAAGCTACCGAGTCACTTGGGAAACTTACTGTCTGAACAAGATGAACTTGTTTTTTATCTTTTTTTTTTTTTTTTTAGTGAAAGGCCCCTTGGGACACTGTCTGACTGTGTGTCCCTTGCCCATGCACACAAAGCACAAACGTTCTTGTTTGACTTTCTCAAAATCTTGTTTTAAGGCCTGTATGAGCGATGGGCGTTTCTGAGGAGCTTCACTTTTAACTTTATTTTCTTTCTTTCTGTTGGAATGTAAATGGAATTGCTTACATTACCATAGGTTACTTTGACCCAAAAGGTCGAGAGTTGTGTAACCATGGTCATTTATTATATTAGGCCTACTAAACTTAGAGTTAGCTAAGTTAGTATGAAATTAACTTGGTAGGGACTCATGGGTCCACTAGGCCTAATTGTGACATTAAGTACCCCAACTTGACATATTGGAGGTACCTTATTCTTTCTATGTAACTTATAGAAAGTTGGATAGTCAATAGTCAAGTAGTTGGAAAGCCAATATTCAAGTAGTTGGATAGCCAATAGTCATGAAGTTAGATAGTCATCTTGGACTATATATATGTGTGCATCCCATTTGTATGAGACACATTTGTAAGCAATACTGACTATTCTCCTTGGCTGTCCGCAAGTTTTTACAAGAGGGTTTCTAGCCATCTCTCTCTTTCTTTTGAGAATGCTTTGTGTGATTGAATAGTTAAGATCCTGGATCCTTAGGCTTCTATTTCCTACACTTTCTTTTAATTTTTTTTTTTAAAATGAAAGTCCTTCTGAGGAGGCTGCTCAGAAAGAGACTGTTGTCTCGCCTTCTTCCTACCCACTGAATCATCATAGATTTGAGCATATTTGAGAGCTTGCTCCAGGGTAGTAGGCGAGTTTCTCTGAACCTATTCATCTTTGAGGCCACGGACAAATTCTCTGATTATCTGATAGTCATCCATATTTTTAATCTTTTAGATTGCTTTTCGATACTGCGAGATATATTGGATTAAAGATTTGTCCATTATTGTTTTTTCCTAGGCTTCCCAGGCTCTATAAAGTTCATTTTCTGGTAGAAACTCTCTTAGGAACGCTTCTTCAAAAGCTTTCCATGACCGGGGGGTCTGCCCAGTCTCCTGGAGGTTTAACAACCACTTATAGGCCATGGGCCCTATGGAAAGATTGGCCTCAATAGCTTGCAAATGGTCAGGGGTCTGTTTAAGAGCATGAATGTTCTTCCATTTGCTGAGGAAGGTGTGTAGAATATCTACGTTTCTATCCTTCTCTTCCCCAAGAAAAGTAGGAGGCTTTAAGTCTTTAAAGACACTGGGATGAGACCGTATGGGCTCACCCAAAACTGATGGAAGTGGAGAAGGGGATGGCTGAGAAGTGGATGGGAGGCTTCCTTTCGCGGAGTTCAAAATTAAACTTTTGAGCTCGGCGAACGAGTCGTCCATACTGGATTTGAAATTGGCGAAAGCCAGTTTCAATTCATCCACCTCTGTTACCAAGTGGAGATACTAGTCCTTGGTAACCAATTCGTCGAGTTCTTCGGCGAATAGCTCCTGTTCCTCCACTTCCATGGGTTCTTTCCCCTTACTAAACCTCAGAGATTCCATTTCTAATTCATCAATGCCTCTTGTCAGGGGTTGATCAGGTTCCGGAGAAGTGGTCATTTTCAGAGATAGAAAAGGAGTGCCTGATGTTCCTTCTTAAAAAAAAGTCGAAAAGACTAATTAGAACTTTACAAAGAAGGGAAAAAGGACTTAGCTGTTTCTGAGGACTGTACTTCCAAAAAAAATATTAAGAAGAACCCTCTCAGCTCTTCCACAACAATTTTCAGACCTGTTGTCCCGGAAAAATCCAAGTTTGAAGCCCAAAAAGTGTTTCAAATTTCTGGATTTCTGGAGAAGACTACTCGCTGATCTGTTTGCAGACCCGAGGCTCCAAAAAGTCGGGCAAAAGACCGAAAAAGATGCAAGCAAATCGGAATTTTATAGCTCCCTGCCCTCGCTGGTTGGACAACAACTCTTCTGCTCAGAAACTCTCCGATTTGGGCCCAAGGATGATTGCAAAAACCTGAATTTTTCGAGCACCCTGCTCACTGATCAGCCCTATGTCTGATGACAAAAACTAGGCCCCAAACTTCTGAAAATAAGGGATGAATTTACAGTTTACTTCCTCCTTGTCCAGCGCTAACCTTGCTATCTGATTTCAAGTAGAAATCCACTCAAAAACCTATAATTTCACCTCAGAAATCAGAAATAAAAGCTGCTCTGGCAGCGCTGGACCTGCACTTGTAATCTGATTCAAATCCTATTGAAAAAGCAGATATTTCCACCGATATTCACTCAATTTACAGCTGGTTCGCCAGCGCTGGCCCTGCTCTAACTTCCTGATAATTTGAAAGAGTTTCTATACACTCTGATGGATTTCTCCCCTGCTGAAACTAAGCTCCCAAAGAAGGAGATGGCTCTGATACCAGTGTTAGAGATCTAAACACCACAGTAGGGCAAACACTAATTGATCCACCCAACCTTGCCTACTCCCTGATATGGAGCAAGCCCCTCCTAGCCCAGTGTGAGGACTGGTAGCATGCATACTGCCAAGTGTCGGCCACGTGGCACTGACGTGGCCGACTGCACGTCGGGACCCAACGTGGGGCCCTATCCTGCTGACAGGGTCCCTAGGCTGTGTTAGGCCCGCCATGGCTATGGACCGTGCCGGGGCACACTACTCACACTGTCTTGCCCTGTTGGTCGTGTACACTCTGGACACGACCCTGATTGTGGTATCTGACCTCCTGTGTTCTCTAGGGTTCGGCACTGGTTACGTGCTCGTAACACTCTCCACGTTTTTGCATGTCTTCCGCTTTCTTCCTGCATTCCCTGGCTATGTGGCCTGTGATGTCGCAGTAATAGCAAACCATGTTCTTGTAAGAAAACAAGAGCCAAGGCACCAAGATCTAACCATCAAACAATCTCCACAAGACAAATGAGGGAGGAGGATAGGCGCCCTGAAGCCTCAAGGAGAGAGAGAAAGCAAAAAATGCAAGCAGGAAAAATGGAGAGCAATGCTTAGCAAATCTAAAAACTGGAATACACAATGAGCATCTAAGTACTCTACTTGGATGTGGCCAAATGCCAACAAACCCTAAGCTTAACCACTTACTAAATGTAGGGCACCCCCAAAAGTCAAGATAGGGCTCCTAAACAAAATTAGACCCCTAAGGACCCACGAGCCAGTACATGACCAAAATTGGGTCCAACTGAACTTAAGACAAACTTAAGATGGCATAAATAACTAAATACCCATGGTTACACAAATGTCGACCTTTCGAGTCAAAGTAACCTATGGATTAACTTTAGCATAGTCAAGTCTCTCCCGAACAAAGTGATAATGGATCTCGATGTGCTTCGTCCTCGCATGAAAAACAGGATTCCGTGCAATGGCAATAGCACTTTGACTATCACTCAAGATAAGAGTGGCTGAGGGCTAGCCAAACTTCATGTCAACAAGTAGTCTTCTCAGCCATAAACAGTTCGTTGTGGCTGGAAATATCGCTCTATATTCTGCCTCACTAGAAGAAGTAGCAACAGTGGGCTGCTTTTTACTTGACCAAGAAATTGCAGAATTTCCATAGACAAAGCAATGTCCACTTGTAAAGTGTCTAGTGTCTTGATCTCGATATTGAAAGATCCTCTTCAACACTTTCCAATGTGATGTCATGGGGGCATGCATGAATTGACTCATGAGTGAGACAATATAAGAAATGTCCGATCTTGAATTACATAGGTAAATGAGACAACCAATAGCTTGACAATATAAAGTAGTATCAAATGGTTCACCATCACCTTGACTACTTAATTTCAGGCCTGTCTCTAGAGGTGTAGCAACTGGCTTGCAATCTTCCATCTTGAACCGCTTCAAAATCTGCCCAATGTAGTTGAGAGATGAAAATTCCAGCCCCTTCTTGTACAAAATCAAGACCAAGATGAAAGTGCAATAGGCCTAAATCTGAGGTATCAAAAACCATGCCAAGATCAAGTATTAAGGCATCAATCTGCTGCTCATTACTTCCCGTAAGAATATTATCATCAACATAAAGCAAAATAATAATGATAAAATCTGAAATATGCTTGACATAAAGAGCAGATTCGCTAGGACTATTAGTAAACCCACAATCACAAAAGTAGGCATGTATCTTTTGATACCACATCCTTGGGGCTTGCTTCAGTCCATAAAGTGCTTTCTTGAGAAGACAAACTTTATCTTCTTGGCCTTCAACCAAAAAACCACCAGGTTGTTGAAGGTACACTTTCTCATTGAGATCACCATTGAGGAATGTTGTTTTTATGTCAAGTTGCCGCAAATGCCAACCAAAATGGGCAGCCAAAGAGGTTATTACCCTCACGGTTGTCATCCGAGCGGTAGGAGCAAAAGTCTCCTCATAATCAATCTTTTTTTGCTGAGCATAGCCTTTGGCAACAAGCCTTGTCTTGTACCTTTCAATGGTACCATCTGCCTTGTACTTGATTTTGTATACCCATTTAGAACCCATTGCCTTCTTCCCATGAGGAAGATCAACAAGAACCCAAATCTGGTTTTTCATGAGTGAATCAAACTCATCTTGCATCGCATCCTCCCAACATTTTACTCCCTTGGCCTGCTCATAAAAATCAGGTTCTTCCGCAACATCTCCATGAGATGTAAGAGCAAAATCTGAAAAATCAGCATACTCCACTGATTTTGTAGAGGCACGTGTCTTTCCATGATAAAACGAACTTTGCTATCCCGCAAAATCGCCAACAAGGACTATTTTGGGCTGTCCAAGAGCCATGTTTTTCTTGCAATTTGCTGTCCAAGATTTTCCGAAACTGCTCTTTGCTGTCCAAGATCTCCCGACACTACTCTTCGATGTCCAAAATCTTCCAAAACTGGTCCTTGTTGTCCAACTGTTCCTGCAGGTTGATTTTGAGCAACAATGGGCGGTTCTTGATGAACATTAGGCTCTAAACTTGATGAGGTGTTGGGCAGTTCAAAACTGGTTGATTGCTGCCCCTTATCTCCAGAAATAGAAGATGGTACCAAATTTGGAAAATCTTCAACATTCACACTATGTGGGCTGTCCCCCTTCAAGATATGAGTTGGGGCCACATCTAATGAATTCTTTTAATCGAAATGCACATCATGACTAACAATAATCTTGTTAGTGCTCAAATTGAACAGCCTATAGCCTTTGCTTTCACTACTATAGCGAACAAAAATGCATTTAACTCCGATACAAAGTTTATTCGGAATAAAAACATAAGCCGTACAACCAAAAATGCGAAAGTGAGAGATTGCGGGCTTCTTCCCATACCAAACTTCATAAGGAGTTAGTACTTTCAATGCTTTAGTAGGACTATGATTGCTTATGTATGCCGCCGTTATAATCGCTTCAGCCCAAAACTTGTGAGGCAGCCCCTTTGCTTTGAGCATGCAACGGGCCATCTCCACAAGTGTACGATTCTTTCGCTCGGCAACACCATTTTGCTGAGGCGTATAAGGAGTTGTCATTTGATGTAGAATTCCCTTCTCTCTCGAAGTGCACCGAACATACTCTTGATGTATTCCCCTCCTCGATCGGTGCGTAAGGTCTTCAAAGAATGCCCAAACCGCTTTTCCACCATTGCTAGAAAATCTTTGAAGTGCTGAAAAACTTTCGATTTAGCGTTCATAGGATAGATCCATGTAAAATGGGAGAAGTCATCAATGAAAGTCACAAAATAAAGGCACTTTCCAATGGATTCTGTCCTCATTGGACCACAAACATCACTATGAACCAAATCAAATTTATCAAGACCCTTATAGGTTCATCAATTGGAAAAGGTTTCCTTTGAAACTTTCCAACTATGCACCCCTCGCATACATGCCCTTCCGGCTGCTCAATAGTAAGAATGTCTTCTACCATATTAAATGTCTTCAACTTCTTCAAACTTGCAAAGTTGAGATGCCCAAACCTTGCATGCCACAATTCAGCCAACTCCAATGAGTGTGATGTAAAAGCAGCAAGACATGTAGAGGGAATTCGTCGCTCATAGGTATCCATCATGAATAAGCCATCATGCATTGTTCTCGAAACAATAATCAAGAGAGATCTTTTAGGATCCTTGACAAGACACTTATCTTCTTTGAACTCAACAACTAGTCCTTGCTTCAACATAGTTGAGAAGACTCTTCTTGATTCCCAGAACATAAAGCACATTCTTGATGTACTTTTCTTCACCATTAGGCAGAATGAAGGCTACAATTCCAATTACATGAATAGGATAAGATGCATTATTCGCACATTGTACTTTGATTCCATTTTGCACTTTCACTAATTTAGTGAATGCTTCTTTGCGAAAAGTCATATGACGAGTAGCACCACTATCAATCACCCATTCAATGGGCTGAAAATCAGCAACTTGCAAAACAGAATCTGAATTCCTTATAGATGTAGTAGTACTAGTAGAAGCAATATTAGACACAAAAGCATAGTCTTGGTTGAAGAGATCATCACTAGCTTCAAGCTCTTGCTCCAAAGTAGCAAGTGAAGCACTAGTATCAATTCCTTTACTCTCCTCTTTCGTAGGCTTCTTCTTACAATCCTTGATGAAGTGCCCATACTTCTTGCAATAATGGCACTTCTCTTTCTTCTTTTGAGTGTTGACATTTTGACCTCCAATGGGCTTTTGCTCATCCTTGAAAGGAGGCTTCCCCTTTCCTTTTGACTTGCCTTTGCCCTTGCCTTTCATGAAGAAAGCTTGATCTTGTTGAGTGTCGCCCGCAAAGTTTTGCCTCATAGAAGCAGCCCAACAAGTTCATCAAAGGATAGTTGATGTCCCCTAAGAGAGATACTCAAAGATGAAACAAATGGAAGATAAGAGGAAGGTAATGAGTTGAGAGTAATGGAAACAAATTGAGCATCCTCAATTATCTCATCAATATTGAGAAGCTCCTCACGAAGATCCTTGATCTTCGTCAAGTGATTGGTCACTGGATCCCCTTGTTGCATCTTCAACATAGAAAGGTGATTTCGGAGATATACCACTCTTGCTGGGTTTTTGACCCTATACATCGTATTAAGTGCTTCCCACACACTTTTTTTTTTACAAGATCTAATATGAGGTAAGATAGATCTTTTCACCGCAAAAGCAACCATAGAATGTGCTTGTGCATCCCTTCTATCCCACTTCTTTTGTTCTTCCGAAGATGTAGAAGATGATGATAATGATGATGATCCACGAGGTGTAGTAGGAGCCAAAGAAGGAGGCCTTTCCTCATCACCAATGACCAAATCCCATAGCCCTTTTGCTATGAGAAGATTCTTCATCATGTAACTCCCCAAGGACTAGTTTGTGCCATCCAACTGATCTTCACTAAACAAAGAACGACAGCTTTTGATTCTTTGGCCATTACCTCCAACAAAATTTCAGCTGTAGTAGATAGGAAAGAGAGCCTTTTCCAAAGCCAAATCTATTCAAAAATTTGCAGCAAACAATGAGCTGAAATAAGAGCACAAGATGTCTACCAATCTGCAACCAAAGTGCCCAAAAGATAATGGATAGATGCCTGTTTTTCTGCACAAAAAAACCAGCTTCTTAAAAATTAGGTTAGCTTCGATTCAAGCTTACATCGAAACCCAATTAGGAAGCCAAATAGTGTGATCAACACACACTTCAATAGGGTTGTTGAAAGCGCCCTACCGCGTGCTGAAAATCTGCAATTTTCCAACCACATGTTTGCCCTAACCCAAAATAGGGTTTGCTGTATTTTGGGCACCCTCCTCCACAACTACAAACCTGACAAATCAGCAAAGTAAGAAGGTTCCAAAACCCAAATTAGAAGCAGATTTTTGGGCGCCCTCCTCAAGACAAGACTTGCTGCAAACTGGCTGCAAAAAGTTAGATTTGAAATGCTGATTTTTGGGCGCCAAAAATTGCTCCTCCAAGATCCATGATGGGCACCCTCCTTCAACCTGAAAAGAGACAAAAAAAGCTGATTCAAACTCCACTTGGAAAAATCAGTAGGATGCTGAATTTTCAGATCACAAAGTAGAGTAGCTCCTCTTTTGGTAGGGCGCCAACATACAAGCTTGCTGCTGATCCGGTTGCTCTGATACCATGTAGGAAAACAAGAGCCAATGCACCAAGATCTAATCATCAAACAATCTCCACAAGACAAATGAGAGAGGAGGATAGGCGTCCTCAAGCCTCAAGGAGAGAGAGAAAGCAGAAAATGCAAGTAGAAAAAATGGAGAGCAATGCTTAGCAAATGTAAAAACTGGAATACACAACGAGCATCTAAGTACTCTACCTGGATGTGGCCAAATGCCAAAAAACCCTAGGCTTAACCACTTACTAAATGCAGGGCACCCCCAAAAGTCAAGATAGGGCCCCTAAACAAAATTAGACCCCTAAGGACCCACGAGTTAGTACATAACCAAAATTGGGTCCAACTGAACTTAAGACAAACTTAAGATGGCCTAAATAACTAAATACCCATGGTTACACAAATCTCGACCTTTCGGGTCAAAGTAACCTATGGATTAATTTTAGCATACTTATTTATTTCTAACAGTTCTTTCGCCTTTCCTCCTTATCTTGGTAGTTTGATCTCTTGTTCCCACCTCACCAGGCTTCTCTTCATGCTCTTGATTCAATCCAGCATTCCCTTTTCCCAATTCTTGCTTTTGTCCCAAATTGACCTGTGCAAGTTGCAAGGGAAAGCTCCTTAAGATCCTGCTTAGAAGTCAAAACACGAGAACACATTGTGGAGTAAACCACTTAACCAAGTAGGAGCAACCGATCAATCAGAAGCTTCACCTCCGAGCCAAGGAATAAGAAGCAAGAGTAGAGTGAGCGGACTTGGCAATGAATCACCACAATAATGATGGAGTAGGGTGAGTTTCCAAGGGATAAATAGACTCAAGACCATCCTGTGCATGGAGTCATGCAAGGCCTAAACTCCCCAATTGAGAAATTCCATTGCTATTGATACTCTACACATGCATTGACTGTCCTAAACCATGTACTAACTCCAAATAGTGTGTCTGGGCCTCTCAAGGTTATTTATTACCTTACTGGCCTCGTCCAGTATGACGTGGCATCCAAGTCTAGGATCATGCCAAATCCTATATTTAGGACGTGGACGTAACATTCTTCCCCCCTTGAATTGCTCATGTCCTCAGAAGCGGAACTTAGGGAAATTCTTCTTTATGCTATCAACTCTCTCCGACAAATCATCATGCTCAGTCCGACCTTTCCCTCGAATAAAGCACTCAGAGATAGAACAATTTCTCAATTGCTTATCTTTGGTTCTGAGCACTTTCTCAGGTTCCTGAGGTACACTAAGTGATAAATCTTCCAGGTGAGATAGATCCTCATCAAATCCAACTGTATCACCTTCATGTAAACTTAATTTTAACCGGCTCACATGAAAAATTGGGTGTGCAGTAGATTTGCCTTGAAGATTTAGTTCATAAGCTAAAGAATCAATCTTTCGTACAATCCTGAACGGTCCACAATATTTGGTAGACAGTTTATAATGCTTTTCGGTACGTAACATCTTAGGATCTTTTGGAATTCTAAGATATACCCAGTCATCAACTTCAAAATCTCTGGGAGTTCTCTTAAGATTGGCATAGTGGTTAGCTCTATCTTGAGCACTCCGGATACTATCCTTAGCCACTTGCAACATTTCTTGCATATCATGCCGGAAATCAGCAACCTTCTGGATCTTAATAGATTTCGTCTCCACATTAACAGGAGATCTAGGTTGAAAATTGTACATAAGCATAAAAGGACTGTAATTTGTAGCAGAATGCTTTCTAATGATGTATGCAAACTCAATCAGAGGAAGGTAATCTTCCCAATGAGATTGCCTATGAGAAACATATGTCCTCAACATATCTTTCATAGTCCGATTAGTCCTTTTGGTCTGGCCATTTGATTCATGATGATTAGAAGAACTAAAACTAAGAGAAGTTTCCAGTTTATGGACTACTATTGACCAGAAGTGACCTGTAAACTTAGGATATCTATCACTAACAATGTCACTCGGTAGTCCATACAACCGAAATAATCTTTCAACAAAGATCTGGGCTAAATTAGAAGCCTTAGCAGTTGACTTAACTGATATGAAGCTAATTTATTTAACCTGTCCACGACAACCCAAATAGAATCATTTTGTTGCATCCATTGGATATCCCTGATAAGAGATGGGAAAGCATATCGATGGATTTTGTAGTTGGACGTCCTCTCCCTCTGTCGATGTGGGCAGGTCATAGTACTGTCTGCTGAGAACTTCGTAGCTGATCGGATCTTCCTCAGCCATTGTTCTTGTTTCGTCGAGTTTGACGTCTCTGACAGTCTTCACTTCATTGGTTTGAGACATGCATACTCTGTAATATGCAGAATGTATATCATAGCCAACCAGGAATCCTTGCTCCACCTTTTTTTTTTTTCGTCCAGTTTCTTCCTCTTCTTGGCCTTAAGGCGCTTAGCCTTAGCGAGTTGACAGGGCTTGCATTTAATCACAAATGACTCCTTGAGTTTTGGCCAATAAAACTCTCTTCTAACCAAGTCAAGAGTCCTGTTTATACCGGGATGTCCTGCACAGGGTATGTCATGGCATTCAAACAAAATCTTGCATTTGAGCTCATCATCACCAGGTACACAAACCTTTCCATTCCAAAATACAATCCATCTTGAATGGTATACTGTTCCACAAGCTTCTTTTCTTTCTTTGTTAGTTGAGACCCCTGTGAACTTGACTTAACACTGTCCTCATTTCTTCCGGTCGAAACAATGTTCCAAATACGACCAAAATGGAAATCGTTTTCATAATTTTCTCTCATCGAAAGATACAGATCCGTGGAAATATGGGTGAATGACAACTTATTTAGTTCACCAATTCGACTAAGAGCATCCGCAACTTGATTCAAGCTGCCTCTTATATATCAGATCTCATGATGAAATTCTTGCATCAATTCGGCCCATTGACCGGGTATCCAAGTCTAGGATCATACCGAATCCTATCTTCAGGACGAGCATTGTTTCACGAATCGGCGATTCGAACAAGGAATCGCGGTTCCAATCGGCCGATTCGAATCGGAAACCTGTTCTTACTTAAATTTTTTTCAAATCAGCCCCAAAAGTGAAAAAATGTTCTAATCGGCCGATTCGAACCTGATCTGGCCGGTTCGAACTAGTCGAATCGGCCGATTCAAACGATTCGAACCGGTCCATGAAACATTGAGGACGAGGCCAGTAAGGTAGTTAATAACCTTGTGAGGCCCAGACACACTATTTGGAGTTAGTACATGGTTTAGGACAATCAATGCATGTGTAGAGTATCAATAGCAATGGAATTTCTCAATTGGGGAGTTTAGGCCTTGCATGACTGCATGCACAGGATGGTCTTGGGTCTATTTATCCCTTGGAAACTCTCCCTACTCCATCATTATCGTGGTGATTCATTGCCAGGTCCTCTCACTCTATTCTTGCTTCCTATTCCTTGGCTCGGGGGTGAAGCTTCTGGAGATTGATCGGTTGCTTCTACTTGGTTGGGTGGTTTACTCCACAGTGTGTTCTCTTGTGTTTTGACTTCTAAGCAAGATCTTAAAGAGCTTTCCCTTACATTGGTATCAAAGAGCGCAGCAGAAGCGTGGTAGGCCCATAACCCATAGGTCCCAAGATTGAAACCTAGCTCTGATACCAATTAAGGGAAAGCTCCGCAAGATCCTGCTTAGAAGTCAAAACACAAGAGAACACACTGTGGAGTAAACCACCCAACCAAGTAGAAGCAACCGATCAATCCCTAGAAGCTTCACCCCCGAGCCAAGTAATAGGGAAGCAAGAGAGAGTGAGAGGACCTGGCAATGAATCACCACAATAATGATGGAGTCATTGCTATTGATACTCTACACATGCATTGACTGTCCTACACCATGTACTAACTCCAAATAGTGTGTTTGGGCCTCACAAGGTTATTAATTACCTACTGGCCTCGTCTAGTATGACGTGGCGTAAGCAATAATCTCGAGCATTGGAGTACCGTGTATCTAAGTCTAGGATCATACTGAATCCTATATTCAAGACGTGCACGTAACACAAGTTTTCCCATTAAAGCATGTTCATCGCTCCCTGACATGCTCCTTATTTCTTCTTCTTGAAGCAATCTTTGTGTTACATATCCGATTTCCAGATCTTCCACTTTGCAACCTTCTAGGATCATGATTAAAGGCTCGTAGGACATCAGGAGACTTCCTAGTATAGTGAATACTAGGTGGCGCCCCTACTGATTCCAATTGCCTGCTATGGCTTTCATCTATTCCAGATGTATGTTCAAAGGATCTCCCTCTGCCATCCTTGCATTTGCCAACTTCTATCGCAACATCAAGATGTTAGTTACTGTCTTCCCCTCACATATGCTGGTGATTGTGTCCCATACCTCTTGGCCATCACAGCATCCTGCACCTGCGCCGTTGGCATTTCCCCCAGTGTCCATGGCTTTGCATTCGCGAATTTCAAATGCCTTTCCTGGTTCCTCGTTGATCAGAACTCCTTCCGCATCCACTTGCAGCTTCTTCTCCCATCCGTCCACCATCCCCCACAACATCTTCTCCATGAGGATCATCCTCATTTTCCACCTCCAAAGCGAATAGCCCGACGCTCCTTTCAGCTTCTCTATCGTTCTGATCTCTGTTGTTTGGTTGTCCATTGCAGAGTATGCTCAAATTTACTCAACTCTTTTCGATCCTTCTCAAATGTGCAGCGGGTCGCACATGTGGGCCCTTAACCTTTGTGAATACAAGGTACCTGCAAGGACAAAGATCTGTGCACTAATTGCATGGATGCTGTCAGATCAATCAATCAGAAGCAATAAATAATGAAGATTACAATGACAACAAAAAGCATACACACCACACGGTGTTCTCTTCATTATATCAGAAAATTGTACTTTTCAAGAAAGGGATCTGTGCCCTTACATATCAAGAAACCCCAAAACTTGGCTCACTGACCCCTATACTAAACCGTTACTACCCATAACTTCACATGACTCGGACAACAACTAATCTGGGTCTATGAAATGCCCGTTACTAAAACCAACATCCATAACTTGAACTCAACCAGCATTTCCATTTCAATAGTCTCTGGGGGTTTCATGGTTTACGTAAAAGCTGATTGCTTTGTTTTTGTATTGCTTAAAAGCTAAGAAACCTCATTGTGTAACGATACAACTTAAATCGCTGATGTTTTTTTTGTTTGCTTTGATTCCATATTATACAGACATCTTACTTTGATCTTTTTGGTCTAAAACAGGGAAACTGTGCAAAGATTTTGAGCTTCTTCTGTTTGGTTGTTATGCGGCTGGTATTCATAGAAGAAGTGGTCAAATATGTTCTTGCCATTGCTACAAGATGCGTCCTTTCAAACTCTTGAGCATTGTTGCAAAAGAAGCAGATTGCGCAAATCTACTGCAAAATTTTAAGAGGCGGAATCAGTTCTCCTGTCATAAGCATCAGCCATCCTGGATCCCATTCGTAGGCACTCTTAGTGCTGAGCTTCATCATTTTATTTTCTCACATGTCTCTTCATATGCTTCTCCTTCTCAAAAGAGAGGTTTCATACCTGGCTCACTTATTCTCCGTGACGTCACTTGTTGGCCTTGTAACAAAGCTGAGTTTCCTTTTCCAATTCACACTTATGGGCTGTCTAATTCGAGGCCAGGTAAGAGGCTAGTCAGTTTTGAAAGGAGCTTACTTGCAAGATCTATGCATCATGCTGGCTGTGCTGGATGGCTCATGGCCTGTCGAAACATTGCAGTACATCGTCAGATTGAGAAAGACGCTGGCAGCAATCATGGCGAAAGGTAACTCATCTCATTGCCCATCTCTCCCTCAAGCCTTTTTTGATTGTGGGGATGTAGTATTAGAACAATTTTTGGAAGTGTGAAGTGAAGAAAGTAGCACTCTTTAGACATTTTCTCTGCCCCTCAGAAGCAATTGTAAATTGCTTGACCAGTACCGTACACCATGTAAAACATGTTCACAAATTATCAAAGAAGGAGCTTTTTGCTCATAAAATAAAGGAAAGCCAGATTGCATTTGGTGCTGCAATTTTTGAATTTTTACCACTCCAAAAGACATACTACCGTTTCAGATTTCAGTTTTACATCTATCATTCATGATCCTACAATATACTCCTAGGCTCTAGCCCTCGTTGGAAGCTCTAGTGCAGCCATAGGCTTCCCCTCATCATTGTCATCGACATCGCTATTGCTGGAGCCATCCTCACGATCAGATGATTCCTCATCTTTATCCTCCTCTTCTTCCTCAATGTACAACTTTCCTCAGAGGACTCTGAATATGAGGACCCAAAAAGCTTCTTGTCCTACAAGAGCTCGTAGCCTCTCCCTACCTGTTCCTATGTGATGCAACAGCCCGAATGGTAGTGTTTCACAAATTGCCAATTTGAGGTTGAATGACTTGAGATTCTGAACCGGCAGATTTGAATAGATGTCTGTTCCAATCAGCCTGATGGAAAAAAAAAACACCTGAACGGGCAGAAGTACTACCTGTTCGGTTTTTTTTGTTCATTGTGTAGCGAGTTTGAGAGGAGAGAAGAATGAGGGTTGAGAGCAGAGAAGGGTGAGGAGAAGATGAGAGAGAGGTGTGAGGAGAAGGCAAGCAAAGAGTGGGGAGGAGAGAGAAAATTAGGAGGGGTTTTTAGGAGATGTATCATGTATGTCTAGGAATTGGGAATCTGGAGAGGTATGTTTAAGAATTAGGATGATGGGCATTGGGCATTAGAAGTTAGAACTTAGAAGGAATAGAGTAGAATAGGAGGAGGTTTTGCCACTTTTTCATCAACATTTGTTTGCTGGCTTTTAATAGTCTTTTGGAGACTTCTTCTCCCTATTTTTTAGGCTATTTTCGACTTGCTGGTTTTTCAGGGTAGTACTACTGTTCTTCCTAGCGCCCTGTTTGGAGGTGATTTTGACACATTTCATTAGCCGTTGTTTGCTGGTTTTTGGCTTATGTTCTAGCCATTGCATCAATTTGAGTTGCCTTGCTGATTTTTCGGGGTAGCAACAATAGCTCAGCAAAGTTAAATAGCTGGATCAATCAGGTGAATCACTGATAGGAAGCAAACAAATCGCTAGAAAGCTTTACCTGTCAATCACAGATGGAAACTAGGAGGTCGATTGCTCGCACCAAATGGATCTGGAAACCAGTCGATGCAGAGAGACAGATCCAAAAGACTAATTGATGATGTGTTTGACACTTGGAAGTTAAATTATCAATAGGAAGGAGATGATAGTTGTGTGGATCAATCACCAACCAAGAGTACTGGTGAAAATCGCCAATCGTGAAAGCAAGTTATGGCGAAGATCAATCACTGTAAATGATGATGATGATGATCAACCGCAGATAGACCCCAATCTCTAGAGATCTCCATGTGCCCTCTAATTAAGAGATAAGGCTGACGTCACCTAGGCTTGTCAGACCAGGCATCCAGAGGAGCCTATTTGTGAGTACCAAAAGCATATGCTTCCAAATAATGATTGGGACGTTTATAAATAATAAACGGGCTCGAATGTCTGGTGCTGTTTCAGGGTCCAAAATAGGCCCAGTAAAAAAATGGCTGTTAAAAATTTCCTTAACTTGTTGTGGACTGAATTGTAGGATTTTGAAGTTCCCATGTGATGGTCTCATTACATGCAAGGGGTCAATGGACTAGTGCTCTCTTGGGCTTGAATATTTTTGAGGTATTAATAAATCCATTATAATGGAGCGCTGGTTTTGCTATTTAAAGAGACACGGAACCTTGAGTCATGTGTTGAAAGCCCCCCAGTAGCTTCAATCTTTAGTTTATTCGTCAGATTGTTTGCTGACCATTGCAGCTTTTTTAAGACCATTCAATTACATGGTTGTCAGCTATGGCAGTTGTTTCTCCATTTTGAATTTTATCAATAATGTGCATGTTTGGGCCCTGTGTAAGTATGATATAATATGGGCTCTCTTTGATATTGAACAGATATTCAGCACTCCATTCTCCACATACACCAACTTACACTACCAATAGAAAAAAAATTATTGGTTTTCAAAAAAAAAATCCATAATGACTCTTCTGGGACTATAATCTATAACTTTTACTACTCTTTAGTCGTTATGTACGTAGATTCATTATTATGGCTACAAAAAATTTCCATTGTGGTGTTAAGTCACTTCTAATGCTGACTGATTGAAAAGCATTAAGAGCATGTATAGGATTGATTATCATTGATCTGGGATTGTGAAGTCTGTGTTTGTAGTACTTGTCATTTGCTGCATCTGTAAATGTTAGTTTCTTTATGGTCGTGAAAAGTTTCTGACTAGTATGCAGAAGCAAGTTATTGGGAGATAAGCTTGTCCTACAAGGCTTAATGTTTCATGGCCACCATGGAGTTTATGATGAGGAGAAAAAGCTAGGTCAAAAGTTTCGGGTAGATGTGGATGTTTGGCTTGACCTGAGAAAAGCCGGTGCGACGGACCAGTTGGAGTACTCTGTGAGCTATGCAGAAATTTATAGGTGCTGATTTTATCCTTTACAAAAAAGCTCCTCTTTCGTTTCTTATTGTGAAATGGAAAGTTATGTACAATGTTACGACAAATTGCAGGGTCGATATGAAATGGGTCAATGCAATATCAGTCTTGTGTACTTTTCTGGTCAGTGATCCCAGAGCTCCTGAATCATTCCAAAATGCCATCAAATATCTTTCTTTATAGGAATCGTACAAATAGGTATGCTCATCGTTAGAAGATCACAATGTGTTGCCTGTTTTTGGCAAACAGGATCATCAAGAAAATTTTGGAGGGGCCCCCTCATGCTTTGCTTGAATCAGTCGCAACGGCCATTGCATTTGATATATTCAAGAATTTTCCAGCTATCACAGATGTTCGGGTGAAAGTAGGCAAGCCCCATGTAGCAGTTGAAGGCGTTGTGGATTACTTGGGTGTGGAAATATTCAGGAGTAATGCTGTGTGAGCAAGTAATGAAAAACTAGACTTCTAAGAGAAATTTGAAAGTCACCCCGCATGCTCAGGGTTATCCACCAATCTGATTTATGTGAACTGGTGATTTATCCAGCAGGCTGAGTGAAAGTAACAAGCTCTATTTAGCCTTTGAAAATTAGCTGGATGCTGAGACTTAATTTTATTCAGAAAGTATTAGTAGTATCTATTTGCCGATTGCAACTTTTTTATTTTCGGGACAAAACACTAATGGTTGGAAATTTGTTTGATGGTTTAGTTAGCATAAAACGATCACTATATAGTTAGTTTTTCTATTTAGTCTCCTTAACTAGTGAGCTACTGGAGTGTCTCTAGTTAAGGCTGTGTACTATATAGTTAGTTTTTCTGTTTAGTCTCCTTAACTAGTGAGCTACTGGAGTGTCTCTAGTTAAGGCTGTGTTCACTGGTGTGAATGTGTGCAATAACTACTTGTGTCATTGTGACGTGTGTCCCACATGCACTATCCCACGTTCATCATGTATATATATTAGACATGAGGGTCCGGGCCGGACGCGGGCTTTTCGCGTCCGCGTCCGACCCCCGGACGCGTCCAAAAAAAAAATTTGAAATTTTTTTCTAGACGCGTCCGGGGCCCGGACACGTTTTTTTTTTTTAAAAAAAAAAAGGGGCGCGCGGGCAGCGGACCAATCCGAGAAGCCCGAGAAGGTGAGAGAGTGGAGAGAAAGAGGGTGAGAGAGAGAGAGAGAGAGAGAGAGAGAGAGAGAGAGAGAGAGAGAGAGAGAGAAAGAGAGAGAGAGTGAGGGTTATGGTGTGTGTGTGTGTGATGATTTATGTGTGTGTGTGTGTGTGGGGGGGGGGGGGTTAGTTGATTTGTGTATGCACAGATGTGTGTGTGTGTGGTGATTTGTGTGTGAGAGAGGGGATGAGACAGAGTGTGAGAGACGGAGAGAGAGAGAGGATTTATGTGTGTGTGCGCGCGTGTACGAGACATGGTGTGTGTGTGTGAGTTTAGGGTTTAGGGTCTGCGTGCTTGGGTTTGGGGTTTAGGAGAAGAGAGAGAGAGAGAGAGATATTAGATTTGCGTGCTTCTGTGTGTGTGTGTGTGTGTGTGTGTGTGTGAGAGAGAGAGAGAGAGAGAGAGAGAGAGAGAGAGAGAGAGAGAGAGAGAGATGGCCGCTCGTCCCATTTGGGATGAGGTGGAGTTGATGTCCGACAAAAAGTGGCGTTGCTCTTTTTGTCGAAGGCAGTTCACAGGGAACGCCTTTCGGGTTCGAGCACATTTGGGAGGACTGCGAGTCCGACCCACGGGGGGACGCTACGGGATCGGCGTTTGTATGGTCATCCCCTCTGCGGAGAGGGCTCACATTCTCGAGGCATATGTTGAGCCAGGTGCTGAGCCCGACGAGTCGTCCACAGATGCCGCGGACTCTATTTCCACTGGTGCATCCACTGCCACCGCCCCTGCCACTGGTACACCCACCGCCACCGCCCCCGCCGCCTCATCCGCATTTGCACCCGCCACCGCCTTCGCCTCCGCCACAGCCACCCCCACTCCCTCCGCCAGTACTCCCCATGGATCCACAGCCTCCACTGCTGCACGTACGCCTGTGCCATCACCGTTAGATCTGCACGGGTTTTCCACATCCTCCCCTTCTGCACCTACACCTATGCCACCACCTCCGGGTCCGCATCGTCCATCCACATCCTCCCAGCCATCCATATCCCGAGGCAGTATGACGATGCAAAGCTGCGTGCGGATTGGTTCTCATATATCCGCCTCCTCAGCAGCGACACTGGTACCCGCAGCAGGGTCGAGGAGCCAATGACTTGGTGTACTGCAGCACCAACACTAGGGTGGTTCAACGCATCACGGACAACATGAGGGCATGAGTCGTAGGCTCCCTACTCTTGCAGGTAAATGTCTATGCTCTATCGTTTGCTTTCGTATTAGTTTATGACATTTAGTTTAATGCCCTCACGGTTGCTTCGGCTATTCTCAGAATGATTGACTTCTACAGGTCAATCCCGATGAGTGTCTGGTTGCAGCGGCCGATCATTAGGCAGAGCGAGAGGTTGATCCAGACGATGTTGTTCGGCATGCTCTGCGAGGTGATCCCGAGGATGATGGTGACACCGAGGAAATCACCGAGGATGATGAAGAGTACAAGCCTTCAGTTAGCCAGGAAGAAAGTTCGATCTCCCCCATAACTTCAGAGGGCGACATACGTACTGAAGCTGCTTGGTACATGACAGGGATGGTGTGAATGAAAGTCAGTTAGACATTAGGGCCCTTTTTGAACTCAAAAAGGGCCTCTTCCTTGCCTAAACGTGTTTGCTGATCAAGATTAATTAATTCATTAATTGTCCTACATGGCAATCACCTTGGGTTTATCATGAGTTAATTCATAGCTCAATAGACTTTATCTACGCCTAGTGTAACAAATTAAAAAAATTGCAATTATTTCGAACCCTTCAAACGGTTTAGTTTTTAGCTTGGAATGAAAGAAAAGGGGGCCCAATATTTATTTGGGCCCCCATTTTGACAAAAAAATTCAAATTTTTTTGGGAGGGATGGGGGATGAGAGTACAATCCCCCCCCCCCCCCCCCCCCCCCCCCCTCCCCTCCGCACAATTGTAAGGAGGGGGGCCGTGCATCCACGCACCTCTCTCCCCCAAAACTTGCTCCCCTTAGGCCCACTAGGCCGTTTGGGGGCGCAGCAGCTCAAAAGCGCCACCTTAGCCTCGGGACCCCTCCCTATCGTACGTTGCATGGAGGGTGGGTGCGTTGGATGCCAAACTTGTGCTGCGCGCTCACCCAAGTCCGTGTCTCGGAGGGGACAGTAGCGCCCACTATGAGCCACTAGCTCCCCTGGGCGCACGCAGGCTGGTGGCGCGACACACTCCTCTCCCCTCCTCGATTTCCGTGCAAAGAGGTGGGGAAGGGAGGCCCATGGGTCCCTCCGGGCCATGCGCCCTCAGTCGGGCTAGCGGCCCGGAGGGAAGACTGTGGGGGCCCGCTGGCCAGCGTAGCCAGCAGGTACACAAGGGGGCAATGTACTACAAGGAGGAGGCGGGCGGCGAGGTACACAAGGGGGGAGGGGGGGTTGTACTAAGGGGGGATATATTGTACCCCAATTCCCCATCCCCCCAACTTTTTTTTTTGAATTTTTTTTCAATATGGGAGCCCAATGAAATATTGGGCCCCCTTTTCACTTATTCCAAGCTTAAAAATATGAATTATGAAGGGCTTGAAAAAACGGTTATAGTTTTATTTAAAATTTAAATTTGAGCCTTGTCAAATCATCATTACTATGGGTTGAGCAAGTAGAGTTAGAGGAGAGTTAGTGGGTGGGTTAGAATTTGGAGATCTATTTTACGCCATCGAATGTGCCATGTCATATGGACCATTCCATCTCAGTTGTCACTCTCTTATTGGTACACTTAACACTAATTATAATTAGTAAAGAGGCCCTTTTTGAGTCCAAAAAGGGCTCTAATGGTAGGTTTTGCAATCAGTACAGAGTTTGAAAGACAGTTTTGTTGGCTTTATACTGTTCTATGATTTAGGGTTTGGCTCTACTGCCAATTTCCAGAACTCAGACACCTAACGAAGCAGCATATATCAGGCAATGTTCACGACCCTTTCATCTGGATATTTGGCCAGGAAACCTTGCAAGAAAGCAATGGCCAAAAAAGTCCTTCCAGGGCATGTAGATGAAAGGAGTGGTTGTGTCGTCTTTATGTACTCTCGAATTTTACCACGCCATTAATTGCTCCGTTTTCGACTCCACGTCAAACGTTTTTGGTGAGCTTTCAGAGAAAACACCAGTTGGTTTTTGATGAGTGGATCAGAAACCAGTGGGTGCTGTCTCTGGAGGCTCACCAAAAACGTTTGACGTGGAGTCGAAGACGGAGCAATTGATGTTATGGTAAAATCCGGGAATACATATTGGCGACAGAACTACTCCTATCATCTCCATGCACTAGAAAGGCCAATTGCTTTCTTGCAAGGTTTCCTGGCCAAATATCCAGATGAAAGGGTCATGAACATTGCCTGATATATGCTGCTTCGTTGGGTGTCTGAGTTCAGGAAATGGTTTGTTGCAAAAAATTTTGGGTATCATTTTTCTATTTTTAAACAAAAGGGGGCAGGTGGGTGCCAGACACCCTCTGATAATAAATTCCCCCGGGGGGGGGGGGGGGGGGGGCATAAATTGTTTTTATTTCGCTTTGGGGATGTGGGACAGAGAGGGCAAGTGCTTGTATTTTTTTTTTTGAAAAAAAAAAATTTGAAAATGGAGACACGTCCGCATCCACCATCCGCTTCCTTAGATATATATATATATATATATATATATATATATATTTTTTAGAGAGAGTGTAAGGGTTGCCATAAAACATTAACTCTATGCTGCCAAAAATGTCACGCTCTGCCCGCAAAAACCATCACACAAAAACTATGTATTTTTAAGAATATACACCTATAAAAAAAAATTCATTGTCTCAACTCCCCAAATTCAAATCCGCGGGATATATATATATATATATATATATATATATATATATAGATATAGATATATATCATAGGTCCCGGTACCGCGGGACCATACTGGTACCGCGGTACCATACAAGTACCACGGTGCCATAATAATTTAATATAATTAATAATTAATATTTTTCTAAATATTTTTTTTAACCTAAATCTACCTGCCCCTCTCACTTCTTCTCTCCGAAATTTTTTTGCGCCCTTGTTGCCTTAAATTATTTTTTTTGGCATTTTCTTAGTCTTATTTTACTATAGAAAATGCATTTTTTTATTATAAAAAATATTAAGAAATGGTACCGTCCTGATATTGCGGACTAGAGGGCAGTACCGTACTGGCGGTACCGCCATTATGGTACTTGGCGGTACCACCGGGTTCTATGATATATATATATATATAATATAGTATATAATATACTAGGTGTGAGTGCTCGTCGTTGACGGGCAATGGCGGCCGATCTAGGTGACGGCCGATGATTTGGAAACTCAGTATGTCATTGACAGGCGATGGCGACCGATCTAGGTCGCGGTCGATAATTTAGTGAGTCTTGGAAAAAATTTGAGTCTTCGAAAAATCATCGAGTCCTTTGGAAAAATTCGAGCCTTTGGAAAAATTCGAGTCTTTGGTTAAATTCGAGTCTTTGGGAAAAATTCGAGTCTTTGTAAAAAAATCGAGTTTCTGAAAAAATTCAAGCCTTTTGAAAAAATCGAGTCTTTAGAAACATTCGATCGTTTGGAAAAAAAAAAATTCGAGTCTTTGAAAAAATTTGAGTTTTTGAAAAAATTCGAGTCTTTTGAAAAATCGAGTCTTTAAAAAATGCGAATCTTTGGAAAAAAAAATTCGAGTCTTTGGAAAAATTTGAGTTTGCAAAAAAATTTGAATCTTCGAAAAAATTTGAGTTTTTGGAAAAATTCGAGTCATTAAAAATTCGTGCCTTTGGGGGGAAAAAAAATCGGGTCTTTGAAAAAAAAAATTCGAGTCTTTTGAAAAATTTGAGTTTATGGAAAAATTCGAGTCTTAAAAAATTCGATCCTTTGGAAAAAAAAATTGAATTTTTTGAAAAATAAATTTGAGAACGCGCATAATTCTGATTTTTGGGTATCGAAAAATTACGGATTTTTCAAGTTGATCTCGTATCGAAAATTTTTAATTTTGGATATCAAAAAATTACAGATTTTTTGAGTCGATACGATATCGAAAAATTCTGACAATGTCGAATTTTACATTGATTCGAAAATATACAAAGACTCGAGAAATTATACAATGACTCGAAAAAATTTCGGATTTTCGGGGTCGATCTCGTATCGAAAACTTTTGATTTTGGATATCGAAAAATTACGAATTTTTCGAGTCGATACGATATCGAAATAAAAAATTCGAGCCTTCCATTTTTTGTGATATTTTCAAGGATAGGTATAAACAGGTTTTTAAGAGTACCCAATGTCGTTGTTGTCAAAAAGAGATTTTCCAACCCTGGATGGGATTGGATCGAGGAGAAAATTATCCAGGCGTGTTTGACCCTAGATCGGGTCAGATTTATCCGACCCTGGTGCCAAAACAGGGTTACAAATCTTTAGGAAGTTTTTGGTTTTTAGCAGTGAAGAAAGAGGGTGTGTAGTTTTTACGACTTCAGGGTGGGCTTAGCTTTAGGGTTGATGGGAGGGGGATGTGTTCTTACTTTTTAGGCTTAACACATGACATTTTCAATTTTTAGGGTTGACGAAGGGGGAGGTGTGTAGTTTTTAGGGGTTTAAATTTTAGATTGAAAAAGCAAGATCTAGGTGACGGGCAATGACGACCATCTAGGTGGTGGCCGATGATTTGGATAATGGCCGATCTCGCACATCTCGCATTTCGAATATCTAACATACTTCACACATCTCGACCATAGTAGAGGTCAAAATTTAACCATGTTCAACAATAGCACACGGAGTATCTTAATAAAAAGGTTGATTGGCGGTAGGCAATCTGTGTTTCCAAATGTCTGTTAATGCGTGGCCCACAGTTCAAAGTGTATGGATGGGTAAGGGGAGTTCAAAGTGAATATGTTGTTCATGCATGGGTCGGAAAATCCTTCTTTGCCAAGCTCAAAGTTGGGTCGAAAAAGTTCGAGTCTTTGGAAATAGTCCAGGGAGTCTTTCGGAAAATTCAAGTCATCGAAAAATTTGAGTCATCGAAAAATTCGAGTCTTTCGAAAAATTCGAGTCATCGGAAAAATTCGAGTCTTCGAAAAATTCGAATCGTCAAAAAAATTCGAGTCATCTGAAAAATTTGAGATCGGAAAAATTCGAGTCATAAAAAAAAGTCGAGTCATCGGAAAAATTCGAGTCATCCTAAAAATTCGAGTCATCCGAAAATTTTGAGTCATCGAAAAATTTGAGTTTTTTTGAAAAATTCGATTCATCAGAAAAATTCGAGTCAATCAGAAAATTTGAGTCATCCGAAAAATTTGAATCATCGAAAAATTTTGAGTCATCGAAAAATTTCGACTCATCAAAAAATTCGAAAAACATTTTGTGCGTTAAGATTATCCACCTGATGCATGGAAAAAATCTTTTGTATGAAAGAAGTAACTATTTTTTGACTAACTTCAATGAAAAATTATTCAACGTTATTAAGTTTTCATCTTTTGGATACTTCAAACTCTCTAAAAATTGTTTAAACTTTTGAGGTTATAATATTATATAATGTTGTTAAATTTTCCACAAAAACATTGCTCATTTCCTACATCCAAGTTCTCACCAAATTGACCCTCCTCTCCTACAAACAACTAAAGGCACCAAATTGATCTACTATAGACAACATCAAAGTTATTCTACTTAAAACATTCTGGAGGCCCTGAAGAGAACTTTCTAAGAAGCTACAAAATATAGGGCTACAACACAACAATATTATATAAAATCCAATCACTTGGCAATTGGCACAGTCAATTTAAGCTTATCTAATAATAGCCAAAAATAGGGACCTGGGGTACAACTCAATAAAATACCATGTCAATATCAATGTCCAAGGCATTAAATGAACAGATAATGTCTTAATGGTCCTAGTCAAGTGGCAATAGCATCGTATAATCTAAGAATCCTCAAAATTGGTGAAGGAAAGCGAAGTTATGTCGCTATTTTCAAAATTGGTGTCACTGTAGTAGCAACTGTAGCTTTCTCAGGAACTCAAAGATAAGTCAATATGTCATTCTAGAGAGTATTTCTAATAATAAGAATTCAAATATTATTCTTGAATATGTATGTAAGAAAGCAAATATCATGCTTTTGAATCACACATAATGCCAATAAAACAACTACATATCTCATGGACGGCCAAACTTGTTACTTAACAAAATATGATGCTCATCCATATCTAGAAAGAATTCTTACCAAAATGAAGAAAATGAAAAAATTACATATAAATATTTCATAGAGGATTTTAAAGGTTGAAATGCCTATTCTTCATCCCTCCAACTTACTGCAATATTATTTCCCTTTCCTTCAGAACTTAGGACCTAAACATTGTTCAGTGCTAGTAAGGGAGAGATATTGTGACAATATTTCAATGAGCCCAAAAGAAGAACTTGTACAATTTTCCTGAAGAGTATAACAAACATCTAGTTGAGTCACATTTTTTTGAAGCAACCATATATGAATGATTATGCACTGAAGTTACTGGTGTGTGTACTAAGTGCTTTTATAGTAGAAGAGCAATCAGTACAAACCCTGTTTTTTTCATTTTTTTTCAACAAAAGATCATTCAAAAGCTTGACTTCCTCAAACTCGCTATTGCATATAGAACCAAAAATCGCACATATGCACATAGTGTTCTCATCCACCATTTCCACTGCCTCATAGGGATCCATCACATAATAGCCTTTCTTAAGCTTGACATCTTTCAGCTTTACTTCAAAGTATTCAGCAAATTTTTTTCAACGCACTTGTTTGAGGAGAAAATGAGGATAAATTGATCGCCTCAGATCTAGCCATCGCCATCTCTGCGCAGCCTTCAGTACTAGAAAAATAATCAGCCAAAAGGTCCCTAGCATCATCAATAATCATGAGCTCAATGTCTACCTCTGGTTGTTGGAAGACGTGAATGCCAATCTGCTCTAGATCAGCTAAATCATCTTAAATCATACATGAAATTGAAAAACTATAGGTAAGATATAATAAATCCTATCGAATTGCTCATGATGCTGTGAATATTCTAGGGACCCTTGAACCTAGACGATGAAGCTGATTTGAATATGCTGGAGACTAAGGACTAGCTCAACAAATTAATGCATCCTTCATATTTTCAGTCTTGTAAAGGTTGCTAGCAGGTTATTCTTTTTTAGCTTAACGGTAAAAATGGGTTCTAATCTCATTTTACTTCCAGCATTGTGGTGTGCAAGAAAGTGAGGTCATCTCTTCTAACGGCCATTACATCTACCCCACTAACTTTGCGTTACTTCTTGGAGTAATTGCAGCAATTTCTCTTTTGCTCGCGCAAGTTGTTGCAAATGTTGTTGGCGGCTGCATATGTTGCATCAGGGGGCCAAATGGTCCTTATCCTTCAAGTTCTAGCAAAACCATTGCTATCCTTAGTCTAATTCTATCTTGATAAGTGATTGTCGGCACCCAGTATATTTTGATGCTGCAAAGTTACATTTTAAAAAAAAAAATGAGTAATATATCTTGGTATGTTGAAGATGTTTTTAAGTAGGGGAAGATTTGTGAATGAGACGGGAAATGGCAAATCCATTGTTTAACATCCGTACTTCTATTGTTTATCATCCGTACATCACCGATTTTGGCATCCCAAATTATTGCTGATTTGTCAGCACTTCCAATAAGAAGGCAATCTTCTTATTCCACTTCAGTGTGAAATGAGATGTTCTTTGACTCACCTACCAGATGGCAGACAAAGATATGTCAACACCCAAAAGGCTTCTATCATTCAATGATGTACCAATGGGACACTCACATGGAAAAAAGAATCTTACAATTTCTAACACAATTTAATCATTAGTCGAGTTGACTGACAATGAGCTGCCTATCCTGACCACAAACAGCCAGTGCAGCTACATCACGCACCTCACCATTGCGCCTCCACAATAAAAAGACAGAAATCACCAGTCAGAATTACAATCAACGCATCAATACCTAAAACGAACGCGTTCTACCGCCATTCTTGGTTGTTATTGTGATAAACCAATATCCACATAGTATAAGAATATTCTAAAAATTTGATTTACTTGTGATAATTGGCTGGAGGATGCGCTTGCTGCTGCCCCGCGGGAGTATTATTCTCAGAAAGGATAGCGAACAAATTACCCGCTCTCTATTTTTGTGCACCAGAGCCAAATTTATTATTATGCTGATTCGATTGGGAAGTCTGATGAATAAACTCGCACCTTGCACCAAATCGACAACTGCCAAAACACAAAATAGCACTAAAACCTGTGAGAGCAGATGCGAGAAGTATTTGAAATAAATGTACCATATTACGAAAAGTTTTTAAGCTTTTGAAATCCGGGAGCAGGATTTTGAACTTGGAACTTTGAGGTTTGCAAGCTAGCATAGAGTCTGTACGTATATGAGGTCCTCGGACTTTGAAGCATACAGGTCCAGTCACCAGTGAGAGTTTAAATTCACAGCATGAAAAGCAAGGCTTTGATATTGTAGTTTAGGTCTAGTTTGCTGCAAATTACAAAAACATCATAGGACAATAAACCTCATAATAATAATAAGGCTCATGCAAGGCTCGGTCACCACAACCTTGCTTTTGATCTACCCAGCGAACAGCCAGTGAGGTTTTTGTACAACCGACCTCAGTCACCCTGCCTATTCAATGTTGATTATACCTAGCAACTTGTGTTATGGGTGGCACAATATTCAAAATCACTTGCTTTAAGCTGACTGGTGTTGCTCCTTCGCAGGATAGAGTTTTGACTTTGAGATTTTAGTTGTTGTGAAAAATAGAGATATATCATAATGTTGTAAAATCAAATCAAGCTTAATACAAAAAAAACAAAATCTCTTTAACCTGTAAGAACAAAAGCTTATATCGTGTAAAATCTGGCCACTCCCCATCGACCTGTGCAGACTAATGGATCGTAGAGAGAGATAAAGATTAGACTGTAACTTTAGGCCTTATTCAAGACGATGGCTACCTCCCTCCATTCCATGAACTGCGGCATATTGGCTACCTACCTCCATTCCATAATCCTCGTATTGGTAGCCTTCGGCTGATCCAAGTCCTTCAAAGTTGCACTGTATTCGCTCCTTCAATGTAGAAGCCACTGATCTGTCCATGTACTTTGTGTGATCCAGGACTGCCCAGGAGGCTGCGGTTCTTGCAGTAGAGGCTGGTGATGTTGTTGAAGAAAAAGAAGCGAAAAGACCCATTTGGATTGACTACGAAATTGGTTCTTTTTCTGAAGGTTAGCATATGCACTTTGTTTGTACATGTTGAGTACTTGTGCGCTGATCCATTGAAGCTGACAACGATGGCAGGTGTTTTCCACTCCTTTTGCTTTTGGGGATTCTCTGTCCGATATTGGAAATGCACAACACATTTTTCTATTGGAGCAAAAGTGCACTGCAATGCTTCCCTATGGCCAAAACTTCTTCATGTGAAGAATTGAAAAAGATTATCTATGTTAGATATAGGGGTCTTATGTCTTTTACATTAAGCATCTAGGTGTAGGATGTTGATAGGAACAAATTTGGCATAGATGGCAAATTATGCATTTCCACTTGTAATGCCACTATTGAGCCAAAATAGAGTAAGAGGCTAAACTCGTGCCAATTAGAGTGTAGACAAGTGTAATGCCTTTGTTTGATGAATTCTAAGAGGTCCAATAGGATTTAGAGGTGGAACTATGTGTGGTCCAATAGGAATTTGAGGTGTGCTTGAATATAGTCCAATAGAATTAAGAGGTGCATGGATCAATGGTCCAATAGGATTAAGAGGTGACAAAGTGTGGTCCAATCATAGTAAGCATAGTGGTACCTCGTGGATCTACTAGTATCATTGTACTCCTCATTTTGGATCTAATTTATTTTGGTGATTATATGGATTTTGAGTGTTATTGGATTTCTAGCTTTCTCTCTCTACCCGAGAGCTCATGATAGTTTTTCTCTCTCTACCCGAGGAGAGCAGCTTGTTTTTACTTGGAATAATTTTTTAATACTTCCCACACGTGTGAGTGAGAGTTGGAAGTGATTGAATACATGTAGTAGTGTATTTTTGCCATAGGATCTAAGATTGATCTTGAATCTCAATCTAATCTTAATCTTGGTGCATCTACACACCTTAGGAGATCACAAGTACATGTTGTGGACAATCCACACGTGTGAATTCAACATGGTATCAGAGCCTACCTAAGATTTCCATGCATTTTGATCCATCTAAGTGAAAACTTTTCATCAATCTTGAGCTAGAAATTGTCAAGGCCCATTTTCCTAGCTATCTTGTTCAATTTTGGATCAAAAGAGATCAAAATGACATTGATTGGGTCTGACCTGGTACTATATGGAATCAGGTGCTCAGACACGTGTGAGGAACATCCAATTTCAGTTTGGAAGTTCTCTCTCATGCTTGATCCATTTATCTTGTTTGATAGCTTGTTTTGAAGCTATTTTTGTCTAGTTTCTGATGCAATCAGTTTCATTCCATTTGGTTGAGCCAATCAGAAGTTATAAGTTTTTGAAGAGGGTTAGGTAGGGCACCTAGACCTGGGTGGACACATTTGGTTTGGTCAAGAGATTGCTTGGTTGATCCAAAATCACAGTTGTATGCTACCAATCTCATCTATTTGTGATCTAGGCACTGTTTTGAGGTCTTAGCCATTTTGTTTCATACAATATCATTGTATTTGAGTCAAATTCTGTTTCTTAGTGTACTTCACACGTGCTAAGAGTGTTTGATCCTAACTTTGCCTATACTCCATCATTTTATGTAAAATAGATCTTGTTTTAGAGAGATTTGTGTAGCTAGTGAGAATCAGTTCACAAATAGTTTCAAGATCTTTCATAGGAGGAGATAGTATTCTATTATTGGATCCTATTGAGAGTGTGTAGCAACATTTATTGTTCATCATTTGCGTTTTCTTCACTTCAAATGTTTTCAATGGGTTCATCCTTGTTGGAACCAAGTGAAAGATTGTCCACTTCAAACTATTCAATTTGGAAAATGAGGATGGAGTCCATCTTGATCCTTCAAGACGTGATGGACATAGTTCTTGGCCTTGAAGAAGAACCACAAGTTCTTCAAGAGGTTCAAAAATACAAAAAGAGAGCTAGGATGGCTCTCCACTACATTAAGATGAATGTCTCTAATGAGATATTGAGGGAGATAGGTACTTGTACAACAGCCAAAGAAGCTTGGGATTGTCTCAAGACTATCTATGAGGCTAAGAATACCTCTAGGCTTCTCACTCTTAGGAATCTTTCAAAGTAGCCAAAAGAGTGATGAGAGAGTAAAAGATATTCATAGAGAACTTGCTTGTACTGGTGATTCCATCAATTAAAATGAGCTAGTTCAAGTCATTCTCAATGGCTTGAGAAGTGAATTTGATAACCTTGTCCAATCCTATGCCATTAAGGAGGAGCTACCAAATTTTGAGGCTCTCCAAAGTGTGCTAATTTTGGAAGAATCAAGACAAGAGTACAAGCTCTTGAGGATGGACAAGCTTTCTCTCACTCATAATGATGGCAAAGCTCTCTTTGCCAAGGATAGGCACAAAGGGAGGAGCAAGAACCAACATCAACAATCCTCAAGCAAGGACAAAGTCAAATCCAAAGACAAAGATGAGGAGGAAGATGATTCCTCTAATGCTTCATCATCCAAGCTCAAGAAGAAGAAGATCAAGTGGTTTTATTGTGGCAAGAAAGGTCATTATGCCACCAATTGCTTCAAGAAGAAGAATCAACTCAAGCAAGCCAACAGTACCAATGAGAAAGAAGACACTATTGCAAGTGATGGAGAGGGATCTCTTATGGTCTCTAGTTTCTCATCTACTCCTTTCAAGAAGGACGGCCTATGGTATATTGATAGTGGAGCCTCTTCACATATGCGTAGCTCCAAGGACTCTTTCTCTTCTATTGCACCTTATGATGGAGTCAAGAAATCAATATACACTGCAAATGATTTTGAATGTCCTATTGAAGGCATAGGGAACATTCCCTTGAAGCTTGCATCCTCTAAAGTTCTTTCTCTCTCTAAAGTTCTTTATGTACCTAAGCTTACCAAGAATCTTATTAGTGTTGGCCAATTGCTTGATAATGGCCTTGATGTAAAATTCAATGTTGATACTTGCACTATCAAGAAGAATGATGAGATACTTGCATTAGGATCTAGATTTGGTGGGATCTATAAACTATATCCAAATGAGTATGTGAATGCTTGTAATGTTGCTCTTGTGAACAAGCTCTCTATGGAGGAATTATGGCATAGGAGGTTGGGACATCCCAACTACAAATCCATGCTCTCTATGATCAAAGAAGCCAAAGCTATTGGCTTGCCAAAGTCATTCTCCAAGAAGATCAAGCCTTGTGAGGCTTGTGCTATTGCTAAATCTCACAAAAAGCCATTTACAAGATCTTCTATCAAAAGCAAGCATACTTTGGAGTTAATCCACTCGGATGTGCATTTTTCATCAACTACAAGCAAGGGAGGAGCCACTTGTTTTGTTACTTTCATTGATGATTTCACAAGATTCACTTGGATATATCTTCTTGTTTCTAAATCTATGGTGTTTGATCATTTCCTTATTTTCAAAGCTTATGTAGAGAAGCAATTCTCATTCAAGATCAAAGCTCTTAGAAGTGATGGAGGTGGTGAATATATCTCCAATAAATTTCAAGATTTTTGTGAGCTTGAAGGCATTAAAAGAGAGTTCTCTTGTGCCTACTCTCCATCTCAAAATGGAGTGGCCGAGAGAAAGAATAGATTTCTATGTGAATGTGCAAAATCTATGAGAATTGAGGCATCTTTGCCCAAAGATTTTTGGGGAGAAGCCATTAATTGTGCAAACTATCTTTGCAATAGGCTCCCACATATAGCTCTTGGAGGAAAGTCACCATATGAAATCTTATATTTGAAGAAGCCTAAGGTTGATCACCTTAGAGTTTTTGAATGCTAATGCTTTGTCCATATTCCGTTGGAAACAAGGAAGAAAGAAGATCCTAGTGCATGCAAAGGGATCATGGTTGGATACTCATCCACCAAGAAGGCCTATAGAGTCTTTATACTCTCTACTTATCAAGCTATTGAAAGTAGAGATGTTGTCTTTCATGAAGATCAATACTCATCTTTTGAAGTGGCCAAGATCAAGAAATCTATGGATGCATCACCAATTATTGATTTTGAAGACAATCATGATGTGATGGGGTCGAGATTTGAAGAAGACTCTCCTCGGATTTTCTCACCAAGAAGATCCATGAGAGATAGATCCGAGCCTAAGAGGCTCTCATATGTTGATAAAGGCAAACAAGTGGATCTTGATTCCACTAATTATATTTTTTATGTCTCTCATGAAGAGCCAAATAATGTACAAGAGGCACTCAATACCAAGGAGTGGTATGATGCCATGAAGCAAGAGTATGATGCATTGATCACCAACAATACTTGGGAGCTTGTGGATCCTCCATCCAACAAGCATGTGATTGGTTGCAAGTGGGTATTTCGGATCAAGTTCAATCATGATGGCACCATCAAAAGCATAAAGCAAGATTATGTGCCAAAAGATTTGCTCAAATCCATGGTCTTGATTATGAGGAGACCTTTGCACCCATTGCAAAGATGGTGACAATAAGAATTCTTATTTCTCTTGCTTGTTTCTTCAGGTGGAAGGTGTTCCAATCAGATGTATCCAATGCTTTTCTAAATGGTTATCTTGAGGAGGAGATCTATATGGAACAACCTCAAGGTTTCATCAAGGATGAGTCCAAAGTGTGCTTGCTCTTCAAAAGTCTTTATGGACTCAAGCAAGCACCAAGATCATGGTATTCAAGACTTAATTCTTTTCTTATCTCTTTGTGGAAGTTGTATCAAGATAGTTGATGAAACTAAGCTAGCACTTGGATGTGAGTTTAAAATGCAAGATCTATGAGAGATACATTACATCCTAGGCCTAGAAATTGATTTTTATGAAAATCATGTATTTATAAATGGAGAAAATTGTAAAAGATCCTAATAAAGGTGATGAAAGATCCTTTGAGGACATCACACTTTTTGGGAGCCTTGTAGGCTCCTTGATTTGGCTTACCATTACTAGGCCCGATCTAAGTTTTTGTGTGCACAAATTGAGTCAATTTATGCAAAATCCTAAGATCCATCATTGGAAAATGGCCAAGAGGATTCTAAGATATGTATCTTCATCTTGTGATTATGGTCTACTCTATAAAAGTGAAGATTTAGACTATTTCTATGTATAGGCAAAAAATATTAGTGCCACCTGGGTACGAAACAAGTGAAGAAGAAGTCAATTTGACAAAAGTTCCAAAACATGCAGGCACACCCACGAGCAAACTGACAACAACATCACAGAAGACAGAACTGGTAGAATCTATCAAGCCGATGGTAGTTGAGGAAGTCAATAGAATGACAACTGACAAAGTCCGACGGATTTTACCAAGTCTCTTGGAGTTGGATAGGCTTATTTCAATCAACTATTCTACTTGGAAGGTAAGGATGGAATCCTTGCTAGAGATGAATGAGTTGATGGATATTGTTGTAGGTGTGGAGGAGAGACCTTTGGCACCTCAAGAACAATTGAGGTATGACAAGAGGGCAAAGTAAGCTCTACATGTGATCAAGATGAATGTTACAAATGAACTTCTCAAGGAAGTTGGTAAGTGTACTTCATCAAATGAGGCTTGGGAAGCTTTGAAGAAGCTTTATGAGTCCATGTCTAGCATTCTAACTCTTAGAAGACAAATCTTTCAAAGTATGCAAAAGAAGGATGAAAGTGCTCATGCTTTTGTTTTGAGGGCTAAAGCATTCAATGATGAGTTAGTCTATAGTATTGATGAAAGTATGAAAGAAGTAGAACTTGTTCAAGTTGTTCTTAATGGCTTGTTAAATGATCATGCTAATCTTGTTCAGAGTTTTGTTATTCAAAAGAGTTTTCCAAGTATGGTGGATTTGCAAGATATTTTGGTGAATGAGGAGTTTAGGCTTCTATCAAGAGGAGGTGCATCTACTACACATCAAGATGGAGAGGAGGCCATGTTCATCAAAGGCAAGTTCAAGGGCAAAGGCAAAGGCAAATGGTCAAAGGGACAAGATCAAGGTGAGCCTTCTACTTTTGTTGGTAAGAAGAAAGATAGGTCAAAGTTATGTGGAATCCAAGGGCATTTTGCAAATGATTTTTTCAAGAAGAAGAGAGATCAAGGTGATAAGCAAACCAACCTAAGTATTGATGAAGATGGTGTTGATGAACAATTGTCAAATGATGCTTTTGTTATGTCATTTTGCTTGTTGGCTAATGATGGAGATATTGATCCTTGGTGGATTGATAGTGGAGCTACATTACATATGACATTTCATGAGGAGTATTAGTTATCTTTGATGGCATTTGATGGTGACAAGAAGGTGATCTACACGGCCAATGATGGTGAATGTGCAATCAAAGAGATTGGCACATTTTCTATTTCTCTCTCTACAAATGGGAATGTGAATTTGAAGGATGTTTTGTTCATTCCATCTATTACTAAGAATCTTCTTAGTGTGAGTCAAATGCTTTACAAGGGATTCAAACTGGAGTTTGTTGGTGATGCTTGTTTGATCAAGAAAGAGGATGAATTGATTGCAAAAGTAAAGAGGCAAGGTAAATTGTTCAAACTTATAGTATTGTCCATGTTCGTACAACAGCAGCACCAGGTTGTCCTTCACATGTGTGGAACCTATATTAACTATAAAATCAACATTCTACACATAGAAAATCAAGATATCAAGAGATAAACACATGAGATGGACATAGAAACTCAAGAGATGAATTTTCCATATAAAATGAGAATACAATGATATGTTCTCCACATTTGTGATGCTATATATAGCTTCCAAAATGTCATTTGGCCAATTTCCCTAAACTTGCTCTAAATGGTAATTTTTTGGTAAGTCACGAATAACCTACAAATACTACTCTAGATGCAATGTATCAAATTTAGCCAATTAAAATGGTTCCAAACTTGACCTCTAGGGCGTCCTTCGTTTGGAGGCTATAGTCTTTCGTTTGGCCAAAAAAGGCTTAAGGACAAGAAAATAGGGGCCTTTTAGCTTTTTGAACTATCTTTTCACTTTGAAAGAGTTTCACTCTTCAAAAAAGTCAGGACCCAACTCAGTTTTTAGATTGAAAATTGTTAATGAAAATGAAAGCCTAAATGCCCTTCAAAGCCCTTTCAACTCTATCTTGGCCGTTAAATCCAATCTAGTGGACAAGATTCCTCCAATGCGACCTTTTGATTCAAAATAAATCCACTCCGATGATGCTTTTCTCAAGCACAAAAGAACTAGTTAAATAGCAACTTCGGGGCTCGTCAAAGATTGGCGCACCGACTAGAAAGCTAAAGAGAGAAAGTTATAGTCAAATATGACCAGTGACCATCATAAATTTACATGTTAATCATTGCTATTTCAACTCTTCTGAACTATATAATGGTTGGTTTAGGCTTATGAAACTTATACTTGCTTATGCATTGCTAGAAGAGGTCATTGTTAATAAGCATGTTGTTTTCTGTAGAAATGCGGCCCTGGACTTTTTGAAAAACAAGAAATGGTTTCATGGGAAGACTATATCTCCTTCCAAAAAACAAAACGATGCTATTAATGAACGTCAGATAAAGCATAACACAACCCTTGTTTTCTATATATATACTTTGTGAGAAAACTTGTCATTGAAAGACTTGCTAGGCCTGATTTTACTCCATTTTCTGATAGTACATCCAGTCTAGTACTGATTTTTTACAATACATATATACTAAACTGAATGATCTATTACCTAAAAATTTTAGTAGTTCGAATGAGCTTCCTTATTTACTTTGCACATACAAAGCCCACAAAGATTTGTTTAGATGAATTACTAATGTTCATGAGTGTTATTTTCCTAGACTCGCTCAATTCCTAACGGGATTTCTTGGTATGCTGCATCCATTCCTGATGAAAGCAACATGCCTTTAGGAAAAAAACATACAAGCGTATCTTAAATGTGGATACAACTTTATTTTGGAAATAAAACTCATCGATTGATGTCTATCTTAATATGCCCAAGCTTATATACAACATGCAAGTCATGGATATCACTAAGTGCTATGAAAACATGCCTCTTGATGGACGTGACGATTTTAAGACTGTCATAAATAAATTGATTCATTCAACATCTAAAACATGCCAAGCTTACACAACTTAGGTATAAGTGAGTACTTGATTCAAAAGACTTCAAACGGTCTTGGTCAAAAAAGCTTTCAGATGAATGAAATACTATAGATATAGATACTGTAGGCATATGGAATTTGTTTCTCATAGATAATTGCATAATCATACATGGCAACAGATTCGAGGCATTCTGATGGGATTCTCTTGTTCACCTATGTGGTGTAATTGGTATTTATCCTATTTTGAGATAGAATTTGTTAAAAGATTGGCTAGACTTGGGCATAGAACATTTATGAACGATTTCAAACATTCATTTAGATATATAGACGACATATGCTTCATTAACACCCTCTTGTTGAACACTTTTTGGATAAGTCTCAAGAAAAGACTACAAAAAATCCTTCGGAGTATCTAGAGAGAGAGAATAATATTGTAAACTTTTTGAACATCACTACTTTCTTCAATCCAACCACAAGGATTACACACCTTTCCAATTTTGATAAAAAGAGATTTACCTTTGGAGTATCTAGAGACTGAGAAGAATATTGTAAACTTCTTGAACATCAGTACTTACTTTAATCCAACCACAAGGATTACACACCTTTCCAATTATGATATAAGAAGGGATTTACCGTTTCATTTTTTGCAATATATACATTTGGCATCCAATGGACCAATTTACAACTCAATAGGGTCATTGTTTCTCAAGTTATTGCTGCTATGTATTGTTGTAACAAACAACAAACATTTATCAAGGAAGTTAAAACTCTAATTGATGCCTTTTAAAAAAATGGCTTTATGAGGGACAAGCATAGATAATGTAGCAACTATATGTTGAGGCATTATGGCCAATTTTTTAAGTACCTATAGTAATGCACATTTCCCACGTATATGTGTTGGACTCCAACATACATTTGTGAAATTTTACAAATATTGTTTGATACCATTGCGATGAGGTTTAGAGCTATTTTGGACAACGATGAACCAACTGCCATATTGTCATACTAAAGGCTATTCATCCTTTGAAAATTCATACATGTATGAATGGACATTACTTTACATAATGATTGAGTGCTAACTTTAATGTTCTTCTCAGCTAGCTTCTTGCTATACCTTGGGCACTTGAATCTTCAACATCATTCTTGGCTTGATACACGAGTTTGTTTTGAATTTTGGTCAAAGCTGATTCATGTACGAATGTAAGAGACATTGGTTTCATTAATGAATTAGCATTGCTACTACTATATCATGATGAGTAGAAATTTGAATGAGTTCAATTTGAGTTAGCATTGATTCAATGTATAGTGCCAAATAAAAGCCCTGAGTAAGTACATACACTTTTTTGAGGGGTAGAAATTTTGAGTCATTTAAATCTCTTGTAGTAAAAACTTGAGAGCAAGGATTTTTTTTTCTCTCTCTAAAATGCCTTGTATTCTCACAAGTGGTTGGGACTAGTAAAAATACTTAGTTTTTTTTCACTTATCTACTTTTTTCATGCTTGATTTTGATGGATGATCCCTATTTGTGTACAAGAGCCATTGCCAAGGTCTAAAGCTAGTTTGATAGCTGCTAGAATCTGAGTTTGATCATCATAGCTTTGGTAGTGTGTAATCTCTCGTGCATGTAGATCTTTGTAGATCTTTTTGAGATGCTAAAATGCAAGTTTTAGCATGGTATTAGAGCTAGATTTGTGCATGCTTTGATAGTAAATCATTATAAGCAAAAATTTTGAGTGAAAAAATCAAGATTTTGGGCTCTTCTTGGATTTCAATTGGTTTATAGTTCTATGGTAGCAATATTTTGGTGTTTGTTGGATCAAGTAGACACTATTTATTGTATGGAATGCTAAGAGGCCATGTAGCATCCATCCACTTTGAATTCTCACAAATTCCTTGTTATTGATCCACAAGTATCTACGCGATAGTCAAACTAGTGAAGCTCAACTTGGGCCCAGCCTAGCCAGCCAGGTGATTTGCATGGGGGAGATGAGGCATTGACAACTGTTGAATTTCACACGTGTGGATTGTCCACTACATGTACTTGTGATCTTCTAAGGTGTGTAGATGCACCAAGATCAAGACTAGATTGAGATTCAAGATCTATCTTTGATTCTATGGCAAAAACACACTACTACATGCATTCAATCACTTCCAACTCTAACTCACACGTGTGGGAAGTGTTCCAAAAGTATTCTAAGTAAAAACAAGCTGCTCTCCTCGGGTAGAGAGAGAAAAACCATCAAGAGCTCTCGGGTAGAGAGAGAAAGCTAGAAATTCAATGACACTCAAAATCCACTCAATCTCAAAATCAATTAGATCCAAAAGGAGGAGTACAATGATACTAATAGATTCATGAGCTACCACTATGCTTAACTATGATTGGATCACACTTTGCCACCTCTTAATCCTATTGGACTATTGATCCATGCACCTCTAAATTCTATTGGACTATATTCAAGCACACCTCAATTTTCTATTGGACCTCACAAGGTTCCACCTCTAAATCCTATTGGACCTCTTAAGCTTCATCAAACAAAAGCATGACACTTGTCTACACTCTAATTGGCACAAGTTTGGCTCTATTTTGGCTCAATAGTGGCATTACAAGTGGAAATGGATAGTTTGCCATCTATGCCAAATTTGACCCTATCAACATCCTACACCTAAATGCTTGACTATGAAATTCTATGAGACCCCTATATCAAACATTTTGATTTACTTTACAATTCTCCACACGTGGGAACATCCTCCACACATGTGAGATTCACTTACAAACTTCTATCATAAAAAATACCAAGCTAGATTTTTGCCGATTTCTCACACTCCTCCTCAAAAAATAGCTTGGAAAGGTACTAGATCACTTGAGAAGTTTGTAAATCTTTTTGAGTGGATCCTTTGGTATGCATAAGAAGTGAAGATCAGCCAAGGGATCCATCATAGCAGCACCCTCACCATATCCATGATAAGATCTCTTTGGTAGAGATCTCTTGCCAATGCCTTTGAAGAGTGCTCCACCAATATGCCACTATTATCATGGGCTTCCTCCATGCTTGATGATGATCTTTGCCTTGAAAGTTCCACTTGCATGATGGATGCACCATAAATAGAGAAATCTGAGGCTTCCAAGCCTCATAAGGATCATGGAGATCAAGATCATAAGATGTGAAACAATGATGATTATCAAGATTGTGCTTTCTAGCTTGACTAGTCCACATACAATGAACTATATCCATGATGGATCTAATCTTGATATCAAAGACCATCTTGATCTTTTTTAGGCTAGTTACTCTCTCAAGGATGTAAGTGTCCACTTTGGATGCTTCACTTAATCTCAAGAGGAGTTTACAATTTGCCTCCTCAAAACATGTGAAAACATGATTTTCAAAAAAGTGAGTACCCAGCTCAATCTTGTTCTTACTAGAACCAAGAGCATACTTTTGACAATACAATATCTTGCTTTCAAAAAGTATTGGAAACACATCTAAGTCAATAATGACAAGAAACATGTCCATACCATAAGCATCATACAAAACTAGTATAGCTTTTCTTGAACTTTGAGATCCAAAAAATTCAATGAAGCAAGATAGCATTTCAAGCAAAGGAAGAGAAGCATATATGAATGTGTTGTAGTAGATACAACATGAAAGATGCCCCTCTTTGCCATGTAAGGTGAGCCATAAAGACTCGGCCATGCATCTTGAAGATCTTCTTGAAATCATATGAAGAAGAAACTCCTCCTCACACATTGTCCCCATCATAACTTGAATACCTTCAAAAAGGATAACTTGTGATGCTTCTTGAGAAGCCTTGATCTTGGCCACTTCCAAGATTGAATCTTCATGCAATATGACATCTCTATTCACCATCACATTTGAAATAGAGAGTGTAAAGACACTAAAGGCCTCCTTGATGGATGAGTATCCAATCATGATCCATGAGCTTGGATCATCCTTCCTTCTGGTTTCCAAGGGAACATATGCAAAGCAAGCACTACCAAGTTCACTAAGGTGATCAACCTTAGACTTCATCTTGAATAAAACTTCATATGGTGCTATTCCTTCAAGAGCTCCAATACTCCTCAAAGCTTTGATCTTCAATGAGAATTTATTCTCAACATATGCTTTGAATAATAAGGAATAATCATACACCATAATACTTGAAGAGAGAAGATATGTGCATCTTGTGTAATCCTCCTCCTTTGAAATATTGGAAATATAAGAAACATCAAGAGAGTTTGCACTCTCACTTGGATCAAATTTGTAGATGCCTTCAAATCTTGATCCATATTCAAGGATCTCACCATCCTTCTTAATCACACAATTGTCAATATTGAAATTGACATCAAAGCCACTATCAAGAAGTTGGCCAACACTTAAGATGTTCTTTGTAAGCTTTGGGACAAAAAGAACATTGTTGAGAAAGAGATTTTTAGAAGATGCAAGCTTCAAGGGAATAATCCCTATTCCTTCAATATTGCACTCATGCTTACTTGCAAAGTATATGGTCTTCTTGACTCCATCATAAGGCATAATAGATGAAAAAAAGTGCTTGGAGCCACACATATGTGAAGATGCTCCACTATCAAAATACCATGAGTCATCCTTGTTGAAGGTGGAAGAGGAGAAGCTTGATGACATAAGAGAGCCTTCTCCATCACTTGCAATATAGTCTTCTTTCTCATTGGTGATGTTGGCTTGATTGAGTTGATTCTTCTTCTTGAAGCAATTGGTGGCATAATGGCCTTTCTTGCCACAATAAAAGCACTTGATCATCTTCTTCTTGAGATTTGAATTAGAAGCATGAGAGGTATCCTCCTCCTCTCCATCTTGGTCTTTAGCTCTGTCATTAGAGAAGTGATGGTGTTGCTTCTTACTCCTCTCTTTGTGCTTGGCAAATAGAACTTTGCCATCATCATGATTGAGTGATAGCTTGTCCATCCTCAAGAGTTTGTACTCTTGTCTTGATTCTTCAGAAATAAGCACACTTTGAAGGGCCTCCAAACTTGGTAGCTCCTCCTTAATAGCATAGGATTGGACAAGGTTGTCATATTCATCTCTCAAGCCATTGAGAATGACTTGGACTAGCTCACTTTGATTGATTGAGTCACCAATACATGCAAGCTCCCTATGAATATCCTTGACTCTCAAAACATAATTAGATGCACTCTCATCACTCTTTTGACTACTTTGGAATATTTGATTTCTAAGAGTGAGGAGCCTAGAGGTGTTCTTAGCCTCATAGATGGACTTGAGACAATCCCAAGCTTCCTTGGATGTAGAACAATCACCAATCTCCCTCAATATCTCATTAGAGACATTCATCTTAATGTAGTGGAGAGCCATCCTAGCTCTCTTCTTGTATTTTTGTACTTCTTGAAGGACTTGAGGCTCCTCCTCAATCCCAAGTACAATGTCCATCACATCTTGGAGTATCAAGATGGACTCCATCCTCAACTTCCATATTGAATAATTGGAAGTAGACAATCTCTCACTTGGTTGCAACAAGTATGAACTCATTGAAGTCATGTAAAGTGGAGATAAATAAAAGTGATGAACAAAAAATGTTGCTTCTCTCTCACTATAGGATCCAATAATGGTGTGCTACCATCTCCTATGCAAGATCTTGCAACAAACTGTGAGATGATTCTCACTAGCTATCTCAATCTCTCCAAAACTAGATCTACTTCACATCAAATGATGGAGTATGGGCAAAGTTAGGATCAAACACTCTTAGCACGTGTGAAATACACTAAGAAATCTAATTTGACTCAAATATAATGATATTGCATGAAACAAAATGGCTAAGATCTTGAAACTGTGCCTAGATCACATACAGATGAGATTGGTAAGCATTCAACTATGATTTTGGATCAAACAAGCAATCTTTTGACCAAACCAAATGTGTCCACCCAGGTCTAGGTGCCCTACCTAACCCTCTTCAAAAGCTTATAACTTTTGATTGGCTCAACCAAATGGAATGAAACTGATTGTCTTAGAAACTAGACAGAAATAGCTTTAAAACAAGCTATCTAGCAAGATTTTTGGATCAAACATGAAAGAGAACTCCCAAACTGAAATTGGATGTTCCTCACACGTGTCTGAGCACCTGATTCCGTACAGTACCAGGTCAGACCCAATCAATGTCCTTTTGATCTCTTTTGATCCAAAATTGAACAAGATAGCTAGGAAAAAGGGCCTTGACAATTTCTAGCTCAAGATTGATGAATAGTTTTCACTCAAATGGATCAAAATGCATGGTAACCTTAGGTAGGCTCTGATACCATGTTGAATTTCACACGTGTGGATTGTCCACTACATGTACTTGTGATCTTCTAAGGTGTGTAGATGCACCAAGATCAAGACTAGATTGAGATTCAAGATCTATCTTTGATTCTATGGCAAAAACACACTACTACATGCATTCAATCACTTCCAACTCTAACTCACACGTGTGAGAAGTGTTCCAAAAGTATTCTAAGTAAAACCAAGCTGCTCTCCTCGGGTAGAGAGAGAAAAACCATCAAGAGCTCTCGGGTAGAGAGAGAAAGCTAGAAATTCAATGACACTCAAAATCCACTCAATCTCAAAATCAATTAGATCCAAAAGGAGGAGTACAATGATACTAATAGATTCATGAGCTACCACTATGCTTAACTATGATTGGATCACACTTTGCCACCTCTTAATCCTATTGGACCATTGATCCATGCACCTCTAAATTCTATTGGACTATATTCAAGCACACCTCAATTTTCTATTGGACCTCACAAGGTTCCACCTCTAAATCCTATTGGACCTCTTAAGCTTCATCAAACAAAAGCATGACACTTGTCTACACTCTAATTGGCACAAGTTTGGCTCTATTTTGGCTCAATAGTGGCATTACAAGTGGAAATGGATAATTTGCCATCTATGCCAAATTTGACCCTATCAACATCCTACACCTAAATGCTTGACTATGAAATTCTATGAGACCCCTATATCAAACATTTTGATTTACTTTACAATTCTCCACACGTGGGAACATCCTCCACACATGTGAGATTCACTTACAAACTTCTATCATAAAAAATACCAAGCTAGATTTTTGCCAATTTCTCACAACAACTCCCCTCATCCGCAAGAGACCAAGAAGGCCCAAGGGTGCACCGAACAAGAAAGGCAGAGCTCAAAAACAACCAGGGAAGAGAGGACGACCTCGCAGGAGTAGAGGTGCACAGTCACAACTAGCTGGAGCAGGTCTAGTCGTTTTGGCTTGCTTGGGGGCAAAGAGATCTCTCTCCTTCCCTATGGGCAGCCTCTTCCCCTCATATAGATGGCAAATGACACTCTCCAATACACTATGGAGTTCCATGCACAACCAATGAGAAACCTCCAATGACTTGAAGTTGAGATGCCCCAATCTCTTGTGCCATATCTCTTGCATTGACAATTGCTCCTTTTCCATAAATCCAACTTGGTTAGCAACAACACAAGCATCAAGCTTGAACAATTGACCTTGCCTCTTCTCTTTTGCAATCACCATATATTTTTTCTTTATCAAGGATGCATCACCATCAAGCTCCACCTTAAGACCCTGATTTAGCATTTGACTTACACTAAGAAGGTTCTAACTAATGCATGGAAAGAACAAACATCCTTCAAATGAACATTCCTATTTTCAGAGAGAGAAAGAGGAATTGTGCCAATCCCTTTGATTGCACACTCACCATCATTGGCCATGTAAATCACCCTCTTGTCACCTTCATATGTCAACAAAGATGTAAAGTACTATTTGTGAAAGTCATATGTGATCTTGCTCCGCTATCAATCCACCAAGGATTAATATCCCCATCATTAGCAATCAAAGATGAAGACATCATACCCCTCAAGAGCTTGAGTTAGAGAGCAACAAGCCTATGCCAAATCAACCTCAAGATATGTACAAATGAGTGGTGGTTGAGGTCCAACTTCATGATGATATCTAGCATGGAAATTACCTAGCTAGCTTTTATTTATCCACACATGAGCAACCCACCAAGAAAAAAAAAACCTAAGTGGCATAGCACTTGAACAAAATAAGTTATAGGCTATGACTCCATTTATTTCCAATCCTAAACATAATTTTGTAATTCATGAGCATATTCTAGCTCTAGGTATGGGCAATAGTTTACTAATGGAGCGCTCAAAACATTGAAGTCAACAAGAGTGAAGAGGTTAGCAAGATATTTGCAAAATTTGAGAATGCTTTAACAAAGAATTAGAGAGAGGAAGTGAGCTCTTTCATTTTCTACCCTATAACAAGGCTATTTCATAAAACATATTTCTTATAAGTATCAATCATATGATGTAGATATAGCATCCTAATATATATACTTAAGATGCTACATGTTTCACATCTTCATATCTCATGCTTACCTTGTCGTTTCATGGACACATATGAGAATATCGTGACTTCACATGCTACATATATCTTCATATATCATGCTTATCTTGCCATTAATTGACACGTATGAGCATATAAATCATTGTTGTCATAGAACTTATGTTTTGATGAAATGATTTTTTGTAATATTACCATTGATGTGCCCTTAAAGTGATATTGCACATTTGGACACATAATTAAAAAAGAACCAAGAGGTTCTATTTTGTGATGTTGAGGTAAATTTGTTAAATAATCTACAAAAAGCTTACCATGTCCAACACTCTAATTGAGGGAATTAAAACATTGAAGTTGACAAGAGTGAAGAAGCTAGCTATATCTATGTATAAGATGAGAAATTATCATGACGATGGCATGTAAAGAATTTGCAAGTAAAGACATTTTTTAACACACATTGCCATTCATATGATAAATGTGTCGTAAGATAATTAACATAATTTTGTCTGGATTGTTTGAAAAGTTGGTAAAGGATAGAAGTGAGATTTTTCATGTTATACCCTATAACAAGATGACTTTATAAAACTTATTCACTATAAGGTATCCTCTCTAGATAAAATCTTTTATTTTTTTGCACATAACATGATTTCACATCTTCATATGTCTTACTTACCTTGACAATTTCTTGACATCTACAAGCTTATTAATACTTGCCATCATAGAGCTTATGTTTTGATGAAGCTTCTTCGTTGTATATGCTTTTATGTCCTCGTTGTAATCACATATTTGAACACATAACAATAAACCAAGATGTTCTATGTTTGTAATTTTGAAATATCTTGTTGAATAATCTATGAAAAGATTACCACATGCAACATTCTAATAGAGCACTTAAACCAATGGAGTCAACAAGAGCAAAGTAGCTAACAACATGTTTGTATAAGATGAGTCATGACTAAATAAGTTGCAAGTGAAGATTTTTTTCTTAAGTGTTGAATTGGCAATAGACCTACTTCATTATCAATATGTGGACAAGTGTGTATTGTTATAGACAAGTACAACAAAAGAAAAAGCCATAGAGGAGTGGGAGACCTTAGTTGTTTAAAATAGACTCATCTTGAAAGAATGAAAATAACAAGCTCTACAAAGCACTAAGATTCGAACATTAGTAGCTTACTAATAATCAATGATAAAAAAACAGTAACTTTTTGAAGTGCAATGTAGTACTTCATTATTCTATATAAAAAGGACAAAATGCTACACTAAGCATTGTCATCACATCTTACCTAAGGCTAACTTTTATTTCCAAAACTTGTTAGAATAGTTTCGAGTTATACATCACTTGTGGACCTCACATCCCCCTCGCTAGCTTATGAGTCATGGATACTCTTGTAGAGATATGTTTTACTAAGAGCTACCCATGTTACATCTACAAAATTGCCTTCAAGAAGACCTAAAGAAGATTTTATCAAACTTCAGTAAAATACCAATAAAGAGAAGAGATTACAAGATCAATCAAAGGTGAAACCCAACAATCTATCACAAGCTCTTCAGACATTGTTCACATATTCAATAAATCTTTGTCTTCATCTTTGATATTTATTAAGCTAATTCTAGATTTGGGCTCAAAGTCTATCTTTTGTTTGCTTTAGGCCACCAAAGGCCGAAAACAATAGTTTCCTTTTGGCTCAAAGCCTCATTTGCCAAAAATCCATATTTTTATCTATAAACTTCTTCTTACTTGCTTCAACTCATATTTCAAAATTGTAAACATACAGAACCTATCTACAATTTCCTTGCAGTTTCATGCTTAAAATTACACATATGCATGCATGTTGTTCAATGACATGGTTGTTCTATATACCTGTTAAGTCATCAACAAATGCCATCAACTTCGTTTGAGCCTTTGAACATATTTAGGATTGATTATGCTATGAATGGCATAGAAACAATTGTATATCAAGCCTTTAGATACAAAAAAACTATGAATTACTTTCTTTATCAATATCTAAGCATCAATTCAAAACTCATTGTTGAAAGCACTTCATTATTCTCACAATCCGGCTTGAGAATCGTTGTTATAAAGAAAATAATATCCTTGTAACAATGATAGTATTAGAATCTTGTTATAAAGAAGAATGGTATCTTAAAAAAAAGAGCGCATTATTTGTACTTGAAGCATGCACACCTAATGATGTGATCTCATCAAAGGCCAAATTAAAAATAAAAAAAAAGATATTTGTAGTTAATGTGTTACATGCAATTTGTCATAACAAAATATCGCACACTTGTGCAACTCAAGATGGTGCTTTACTAGAACTATGAATACGCCTAAATGTCAATGCACTAATCCATGGCACAAAAAATTTATTTAATGAAGGACCTTCTATCCATATACTCATGAGGGCATCAACATGTGCCATTGATGATGCTTTTTAGATTTATGTTAGATATATAAGAGAGTTTTACCTCTCATCCATCCCTACACTCTCATTTCAACTAGTCCTTGGCCTCTAGTAGCTTATAGGATCATCATCAAGTTCTTTTTCTTTTGCCAAATAGGCAAACATAATTATCGATGGGTGATATTGACTTAGAGGTCCTCTCTACCTTCAAGGTCTCCTCCATTGTTGTTTGTTCTTTTCCATCAAGTCCAAGTTTTACTAAATTGTTAGTCAATATAGAAGGCTTTGTTGATCCTATGGGTTTGATTGTCTTTATCTTTCTACTATTGATTTCCACTACCTCTAGACAAATATATGGCTCCCTTCAATGCTCATTACAATGTTGTCTTCTTGATTAATGACTCTAGATCATCAATCATAGTACTAAACAATGTCACTCCATCGATTGATCATACCACATTTGTCAAAGTACATTACTTTGGACCTTACTTGATTCTATTAATGACTCACAAGAGGGATTGATTGATTGATCATAAAACAAATGCAAACTAGACACACAAAATTGAGATCTAGATTGACAATTTTACATGCATCAAGCAAGAGCAATCTACAATCATTAATCAAAAGTGATGATCACCCCACACACGTGTGGTCCAATACACAATACGACCTATAGACATTAAATGATGTTAAGAACACTTAGTTTTTGCTTAGATCCAAAAGAGAACAAAGTACATAGTGTAGAAGGTCGAGTTTGCCAATGAGCTCTCAAAAATATTTTAAGGCATTACTATGGAGAGATGGTAATACATAGAAAGCCTCTTCCCCACCTCGAGTTAGGTGAAAATATAGCATGTAATAAGGAAGACGATTGAGCTTTCTTGTCCTAATTTGCCATTCTAGCCTCATCCTTGAGTCTTGCCATGTAGGTGGCTAGATTGATCTACCTACTCCATAAATCTAGAAATTTGGTCCTATAATGTAGGAACCACTACCAAACAAACTTGAATAACTTTTTAGACATGATCTAACCTATAGTGTAGCTTCCCACGTGGCACTATGGCCTCAAATGTGTGGGACCCACCATTGTACATATGGACATTATGGGACCCACCATTGCACTATGGCCTCAAATGTGTGGGACCCACCATTGCACTATGGCCTCAAATGTGTGGGACCCACCATTGTACATATGGGCATTTTTTCACAACATTTCCATTAATCAATATCCAGATTGATTCTAAGATTTCTCTCTAGTAGATCCCATAGTTAGGCCTTGTTTGTAAAGAAACATCTTGAAATGATTGATAAAGGCCAAACCACAATACTTATCAGTATGGCAGGTGCCCTAATACAGTTTGACTTATCGCTAGAAATTAAGCTTGAATGGAAAGACTGAACTATTATTTTCAAACTAGAATCATGTTGTCAAGTTGGTGAACTTATTGCATGGATAACAACTGAAATTTAACATTGACACATGTCTTCCTCACTATGCTAACTTGCATGATTTTTTGTGGTGGGATGGTTGTAGGTACCATCTAGATGTCTTGAAATAGGTTTTGCTTTACACTGTCTTATGTGTATTGTAGATGCTTTTCAACTTTTTTTTTCCTTGCTAGTTTATAAATAAAGGTATATATATATATATATATATATATCCCTCTCTCTCTCTCTCTCTCTCTCTCTCTCTATATATATATATATATATATATACATCTTTGTGATGTAGTTTTGACTATCCTTTGGTTGAGATAGTACCAAAATTTTACCTTGCTCCAATTATGAGCTAGCTTAGGGACTATTTTTTCATTGGTGTAGTCATGATGGTTTCAATAAGCTCACAAGAAATGATTGTACATTTGGCTTGCCTTACCCCAATTTCCTTGAGTAGCTCTCACAGCCAAACCGCTTCTTGTGTCACAGAATGTAAGGCTTTGTATTAAGCTTCTGCAGTGGAAAGTGATACAATATCCTACTTTTTACTTGACCATGAAAAACAACCATTTCCAGTATTGAAAGTGTTACATACTATGTAACTAGTAGTACTTCAATGACCCCTATATGTCCATTTAGTGTTGGGGGCTAAATGGCAAGTTGCCCTTGGATAAGAGGTACCCTTAGGATTAAGGATAGGTGCCTTTAGATAAGGGCAGACAAGTGACTATACCTTGGTCGGAGGTATGGAATCAAGTTACCCTTGGATAAGGGGTACCCTTAGGATTAAGGGTATGTGCCTTTAGATTAAGGTACTTGTGTCCTTGGATAAGGACAGGTAGGTGTCTATGCTTTGGTTGGAGGTATGGAACCTATTGAGGTGTTAGAAAGTCATTACCATGGGTGTTTTGGCTATTTTTCTAAAATTTGGGCCTCAACCTTGAACCATATCACTTTATTGGTCTTGGACCAAAGTATACAAGCAGCACAACTTGGGCAATGGGACCTAGTAGGAGTGCGCACTTCCAAGGTGTCCATTGAGTTCCCAACTCCCACAAGAAAGGCATTCAAAGAGTCATAGGTTATGGAAGAAGTATCTTGACCTTCCATAAGCCTATGAAGGTTCTTTAACTCTCATAGGCCTCATTGGTTGTGCATGGAAATCCATAGTGTAGTGGAGGGTGCCATTTTTCATCTATATGAGGGGAGGAGGCCGCCCATAGGGAGGGAGAGAGATCTCTTTTGTTTGCTATGCATTAGGAGAAATATGGGCTCAAAATGGGCCCTTTAAGAAATTTCAGTTTAGAGAGAGGTTACATAGAGAGAGAATGCAAACCGGTAACTTTTGGTCATCGTTTTCCGAGTTTCCGGCCTTGCCCGACGTTTAACTAGTATGGTTAACTTCAGACAATAGTTAGTTTAGCATGAGATGTAATAACTTCTCTTCATGCTCGTTCCCAAATTCGGGACTAGAGCTTTAAGACTGAAAATATTGGTGTGCTCAATGCAAAAACTGAAGCGGGAGAGGCAAAACTTTTGAAATCACTGTATGCTTATAATGAAATATGAGGCGGGACAATTTTTCATGGTGACATAAACATTACAAAAGTAAGGAATGCTAGATCTATTCATATTGATTTACTATACGTAGATTCATTTACATGATTGTAGCTTTAACAATGGCAATGTTCCATTTGCATGTTGCTCTTCCGATGGAATGCACTCCAATTATTAAGAAAAATGCGAAAGTTGTAGAGAATGTTGCAACAATAGTTAGAGAATTGAGAATGAATAATCATATGAATATAGATTTGTGGGTGGATGGATCAATTTATCCTAATGATCCAGCTACCAATTGTAACTCATCTTTTCAGATATGTATGTGAAGGAAATAGCGGATTACTTGGATATTGTCAAAGGTTGTGAGATATTGAAATGCATAGCATGTCTTGTCTGAATCAACAATTACAGTTTGCTAATCAACAATTGCAACGTGCAAATCAATAATTGCTTCATTATGTGCAACACACTAGTGCTGAAAACAATGCACTCAAGAATGCTATGTCAGAGTTGAATGCTACTGTCACTACTCTTCGAGGATCAAACCAAGAAATGTTAGAATCCATGGAAAAGTTGCGATCTGAGAGAGTGACAGACTCTCAGGGAAAAAAGAAAACGTTTCTAATAATTTATCAATTGGAGGTGCTAAAGCAAGAAGATTTTTATCCAATCACACATGCAAAGAATCAAGTGTCTGATACGAAATTTGGAGAGAAATTGTTCAAGCCACACGAACATTGGAAGGAAGTAATCGAGTGGAAAAGGGACAAGTGTGGACCAACTTAGACAAACTCATAGGTGTTATCAGGAAAGAAAATCTATCATCAGAAGATATGAGGACTTTGCAAAATCATTGCACCACATTTGTAAAATCTGTACATGATTGTTGGGGAAAAGACAACGTTACTCATTATATGGTGCTAATCTATATCATTATCTGGTACTTTTCTCATTCAGGCATATATTTTTTTCTACTGATGTAACTAATCAAAACTATTGTTTGCAGCACATCCTTCTTCATCATGTAGCTTATTTTGCAAAGGAATATGGGAGCTTAAGTATATGGTCATCACAAGGCATGAAAAAAAACTCATTGGCAAGCAAGGAGAGCATTTCATAGAGCAACAAATCATGGAGGACACAATTCAAGAAATAAATATTTAGTTCAACTTTTTCAGTGGTTTTACAGAAGAGCACAATTTAGATATCAAGCTAAGAACTTGCCAAGTATCACGATATTTTGAAAGGCATTCAAATTCATTACAAAAGAGAGATCCTTGTAATATATCAAAAATCTATTACAAAAAATCATTTAATTATCATCATCATCCTCTTCAAGATTCAGATGGATGGTATTGTCATGAAGGAATAATCTTCTTTCATATGGATCCAAAAATTATAAATTTTTTCTCTTGCTCATATCAATGTAACCCGAATAAAGGGCCATTGTAGATGATCTTTTGGTAGTCTCATTGGGAGTATAACCCAATATCTTGATAGCCAAATCTCTCTTCACAAAAATTATTTTATATGTTCCTCTTGCGTACTTATGGCCTCCTAAACAAACTGATAATGTTTTGATGGCCATAATAACAATGGTTGCATATGAATTATAAGATGAATGATATATACAAATCTCATTATTTTGAAAGTTTTTCAAATAATGAGATAGAGAAACATCTTTTCTCCCGACTGATACACCTCGGATGCCTCCATGTCTCATACCAAAGGCATCTATTTCAATAGCAACCTGTAAACGAGAAAAGAAAATAGATTTAGAATGATGCATAACACTGCAAACTCAATAAGAAAACTGAACAATATCAATACCAATATACTATATACTTACCAGGTCATAATCATCATAATCAATGACGTTTGCTCTACTGATGTCATGTCCTCCAATGGCCTCTACATTTTCAGAGGGGATATATCTAGCCCTAGGGGGATATCTTTTTTGAAATTCCAAAAATTTCTCCTCTATAGGCAAAGTCTTTTCATAGGCTTTAGATTTTTCAATCATGGCCTCCAAGGCCTCATTGTTAGATTTCCAATTGTCATCTTTATCATAATCTATCTCACTTTCAAAGTCATCACATGAGTAATCAACAATGTCAGAAAATTCTAATAAATTTTGAACAAAAATGAGAGGATTTCATCCTCCCTCAGATTCAATACATCTATATCATTAAATGAGATATAGCATTCATTATTTATAAAATATAAAGAAACATCAAGTAGAGTTAATTGATTAACAGAAGATGCAGATGGAAGAGAATCAGAGAGGATTATAGAACGAGGGAGAGTTTTTTGATAATCTGAAGCCATAGAAACTTCAGCTTCAACCCCTATATCAGTATCTGCATCATTTATATCAACTGGAACAGGTGCAAATGCTTCGATAATTGGAACAATTGAAGATTCAACAGACTCATCATCTAGAATTTCAGCAGATATGTAGAACACAAAAGCCATTCCTTTGATTAGAAGGAGACATATTCTTTTGTGGATATCACAGTATATATTTCTTTTAAAATGGTCATGCATGTTAGAGTACTTTCTATTGTATTTATGCTTAGAGGATGGTTGGGAATGTACAAGGTCCTGAAAATGAACGAAAGAAAAATTATCTATATCCATGACAGGAGTACTAATAATCTGAAAAAAATTATCAAGATAAGAAATTAAATCATAACGATTCTCATAAACTAGCTTATCGATATCGAAGGGAGCAAAAAAAATACTAGCAAAAAACTCTAATTTGTCAGATGGAATGTCATTGGCATTAAAAAAATCCATAAGTTTGTCATCTAAGGCCATGGAGGAACTAGCCATATTGAATCCGATATCGGTTCAACGCGACATATAAATATCGGTATAAGAATAAAGCAAAGTGCGCGCGCTGATCCTATATGGTAAGGCCGAGAATGAAATTTTTCAAAAAGAACTGGTCGACAGTGGCTGATATCAATTCAGCACGCCAGAATGAATACGAGCATGCACAACAAGGGTTGGCGCGCATCGATTCGATATCGGGAGAATGAAGAAAAACAAGAAGGCTAGAGAGTTCAGAATAAAAGATTACGGAATTGAAATAAGACAAGTGGTGTACATATTTATAGCCAATTCCTGTTGATCACAGCCATACATCTGTCAAATAACGAATTGTGATTTATAGCCTTTATTTATCCACCAATCAGAATGAGACTAATTTGTAGCTAAGCTGAAATACATTGACTAGTCTAGTACTAGATTCAACTAATCATCATTAACCCTGACCCTAGAATCTGTACCTGCGTCGAAATGCATTAAATAGAAACTCACTAGCCTCCTAGAATAATTATTAAAAAAATTAATAAACAATTGATTAATGGATATCATTGAAAAACGTGAACGAGGAGAATTATTACAATCTCTCGCCCTATTTAAGCACCGTAAAGACGAAAATTTTCCTTTTGAGATAATGCTCATTCTGAACATTTTCATAAGTCTTTCATTATGCGTTCTAGTAAAATTTTTCTGCATATGGGATATCGGATCAGCGCGCCTAGCAGACGATGTATTAGCTACATTTGGACCTCGCGCGTCGAATCGCTATTCCAGGAAAAAAATAATGTCAAAATTTTTGAAACTATTGGACCCTATATGCATGATCAAAGCTTGATTCGGAAGACTCTTCATAATGGCCAAAGTTATGCAGAATCTATCGAATCAAGTTCTGATCATTCTTATTGCGTCCAATATCGGATGAGCGCGCGAGAATACATACTATGGTTGTCAAATTATACTGTGAAATTTTTTTGCTTATAGTTAATTGCATCCATGTGATATCGATTCAGCGCGCTCAAAACCAACTTCCTTCAATCCATTACTACTCGTGCGCGTCCATCTGCTACCAGCTTACGTAATTGTTGAGCTCCGGTATCGCTTCGACGCGTCCGACCTGAGGTCTGATCTTGTAATCAACATTATCGCGCACTGATCCGCTACTACACATTAATGGCGCGGACCAAGCAGACAGCACGTGGGCATTCAAGTGGAATACCAATTTCAGGTGCGGGTCAGGGAAATCCACAACCGCCACCTCGTCCACCACCACCTCCTCCTAGGCCAAGGGGCAGAAGAAGAGACCCTCCATGGCTCAAGGATATTCGAAAGCTTCAGAAGACAAATAATCTTCTAATTTTGAAATCTCACATACAGAGGTCCATCAGGCAGGTGACAAGGAGTCTATTTGCAGATGTGAGATGGACGGTAATGGCAATTGAGGCGCTGCACACAGCATATGAGGATTTTCAGGTGAAATTTTTTTCTAATACTGTTGTTGCAGTTGTCCATGCCAAGAGGGTGACCATCATGCCCAAGGATTTCAACATAGTGCTCAGACTTCAGGACACATATGACAAGTTTGCTGAAGACCTGCTCCCTCCTCTCCTCCAAAACAAGATTCAGAGAGGAGAAAACGCAAGCAATCTCAACCAACCCGACTTGTTATTTGTATACAGGGCGAGAGTGTTTCAAAGAAGAGGAGGTCTCTTGACCCTTAATCTAAAACGAGGGATTTTTTCAAGCCAACTCCTCTGAATACTATTCTTTCTTCTATTCATTCCCCTCCTAATTCTCCTTCTTTTCCTCCTAAGTCTCCTTCTTCTCCTTCCACTCCATCTTTAACTTCTCCTGCTAAATCTTCCTCTCCTAATAAATCTCCACCTCCTAAATCTCCTCCTCCTCCTAAACCCGTAAATATTAGTTCCCCTCCTCCTGTTGTTGGAAGCGATTTAAATGATTTTGTTAGTGTAAAGGTAGAATCAATTTTGAATGACAATTTTTTATGTGGTTTATCTGTGTTACTTCCGGCACCCCCTGCACTTGCCTTTGTAAATAGTCCTCAATATGTACAGTATGACCAATTGTTAAATACGTATCTTAAAGGTTTAGGTCCTCGATACAGTTTTAGGATGTCGAAGACCAATGTTGGTCTCCCCCTTTCTAGTTTAGATATTGCTGAATTAGAAAGTAGGGATAAAATGCTAGGGGACAATGTAGGAGGTGTGAAAAATTGCCTACATTGGCAAATCTAGCCATGTAGAATATTGTACATTTTGTCAATATTGTTTGTTGGTTACTTGAATGGCCAAAGTGCCACTTGTACATACACACCTAAAGTAGGTTACCACGAGTCAAGAGGAGTGGTTGTGTCTATTTGGTAGTGATTCCTACTTTGTAGGATCTAGACCATGATTTATGATGAGATTTGTACCTACCATGCACCTACCAAGCATGACTCTTGGATGTAGGCTAGGGTTTTCACATTAGGGCAAGAAAGTGGAGTCTACTTCCTTATTACATGCTGGATTTTCACCTAACTTTGCAAATGAAGGGTGTTTTACTATGTATTCCCATTCTCCATAGTGAGAGGATAGAAATTTTTTGGAGCCTCAAGAAGAAACTCGAGTTTCCTCTCATTGTATGGTGATTACTCTTGATTTCCAATGAAACCCAGCTTTGGCACTTTGTAAACACTGTCTACAGGCCATACTACAGCCTTATTTCCACACGTGTGGAGTTGGATTATACTAATTGATCAATGCTTTGATTGTCTCTACTTGTTTCCTATCAAGCTGCTAAACTAGATCTTGTTTTCTGATGACTAGTTTCTGATAGATTGTTTAACAAGCATACAATCACCTTGTGGATCATTCAAAGATCCATTTATGGTCCTTAGTAATGTACTTTTCACATGGTATCAGAGCCAACTACAAGGCCATTGATCTGTGTTTGGATCTAATCCAGTTTTAGCAAGTTTTGGTGCAAAAAGCTAATATTGGAAGGGCGAGCTGGTATCCAGGTTTTGGTGAGGGGATTTGATCCCAAACTTTTTCAGGATCAAAATCCATACTGTTCACACGTGTGGGCATCTCTGAACCAGCATTTAATAACCCATATTCATTGGATCATAGAAAATTCATCTGGTGTTAGTTTGATGTAATTTTTGGTGCAAATCCTAGGATAAGCTACCAAGATCACTTGCCATTGATTAGCTTTGAATTAGTTTCATGAAAACTAATTAATCTAGGCTGATTTCAGACCTTCTTAAAGTGAAAACCAGGTCTTGAAAGTACATCAAAGTGAATGGGAGAGATAGAGTCAGTTTTTGTCCAAGAATAGCCAAGATTGGCAAGATTTGCTTGAGTGTAGTTTTCATCTCATCTTATCTTCATTCCAGCTTGTGAGGGAGTGATAGAACTGTGATTACAAATCCATCTGTTGGATTAGAAGTCAACATTTGAGTGAAACACTGCAAGTTAGAAACCTTTGTGAGTTTCAGGTCCAAACAAATCTATATCTTGTGTGTAGAATCTTGCTAGTAAGATGGGATCTGCTGGAGCATACCTTCTAGAAGCTAGTGAGAGGCTGAATTCTACAAATTATGCTATTTGGAAGGTTAGAATGGAGTCACTCTTAGTGCTCCAAGACCTTTATGAGTTCTTGATTGAAGATGAAGATGAACCTCTAGGTGCACAGGAATTAGTGAGATACAAGAAGACGTCTAGGCTTGCACTTCACTGTATTAAGATGAATGTAAGAAATGATTTTTTAAGGGAAATATCATCATGTAAGAGTGCTAAAGAGGCTTGGGAATCTTTAAAATCTATCTATGAGTCTAGTAACACTTCGAGGGTTCTCATGCTTAGGAATCAAATTCTACAAAGCATGAAGAGGAGTGATGAGAGTGCACAAGATTATGTGCTAAGAATCAAGTCTCTCAATAGGGAGTTAGCTTCCATTGGAGAGAAGATTCAAGATAGTGAGCTTGTTCAGATTGTCCTAAATGGTCTAGGGAGTGGCTTTACAAATTTGGTCCAAAGCTTTGCAATCCAAGACACTTTGCCTACTATAGAAAAGCTACACAATGTATTAGTAGCTGAAGAGTGTAGGATGTTGCATACCAATGCAAGAATGAATGCTATTTCTCTGCAGGATGGTGATGAGAAAGCTAATTTCTCATTCAAAAGCAAGAAGAAGACCAATGGCAAGAAGAAGCACTTCAAGGAGACCAAGGAGGTGGATGAGGCTTTAAGCTCAAAGGGCAAGATCAAAGACAAGTCCAAGTACAAATGTTTTTTCTGTGGAAAGAAAGGACATTTTGCATCAGAATGTCTAAGAAGAAGAAGGCACAAGAGAGCAAACAAAGCAACATTGCACATCAGGAGGAAGAGGAGTCATCCTTGATGGTTTCCAACAAACCACCATCATCCAAGAGCAATACGAATGATTCTTGGTGGATTGATAGTGGGGCAAGTTCCCACATGACATTTCAAAAGGACATATTCTCCACCTTACTTTCTTACAATGACTTACATAGATCAATCTATACTGCAAGTAGTCAAGAATGTAAGATAAGTGGAATAGGAACAATTCTCTTGTATGTGGGATCATCCAAAAGGATGAATCTAGATAATGTTCTTTATGTTCCTAAGTTAACCAAGAATTTGCTTAGTGTTGGCCAGTTAATGGATAATGGCCTAGATGTACAATTTAAGCATGGAGTTTGTTCCATCCTTAGAAATGATGAATGTATAGCCAAAGGCTTTAAGTAAGGTAGATTGTTTAAGCTTGATGCTAATATTGCAGTGGAGAGTGTTAACTTGGCAAAGGTGGAGCTATCAAAGGTGGGACTGTGGCACAAAAGGTTGGGCCACCCCACCTACAAAGCCATGGAATCTATGGCTACAAAGGAGCTTGCAGTTGGACTCCCCAAGCATTTGTCAAAGTGTGGGAAGAGATGTGAAGCATGCAGCCTCTCAAAGGCTCACAAGCTACCCTTCTCAAGATCTACATCAAGATCAAACTCTCCTCTTGAACTCATCCATTCGGATGTTCATAGTTTTTCACATGAGTCTAATGGTGGTGCCAAGTACTATGTAATCTTCATTGATGACTATTCTAGATTTTGTTGGATGTACCTCTTGTCTAGCAAATCAATGGTGTTTGATTCTTTTGTAAAGTTCAAGACTTTGGTAGAAAATCAACTTAGTACCAAGATTAAGGTATTAAGGAGTGATAATGGAGGTGAATATGTCTCCAATAAGTTGATTGACTTTTGTATTTCTAATGGCATAAAGAGGGAATTGTCATGTCCATACACCCCTCAACAAAATGGAGTGAGTGAGAGAAGAAATAGATCTCTTTGTGAGTGTGCTAAGGCCTTAAGGCTAGAAGCTTCCAAGTGAAGAAGAACTTGAGGATCTATGTTTGGATAGAGAAGATCAAGCTAGATTTGAGGGGGAGAAGATGTGAAGAATTGCCAAAAATTGGCAAATCTAGCTTGATCAAAAACTATGTAGTATAATGTAGATTTTGTACATAAGTGGATTCCACACATGTGAGGCCATGATGCCACATGGGAAACCTATCCCAATGTAGGTTAGTTCAAGTCCATAGGGTTGGTCATGTCATTTTGGTAGTGATTCCTAGTTTATAGAACCTAAGTCCTAGATTTAAGGTGAAAATTTGACCAACTAGCTATCTACCAGGCATGAGTCTAGGAAATAGACTAGGGTTTCATTTTAGGGCAAGAAGGGTGAGTTAACTTCCTTATTACATGCTAGAAATCCACCTAACTTCAAGAAGGAAGTCGAATTTGCTATGTATTCCAAGCTCCCATAGTGAGAAGATAGAAAATTTTTGGAGCTCATTGGCAATCTCAAGCTAGTTCACTATGTACATTGAGTTTTTGTGATCCAAATGACACCAAATAAATTTCTACTTGTTTCTCAGGTTGAAGGCTGTACTACAGCCTGTAGTACACATGTGTGAGCTCAGATCTCAATGTTTATCAATGCTTTTGATTGTTAATGCTTGTTGTTTGTCAAATTGCCAATCTATATCAACTTTTTTTTGTCTAGTTTTTTGATAGATTGTTAAGCAAGCATCCAATCACTCTTGTGAATCTTTTGTAGATCCATTTATGGTCCTAAAATACAGTACTTTCACATGGTATTAGAGCCAAGTACAAGGGCATAAGCCATTGATCTAATGCAAATCCATTTTTAGCAAGTTTTGGTGCTAAAAGCTAGTATTGAGAGGGCAAGCTAGAATCTTGATTTTGGTGAGGAGATTTGATCCCAAACTTGGTAGGGGTCTCCATACTGTCCACATGTGTGGGCACCTCTGAACCTGCATTTAATGCTTGGTATTCATTTGATCCAAAAAAATTCAATTTGTGAGCTGTTGGTGTAATTTCTGGTGGAGATCCTAGGATAATCTACCAAGATCATTTGCCATTGATTAGATTTGAATTTGTTTCATGGAATCTAATTAATCTAGGCTGAGTTCAAGTCCTATTAAGGTTAAAAACAGGTCTTGAAAGTACACCAAGAAGGAAGAAAGAGATTAAGTCATTTTTTTGTCCAAAAATAGCCAAAATTGGCAAGATTTGATTGTAAGTAGATTTCACATCACCTTATCTTCATTCCAACTTTGTGAGGGAGTGCTAGAACTGAGATTATAAGTCCATTTGTTGGATTAGAAATCTAATTTGAGTGAAAAACTACAAAAGAGAGACCTTAGTGAGTTTCTAGAGACAATCAAATCCATTTCTTGGCAAGATTTGTTTGAAAGTAGTTTTCACTTCATCTTATCTTCATTCCAGCTTTGTGAGGAAGTGATAGAACTGTGATTATAAGTCCATTTGTTGGAATAGAAATCAAATTTGAGTGAAACGCTGCAAGTGTGAGACCTTTGTGAGTTTCAAGTCAATCAAATCTATTTCTTGTTTGTAGAAGTCACTAGTAAGATGGGATCTGCTGGAGCATACCTTCTAGAAGCTAGTGAGAGATTGAATTCTACAAATTATGCTATTTGGAAGGTTAGGATGGAGCCACTCTTGGTGCTCCAAGACCTTCATGAGTTCTTGATTGAAGATGAAGATGAACCTCTAGGTGCACAGGAGTTCGCTAGATACAAGAAGAGATCTAGACTTGCACTTCATTGTGTGAAGATGAATGTGAGCAATGATTTGTTGAGAGAAGTGTCATCATGTACTAGTGCTAAAGAGGCTTGGGAGTCTTTAAAATCAATCTATGAATCTAGTAACACTTCAAGAGTACTCATGCTTAGAAATCAGATTTTGCAAAGCATGAAGAGAAGTGAGGAGAGTGCACAAGATTATGTACTCAGAATCAAGTCTCTAAATAGGGAGTTGGCTACCATTGGAGAGAAGATTCATGATGGAGAGCTTGTACAAATTGTCCTTAATGGTCTAGGAGATGACTTTGCAAATTTGGTCCAAAGTTTTGCCATCCAAGACACTTTGCCAACTATAGAAAAACTTCACAGTGTATTAGTGGCTAAAGAGTGTAGGATGCTCCATGCAAAATCTAGGATGAGCTCCTTGTCTTTGCAGGATGTCGATGAGAAAGCCAATTTCTCATTCAAGGGCAAAAAGAAGACCAATGGAAAGAAGAAACATCCAAAGGAGGCCAAAGAAGAGGATGATGCATCAAGCTCAAAGGACAAGTCAAAGCAAAAATGCTTCTTTTGTGGAAAGAAGGGGCATTATGCATCTGAATGCTACATGAGGCTAAGAGCACAAGTGGAGGTGGACAAACAAGGAAACCTTGCAAAGGAGGAGGAGGAGGATGAAGTAGATGTACTCTTGATGGCATCTACATCCTCACCAACAAGCAATAGCAATACAAGAGACAATTGGTGGATCGACAGTGGGGCTAGCTCCCACATGTCTTGTGAAAAGGATTTTTTTTCAACCTTACACTCTTTCAATGCTGCTAAAAAGTTTTTCTTTACTGAAAATGATGAAGAGTGTAGGATAGATGGTGTTGGTACCATCTCTTTGTGTCTAGAATCCTCAAAATGCATGGATCTAGAAAATGTCCTTTATGTACCATCAATCACCAAGAATATGCTTAGTGTTGGTCTACTCTTAGAAAGTGGTTTGGATGTCCACTTTAAGCATGGTGTTTGCTTCATCTTGAAGAATGATGTTTGCATTGCAAAGGGATTTAAACATGGAAGATTGTTTAAGTTGGAAGCTAGTGTTGCTTTTGAAAGAATGAGCTTGGCAAAGGAGGAGATCACTCAAGAGGAGATCTTGGCAAAGTGTGATCTTGCTTGTATTGAGGAGGAGCATCAAAAGGAGGAAGATCTTGAGGATCAGCCTCAAAGCATGAGAGTTCCAAGGGAGTCCTCAATGACAATGGCCGAGTCATCAAATTGTATGCAGATTGTCCATTCAAGTGTGCATCTTGCAAGGGTGGCGAGCATTGGAGAGTCTACTATCTTTGAATACTTTTTGGAAAGTATTAGTAGACATGAGGTGACTTTTCTCTTACCTTTAAGATTCATGGTGTTTATTACTTTGTATGACAAGACAATGAAATGGGATGCTTTGAAATCTAGATTTGTTGTTGATAAAGCAATTTCATTGGATAGCTATTTTTGTAATAGTTTCAATAGAGTCATAAAAGATAAAACATCATTTGCTTTGGAAATCTTTGTGTCCACATGCTTTGTGCATGATCATTCCAATGTAAGGACCAAAGATTATCATATTTCAATGATAGAAATAATGGTAGTGTTTTGCTCTTCAACTAGAGATTGTATAATCTACTTGTTTTCAACCAAAGAATTTGTCAATGGTGAAAATGTGATCTTTCAAGAGTGGAAGATTTGTAAACTTGAAGAAGCACCTTTGGATCAACACCTTATTCAATTCATTGATTTTTTGGAGTCGAGTCAAGTGGAGGAGCAAGCTCAACCCAAGGACTTCGAGAAGAACCTTGAGTATCAAGATGGAGCCATCTAGGCTCAATCATATGGATCAAGCAAGGCAAGTTGTCTTTGGCAACATTATGTATGCACTTAATAGTTTTATTGATGTATCTTCAAGTGCACAAAATGCCTTGGAATCCATGGCTTGGCATGATGTATAGTTTTTGAAGTGTGCTACATGTATATAGACACATTTATGGAACATCTTGTAAGGGATCCTCTAAGAGGTGGTGAAAGATCCTTCATGGACATCATTCTCTATTGGAGTCTCAAAAGTTCCTTGTTTGTAGCTGGATTTTTTACACACTTCTAAAAGCTTTCATTCATCCATCAAGAGAGTTGTAAATAGATCAAGCTAAATTTGAGGAGGAGTGTGAAGAATTGCCAAAAATTGGCAAATCTAGCTTGATAAAAAACTATGTAGTATAATGTAAATTTTGTACATAAGTGGATTCCACACATGTGAGGCCATGATGCCACATGGGAAACCCATCCCAATGTAGGTTAGTTCAAGTCCATAGGGTTTGTCATGTCATTTTGGTAGTGATTTCTAGTTTATAGAACCTAAATCCTAGATTTAAGGTGAAAATTTGACCAACTAGCTATCTACCAAGCATGACTCTAGGAAATAGACTAGGGTTTCATTTTAGGTCAAGAAGGGTGAGTTAACTTCCTTATTACATGCTGGAAATCCACCTAACTTCAAGAAGGAAGTCGAATTTGCTATGTATTCCAAGCTCCCATAGTGAGAAGATAGAAAAATTTTGGAGCTCATTGGCAATCTCAAGCTAGTTCACTATGTACATTGAGTTTTTGTGATCCAAATGAAACCAAATCAATTTCTACTTGTTTCTCAGGTTGAAGGCCGTACTACAGCCTGTAGTACACATGTGTGAGCTCGGATTTCAATGTTTATCAATGCTTTTGATTGTTAATGCTTGTTGTTTGTCAAATTGCCAATCTAGATCAACTTTTTTGTGTCTAGTTTTTTGATAGATTGTTAAGCAGGTGTCCAATCACTCTTGTGGATCTTTTGTAGATCCATTTATGGTCCTAAAGTACAGTACTTTCACAGAAGAAAGATAGGAACTTGCAAGTGGTAAGTTCATGGCTTAATGCATGGAACAAATACTTTGGGATGAACCAATTCCCTGAATGTGAAAAGTTGTCCACTGTAACTATGTTCTTTGAAGGAAGAACCTTAGTATGGTGGGATGACCTAGTTGCAAAAGGCAATCAACCTTGTATAGGGGATAATTTTTGAATAGTTTTTAGGGAATACTTCCTATCACTATTAGATGACTATGAACACTCTCAAAAGTTGAGTCATTTAACAATGAATAAAGGTTTGGAACAATTTATTCAAGATTTTCATGAGTACCTGAATCCACTTTATAGTGAGATTCCACCAAAGGTACAAATGTTTATGTTTATTGATGGGTTATCAAAAGATTGCCAAGTGGATGTTCATAGGAACCATCCAAAAACCCTAGAGGGTGCTATTAGGGCTACAAAGTATTCTGATGACACAACTAAGCCATCTAGGGGTCACCAGTTTAATGAGCCAAAGAAAGGTTTTCAATTCAAGAGGAAGGATAGGGAAGTTGTTAATGAAACACATCCCAATTTCAACAATTCTAAGAAAACCAAGAAAAACTTCAAAAACCATCAGGGTGGCAAAGATATAGCTGAAGCTCGTAAGAAGAACATGTGCTTCAAGTGCAATGGCGAGGGTCACCTTACACAAGATTGCGTCAAAAACTCAGCTTCTACCTCAGGTAATCTATCTCGAAGTAATGAGATGGATGTATTTTTCTTAGTTCTTTAGTTTTTGGACCTAATGACCTTATTTGCATAAAAGGTAAAGTTAAAGATCAAGTTGTTAATGTCCTTTTTGACACAGGATCCACTCATAACTTTATTAATGTAAATTTGGTGCAGATGCTAAGCCTTCCTACCCGAAAAAGTGAGAAAAGTTACTGTGTGACAATGGCATCAGGAAACAATTCGGAGTTTATGGATTATGTTGTTCCTGATGTAGAGTTACACATATAGGATTACTCTGAGAAACTAGAACTTCATGTTGTTGCATTAGCTAATGTAGATATTGTTCTCGGACAACAATGGCATTTTGATAAGAATAAGTCATTAAGAATTGATTTTGTTGAAAAATCTTTATCTTTTATGCATGAAAATTGTTTGCTTAAGATCAAGTCTAGTTTAAGTGTTAACACTAAAAATGTTAATCCTTATTCTAAACAAGAACTTAATTCAATTATGAAGAATTATGATTTTAAAATTTATTTATGTTTTCATAATGATTTCATTTGCTGCAATGATAAAAAAACTTAAGATAAATGTCATGAATATACCCAGTGAGAACACTACAGAGTTTGAAGCCTATAATGAACTTAGGCAAGAATTCAATGATGTTTTTTTAGACCTTCCTGTAGGTTTACCACCCGAAAGGACAGTTGATCATAAACCTTATACCTGGTTCAATTATGATCGCACAACATCCTTATCGGATCAGTGCATCGGAAGAGGCTGAGGTAAGTAGGCATTTACATGATTACTTGAAGAAGGAGTGGGTACAACTTAGTAAGTCTCCTTGGGAATCACCAGTGGTTCTGGTTGCCAAGAAAGATGGGACTATAAGGTTTTTGCATTGATTATAAGAAATTGAACAAGGTAACCGTTAAAAATAGATATCCACTACCATGGATGGATGACCTAATAGATTATCTTGGTGGTGCTAAGTAGTTTAACAAGATAGATCTAAGATTGGAATACGATCAAATATGCATTAGGGCAGAAGATATACCAAAAACAGATTTTCGAACTTGCTTTGGACACTATGAATTTTTGGTGTTCCCTTTTGGTCTAACCAATGCACCAGCAACTTTCCAACGGATGATGAATGATTTGTTCAGGCCATATTTGGGAAGATTCGTAGTGGTACTCTTAGATGATATCCTAATGTTCAGTATGAGATTGATGCCGTAATACTTGATCTTGGTATGGTTTTTAAAACCTCAGATTTAGGCCTATTGCACTTTTATCTTGGTCTTGAATTTGTACAAGAAGGGGCTGGAACTTTCATCTCTCAAGAACGCTACATTGGGTAGATTTTGAAGCGGTTCAAGATGGAAGATTGCAAGCCGGTTGCTACACCTATGGAGACAGGTCTGAAATTAAGTAGTCAAGGTGATGGTGAATCATTTGACACTACTTTATATTGTCAAGCTATTGGTTGTCTCATTTACCTATGTAATTCAGACCGGACATTACTAAATTGTCCTACTTGGGGCATAAGATTTTTGAACTAGGAGTGGAGATCGAGGCTGATCGTATCTAGAGGGTCATTGAATGGCCTATTCTTACCACAATTTGGAAAATCAAGTCTTTCTTGGGGTTTGTAAGATTTTTTCGTCGGCATATTTCCAATTTGCTCAATTGACATTTTCTCTTACCCAGGCCTTGAAAGGCTATAAGAAGCTAAGTCGGAGGGCTAAGAGTCCACTAGTGGAGTGGACAGAGGATATGAATAATTGGTTTGAGTTGCTTAAGAAAAGTGTCACTTTAGCACCAATATTAATCATTGGCGATCCTAATAAGGCTTTTGTGGTTAGGATCGATGCTAGTGATTATGCTATTGGAGCTGTTTTGATGCAAGATGGACATCATGTTGCTTATGAAAGCAAGAAACTCAATCTTGTTCAATCTAGGTATTGTACCTATGAGAAGGATCTGTTTGCAATTGTTCATGTCTTGAAAATTTGACGACATTATTTGTATGGAGCCAGATTTGAGATTTTGATGGATCATCAAACTCTTCGATATTTCTGTGATGCTACAGATTTAAAGGAGAGGCAAGTTAGATGGACTGAGCTAATGCAAATCTTTGACTTTTCTATACGTTATTGTAAAGGAAGTCAAAATACTCTAGTAGATGCTTTGAGTCATTTACCGGTTATTAATCAGTTATGCTTTACTGTTACAGAACCAAGGTTGTTTCAGTCTCTCCAAGGACTATATGAGTCTGATCCTTTTTTTGGAAAGTATTGGCAACAAGTACATTTTGGGGTCGATTCAAGTATGCAAGATTCCTCGAATCAGAAAAAGACTGAATTGGATTTTGCTATTCGAAATAGGATTTTGTTTTGTAAAGGCAAGATGTGTGTACTAGAGAATGACATAGTAAGGGCCCAAATCTTGCATGAGTGTCATGATAGTCCATGCGTAGGACATTCGGGTATACAAAGAACACTTGACCTAGTTCGACGGCAATTTTGGTGGCCTAAGATGAAAAGTCAAATAGAGGCCTATATACTTAAATGTGCTAAGCATCAGTTAAATGAGTTTGTGAGTGGACCACCTAAACCCAAGGCAATTATTAATAGCCGGCAGAAAAATCTAAGGAATAGAGTGCTTCGAGAATTTTTAGTCAGGTGAAGGAGCAAATCAAAAGAAGAGGATACCTGGGAAAAGGAGGCTGATCTCCAGAAGAATTTTCCAAATTTTTCTATATGTCCATTCCATGTTGGGGACTAAATGGCAAGTTATTCTTGGATAAGGGGTACCCTTAGGATTAAGGGTAGGTGCCTTTGAATAAGGACAGACAAGTGACTATACCTTGGTCGGAGGTATGAAATCAAGTTACCCTTGGATAAGGGGTACCCTTAGGATAAAGGATATGTGCCTTTAGATTAAGGTACTTGTGTCCTTGGATAAGGGCAGGTAGGTGTCTATGCCTTGGTCGGAGAGGTATGGAACCTACTGAGGTGTTAGAAAGTCATTACCATGGGTGTTTTGGCTATTTTTCTAAACCTTGGGCCTCAACCTTGAACCATATCACTTTGTAGGTGTTTGAAGAATCAAGTAAGGTCAAGGGATCAGCAAGGAAGTGTTGTTCAAAGTTACTTTACTTTTTCTATCTTGTTTGAGCGATTTCATGTGAATGTGTGCAAATTGTCAAGAAATCTAGTAAAGTTAGTCTAAGTTTATGGCAAGTACCTAGAAACTTCCATAAGTTGATAAGCTTAGGCAAGATGATCTAAATGGTCAAGAGGCTGCTATAAAAGACATACAAGTGTGAGAGAAATTTATCTCTCTGATTCATTCTTATGAAAGGTATCTCTTTGGATTTCTACATCAATATCTTGCATCTTGGTGGTGATATTGTGAATTTTCTTATGTATATGAATCCACACGTGTGAGTACTGATATTATATGGTTGTTGGATAGGGACAATAGCATATGATATCTATGTGTTATTTGTGTAGAATGTTGTTTTTCTTATGTATATGAATCCACACATGTGAGGACATGAATAGTAGCATATGATATCCAAGTGTTTATGACAAGCTCTTATTGAGTTTTCATCTTCTTTGCGTAGTTGATGCATGATTTTTCACATTGGTAATGAAGCTAGTGTGCTCTCTTTAGCTAAAGATCAAAGGGCATAATTAGATCTTTGTGATCTAATTTTTTCACAACGTTTTACATTTAGATGTTGCCCAACATTGGTTTTAGTCATCTATTCAAGGAAAAATCTAATGCAAATGCACAATCACAAAGGGGATCCAAATTTTTTGTCATTGATTATAATTTTTGAGCTAGTGCAAGTGGTGCAACAAGTACTTATATATGGTTATATGTTTCTACTCCATTTGCTGCCAAGCCTATACATACTTTTTGTGACTCATGAGCAAAATTTATGCAAGTGGTGTTCATATGTGCTTCCTTGTAAGTGAGTCAACACATGTTTTCATAAAGTCTATATGCCTAGTAATTGCACATAATAAAAATAACCATGATGTTCTTTAAGGTAATTTTGTAAAATAATTGATGGAAGGATTACCATGTTCAACACTTTGAAAGACGACTCAAAACATTGGAGTCAAGAACATTGAAAAAGTTAGAAGCATATATCTATAAGATGAGGAATTTATCATGATGATGGCATGTAAAAAAATTACAATTACAAAATTGTAAAGACCAAAATTTTAAAATGTAATAGTTTTCTAATGATGACATGTCAAAAAAATTCAAAGAATTTTGTCTGGAATGGTTTAACAAATTACCATAGAGTAGAGGTGAGCTCTTTCAATTTCTTCCCATTCCTTCTTTCATATTCTACCCTATAACATAACTAATTTGTAAAAGTCCATATTGCATGCTTATCTTGCCAATTCATTGACATATGCAAGCATGTCAATAGTTGTTATCATAGAACTTATGTTTTGTTTAAACAAATTCTTTTATGTGCTTTTACCATTGATATGCACTTCTAGTGACTGCAATTTTGGAATCAAAAGTTCAAAATAAAACCAGGAGTATCAACGTCTGTGTGATTTTGGGATTTTGTTAAAAAATCTATAAAAGATCACCATGCGAAAACTCTAATAAAGGGCTTCAAAAGTGGAGTAAAGATGAAGAAGCTTACAACATGTGGGTATAAGATAAATAATTTATCATAGATGACATGCAAGAAATTATAGAATTTTCAAAACATAACGTACTAGCTTTTTGATAAATGTGTTGTAGGAATAACATAATTTTGTTTGGAAGGTTTACCACAGTTGTAGTAGAAGTGTGTTCTTTCATTTTCTACTATTTAAAGAGCTAGCTCATAAAACTTATCCATAACAAGTGTCCATCATAAAATGTGCATAGAACATTCTAAAGATTCTCCACATAAGAATGTATGTTTCACGTGTAACATGCTTTCACATCTCCATATCTCATGCTTCCCTTGACAATTCATTTACATTTACAAGCTTATAGATAATTGTCATTATAGAGCTTATGTTTTGATAGAACTAATACTTCATAGATGCTTTTACCATTCATATGTCCTTTTAGGAATTGCACATATGGACACATAATAAGAGAAACCAAGATGTTCTACTTTGTAATCTTGATATAATTTCGTTAAATAATCTATAGAAAGATTACCATGTGCAAACATTCTAGTAGAGAACTTAAAATGGTGGAGTTAACAAGAGTGAAAAAACTAACTAGCAACATACATGTGTAGGATGACTAAACAAACTGCAATTATGTATATAGATAACTACTTGCAAAATGACTTCATACTATGACTATGGACAAGTGTCGAGAGTGTATGAAAATTATTGCCCATCAATGATAATAAAAATAATAACAAAACACTCCAATATTTTAAAATTCATTCAAAAAAGGGACAAGATGCTCACTTAAGCATTGTTAACACATCTTGTTGTAGTTATATTTTTATTTTCAAGGGTTATTAGGAATATTCTAACTTTGTATGACATTTGAGTGCCTCCATGTCTCTTTTACTAGTTCTTGAGTTACAACTACCCCTCATATGTAGAACCACGTTTTAATAAGAGCTACTCACATTACATTTACAAAAGTGCCTAAACACACTTCAAAAACCTTCATCAAATTAGACTAAAACTCACAAATAGACGAGCTTATAGGATGAGTGAAAGACAAATCCCAGCAATTTGTAGCAAGCTTGCTACACACTAATCACATATTCCAACCAAACTATGGTTAGTAGGCTAGATGTAAATCTAGGCTCATAGCTTCTTCTTTTTTATGTAAAAGGAGAAATTCATGACATGCAAATAAACTGTAAAATCTCAAAACATAGTGTACTAGTTTTATAATATATGTGTTGTAGGAAGAATTTAACATAATTTTGTTTGGAATGTATAGACAAAGTGTTTAAAAGTAGAAGCATTCATTTCATTTTCTACCATTTAACAAGGCTATTTTATAAAACTTATCCATGATAAGTGTCCATCGTATGATGCACATAGAACAATCTAAAGATTCTCCACATAAAAATCTATGTTTCATGGGTAACATCCTTTCACATATCCATATCTTGTGCCTACCTTGACATTTATCAGCATTTACAATTGATAATCGTTATCATAGACCTCATGTTTTAATGAAAACTATGTTTTCATAGATGTTCTTATGCCCTTGCGCTTATAGGAATTGCACATTTGGACACATAATAAGAGAAACAAATATGTTTTGCTTTATGATCTTGATATAATTTTGTTAAAAAAATTATAAAATGATTACATGTGCAACATTCTAACAAAGGGCTTAAATTGATCGACTCAACAAGGGTGAAAAAGCTAGCTAGCAACAAATATGTGTAGGGTAAGAAATTTGTCGGGATTAAATGTGTGTGTGTGTGTGTGTGTGTGCGCGTGCGCGCGCACGCGTGTGCATGCAACGGAACATGTTCTGCTACATCTATGGTATATATATATCATAAATGCAGTGGAACACATTTCGTTACATCCCCATGTTTCAAAACGCTTATGCGGGACATGAGCATTCTAAATAGTGAAACATTGTCTGGAATGCTAATATAATTTTTTTTGTATTTGATAGATATGTTATTGTATATATTGTATATATACATGTACACACACACACACACACACACACACACACACACACACACACACACACACACACACACACACACACACACACATGCATGCATGCATTCACACAAATATATATGTATATATGTACACTATTACAGCGAGAGTGCAAAGCCACAGAAATTTGCGACATTTATTTAGACTAAGTTAAACATCGCTCTATGAGTCTTATAGTGACATCATTTAAAAAAAAAAACATTGCCTATTAATTGTTGCTTTGTGATAATTCACGTAGCAATGTTTGTGATGATGTGTAAAGTTCACTTTAAAAAGGAAAAAAAATCAAAAAAGGTTTCTTCATCATTGATGAGAAAGGGTTTTTTTATTACGTAGCTTTGTTGGACGTCACCCACTGATGTTCACCTTAAGTGTTACGAGGCGATGTTGTATTTTTTGAGCATACAAAATCTTGAGAGTGCTTTTTTTTACCACCGTTGCCCAACGACATTAGATTGAATGTCAATTTTGGGACTAATTTTTAGAGCTTGAATTGCATGAGTCCTTATACTATATGTTTCTTATAGTTTAGAAATATTGGGATTATAAAAAATTATTTTGTTGTATTTTTGTGTTGTGTTGAACTTTTTTCACATGAAAAGCAAAGAGAATGAAATTAATCTAATGTAGAATATTTGTCAAAATAACAAAGAAGAGGAGAGTGAAAAATATTTTGGATTGTTTCATTTTCTTCATTATGTGGGTTATCTTGTGCATAATTTTTCTCATCTCTTTCATCATCATTGTTTGTTGTTGCATCTTCGAGCTCGATATTTTTCAAAAAAAAATAATTTCTTGTCTTGGTTATTGATATTGCTTTCAACCAAATTGGTATCCATTGCACTACCATGATTGGCTTGATGAAACATTGTCATCACCCCACAATCGAATGCCATTCTCTTTTTTTTCCATGCATACAATGTGAAAGTGTTGTCCACCAGACCAAAGGGCGGTATGTCATGTATAATGCCAAATTAAAAAATGTCGGTATCAATAATATCTCAATATAGTGTGCTACAATAACAAGGCAATTATTAATCGCGTGCGCGCGTGCATGCACACACACACACACACACACACACACACACACACACACACACACACACACCATCGATAATAACAAATATCTATCAAAGGTTCGACAAATATTTGTTGAGAGTTAACGAAACATGTTACCTTTTTTTTTTTTTAAGCTAACGACTTGCGCTAACCATTGTTAGCAAGTAACTGTCATGTAATCAAACTGGAGAAGTGACAGTCCAATATGGCTAAGTGCCAATTGCGATATACAACTCAATATGGCTAAGTGCCAATTGCGACCTGGCTAAACTGATGTAACTATCATTTGGATAAGTCCATGCGACATTCCTAACTAGCACTTTCCATATTGATTAGTTTGTAAAATGTAACCTCTCATGAGCTAGCTTCTAAGAGGAATGTACCTATGGATCCCATCTTTGCTAATGACTTGTACAAAGGATGTACTTCTCGTCCCTCCCTAAGATCTTTATTAGAATTTTCCTCACTTGCTTGATGTTCACAAAGACACAAGTAGCAAGATCCAAGTGATCTTGATTCAAAAGAACTATCTTGAAGGATTCTACAAAAAATAACTCACACTTGATGGAAATAAATCGATTCTAAAGATTTTGCTTGATTTGAATGACTCTAAATAGACTTCTAGTCTCGGCCCTCTCACCCTCTCACTAAGATTGAATGGAAGTATGATAAGTTCACCTCCCTAAAATATCACTTTTTAGGACTTGTTCTAAGCTCTCATTAATTGAATCCTAGGACTTAGTCAATTCTCAATAATGGCTTTTAATCTTTGATGCTTCCACTTTGATTTGCATCAAAAATCTCATCAAGATGATGTGTAGAAAAATTGTGAGCATCGAATGAATAATGGAACCTAAACATAGGTACAACAACTCCCCACACGTGTGAAAAGTGCACTTGCAATCCACTATCTACTTTAGACCTCAAAATTTGTAGCAATCACTTAGTATAGGCTCGCCGTCTCAAAACTGGATTTTTAGCATCAAACTTGCTAAATTTGGACTTGGTTTTGATCAACAAATAAACTCTTGTACTTGGATCTTATACCACGGTTAAAGTATAGTGTTTAGGACCCTAAATGGATCTACATTATTGCAAATATGCATTTAAACAAACACATGTTTGTATAAGTCAAAAGTTCATATTTGAATCTACACAATAATATCACGATAACCAATAAGGTAGATAATAACCTCGAAAAGAACATAGAGAGAAGTATAATAGCATTCATGAACAATTGAGGTATCTAGATAGTATATAAAAAAATGGTGCCTAATAGTGTTATTATAATGTTGATACTTAGCATAGGTATGAATGTTTCAACCTACAAGAGTACTCCTAAACAAGCCATATGATGTGCAATGACTAAAAAATTAAGATCACATAGTTATTGTATATATTCTTCAATAATATCAATCCCCCTCATGTTTGGAAGACCAAATTTTGTCACACTCATCAAATTACGCCTGGTAAGTATAGAATCTTCTCTCTTAGGATTCTCCAACTTTCTCTTCCAGTTCATGCCAGTTTTAGGGGTAATGTGTCACATGCCTGCTCTAAGTGCAAAACATAAGATGAGGACATGACACATTTGTCCTTTCATTGTTATAACCCACTATGGAGATTAGTGACTGAACTTTCCATTACACTCTTTCATGTTAGATTCAGGAGAATGCTATTACTTTTAAGGATTCAACTATTAATGTTTTCTAGCAATGTATTAGAGCTACTACACTTTGGAACATTTGAGTAGATAGAAATAGCAGGAAATTTGGGACTGGTGATTATGTCATCCCCCTCCCCCTTCTTTTTAAGGAGGCATATAAACACTTTCTTATGTAAGTTTTTAACTCTTTTACCTTGTACTTTGTATAAAGTCTTTAATCTACGATTAGCTTTTTGAGAGAGAAAAAAAATACTACAAAGTTGGAACATAGTTGTGCACAAGCTAGGAGTGGAAACCGCAATCTTGTATATTTAAATTTTTTCTGAATGATTATTTTGATGCCAAAGACTCTTCTATGTTTTTAGTCTCCCTAAATATTTTCTTAATGCATGATCATGGGGTGCGAAATGAAATGGCAATTTTCATGTTTGATCTTGAGAAATGATCCTACTTCTTGAACTTTGACTTTTTAATTTGGATTTATGATCATCTTTCTCAAATTGATTTTTAACTTAACTCACAAGTCGAGTGGATTCAACTTAAGACGACTTCACTAAATATGACTCAACACGCCTCAACATCAATTCCCTTTTCAAAAGCTTAAATACATCTCTAAGATGTTATACAAAGTGGATGAAAAAGTCATCATCTCATATGTAGATGGTAGAAGTGTGAGGAGGAGATAAATATTTTGGGCTAAAATTAATTTCTTGAAAAATTGGGGTGAATGCTGCTTCAATACAACTTAGACCATAAAAGCTATTTCATCGTAAAAGTTTCTTAACACATTCAAAACTTACACTTGACATGAGATACGAAATGTGTGTAGTTGTGCTGATTAATATGTCTTGTTGATGCTTGTGATCTGGAGCATTTTGGAATTAAGAAACTTACCAGCGGGTAAAGGTATCTTTCTTGGGATTTCTAAAATTAAACAGATAATGATGTTGTCTAGCTGTACTTCATTTGCAGGGTGGGGGCCCATATTACTTAATTGGGAGGGCACTTGGCCCAGAAGTTGGTGTCAGCATTGGCTTGTGTTTTTTTCTTGGAAATGCTGTTGCAGGAACTATGTAAGATTTTTTTTGAATTTTTCTCTTGACACCAGCTTATGTACTTGTGAAGAGAAGAATGATACATAATTATATTTTCTTTGGTTGCTCTTTATTTGCATCATGAGGAATCATTTATAATCTTTGACATGCAGAGGAAGAGACATCGGTAACATTTTTGTGGGTCATGAAGTTGATGTTCTTTTGAACTTCTGCTCAAGTGACAACTTTTTAGATTCTCATTTGGTATAGAAGCTCCAAATTTTCTGATAACAAGTGGCCATCGTTACATAGTGCATTTGACCTCCAGATGTTGAGATTTGAAATGCTAAAGTACCAAATTTTAAGAATAAGTTGTGTGCACTTCCTTGAGAATTTCGACACCCTCTCTAGAGTTTTTGATCTATGATTTACTTCCTCCTCCACCTCTTGCTCATCGCTCCCTTCCTCCTCCCCTGTTGAGAGTTCTCTAGCTTCTCACACACCTCTTGCTACTTCAGGATTGCCTTCTTCTCTGCCTCCTTCTGCATGTAGTCATTTCTACCCTCCCACTACAATTGTCTTTCTTCCAATATTTGTTGATTATGCTCCTTTGGTTGTCTCGTTTGCTTCGCTCCCCCTAGAGCTCTCTTTCCATGGCCTCCTGCCAATCTTCTCATTTCCGTTGGCATGTAGAATTAGAAGCTGGTGGGCCAAGGTTCTACGGTCTCAACCTTGTTGTAAGCAAGCTCTCTGTCACACTCCTTGGTCAACAAGGCCATGAAATGTAAGGAAAATTGTCCTTAGATGGAGGCGCATGCAGGCTTACAAATTAGCATGCTCTCGCAAGTTGATGCCATTTGTTTCTCAATAGAAACAAAACTCTCATCCATGGAAGCAAAAGTAGGGTCGAAGGGTGGCCACCCTCCTATACTTAGACCTGATGTGCAGGGACAACCGTGTCCTCCACACTATTGCATCCAACATGACTACCATCTTCTTCTCCAATAGGTCAGTACACATCTTCCTCAACGTTCGAAGCTAATTTCTCTTCTGCAAAAGTAGCCCAAATTGTTGATTTTATCGTAGACATGCTTCCACTGATGCATTAACTGTTTTGACGGTCCATTCTTTCTAGCTTGATTATACTCTTCTCAATAATTATCTTTTTTGCTTGCTAATAGCACTATTGTTGCATACTTCATGGGCAAGCTGCTCGTTCCTCCTCTCCTCTTTTCAGCACACCCACAACTTTCTTTGGCCTTGGCCAGCAAAGGCCTTTCTACCCTTCGTCAGTTTGTACATGTTCCCCCTTGCTAGATCCTTGCCTCTTCCACCATAAATCTTTGCCTCCTTCTCTATGCTTGGCCTGCATGTCACACCTGCTCTCCTGCTCATATTGGAGGATTGAGTGCCGCCCCTCACTTTTGGGTTATCATGCTACTCACCTTTGCCAACATCCCTCTCTTTTCTTGGACTTCTTTAGTGCCCACTGGTCGCTTTCTCATTCTTTTGCTTGTTGGCACAAAAGACTTCTCACGGCTCGCTTTCACCCCATAAAAAAAAGCTTTGCTACTCGCTTACTACATCCTCACCAAGTCCTTACCATTTGCCAAGTGGCCCTTACTAAATGACCATCTTTTCCCAGTTTGCCAATTGAGGAGGAAATAGTGGAGCACCCATTTTATTATTGTCGTAGGGACTTGTGGACGGAGTTTTCCCGTCTAATTAGCCATTGGTGATTTAACTTACCTCTTGGGATTGACACCATCCTGCTAGGCGACTCGCAGATCACAGAGCGCTCTTCTCTAACCCTCTGGCATGTTTGTAGGTTAGTGGCTCTTTGGAAGATCTCGACTGTGTGGAATCAATAGATTTTGGAGGGATCCACCCACATGGGCTCTTTGAGGATCTCTATTCCATGCACATGCACAATTTGGAAATAGAGACTCCATTGCCACATGTTGCATTAGCATCTAAGTTGGCTTAGGTGTGCAAGGGGAGCACATTAAATGCCATTTTAAAATTAATACTTTATTTTTTAGCTTTGCCAATGTAATGGTGATATAATGATGGGGTAAGCTATGGTGATGATTTGTTAAAAGGTGATGCATCTATGTTAGATGATTTGAGTTTCCAAATGAATCTCTTTGGATTTGATTGATCATTGTATATTGCCATCTTTTTTTTTTTGGCACTATCCAGTCAGTTTTTGCAAAGTTTTTGATGATTTTTCAGATGATGTTGTTATTAGTTTTTTAGTTACACTAGAAAATTTGGATGAAAGACATATACAAAATATCTGATAATGTGATAAATTTAGAAAAAGGTGAAGCTTGAAACTGGAAGGTGTTGGGGCAATTGAAGGTCAAACTGCAATGATGCTTGGCACGTGCTTGCAAAACAATTACTTGTTGGTTTGTCCGATGGAAAATGATCCACATGTGATTACTCTCCGGTCCGAGCGCCGGACCGCGGGTAAAGGCTTTAATTACTGGATCCACCAACTTTACACGTAAACCGTTGATGGAGATGCGTGATGCAATGGGCTATTCGAATAAAATTGTGACGCATGTAAAGCATTGCCAGGCTCACTCAAGTAGTAAACGCGTGGCTGTAAAGACTTTTGGACTGATTTGTCCCTTAAAATTCAAATACGGCATAAAATATTGAAGTATATTGATATTGGTATGAATCATGATTGAGTTTGAATTAAGGACCCCCCTGCACTGTAGCATATAGATAATGGTACCCGGCCGTTCTCTTTAATATTTGCAAACGTCTTTTCCTTTTGGAATGAGGCTATTTATTTTAATATTGCACTAAATTGCCGGTTTGGCTAATTGCTAAAATACTTCTGTCATTGCTTTTGTTGTGTTTTTTTTTGGGGCGGCGGACTCCTCAATGTTTCGCTGAGGACAGGACTTTGGTCTTTTGGTCGAGGCCGCAATTAAGCATCCGTGTTACCCAGCCCCATGGCACGATTCCCTTTGATCTTTCAATAAGTTTTTTCCGTTTGGAATTATCTTATTCTATTAATATTGCATTATATTGCCGGTTTGGCTAATTGCTAAAGTGCTTTTTGGTTTCCAAGGGGAGGCTCGAACCTCGGACCAAAGAAACTTTGGATGCCAAGCCAACCAACTGAGCCAACCCCGTTGGGTTAATTGCTAAAGTGATTCTTTGATTGCTAAAATAATTTTGACATTTCATTTAATAATTAATTTTTCTTTTCTTTTAGGAATGTTGCATTCGAGGCCCTTTTGTCGAGAAAATGATTTAGTCTATAAGGGCATAAGGGTGGTAGCTTGAGGCGAAAGGAGACATACCTTTTTTAGTGCGAAAATGTTCACTTTTTTAAAACCTTTTTATGTGTCGTAAATTTTTTTGACGTGCTCCTGTTGAGGGAAGGGATTTCGTCTGAGGGTGGTCGCTTGAGACTGAAGGCCCTTCGAACGGTGGAACGGCCAAAGAAACAGTCCTTGACGAATTCACTTTTGGACATAGAATAAAAGTTTAAATGTCATCCCCCTCTAATGACCATATGCCATGTGCCATATGAATCTGCATACGAAAAATGGTTCCATGCAATCTGTGCAGTCATGTGCATGCACACATAAAAGAATCATGGTAAGTTTTCCTGTAAATATATATATATATATATATAAAATAGTGCATTGCAAAAATATTATTTTTATGGGTTTAACTAGCATGTGGCATGTGGCTTGTTTTTGATACTTTGCACTCTTTGACACAATCGATGTACGGTGTCAAGGCATTATTAGATCTGTGCCAATAACATACGAGGCTTTTGTGGTGTCAAAATACCTTCATTTTTTTATTAACCCTTTTATTTGTTTTGTCTTGAATTACTTTTTTGTGCACATTGTGAAATGGGAAAGGGTGCATTTGTTTGTTTGAAAGGTGCATGTAAAGAAAAAAAAAACTTACTTTGCAATAGAAGTGCATCACTTTACTTTTTAAAAATGTTCAAATAAAATTTCACAAAAACAAAAAATAATAAAAAAATGGGCCAAAAAATAAAAGCTGTCATTTATTCTCTTAAAGTGCCACCTGGTTTATATGATACTCAAAATATATTGTCAATTTTTGAGATTTTTAGCTTATTTTTTAAATTTCTCTAAAACTTTTATCTCGTTCAAGTCTTATTCTTTTTTCTCTATACTATTGGGGGCGTCGAGAGTGGGATTGGAACTCGCAATCCCACGAAGAGGAAACGCTTGTGATAACCAACTCAACTCTTATCGGAGACTTTTTAGTTTTAATAACGTGGATCTGGACTGATCTGTATTTCCACCAACAGCCTGACTTAAAGTAGTGCAGACTGTGCAGCGCTAGAGCGTGAGCATGCGCTCAGCTTGAAACGTGATCTGCCAAGAGACGATGAAAAACTGTAGCGATGCGTGGATCGGCATCGCAATCATCTGCGTGTTATTGAATTTTCTGAATTTTAGGCAAATCTCAACAGTACTTAAGCTCCAGCTTCCCCACGAGCTTTTATTTTATTTGCAGTACTGGTGTTATTTTCATGGCCTGTTCTTATTGAGTTCGGTTTCTCGTGTTCTGTGTTGTTTAGATCCAATCACCATTATATAACATCTAGAGTTGTTGCATCGTTTATTCTTTCGATATCTACAGAGCGATTTGCATTCTTCATATTCTTGGTCATTATTGTCTCAGGCAAAATAACGTTGATTTCACTTTACGAGAAGTTATTGCTTGAATATTGCATGTCTCCTTGCCACGGATTATCTGCATGCTCTAGGCTTGCAATTTAGGATAGCTTTGAATTGTCGAGATTTCCAGTTTTCTGTCCAGAATCTCTGGTAAATGCGAATAATATCCAAGACAAATTTTTAAATCGTAATGCAGCTCTCACTTGGCCCGCCAGCGAGTGCACAAAATTCCTCGACTTTCCTGATGCGGAGCGTAGGTGCTGATTACATTCTCTTTGATTAATTACACTCCCAAGTCTCCAGATTTGCTGCATCTTGAAGGAATACAGCCCAATTAGCAGCAGCAATAATCTTTTTTGAATTTTCAGCGCCTTCCCGATCAATCCACACGGTTTCTCGTTTGGGTTTTGGACTAGGACGTAATGCCGCGTAACAAGATGTGAAGGGCCTTACTAAGATTTTTCATCTTCGTCGCTACCATTTCCTTTGCGAATATCTTGGACGCCATTCCTGACTGCTTATGTACTGTTGTTATCACCTACTTGGTCGCGCTACCGCCCTTCTGATAGCTTGACACGCGATTTTGTGAGTGTTCCTGCTATCAATTTTCTCATACAAGGGAAGAGCTTTTCCTTTGGCTGATAGTAGTCGAATGAAAAGTGGCATCCAACTGTCTCGAAGTTTGATATTCAATTTTCACCATATTGATTTTATTATTAACCATTGTTGTAGTGTTTTGTCCGACCAATAAGGGTGGTCGCAGACATCTATATTTAGGACTTTGAAGGGGCTCATTACGAGTCTTGATTTTCAACACGTATATCTCTATTTATTCCAGCATATATAACTGGAAATCTCTGAGACTGTTGCTGATTGAATGCAAACCGCGCAAGTGAAAATGCAAAAATTGAAAGAAAAGGGTGGAAAGTTGAAGTTCGGAAAAATACCTCTGGCAGCAACGAACTTGCACCTTCCGCATATGAGGAAAAAGAATAAGACAAAGAAGAAAACACATAGAGTTTTACCAGAACTTCAGATACAAGAGCAACAAACTACAACAACAAAGGGAAACAGCACTTTGCAAATAGCAAGAAGCAGCAGTGGTTTGACGTTTGACCCGGATGAAATTGCAGCTGGGGTAAATGGAGTTAAGGTACAGTTCTTTAAACTTAATTTAATTACGTTTTCTTCCTTAACATCAAGAGAGCGGCAAGCGATCCAAACTTGCAAAGTTAATATAAATATAACTTAATGCTGTAAACTAAAAACTTCTACTGTTTCCTTATTGTAGCGGCTAGCCAGTATAGGCAGAATTGAGAATCCTGTTGAATATGACAGGCATTCACGATCTTTGCGTTTCAGACTTTCGGCCTCTATTTTTCGAAGTTCTTTGACGTATTGTACAGATTTCGTAGACTTTTCACTATCGAGTTTTTTCCGGAAGTTCTTGAAGCCTACATTTTAGTAGGTGTCTCAAGCTTCATGCCAGTTGTATTGCGGTATCTATATTCTACTATCAACATATTAGAAGCTTAGCGGACATGAGGTTGCACGTCATCTAGATTCTATTATATCTTCTGAAATTAAATTAAAGGCAACGACGACCAGAATACTATTTACAAATCGGATAAAGCTAATAACATGTCGACGTAGTTCTACATTGAAGAGGATGAAGCAGCCGCTGGTGGAAATAGGTGAAACTTGAACCCGCATAGTTTAATATTCTGCGCTGTGCAACGGGATAAAATAAAAGCCATGCAAGCACAGCTTCTAAATGCCAATTCAGCCTCTATTTCATGATTCATCATCCTAGGTACAGTATGAAGAACTATTGCATAATGCAATCTGAAACTAATTTCCTCGTAGGATACTTAAAAGACAACTTTCTGCCTATGACCTTTTGCCTACAATCTTGGAAATTTAACGAATCACCTCTAGTCGAGTTTACGACGTGACTATACACCCAGTTTACGTTCTTCAGCCTCGTTAAGGAAAACCAAGAAGATAACTTCTGCCGGCCAGCCTGTTCGATGAGGCTCACCGTGCCAGTGTAATCTGCCTGCTTGTTCGATTGAATCAGAGTTTGAGTTACGTAACTAGAAACAAGGATACTGTATGGCTAAACTGGCGGGGGTAAATTAAACAACTTCCACCGGGTACTTTTAGTGGTATCGCTGTGACTGGTGATTCGTTTAGATTTTCTCCGTAGAAGAGATTGTGTTTGGCTTTTTGACTACATTTACACTCCATCCTGTGCTGTATACTGTAGTCGATCGACGCTGAACGGAAACAGAAATATGTTGGAACTTGCAAAACAAGTAACCTCCTCGTGTAATGCATCTGCGATACTATGAAGTTTTGTAAAGCTAGTCAATCCAGTTGCACTCGGTCGTAAGTGGTGACTTATAAGCGTAACCTTCAAGAATGCAACAGCTGACGGTTAGAGTCCACCAATAAGTTGTGAGTTGGGGAGGACTTCCTTTCCTCTGCTTTTAACTCCAATCTGCTGCACAAGTGAGGACATACTAGAGAATAAATAAAAATAAATATTTAGAAGGCGGTCTGCTTTTGTATATCAAGTAGTGGTCCCCTTGCACTTTTCTAGTGTCCTGCAGTCGTGAAAACTTAGCTCCTCAGAAATTTTATGGCTGTTTAGTCTACAATCTGATGTTTGTAACAAAAGCTTTCCTCATTATGACGATGAGAACAACAGTGTGATATACTCACCAGGTGTACTCGTTCTATAGGTTACGGAATGGCTTTTTTTATGCGTATTTGGTAGTGATCATGTGAAGCTAAGGTGCTGATTCCCAACATGAGCGTAAGGAGATGCTATATTCTGGTTCTAGTTTTTTTTCAATTTTTTTTTAATTTGTGACATGCACATATTCAAATGATCTCGGTTACTTCTTTACTAATAGGTAACCAACACAAAGAGGCCATGCCGAGTATCAGTGAGCATCCTTGGAGCAAAGAATCTGAAGAGGCCAAAAACAGGCTCTTCTGTAAAAGATCCCGTTTTCAAAGTGAGAATCGATCATGCATCACAAACATCTAAGGAGGTAGGGCCCCATGTTGGTTCTAGGTGTTTCTAGTTACACTTTCAACGTTGAACTGACTTAGATATTATGGAAAGTCACATGAATATAGTGGAAATGTTTCAACGTTCTGAAGTCTCTGGTCTAAATGCATGATGACTGAAAATTTAGAAGCCCGAAGTTTCAGCCTATCCAAGTAGGTTCTTGTTGGACAGTGATATCTATGTTCTTGACTTAATCTTTCTCTCTATTGAAATTTGTGATGCCAGACTTTGCCTAAGTCTAATTCCAAATTTTATAGATGTTTTAAAAGCAATAAGATTGCTAACGTCAAAGCTATTGAAATCTACTAATCTAAGGCAGTCTAAGGCTCATAATGGCCTCCAAGACGAACATGACTCAGTGACTGAATTTAAGGTAGGCCCTCAGGTTTTAATTTTATCAGTTCAGTCTAAAGAACAGCCTTTGTGACATCATGTCCTCAGTCTTCAACCCAAAAGATGTGTCCAGTTTTTTTGTTAATTCGCTCTTTTTTAGTGCATTGTTATTATGGCCTTGTCACTGATTGAACGCCACCACATTCCCTCTCCCAACTGAACCAACATTTAGGAATGGTGCAATTTTGTAGGATGTACAGTCTTCCTCAATGATTTTATTACAGTTTAAAGAAAATTTCTTTGCTCATCTAACTTAGATTGTTAGTCATGCCCAGTACCACTTCATCATCCACGTTAATCTTCAATATTTTCCATAGTAAAGTATAAGTACATAAATTTGATTCATCTAGAAGATGTTTTTGAGATAATGATAAGGGCACAATGTTCTATCATAATAATACTGTGGAATGTTAGGACTTTGAGGTTGGAATATCTATGCACAAAAATGTGGCAATCCCCAAACTGTAGATCATGACAATTTCATTCGGGCATGTAGAAAAGGCGAATGTCCTCTCTCATCTTACTTGTCGAGTATTTTCTCTGCCTCAGACCTTACAGAACCTTGTTGCAGTTCACACAAAATGCAAACATTACCGAATCAGACAGGGCAAGATTGTATATGCCACAAGTGAGCAAAAGATCATTCTACATATTGGACTAATTCAGGTAGGCATAGGTTATTGAAAACCACAGTGACCATCAATTGCCTTCAAATGTGCATAAAAGATAAAAATTGGAGGATACATGAAAATTGCTCTATAGTGATATGAATAATCATTAATGACAAAAGAGGAAGCATTTGTAGTTGCACCTGACCAGCGTGGTGAGATAAAGTAGAAAACAGGCAATACAACAGAGGAAGTGTTTTAAACTCCTTACCTTAAGAACCAAAACTGATGTGGAAATGGAGCTTAACTATTAGACAAGGCATCAACAATGACATACATTCTCCATATTTTTGATATAAAAGTCAAGTAATGACAGGAAATAGAAGTGAACTTAATTAGAGATTCTTTAAGTCTTTCTAGGAGAACAAGTATTTCTAATTATGATTATTGGTTTCAATATGAGCAGTAACTTCTTAAGAAAAGATGCAACTCCTCTTCTATATGTGCATAAACAAGATTCATAAGCACAAAGCTTGCAATTATCATTAATACTCATTACACTAGATTAATCATCCATCCACAACCTTGACTTACAGCAAGAATTAATCCATCTACTAAAATTTTGAGGTAGATGGCAGCATCAGTTCAAGGTCAACAAAAGATGCTTGTGGACTGTGCAAGAAATGCTAAAAATAGAAGTGTAGTGAGTAGAGACATTGAAGTTACAGAAAATAAATAGGTACACGGAGCTAAGATTACTCAAATCCAAAAACATACATAGATCATGAAAGTCAATAGGCTTGTTAGTCATTGTTGGATAAGCATAGAATTTGATAGGGTCTAGCTTTAACAATGACATTGGAAATAATGAGACCAGGGAACTCAACTTTAGGTCGAACAAAGTTGAACTATGTTATAAATTTATGACAAGATAAAAGTTCATAACATAATGAGCAATGGGTCCTTGTAGAAGAGTTGTTGATCATCATGTTGTACTTGAGTATAGTGACACTTCTTACTACTATCTGTCACTTCTGAACATTTGACATTTAATTAAATTTGGTGCTTCACTTATATTGATATTATTACATTGTGAAATTATCTATATTGAATGTAAGAGCGACTTCACATTTTTGTTGACCAAATTGTTACAGTAGTCCTAAGGGGGATTGGCTGCTCCTTGTAGACATGAAGGATCTCAAAATATTAAAGAATCAACTACTCATAGGTGAATGGGAGCCTGATTGCTTGAAGGACCATAGCAAGTACTTGGATATGGTGGTTTAAGTATTGACATACTAGAAGTATGGCATTGCTTTTGGCCTTCTTAGTCCAACTGCAAAAATTTTAGTGGATAGAAGTAAGATTTCTATGTATAGAGGAGATCAAGTAGTACGTTATGGGATGCATTGGACGTAAAGAAGGATGCACATGTGAAATCAATCACAAGAGATCAAAGGAAAATAAGCAATGACATAGCAAACTCTAGCTAGTAGGAGACGTAGAAGAATCAATCCATGGTACCTTTTGGGGTTTGGGGCATGATTACCCAAGAAGACCTTGGGTTTTGCCTTATGCAAGTACAACACTCCGCCTAGGAGGCTTTATTTTTTAATTTTGATGTAGGTTGATCTTCAAAGCATAGTTGCACTACGTTTCTGAAACGCGTTTTGGAAATTTTTGAAAAAATTCCAGGAACATTTTTTTAAATTTTTTTGTTGGGTTTTGTTTTTGGGCATTATGGGTATCAGATGAAATCTCTAATTAAGAGCATAATTACTGTGTAATTTGCCGACTGTTTCGGGTGCAGGAAGGTCCAGTTCAGGTGCATTAATCCATGTTGGGTTCTGTCAAGGATAAAAATTCAAAACTAACCTCTAGCATGTCTGTTATGATCACAAATGGTCCCAATAAGTGTGTTATCGCTCAGGGAGTGGAAGGCCAACTCATGAAGAGGCCTTATCGTCGGGGCTGGGGTCTGCTGGCAGCCCCCGGACCCTGTCGTTGGGGGGCTACCGCCCCCGAACCCCCTGAGCATTTATTGAAAACCAGAGCAAATAACAACCAAATAGCTATTGAAAATAAGATCTGTTTGTGCCCCATCTACTGCACTTCTGAGAGGCAAAACACTGGTTTGACCATTGATCCCCTAAAAAAATTTCAGCCATAAGCTATTTTTCCAAAAAAAAACTAAAAAAATAGATTATTATTATTATTATTTTTTTTGCGATTCTGGGAGGAGAAATGCGTTTCTCAAAAATGCAGTTTCCGAAACGTTTCCTCCCAGAAACGCGATTTTGTGCAACTATGCTTCAAAGCTATCCTTTGGTTATTACCAAAGGCTTACTTATGAGCGTTCTTACGGCTAATCTAGGGTTAGGGTACATTTAGGGCACCTTCGACTTAACTTGTGGCACAAGCCACCTAGTTTAGTATAAGTAGGAGTGTCCTTGGCCCACTTTGGTGAAATTATTGATTGGTGTATTCCTTAGTTAGTGCTTGTAGTTTAGTCATTGATTGTATGTGATACTCTTCACCATCCTTTGTTGGGGAACTGTCATTTGCTTCATATATGATCATGTATGCTTCATTGATATCAAAATCTGTGATTTAGCTCGTGATTTGAGATCAGAGTAGTTTCTTGGGCAGATTTGACTTTTTGGATGGTGATGCTCTATTTTAGGATCTTTTTTGTGGTCATAGATGTGCAGTGTTCTAGAATGTTGTGTTCCAATTGCGTTCCGGAGCAAGCTTTCTGAAATGGTTCCAGAAATCTGCCATGTTCTGGATCGAAATGTTATGCTATTTATTTATTTATTTATAGATGAAAAAGAACACCACTTAAAGGCTAAAAAGAAGTTCAAAATACATTGCAAAAGTTTGTAAACTATGAATCACACTATCAACGGTCATAAAGCATGGTGTTTGATTTTACTTATAGTCCAGACTCCGATTTATTGTCGTAGTTTACACTCAATACACGTTGAGTTGCCGTGTAGTATACAGAAAGATTAAGGAGCCTTCTAGAAGTCATCTAGCAACCTTTTGTTAAAATCACAATTAACGTAGTATCCAAATTTCTAGTTTGATTGAGAATGACCCAAGAGCAAAAGGACATAAACTACCATCCAAAAACTTCGGTAACACAACAAATTGCTACTCAAAAACTTACCTAGAGGGTACCGTTCAAAGAATTTTGAGCTTTATAAATCAATATCATACACGATGCAATGACACATACTAAACATGTCGTACAAAGCGTACGCGAAGCACTTAGCATACCAAGCTTGAAATTTGAAGTGGACTTGCAAACATGTTCAAATCATGTTAAGGTACATAATGGTTCTACCATTAATGTGTCTGATCTCACTCTTCTTTCTTCCACAATTTGAAGTGGACTTGCAAACATGTTCAAATCATGTTAAGGTACATAATGGTTCCACTTAGTTTCTTTTATACCTAGTATTCCAGTGTTCTTGGTGCACATGTTGATCTAGCATGACAAATCTTGCGAGGTTTTTACTTCTATATGGCATCTTATACATTTGTCAATCTTCATCTATGATATTTACAACATGCAGGGTTTGTTTGGGTTAATCAAAATATTGTTGACATGCTTGGTAGGGATGGTTTTCTTGATTTCCCTTTTCTAAGCTCATGTTTGTTGCTTCATGAGATTGTTGGTTAACACAGCTTGGGATATATTTTTTGATGTCATTTTTGCTAATTGTGGACACACTTGGATTTCACGAGTAGCTTGGGACATTGGTACCTTTCCACCTTATTGTTACCTACGACTATTTGTCATGCTTGGTTGCTATGACTTGGTTGGGATCATCATCATGCCACATTTTGTTTTTGACATTGCTATTGGTTTGTGTCTCTATTAGTAGATCCTTCATATGGTTCACCCACTCCTCCGGCGGTACTGGATGTATAAGATGTTTCCAAAGTTCTTGATAATTTGGTTACTTTTGATTTTGCTATGCTTCGTACACCTTTGGCTCAAGTATGTGCGTCAGTTACTCCCATGCTTTATATGCCTACGGTCATTATAATTGTGGGTATACTGGTCTAGAGGCCCTAAAGAAAACCTTCCAAGAAGCTGCCAAATATTTTTGTTGGTCCCAAGAGGGTCTAGCCTAAGACATTTGAGACATATTTGTATAGACTTGTACTTGTGGCTGGTTTGACGGTCTTGTATTTCTTATCATTAGTGGGGGGAATAAGATTCAGTCAAAAAACCAAATCAAGTTTTGAACTTGGCACTATCAATTCAAAGTTCAATTCATACACATGATAGAAGTGTCCCTATTCTATCCTCTTCTCAATGCATGGCTCAAGTGCTGGCTGGGAAAGACTCCTAGCAAAGATTCGAACACTCAAGTCTTATTTGGCACGATCAAAAGCTCATTGTATATAATGTTAAAGGCTTTTTTGTAGGTGAACCCTGTTGTTGCTAGGCTTCTAAACTATGCCAACACCTAGTTAGAATACATTGGCAATCATGACATTAGCTCTAGGAATCATGGGCTTCTCTTTGTTCTAAATAAAGCTTGCACCCTCTTTGGCACAATCAAAAGCTCATTGTTAAAGGCTTTTTTGTAGGTGCACCTTGTTTTTGAAAGTGTACTCTAAACTATGCTAACTCCTGGTTAGAATACATTGTTACTCAATACATTAGCTCTAGGAATCCTAGGCTTCTCTTTGTTGTAATAATTAGCTTGCGCCATCCCCAAATGTATTGTATTGTAAGTAATGGAAGGAGAATATAGAAAGCTTCAGAAGAATGGAACCTTCTAGAAGTGGTAATGAAGGTACTAAAAATTAAGGATTCAGCATGAATGGAAAACACACTTAGACATTTCAAATATATCTTTTGTTTTATAATTTGGAAACATAAAAGGAGCATCATATTAGCAATCATGTAAGTTTGCCAAATTGCAGTCTCACTTAAGAGCAAGCACAATTCAATGATGTTTTTCCTATTTTTGCACATTTTTATGGCAGATGAGAAACATTCATAAAAATGAAGATGGAGTCATGGCAGTGAATCAAACTTTTAACTTCGAAGTCCAAGACATCAAGGTACTTAACGAGTCTTTGTTACTTTCAAGCTTTATGCATTTGTGGACCATTCCATTTGGAAGCCATTTCATTCGAGTGTTTTGGATAGTTCAACGTCCCATGAAATTTCCTTGTGGCCCCTTCGTAAACTTATGAAATTCCTAGGAAATACTTTAAAAAAGTTTACAATCTCTAACTTAGAAATATTTTATTCTAGCAAAGAGGATTCTCATTATTGGGTTTTGCTTGATAGATATGCTTTTGGATACTGAGACTTGTATGTTAGCAGACTGCGACATTGTCAGTGTATGTGTACAACAAGGCTCTATGGGGAATGGAGGAGTCATTGGGAAGTTGCATAGGCCTAAATGTTGCAAACTTTTTACAAGAAAATGGAGGTACCAAACCATCACAAATTACAATAAAGATAAGAGATTATGTAGTCTTTTTGCTCACTATTGCTTTTAATAGCATATGTTTTCATATCTCTACATTGTGAAGAAAAACAAGTTTTTATGTATGAAATTTCCAGCTGGGAGAGAAGAAGGTACAAAATGGTATGACCTCCTTTCGAAGGATTGCAAGGCTTTGTCGGGAAAGGTAAATAAATGAGACTATTTGTTAGACACTATTTTGTAAATTTTTACTCGTTCCTTTCACTAATATAATGTTGTGATCTCTTGGTTTGACATTCTTATAATTATCTTGAAAGGTAGTACAAGTTGTCAAGATCCATAGCTAGGTAGAGTGGCCCTGGATTAATATTGTGTTCATGCTTTGACCCCATACATCCTATTCGATCTTAAGTGGATATTAGTAAAAAAAATTCATTTTTCTCAACTTTGCAAATGGATTATCATAGATGGTTCATTGACGTGGACTCCCCTTTTTCATCGGTTTTCCATTTTGTTACTGTTGAAAATATTTTCAAGAAAATATGAATTACAAAAGGCTTTCGGTTTGTAGCATTCTTGAATTTATGATTATGTCTACTTGATTTGCTTGACCCATGATGCAAGGAAAAGCATATGTAAAATGCTTTTGAATCTATAACCATGGTTTATGCTTGCATAAGTATTAAGTATATATAATTGTCAAATCCTTAGTTGATATTGTCTTACTATGTAAAATGGCTTTTCATAACAATTTACAGGTACTATTGCATATTGGGGGAGGTATAGCAGATCCAGAGCAAAAAATCACTACTTTTGTTGGTACTTGGAACGTTGGAAAGACAAGGCCGGTAATATAATACTTGGTTTTTTTAGTTTTAAAATCAACTGCTTAGTAAATAACTATTTTGCACTAGAAAAATTGCAATTTTCACGGTTGAACATATCTTTGCTTCAGCTAATCCAATGATATGGTGTTTATATCTAAAAGAACATATCTTGCTTTTTCATTAGCAGTAATGATCAAATGTTTTTTTAAATCAATAAAGTTGTTAAATGAGGTGGATATATCCAAGACTGAAGGTGCTAGGGCTTCTTGTAGAAAAGCTTGTACTAATTGGACATTTGTGAGTTAAATAATTGATTGATCACCTATTCTAACTGATGGTTTAGAACCCCATAACTAGGCACCTTCATCTCATATCGATATTTGTTTTTGCCTTGTCACATTTTTGAATTTGTTATGAAGAGATGGATTTGTCTTTTCCAAGTTTTGTATTATTTCCTATTTAATGTTCACGCGAGATATTTTTGGCCTAAGGCTTCTTTTTGCCCTGTGAACAGCCAATGGAATTGTCATCATGGATTCCAACAAACAATGCTTATCAGATAGTTGCTATTGGTGCCCAGGTTAGTCTAGTTCTTATCTTGTTTTAAACTTCATTGAAGCAAAAGTATCTTGTTCTTATAATCTTGAATCTGTTCATTGTTTCTAAAATGCCACATATTTGATTATGAATAGATAAGTAAAACCAAATTTTTGATACTTGATAATTTGGATCCCCAAATTTGGATGTAGAAAGAAAAATTACGTGATTGAGATAATTTGTGATATATGCGTAGTCAAAAACACATAGGTTAGGGCATGCCATTCAAAATTTTGAATACATGTCACAATGTTGAAACTAATGACAAAAAGATGTTCGTGGGCTTGAAGAAATTTGGCTTAGAACCAAAAAAAAATGCTTCAATGTGTTGCCTACTACAACGTATTCTATTATCTTACAAAAATTGATATCAAAACTTACCTAGAAACAAATTTTTTCCCCACAACTCTTTTTCCATTCTCACCTTGCACAACGCACCGAAATGTGAAATAGAACGTGCATGAATACTCCTATGATGCTATCGCTGCCTTCACACGTGTGTGTGGGTGTGTCTCCCAAAAAACAATTTGCAATTTTCTTTTTCTATTATCTGATGTAGTCAACCTAATGTGAAATAGCTTCCATCATAGTAAATATCGTGTGTTATGAAATCCTAGACTCATAAGAGTTTGAATCGATACATACCTTTCTAAACTTAAAAACAAAAACTTCCTATATGTTAATAGGATATGTCAATTAGCAAGCAAAATCCTCGGAAAGAAATTGCATTAAGGAAAGCTGAAAAGAGGCCAAAAAAGCTTGTGGTAGGGTGCACTATTGTCATTTCCAAGTGAGGTATCCTATTAGCCAATAAATGCATTGAAAGTATGGAAATCAACTAGGTCACCGGGGGTATGGGCTCAGAATAGAATCACCATAGTAGGTTGTGGTCCGTAGGTTGTCTTCAGACCATGATCTCCTTCCAGGAGTGACAGGGCGTCCAGATCAAAGAGAGAGAGAGAGAGAGGGAGGAGGGAGGGAGGGAGGGAGGGAGGGAGGGAGGGAGAGAGAGAGAGAGAGAGAGAGAGAGAGAGAGAGAGAGAGAGAGAGAGAGAGAGAGAGAGAGAGAGAGAGAGAGAGAGAGAGAGAGAGAGAGAGAGAGAGAGAGAGAGAGAGAGAGAGAGAGAGAGAGAGAGAGAGAGAGAGAGAGAGAGAGAGAGAGAGAGAGAGAGAGAGAGAGAGAGAGAGAGAGAGAGAGAGAGAGAGAGAGAGAGAGAGAGAGAGAGAGAGAGAGAGAGAGAGAGAGAGAGAGAGAGAGAGAGAGAGAGAGAGAGAGAGAGAGAGAGAGAGAGAGAGAGAGAGAGAGAGAGAGAGAGAGAGAGAGAGAGAGAGAGAGAGAGAGAGAGAGAGAGAGAGAGAGAGAGAGAGAGAGAGAGAGAGAGAGAGAGAGAGAGAGAGAGAGAGAGAGAGAGAGAGAGAGAGAGAGAGAGAGAGAGAGAGAGAGAGAGAGAGAGAGAGAGAGAGAGAGAGAGAGAGGAGAGAGAGAGAGAGAGAGAGATTTCCTCTGCATGTTTGAATACATTATTCGACATTCTAAAAGACACATGAAAGAAATGTATATTGTTCGTGAGATTCAGGTATGTTAGCTAAAATCAATTAGCACCTTCCAAATAGAAAGACGTACAAGAAGTGTTCCAAAAAGGACCTTTGTTAGTCACACAGGGTATGTGTCGTGTAGATCGGCATTTGTGTTGTGAGGTTTGAGGTAGTTTCTAAGTAGAAAGGACTTGGCTAAGATAGGTGGTGTAGCCTAGTAACATCCATATGAGAAAAAGAAACAAAGAAAGCTTCATTAATGTCAAATGTCTAAAGGCATATAAGGCCAAATAAGTACATCTCAAGTGTGATAAATACTAAAAGGAGCATATAAATGTTTCCAACAAAAGAAAACATCTACTAGATAAAAGGACTAAACAACGGATAAAAGACTAAATAAAAGAACATTAATGCCATACAACAATAAAAGGACTAGATAAAATACCATTAATGCCATACAACAATAATGTGCTGTGCACATGTATAAGACATAGTAGTAGAAACAACACAATGGAAAGCATTGTGATAACCTAGATTATATGTAATAGAACCTCTTTGAAAGGAATTATCATAGTGTTCAAGGAGCTATCATGAAATTGGTCAAACATTAGAATGTATGCTAACTGCTAGAGCAACATGCATCCTGCTAAAGATCATATTAGCAATAGGAGGAACACATATCTTTGCTAGAATTGTAGGAACTACAAGTGGAGGTCATTGATTTGATTTTTGTTTGTCAGGCTGTGTAGGTTCATCATATGAACTGTAAAGTGGCCCCTCATGTTGGAGGCTCTCGAAGAGATTAGGTGCGGAATAGGAAACGGAGCTCCAACATAGAGAACTTGAACATGAATTTTACCAAACTACAACATCAACATTGACTTAGATCAAATGGAGGAATGTCTGGTACATGTCGAAGACAACCATGAAGGGAGCGAAACAATTAGGCGTTTGAGACAGCCATGCTTCTTTCATGATTAGACATTACGAATTGAGTGAGCATAAATAGAGAAAGAAATTTGTTAGAAAGCATTTGTAGTGGAATACACAAAAAAAATAGAGAATCTGAATTAAGGTTATTGTGAATACAATGATCAGATCACGATCCTGTACCCATGAATGGTTCACAGTAGTGGCGCACTATGTGTAGTGATGCTACTTAGCTTGCTACAGATTATATAACTATCTCTATTCCTTGAATAGCTTTCACTCTCTCGGATATCTCTGATTCGAAGGAATCAGATAATTAAGACACAATGGAATTTGCGCAAGAACTTGATTCACTCTTCTTCTCGTTTATAATCATTTTACATATATATATTTATGCTCATGAATTGCCGTTATGTACATACACATGAAAACAGTTACAAGACTGTGTGGGCAACGAGCGTGAAACAATGCAGTTACTAAGTACTAAAGTGAATTGTAACTTGGTCTGTGTTGGACTGGGCAACGTGGATGACGTGGACCTCGAACTCGAAGGAGGTTGAAGAAGATGTGGAACTCAAAGAGTTCGATGTCGATCCTGCTTCTGCTCCAATTGATTGATTGCACAGACGTTCGACTTCAGAGAGTAAGGCTGCAGTGTCGTTGTAGAGAGAGAGAGAGAGAGAGAGAGAGAGAGAGAGAGAGAGAGAGAGAGAGAGAGAGAGAGAGAGAGTTTATATTTACATAGTGTATTGGTGCTCAGGAATTGAATTCGAGTGAGTCGAACTCGAATGATTCGAGTTCTGATGACTCGAATTCTGGTGAGTTGGAGTTATGCTTAATTCCAACACCTCCCTTAAGCTTAACTCCTAGGATCTTGAATGAAATTAAGCAAGCTACTTAGCGCTATATGCTTTTCACTTGACAGAGGCTTAGTCAGGATATCAGCCTACATACTGGCAATAGGACGATAACTTAATTCGACATCCTTATTCTGACCTTTCTCTCTAAGAAAATGAAAGTGATTTTCAATGTGTTTAGTTTTAGAGTGAGTTCGTGGGTTCAAAGATAGAGCAATGCAGCTTTGATTGTCGCAATAGAGTATAGTTGGACTTATTTGAGAGATGCTAGAGTGGTAAAACGATCAGGTTTTTGTCGATGTCGAGCAGATCTTCAAACAATAGTCAGTTGCTGAGATGATCATTCTCTTTGCGTGATAGGGGTATCTTCAATGTTAGTCGAGACAGTCTCAGGTCGAGGCTTGTCGATGGTGATTGGAGTTGTTGAGACGAACTTTTGCATTTGCTGCTTTTGCTTGAAGTCGAAGAATTGTCTTCGAGGAAGACGACATCTCGACTAACTGAGATTCAGCTTGACTTGACATCAGAAATTCGATATGCTTTGTGTGATGTCGAATATCCAATGAAGATATTCCTATAGTTGACAGATTCAAGCTTCTTTCTCGAATTAGAGAGAATGTGTACATAACAAAGACAACTAAACACTCGGAGGCGTCTTAGACTCGGTTTGTAGCCATAGAAAGCTTCGAAAGGAGTCTTTGTGTCAGTTGCTTTGGTATTCAAATAGTTCTGCAGATAGCAAGCTGTTAAAATAGCTTCAGCCCAAAATTTTTTGGTGAGTTGAGCATTTGACATCATTGATTGTGCTGCATTTAGCAATTGTTGGTTCTTCCTTTCGGCTACTCCATTCTGCTGTGGTGTGTAGATGGTGGTGAACTGATGATGAATGCCAAATGATGTCAGATAGTCGGACATTTCGTTTGACATGAACTCTCCACCATTGTCTGTACGAAGGGTCTTGAGTCGTTGATCAGTTTGTGTCTCAGCAAACTGTTTGAAATCTTTGAAACAGTTGAATGCCTCGGACTTGTTCTTTATGAACATAATGCTGGTAAATCTCAAATAATCATTGATAAAAGTGATAAAATATAGTGCTGAACCTAAAGGGGAAGTACTCATAGGGCCACACAGATCATTATGTACCAATTCTAGAATGGACTTAACTCTAGTGGCTTGTTCTTTTGGGAATCTTGATTTAGGTTGTTTTCCTAGTAGGCACATTTCACAGACATGTCGAATGTCAGTGGAGGCAGTATTAAAGTTTCAATCCTTGACCATACTATTATGATGCATATACAAGATTGATCTCATGTTTAAATGTCCTAATTTTTGATGCTATACATAAGTAGAAAGTGCATATTCGTGACCCAGAATGTACAAATTACCTTCTCTATTTGCAGAGAGGACTTCTGCAGCCTTGATCTGTGAGCTTGCTGACTGATAATAAATTTTTGGTCATTTTGGGTACGTGAAGTACATCCTTGAGCAAGGTCAATTTACCATTTGGAAGATAGAGGCAAATAGAGCCTTTGGCCTTCAATCTGCAGTGCACTTGAGTCATCAAAGTAGACATACTTTGAATCTGTTGGTGTGAGGTCTTCGAATAAGGACTTACATGAAGTCATGTGTTGAGAAGCACCAGAATCGAGATACCAATCCAATGCATCTCTAATGGGTTTGTCTTGTATCATTAGCAGAGTTGGGACTTCATGAGAGGTTTTGGCAGAATCAGATCTTCCATCTTGCTGCATCTTCTTATTGGCTTTATTGTGCTTGGGAACTCGACAATCATTGATGTCATGATTGGTTCTCTTGCAATATTTGTAGAAGAGTCTGGTCTTAGGCTTTTGAAGTTGTTGATTGTGCTACTGTGGTTGCTGGTCTGAATCAGTTTGCTCAGCTTTTGTCTTTTTGTCCTTCGAAGATTTCTTCTTCTGGAGCTGCTGCTTATTTGAATAGAGAACGACTGTCTTAGAATTCGACGTGGATAAGCTTTTCCTTCTTACTTCTTCTTGCAATAAACTTGTTGTCACGTTTTGCAGAGACAGGTCGGGAGCATTGCTAAGTAGCAATACTAGATTGTCGTAAGAGGGAGGAAGACTGGACAGAAGAGACATGTTAGCATCTTCGTCCGATACTGGTGAACCTATTGTAGCTAACTGATTGAGTAGCTGTTTGAGCTCATTTAGATGATCAGTGACTGAGATTTCTTCACTCATCTTGAGTGACAGGAATGTTTTCCTCAAGAAGAGTCGAGTCGATACATTTGTCATTTCGTATAGACCAGTAAAAATGTCCCATGCCTCTTTGGAGCTGGAACAATTAGCTACATGAGTTATTTGTGAATCTTTAAAATTCAGAGATACAATGGCAAGAGCTTTGCCATCCTTAGCTTCCCAAACGGTCAGCCTGTCAGGTTTAGCCGGCTTTGCTATCGAACCGTTGACGTATTCCCAGACTTCTTTTTCTGTGAGTATCATCTTCATCTTGAACTTCCACATATGAAAGTCATCACCGTTGAACTTGTTGATCAAGCGGATTTTTGAAGATGTTCCGTCAATGATGAATGATCTAAGTATAGTAAAATAGTTTCGAATACTAATAGTAGTTTGGAACGATGGCTTTGGTATCACTTTGTTGGAAGCTCTCGAAGAGATTAGGTGCGGAATAGAAAACGGAGCTCCAACATAGAGAACTTGAACATGAACTATTAGCTGATGCTATGCCCAGAGGTGTTGATGCAGAACCTCTCCACTCAAAGGGCTTCCAGTGGAAATAAAGTTGAGAGTTGAGTTTGAGAGCACGAAAATTATTAGTACTAGGCTAAATGTACAGTTGTGAGCCACATGGCAAGTCTCGAAAGATGGATATCCATGTGGGAGCTAGCAATTTAGACTATCTCAACTTAAGCTGTGATTTTTTAATAAAGAGGACTCCTATTATTAAGCAAGAAGTGGATCTCAAATTTTTATAGATTGAGGTTCACTCAGTTGTAAGTGGTGGGATCCAAAGTATTGTAAAATTGGATTCACCAGCTCGTGGGGATACACAGAGGCCTCCTCCATGAGTTTGAGAGCACTAGATATTGTACCGAAATGTTGTTGCATTGCTAATTGAAGATCTTCCTATTTGCATTTCCTTCTATGCTCCATTTTCATGCATTAAGTTTGAGTACTGGTGTATGAACATGTTTGTTGTTGATTCTTTGGATTTGTGATTAAGATCAGGTAGATGTGCAGCGCCTTGTGGTAGATCAATACCATTCTGATCTCATGCTGCTTGGTGCTTGACTCCCTGAGGAGTTCTTGTTACAATTGTTGAGTAATAATTGTAGTAAGCACTTTGTAGGATTGTGGATTTTAGTTGTTTGGTTTTGTTGATTTTGATGTTTCCAATAGGTGTAGCTTCAATTCCATTTCTTGTTCTTACTTAGATTAGTGTAGCAATAATCTACAATTTGTAAGCACTCAAGAAACATCTAAAATAGACTGTAGAATGTAGGAATCCAAAATCTGATAGATCCAGGTCGAAGTTGAGCATCCATTATCAGTAGGATTGAGATCAGGTCGTAGATGTACCAACTGACAGGTGGGTACATCACTATTGTGTTACCATTATACTGCAAATCAGAGAAGCTAGAAGTAGGTAGACCTTCTGTCAGCTGTAAGCTGATAGGAAACAGTGGCCGACAGAACCAACAAACATTGGCGCCGTTGCTCCTAATAATCTTCTTCCATCTGATTGAGATTTCGTTTTCACATATTATTTTTCCATTCTAGTAAGATCTGTTTGCCTGCATGCGTTTTTTGCATTCAGAGAATTCATTACCAGCATGCATTGCATCGAAAAACGTCATTTGATCGATACCCAGCCCCATACAGTTGAAACCCACCGCCCTCCACCAATCTGGCATTTTTTTCCAGGGAGGGAGACTTGTTAACCGTCTCTTGCACCCGTCGCTGTTAAAACTTTAAAGAAATTGCATCCGAAGTCCACCCTGACGACAAACAAAAAAATCGACGACTTCGTGTCCGACGTGCATCCGACGATCTCCAAAAAAACATTTTCGTCCGAAGTGCATCCGACGACTTGTTAGTACCGGTTGCATCCGCCAGTTTGTGATTTCCATCCGATATTGTTCCATCCGACACTCTCACTCAATTGCATCCGATATAGTGCTATTTATCCCTATCCGACATTGAACCCATACTAACAGTACTGTTTTGCATCCGACAGCTCGGTACCATTGCATCCGATATACTATTTTTATAGAATTTCTTTTGAACATCTAATTCTATCTTAAGGTATTGTCAATTTGCATCACAAAAGAGTTTAATGAAATTTAATCAGTTGTCATGGCCAATTTACCCGAAAAATTTATGGATGAATTCACATTGCCCAATCATCCAAATGATGAGAACAAATCCTATCGCCTTAGATATCAGGTAAATCAAGTCCCTAGACCATCCAGATGGACACCTAACCCTGATGATCGATCACCTTGTTCACCATGCTTTGGCACATTCGCCTATCAAGTTATGCCATTTGGTCTGTGCAATGCCCCATCCACTTTCCAAAGGGTGATGCAACAAGCTTTCAAAGATTTGTTTGTTACACAAGCATCTAGAGATTTATCTCGACGATCTTGCTGTACATTCTTATGAGGATAAACATCTCGATGCCCTTGAACAAGTGGTCATTCGCTGTCGATAGTTCGGAATCATTGAATCCCGAAAAGTGCCAAATTTGGGTTACCCATGGTGTGGTGCTGGGCCATATCATTTCTCAAAATGGTATAGCCACTGATCTTGAAAAGATCAAAATGATTCTAGAAATGCCCTTACCAAGAACAGTGAAAGAAATCTATGTCTTTTTGGGACACGCAGGTTATTATCGAATTTTTACAATACACTACACTGATAAAGCGTGGTTAGTATATCAAATCGTTACCAACCCAAGGTGGACAGAAGATAGGATTAAAGTCTTCGAAGACCTCAAACAGGCTTTAGTCACTGCACCCATTCTTCACGTGCCCGACTATAATAAGGAGTTCCATGTGCATACGGACGCTAGTAAGTATGCTATTGGTGCTGTTTTAACGCAACCCGGGGAATTCAAAAAGGATTTCCCAATCCGTTTCCTAAGCCGTCAGCTTGTTCCAGCTGAGGTTAATTATTCCACAACAGATCGAGAAGCACAAGCAATGGTATATGCTATTCAACAATTTTGACATTATTTGCTAGGCTAGCTTTTTGTTTTATATACCGACCATCATGCTCTTCTTTACCTATTGAATAAACCTTGCAAAATTGGACGAATTGCATGATTGCTCTTGATTTTTTTAGAATTCAACTTTTGAGTTGTTATTTGAAAGGGGTCACAACATTTTTTGGCTGATCATCTTTCACGATTACCTAATGCTGAAGCATTTGATGAGCCAATAAATGATGAGTTACTAGATGCGTGTCTATTTTATATAGATGCGACTCCGTTATGGGCAGATGATATCACTCGATATGTAGCCACTGGGGAAATAGATTCTCAGTTGACGAAACCGCAAAGAATCAAGCTTATTATGAAATCCTTACCATATCATCTTATTGTGGGAAAATTATATAAGGTAGGTGTTGATAGTATTACACGACATTGTGCACACGAGTCTGAAGTCCGACAGATTATTGCCTTGGCTCACGAGGGTATTGGGGGTGGACATTTCTTCCCCGATGCTACTGCTAGGGCAATTCTTCTAACTGGATTTTGGTGGCCAATCCTTTTCAAAGACACTTATGCTTACATGAAAGTTTGCGACGTTTGCCAACGTGCAAAGAATACCAAAAAAGTCGACCACAATCTCCTTACTCCAATACTTGAAAGCGAAGCGTTCCACAAATGGGGTATCGACTTTGTTGGACCTATTAGTCCAGCAGCACGTGGCACCCAATCTCGATATATCTTGATTGCCACTGATTATGCAACCAAGTGGATTGAGGCTCGAGCAACGCGCAAAGCAAATGCAAAATTTGTAGCACGTTTCCTCTATGAAAACATTATCAATAGATTTGGCTGTCCAATCGAGCTTGTTAGTGATCGATGTTGTCACTTCCTTAATGAATAGATCAATAGTTTACTAACGCATTACTTCGTTATACATCGAAAGAGCATCCCATACTGTCCTAGTTGTAATGGATTAGCTGAGGCTACGAATCAAACGATTTGTAAAGTCTTGACCAAGATAGTAGAAACAAGTCGATCTGACTGGGAAACAAAATTATTTTCTGTTGTCTGGGCATATCGAACAACACCAAAGCGAGGCATAGGTTGGAAAACACCGTTTGAGCTAGTATATGGCCAAGAGGTTTTTATGCCAGTAGAGTTTTTAATTCTAGGTGTCACTTTAGCATATGCCATTGACTTGTGTGACGATAGTACCTTTCTACGCCAAGTTCAAAACCGACTCTTTACATTGACGAAACTGTGTGAAACATGTCTTATCTCATAAACGACGACAAAAGGCTTGGCACAATTGTCATGTTAGGACTAAGGATATTTATGATGGTGATAAAGTTTTACTTTATACACCTTCCAAGGTCCATTTCGAGAAATTGAAATTCCGTAGCCAAGGCCCCTATGTTGTCAAGAAAATTTTCACCAATGGTGCAGTCCAATTAGAAACCCTAGAAGGCATCTCCCTTGACAACTTAGTCAATGGTAGCCGACTACGAAGGTACTATGAGGATAATTTTTTTTTAAGTCTTGTGTAGCCATGTGTTTCTATGGTATTTTATCTCGTACATTTTTTATCTCCCTTCTTTTCTTCATTCTTTCCACCATTGCAAAAAACACATTGCATTCGACACATTGCTTGCATTCGACACATTGCATCCGACAAATTGCATCCAACGCATTGCATCCAACGCCTTGCATCCGACAACTGCCCCATACATTTGCGACAAGTCCATTTGTACCCGATGAGATTTGGTATAAGTATCCCAACCGCCAAGTTCATTTTTACTTCACACACTTTTTGGGCGAGTTCATGTCTCTCTGGCAAATTTCAGGCGATCTCCTTGCTTTCTGATCCGATTCAGCCGTTGTTGCTTGCATCCTGACCGTTATCAAGCCCTCTTCATTTGGTTCATCCTCTATTGTTCTACATACACATTTTTCTCTGCTTGTGTAAACCCTACCATCTTTTTCACTTTCCAAACATTACACACTTCAATTTTGTGTTTGAATTATCAACTTTTGCCTTTTTATTTTGGAAGTGTTGCATCTCGTTTGCATCAGCCATCCACGTTTTCGTTTGCATCCGCCATCCACCTTTTTGTTTGTATCCGCCATGCATTTTTCTTTTTGAAGTCGCCATTTCCTATCTGCCATCTTCCATCCGCCACTGTAGCTGCCATATCCCATCCGCCACTGTAGTCGTCTTATCCCATCCGCCAAATTCCATCCGCCAAACTTCTATCCGCCACTGTAGCCGCCATATCCCACCCGCCACTGTAGCCGCCTTATCCCATCTGCCACTGTAGCCACCACATTGCATCTGCCAACATTCCAGAGAACTTCAAATTTTTCTTAAAAAATCTCCAAAAATGGCTGATTTGGATTCAGACCACAGTGAAGAGATTCCTGATATGCCTAAGACACTCAAACTCGTTCTGTGTGAGGATGACGTGATGAATCAGTGGTATACACAAGCTGCACCAATGTTTACAATACTCAAGTTTCAAATTCCACCATGGATGGGCCATCAAAGCCTATATCTGATGTACTAGGCGTATGAAAATTTTGATCAGAAGCAACTCACCTTTCGCATTGATCTTCAAAATTTTCAATCAATTATCTACTTGGCTGGTGGCAATCTTACCACCTTTGGCTTCCCTAGTGGCCATAAGGAAAAACCCGTCAAGTTGACTAACATGCTGCAACAGAATTATGCCAGGTTCCTTGACACCACCTTGGAAAAATGGAAGAACAAGGATGGCATTCTCCTCGAAGCCATATACAAGAAAGGCACATCTGCTGAGGATTTCCCTCCAGATATTTGCTATCTTGGGAGAATCCTACGAAGGCCGCCAAAACATGTACAATTTGGCCAGATTCATCTCTCCACAACTTATGATCGCACTACAGAAGAGATCTCCAGTCACTTCCTTGGGATACATCTTTTTTGACTTAGCTCGAAGTCAATCCACTATTGACTTGAAGCTTGCCTTAGCTCCAAGGGATGCTGCTGCTAGCCGAGGATATAATCCCTCACAAGCTTCCGCCTCACCTTCTCAACAGGCGGCTTTGTTCCAGGAACGCCGTGTTAAGAGGAAACATGATCGGTCATCACCACCTGCAGAGACTACACCACCACACAAGAAATCCAAGAATAAGGTGACCGCCTGCAAGCCGCCATCTGAATCAGAGACGGAGTCAGATACCCCACCACCGAAAACTACCAAGTCGACTCCCAGGAAGCAGCCCAAACAGATGGCAAGATATGAAGCCCTCCCATCAAGTAGACCGAGGACAACGAAAATGAGGAAGAGGGAATCCTCCAATCCCGCCGGGCTCGACAATGAAGAACCTCACGAACTTCCTCCTCACCTCAGCACCAAATCCGCATTACACAGAAGACACCGGAGCAGTCACCAGCTACCAGCTCCCGATCCCAATCGCCATCGGGATTCGTTCCAATTCTCATGTCAACCCCTCATGCCTAGCAGTTACAGGCAACACTTTTAGGGGAGGGAGAAAGGGAAACCTTGAACCCCACTCACGACGACAAGGCTGAAGAGACTGATGCAGCCAATCTTGACCAAGAAACAAGAGAAAATCAAGGTTAGACAGCTCAAATTGTTGCAGAAGTCCAGGAAAGTCCAAGGGCTGAAGAGAAGGCAGAAGACTCCTCTGCTCTAAAGCAAGACGACTTAATCGATGTAGATGCACTTGAATACTTCGATGAAGGCGATCTTGTGGAAGAGGAGGTGGAGATCGTTCCAGAGGCAGCTGCACTAGTCTCACCACTAACCACCCTTGTTGATACCACCTCCATCACCATTTTCATTACCACTACCACCATTCCTACCATCCCCGTTGCTACTGATACAACGACACAGCTAAGTTTTCCACTTCCAACTCACCCCACAACATCTCAGTATTCTTTTCCTACCTACCATCGCATTCTTTCCGAATTCCCAACTCTTCCATCCTATGATAGTTTGCCCGAGAAAGTTAGTTGATGTTAGTGGATAATGTTAGTTGATGCCATGCCCAAAGTTGTTGATGCAGAACCTCTCCACTCAAAGGGCTTCTAGTGGAAATGAAGTTGAGAGCCGAGTTTGAGATCACGAGAATTATTAGTGCTAGGCTAAATGTACAGCTGTGAGCCCCATGGCAAGTCCCGAAAGATGGATATCCATGTGGGAGCTAGCAATTTAGACTATCTCAACTTAAGTTGTGATTTTTTAAGAAAGAGGCCTCCTATTTTGGATCTCAAATTTTTATAGATTGAGGTTCACTCAATTGTAAGTGGTGGAATCCAAAGTATTGTAAAATTGGATTCACAAGCTCGTGGGTATACTCCACGAGTTTGAGAGCACTAGATATTGTATCGAAATGTTGTTGCATTGCTAATTGAAGATCTTCCTGTTTGCATTTCCTTCTATGCTCCATTTTCATGCATTAATAATTTTGAGTACTAGTGTACAAACATGTTTGTTGTTGATTCTTTTCCTTAAAGGTTTGGATTTGTGATAAAGATCAGGTAGATGTGCAAGGCCTTGTGGTAGATCGATACCATTCTGATCTGATGTTGCTTGGTGCTTGACTCCTTGAGAAATTCTTGTCACAATTGTTGAGTAATAATTGTAGTAAGCACTTTGTAGGATTGTTGATTTTAGTTTGGTTTTGTTGATTCTGATGTTTCCAATAGGTCTAGCTTCAATTCCATTCCTTGTTCTGACTTAGATAAGTGTAGCAATAATCTACAATCTGTAAGCACTCAAGAAACATCTAAAACAGACTGTAGAATGTAGGAATCCAAAATCTGAAAGATCCAGATCGAAGTTGAGCATCCATTATTAGTAGGATCACGATCAGGTCGTAGATGTACCAATTGACAGGTGGATACATCACTATTGTGTTACCATTATACTGCAAATCAGAGAAGTTAGAAGTAGGTAGACCTTCTGTTGGCTGTAAGAATAGTTGGAGGCTGTAACCATGTTTAGTTATGTCTTTAGAGATCTAGTATGTTTCAAGTTCATTAATGAATCATGCAGTTGTTTTGATATAACTGGCTCTAGTTAACTCGACTATAATCACGAAGCCTATTGATCTTTGTGTTGAAATAGGAATGCGACTATCAGCCACAGAAGGCTTTTGCAGATTGTGGAAAGGAATGGCTGCAAGTATTGAAGTGAGCTATCATGGCTCTTAACCTTCATTAAATAATTTACTCACTACCTTTTGGCTTGGAATACTATGCTCTAAACTGCTTAAGGAACCAATCGCTGGCTTAAAATAGCACCTGACTGATTGTGTAAATAGTTCTAAACTGTTGCCCTCTTGTATTATGCTCAAATTCTGCAGCACCAATTTAGGGTTTCGCTACAAGCTTATTCATGCAATTTCAAGGGGGCAGATGCGACTTGCGATATTTGTACGAGATGATGTGGTGGTGAGAACTTCTATGTGCTGAAAGTTATCTTTGTCATAGTTGAAATTTGTAGGTCGGACTTAAGATGCACTAGGTCACATGATTTTCCCAAGTAGCATAGTTTACCTTATTTAAAAGCAAGAATATGACTCATATGCACTTTTTTCGACTATCAACTTTCAGAGAGCACTATCCGAAATAGATAGTGGAAGCCTTGCTACAGGTGTTGGGCATGTAATGGCAAATAAAGGGGGTGTAGCCATTTCTTTTAAGGTTTGTTTCATTCCTGAATAAGCTTGAAAAGCTAGATTGCTTTCACTTCATCAAGCTAGAAATGCTGTGAAATCAGTAAAAGCCCCAAAGTTATAAATAAAATCTTGTCATTTATGTTAGGAAAGTTTATAGTTTCAACTTGATAACATTCCAAAAAAAGTTCCAAATTATTCTTCTCTGTTTTGCAGCTTTGGGATACAAGTCTATGCTTTATTAACTGTCATTTTGCTGCACACATGGGCCATTGTCAGACTCGCAACAGCAATTACAGAGGTAAATTTAGCTTTTTAAGTGAATATGTATATATAGTTGCTTTTCTTAACGAAGTTAGTGGTTTTTACACATTTCAATTTGATTCAAGGTCCAACCTCTTTTATGCCATTCAGATTATATTGTGAACTACTTGGTCTGGATATTTTCAGAGCATGGGAAAGTGGTAGTAGCGGCAAACATTTTGCAAGATTGGTTTATGGGTGCCTTATTGTATAGGCCCCCATTAGAACGAACAAAGTCTTAAGATCCGGAACCATTGCCACGTGAAATAGAAAATCGGATATGCTTATTGTACAGGCCCCCATTAGAACGAACAAAGTCTTAAGATCCCGAAACGTTTTCGCATTAAAAAAAGGTAGAAATAGTAAATTGCATATGTTACAAGATTTGCAATGCCCATACATCAGTTAACTGCTGAAAAATAATTTGACTGCATGGACATCATTGAAAATTAATGTTCAAACTGACTCAAACATTCATGGGAAATAACCAGAAGCTGATGAGTTAAGTCATAACTGTGGAATTTTTTGAGGGCAATAACTGTTTACTGATTACTAATTTTAGGGGAGCACATCTACAGTAATGTGAAACATCTCCCCAACGATTTGCTGAAATGTTTCCTAAGAGTTTTTCTGGAGTGTTACATGGGAAACATGAACTGTGGAAAATGCAAAAAAAGTGCGGAAACCTGCTCCACAGTATGAATCCTAGCATGAACTTGTAACTTCATAACCACTGTTGCAACTAAGGTTTCAAAACATTCTTCTTAGATAGCACGGTGTCCTTTGAGAAGCTGTTAAGAATGATCCTGCTCTGCAAGAACAACACCAGAATCTTTTTTCACGATCTTCTTGATTCTAAAAGAAGAGGCTTTTATGACTTTAACTTATAAAATATTTTACCAGCACAGAGCTGCTTGTTGTCTCAAGATTTTATTTCTGGAAAGGAACAACTATGCTTCCTTTGAGACCTTGTAGTTAAGTCATGAATCAAATTCTGTGTTATCAAAAGTTAATGCCACTACTGTGCACCAAAAAGGAGTACTTACATGTTTAGAGCATCTGCCGTGGAGATCAAATTGTTCAAAAAAAAAGGCTACCTCAGTATCTGCATATTGGCTTATCCCATGGGCTCAGGATTATGCTGGGGCAATTTCGAGTCTCATCTCACCAGTTATATGTGGAGGCGGGTTCGATATTAAAACAAACCTCAAGTGAGCAGGGCTTGTCAGTTATGTGCATTGGATGAGGTGGAGGACGAGTACTTTATTTTTTGATATATTTTATGGAATCTGATTATTTATTGTCTCATCGTTACTTGGTTGCTGAAATCTAAAGGCTAGTCCTGCCAAAAAGCTAGGTGCAATGTTTATAAAAAGCAGTGTTGAGCAGTATTATTCTTCTTACATTTTGACTGTTTTCTGAAAGAAATCCATGAATCCATGATCATTTTGTTGTTTGTAAGATGTCTGAACACACATCAACTTTATGACATGTTGAAAAGCATTTTACCATAGTCTTTTTGTTCTGATTTGTTCATCTGTGCTGGTTCAGCTACAGGTATAAGGCAATCTTCTGTAGATATCTTCTTCATACCTTCTGTTTATGTGTTGCTCAACCTTAGACTTGAGTGCAGGTTTGAAAATCTGAAATATGCACCTCTCAAATCTTTTAGATGCTAAGATGGCCCGTGATTGCAGAAATAGCAGGACAACTACGAATAGGATACCCCAGAATGGAGATTTTGAATCAATTTCATTACGTTTTCTGGTTTGGAGATTTAAATTACCGGCTTGATCTTGGAGGACATGGAGAGAAAAAGTTTGTACCGCACTTTCTTCTATCCTTCCATGTTCAATACCATCTTGAAAATACCCACTTTTTTGTTTAGACTGTTCTCATTGTGTAGGAACTGTTCTCATCTTAGATGATTTTGCTTTTCACAAATTCCATTTTTATGCTTTGGAATCTCTCCCAGGCTTCTTGCTCAAAATCTGAATACTGTGATGGCTTTTCCTTGAGGCATCTGAGACTTGTTACTTGATAAGCTGACTGAGAATAGATTTATATCAGAATAAGCTACAGATGTCTGATTAGCATAAAGAACTTACTTGCTATTGCTACAAGCTTAGTTTCTGGTAAGGTGAGTTTTTTCAATAAAGGATAAGTATATCTTAGTGACAATATGTTGCTCTTGTTCTACCTCAAGAATGTCCAGGATTATAAATTCTGATCAATAGCCTAGAAAGACTTCATATGTGCCCATTATACCTGCCAATTTGTACAGTAAGGAGTATGTTAAATGTTTATGGCACATACAATGTGATTTTCTAAAGTCTCAACTACATGTAATAGTTCTTTAAATAAATCATATTGGCATATGTTTTGGTGATTGAGTTACTTGACCTACCATATGTTAGCATATGAAACTTTATCTGGAACACCTTTTTCTGAGAAACACAAACTTTTAGCTGCATCTGAGATGTAACAAGCTTTAAGTTTCTTTCTCCTCCCTTAACTTGGATATAGCTCTCATTTTTGCGGTTGGAAACAGAAGGTTAGGCCTATCTAGTTATCAAACAGACTATAACTATGGTATTTTTGCACTCAAACACATGCACATGCAAATCAAAACCTCAATACGTTGATGCACTACTCCTTGACTTTGCAAGTTATAGTTAATCCGCCTTTTTAATTTTTTTCAAACTGCATATTATACAATAAGTGCTTTGTTCTACCGGTATTGGGTATGAATGCAAGAATCTGCAAGTTTGTTAGCTTTAGTTGATGCTTGAGAGACTATTTATAAAAAAATACCTATAGTGGCCTCTTAGCATATGAGTGTTGACTCATATTTGTATGTTCACTTAATGTGAGTATGTTTGTGTGTGCGTGAGAGAGAGAGAGAGAGAGAGAGAGAGAGAGAGAGAGATTAACGTCTTTTCCATGTCGAAAGGCGTATAAGATGAACAAGTACATCAAAAAAGATGGAAACAAGACGGATCAGTGCCGTCAAAACAAAATAACTTACTTAGAAGAGAGTGATATAGCCAGGATTATATGGTACGTGTACCACTTACATGCTGAACTGGACATCTCTTCATTTCTCTAGCTCAGACTCTATCTCAGAATTAAGACTCTCATTAACTATAGGCTTACGATCCACAAATCTGATAATGCCGTCACGATAGATAAGCCGTTTGCCAGTCGATAGAGCTTCTTGTCTTGCCTTCTTACGTTCTTGGACTTGGATCAAAGTAAGATCTTTTTCCAAATAGATCTTGGTATCACACAATTTAGATCATTTTTCTAAAACTTTGCGTCGGTATCTAGAAGTTTTAAAATGATCGCCTTGGTTGGTTTTTTCATAGCAACACCACCATGAAAGGTAAGACTTCTATGCATGCATTCATGAAGTTTAAATCAACCAAAATAGAGTTAGAACAATTGGTCCTTAAACACGAGGATTAGTGGCTCAAATACCAAATGTTAGAAACCCCATCATCGAAATCAACCAAAATAAGGAAACAGGGATGATGTTCATGTACCACAATGAGGAAATCTAGATATGACAATGACATTGGGGAGGTTGACAAGCAAAGCGGAAACAATGTCAGTCGCATGGATAAGGAGTTCGGACTCAAGATCCTCACAACTATGGGCTTGAATACATTTAAGCTTCTTAAAAGCTTCATGTGTCAAGAAATGTGTCAATAAAGAAAACTTTGTAGGTCTAGGTGAGATAGTAATGGGAATGGTAGAAGGGGCCGCATGTACGGTAGTGGCATATTTTGTCCAAATACACTCATTCAAGAATGTACCTGACGTGCAACTATGCAAAAGTTCATTGAGTCTCTTGCTTGTAGCTATCTCATTGGCCGTGTTCTTAGATCAGAGTACGGTGCGGTATTGGCATTGTATCTCACGGAGAAGGTGCCCATGATTGTTCAAGGTGACCGCCTATGTAATTAAAGCTTGGGAACCATAATTTCCATGAATTGCAGGTCGAATCTTGAATTATAGTTCGAATCATTTGAATCCTTCGGAGCTCGATTCACTGTTGATTACCGAGATATGAGCATCTTTTAGAATATATCTTTCATGTTTGTTCAATTGCATAAGTTCTTGTTCGTAGCAAATTGCTCAATGCACAAACATGTAGAAAAATCAATGCACTTGTCATGAACACAATAGTTACTAGTAGTAGTATATAGAGCGTTGTAAGTAGCATGTAAAAACTATTTTCATATGAGAAGGTTTAGGAACTAAGGAAGACCAAAAGCCATATGTATTTTTATGTCTATATGGCTCTCTCTCTATGTATATTGTATATATATATATATCAGACATGCACGTCCGGGGGATTTTGGGCATTTTTGCGCTCGTGTCCGACACCCGAGCGCGGAGTCGGGCGCGTTTATTCAAAAAAAGACAAAATATACACTAAAAAAATAAAAAAATGTGCTCCCACCTCGGACGCACCCGGGCGCGGACGCGTGTGCCCAGATGCACGTCTGCGCCCAGGGGTCCCTATGTATATTATTTTGAGTTCAAACCGTTTCTCGATTCGAATCACACACACGCACGCACGCACGCACGCACGCACGCACGCACGCACGCACACACACACACACACACACACACACACACACACACACACACACACACACACACACACACACATCAATACCAATATAATGTCTTTATAGCCCAACTTAGATATATCATGCATGCTCATCATGTTGCAAGAACTGGTCGTAAAGTATCTTGGTATGGACAATTAATCCAAAAATGTCAGAGAGCCCAACTATTGAATCTTGTGCTTCTCCATGAAAATTATAAATTTTCCTCCATCAATGAAATCTTGAAAATCTCTTGCTATCGAGAAAGAATGAATCCTATTATAGGTCCAAAATCATATCTACAATGGCTGTGGTAGGTACCCCGGGGTGCTCCCTAGCTCGGAGGCTCCAATTTTGTATCCATGGCTATTGGGGATTCATATCCTTTCCATAAATAGGCTCTTCCATAACGAAAAGTGACCCATCTTCTAGTATCCTTAGCTTCTTGAAAGGCTATATGCCTCTAAGAAAAAAGGGTACATCTCAAGTGTGTAACCTGAATATTTGGGAGCGTAAAATGTGTCTCTAAATAACAATCAAATAGAAGACTGCTAAGGACTATGGAACTAGTCTAGGACTATATCAGCATGATAAGAGAGAGAGAGAGAGAGAGAGAGAGCGAGAGAGCGAGAGAGCTTATTTAGTACATTTGCAGGAGGCCATGGCAAAGAGTAGTCAAAGCTATAGAGGCGGGTAGATACAATGAAATCCTACAATTTGACGAGGTAAATCTCATTCATTCCTCATTACTTTTTTTTCAACTGGATCTTAACAAGCCCTTATGTTTCTATTTACCTAAGCTTTTCTAAATTTTATTTCTTTTTTTGCATGAAGTGTGTGCAATATTTTACTACAATAAAGAATATTGTAGTATCCTAAGACTAGCCGCTTGTGGCTCTAGCTAATCCATGAGCAATTCCTCGTGATTGGAAATTAATCTATTGTAGAAATTCTGAGTTAGGATGGTTGATCTAGAAAAAATAATCAAATGTAGAAGATTCGTACTATGATGTTCTTTCCTCATTGTAGATGAAGGTTGTGTACTTTATAAATTTTATTAAATTATTGATGTATTTGACCATATTTGTTTGAAAAGTATGGGTTTGGCACAAATAATGGGTTTGCAAAAATTTTGGTTACTAGCTTCGACGAGAGAGAGAAGCTTCAAGAGTGTTGTACGGATTCAAGGAGGGAGAAATCAATTTTCCACCTACTTTCAAGGTATGTTGTAACTGATGAAGTTGTTGCATGTTACACTCAGTCTCATTCTACTTAATCTAAAGGCACGATTTCGATACCATCACTTTTAGTGGGCGCCAATTGGCACAAACCACATTGGAATGCGCAAACTAAAAGTTGGAATATTATGAGCATGAAAAGTTGAAATAAAAAGCACTTTTTATTATGTTTCTCAAATTACATTTTTGTAGTAGGAATGACTGGACATGTTATTAAATAAAAAATTCACTATTTAAATTTTTATAGGTGGAAAAAGGGGCATTGTCTTTATACAACAAGAGAAGGATGCCAGCCTGGTGTGATCGAATATTGTGGCGAACTCTTCCTGGGCATTCTGTGAAACTAACATCCTATGTTTCTACTCCAACCATGCTAACAAGGTTCCGTTCTTTGCTATCATGTTGATTTTTTCTGAAGTGATAGATTTTTGCATCATACATCAAGAATGAAATCGAACATGAAATAATTTGCCTTGCTAAACTTAAAATACTTTCATAGATAACAAAGGGGGTCTATATTAGGTAGTCTCTTTTTTTACTTGGAATTTATGTGATTTTAAAATCTTGTTATTGAGATGTAATTCAATTGAAAAGGAAATGTTATCATAAATAGAACTCCAAAAAGAAAAGGAGTTTTATTTTTTTATTTTCTTGCACGAGGGCAATATGTGCAAAAAACTGCACTTCTACTTGGATGGAGCCATATGCTTTTTAAAACTTATGGAACATGCTTTGAGGATTTGAAAAGTATGATGTTTGTTAACCATACAAGGTGACATTATCACACCTCCAAATTTAGAGCGTCTAAGTTATGATTACCATCATACATATGGCATTACATTAGCACAGCATAGACAACAAGAGATGGACCATCGATGCATCGTGTTTTGAAATTTTAGGTCGTTTCGAACACTGAATTTTCAACTGGGTTAAATGATTAGGGGATAGGTTGATGTTGATACGATGCTTGATGTTGTTGTTGCATGCTTTGATGTTGATGTTGAGTTCTTGGTGTTGTTCTAAAGTGCCTTGACATTGGTTCTAAGGACTTTGCTCATTCTTGTCCTACCATATCTGCTAAGCTTGAGCGTTGTTCAGATGCTATTCCTACTTCTAGTGCTTTGATTAATTCACTTATTCTAGCTATTTCAGCTCTTACTATTCATGATAATGGTTTTGTGGTTGTTGAGGTATCTTTGACATTGGTATGCACTTATTGGTGCTTCTGTTCTCATTGATGTTCATGACTCCTCTTTTGGAATTGCATGAGTAGATACTAGATAAAATAGATGGGTTGCTTGAACCTCCATAGATTTCTGATGCTTCTTACGATGGGCTTTACATTGCTCCATTGGTAGCAATTGTTTATATTGCATGTCCTTATGAGGTTCGTCGAGATGAGTATTTAGGCCAGAGGTTATCATCTAGTACTTCTATTATTATGTTTGAGTTTGTCGTTACTACACTCTATGGATTATGTTTGATGCTTTACACTCATGGGCATGATGACATAATAAATTCATGGGCCTTATGGATACCTTGGGCTCTCAACCTTGTAATTACACTAGCTATTGTTTTGTCAAGATATTTCATTATGCTTTGGGACGAAAGATAAAGCAATCTTCTTTCTTGAAAGTGCCTGAAGACAAAAACAAAAAGAGAGGTTTGATTTATCTATGCAAGACTCTTTTTTTTTTCTTTATTTTTTTAGCCTAAGCTAGGAGGAATTCCTGATTGGAAGGATAAAATTAAAGCCCAAGCAGCGGAGTGAAGGATCTTCCAAGGTTGGGATCCCTAATCTTCTTGGGAATATGGGTTCAACCATTTTTTTTGGATTTCACGGATTTGATGTCAAGCCCCTTTTGCAATTTTTATTTGAATGTAAAGCAAATTGTCTCAGCATTAGATTGGGACATAATGGATGCCTTTTGGCAAATTGACCTACAATAGAATGTTGAAATTTCTGAATTTCAAAATTTGCTTTATGAAGTGCTTTCATAAAACTAGTAAAAAAATATTTTAATCTCTAGTTGAGTAGTCTTTCTTGCTGGTTTTTTGAGCTGAATTGTGTCTTATAGAAGAGCTTTGGTTTCACTAACAAACGTCAACAATCTATTCAAAAGCTGGTTGCTAAAATTTTTATAGAGGCTATTCAACGCATGTTCAGATCTGATCCTATTCCATGTTAACAAGTTGTACTATAGCAATAAATCATTTATTTCCTTTCTCAAATAGAGCTTGAACAAGCATACATCAAATCAAGTATTCTACACAAATGTAGAAGAGAACCAAGATGAGATGATAGTATTGCCTCCAAATCTTCCAAAAGTGGAATACCACTTGGGTTCTACATTCTTCATGCCCTACTTGCTATTTATAGCTAAAATACATGACACTCTGTCTAGAGTCATCTGGCTTAGCTTATCCAAAACTTGACCTAAACTAGTTATATTGGCTAAAAATGTACAAGTGGCACCCTAAACCCTAAACCCAACTTTAATATGGTCATGTCCACTGATTTCACACATGTGAGAAAATCATGTGAGGTTTATATACAAGTTTGGCCTTTAAATGGCATAGATGCATTTCTGAAAAAAAAAAAATTCCAGAAATGTTTTGTTTATATTTTTTTTTTTTTGGTTTTTTTATGGGCAATATTGGTATCAGATGAAAGCTCTAATTAAGAGCATAATTACTGTGTAGTTTGTCGACTGTTTCGGGTGTAGGATGGTCCAGTTCAAGTGCATTAATCCATGTTGGGTTCTGTCAAGGATAGGAATTCAAAACTAACCTCTAGCTTGTCTGTTACGATCACAGATGGTCCTAGTAAGTGTGTTTTCGCAGGGGCCGGGGTCTACCGGCAGCCCCCGGAACCAGAGCAAATAACAGCCAAATAGTTATTGAAAATAAGATCTGTTTGTGCCGCATCTACTGCACTTCTGAGAGGCCAAACGTTGGTTTGACCATTGATCCCCTAAAAAAATTTCAGCCATAAGCTATTTTTCCAAAAAAAAAAAAAAAAAAAAAAAAAAAAAAAAATTGCTATTCTGGGAGGAGAAACGCCGTTTCAGAAACGCGTGCCCTGAGGGCACGCGTTTTTGTGCATCTATGGCTCTAAAATAGCCAAAAGTAGTCAAAGTGTAAGTTCCCAAGTTTTCACAAATTATTGCATTTTGTTGTTGCTATGTGAAATTTATAAGCCTTAATTCAATGCACTATTAAGCATGTTAATTCATAGAAATTTAGAAAAAGGTTATGCTAGATTGGAAAGTGTTATCTGAGTATTTTCTTTTTTTATGACTCATCATTAAAGGCGTATAAAATTATAGTGGATCCTTGTCATTTTTATAACTCTTTAACATTGTGATTACTTCTTGAATACTTCTTGTATGACATGAATTTTTGTAGTTATTTCCTAGAAATAATTTTTCATAAATTCAATTATTAGTATGAAAAGATCACTTGAAGTGAATGTTTTTGGACAATTTTGTTCTTTGCAGTGATCACAAACCAGTAGCAGCTACCTTTACGATTACAGTGCATGCACTTCCTTCTTCCTTCTCCTCTATGGATGAGGAAGATAAAAGATGGCATATTCGAGTAAGTTGTGATTGCAGTTTAAAGACATTTTTATGTCAATAGTGTTTATTTATTGATGTTGAAACTTGTCTCGATATTTGTGATTGTTGTCAATTCAATTGGGCTTAGTAAACGTATGGACTTGAGGAGATTTTGGATGGGTCTAGTTAAAACTCACATTGAAGGTATTGAAATGCGTGGGTTTGGGCGTTCCACTCCATGCAATTTTAGTCCAACATGTCAACATAGTACTGAATTTTTTGCAAAGTCGTACATGCTCATTTGGAATGTTTTTCTAGGCATCATATTAAAGAGTTTTGATCAAACCTAGGCAAGAAATGTTGAAATAAATCAATTAGTGAAGGTTTTGTTGAGGGAGAAATTCTAAACCTAGCTAACTTGCTCCTCCTTCATGATAGAATAAGCTTGATGTCACTCAACTATATGAGAGAGTCAGAATTTGGGAATAGTTCTTAACATATTTTGTGAAGTAAAAAAGCTAAGAACTTGCAATATCAAGGCATAGGCATCTAGATATCATGACAACTGTTTTCTAAAGTGAAAAGTATGAAACCATTTGAGCTTTAGTGACATCAAGAAGAAAGGAGAAAAGGAGATCTTGAAATGAAAATATGAATTGTGAGGTATGACGTTTATTTGTGATTTCGAGAAGGATCCTAAAAACCAAATGCTATCATTTTCACCATGCCCTGCTAAATGCATTAGTGTCATGAACATAGAAATTCCTGCAAAGAACCGTATGGTTCCCAAAGCATTATATGATAATAACATGCACGATAAACATTATAAAGAAATGATATGAATTGTTACACACTAAAATGAAGTTGCAGATTTATTGACAGAAAAGTTATTCGTATTTGTCAAATTGATAGCAAAATGGCAAGCCAAAACTTCGAAGTTGCATAAAATAGAAATGAAAGCTTCTCCAAGCCCATAGGCCTTATTTATTTTCTCTAGAGGCTGGACTAGTCAGACCCCATAATAGCCCAATAATCATAGAAATTGAGTAGTAAATGTGTAATAATTAAGGACATGCTCCTGAATGCCCACAACCATATGGCAATAGTGCCAAGTCATCTCAACTAAAGCATGGGACCAAAAGGTCAGAGCAACTATCGAAAATATGCCTGTAACACCCTGCTGGTTATATTGCAATGTTTGGTAATGGAATGAAGAGAGTTGGCTATGATGTACACGAGACTCGCCATACAGAAATATAAGTAAACCCCTCAATACCAACTATCATCATAATAGGCCCTCAATACCAACTATTGTTGTAACAGGATTGACAAAAACACCAATCATGACACAAATGTGCAGCTTTTTCCACGAAAAAATATGCTTGATTAAAATCTTTTAAATTCTGATCAGGTTGATTTGAATCTTCTGATGAGTTTGACTTAGATAAAAGCTTGAACTTGCCAAGAACTAGAACAAATGCTAACTCTTATCTCCAACCAATTACCTATTAATTATAAGGCTCATCGACTTTTTATCAGTACTTTCTAGAAACCTCAATAAGGGCTACTGATGTGCATGAATCAGGGCCCAATAATCAATCAGTGTCACTAACAAACTCTTAAAAGTCAGCAGCTGGGCAAAGTTTGCAACCCATATGGTCGTAATCAAAAGTAATAATATGGGTTCTTGAGGCCCAAGTGACTCTCTACACTATGCCTGTACTTTGCGTCTTACAAATAAGTTCACGATCCATTAGGATTCATTCCTTTTTCGAATCGCAAATAAAATGAAACAAAAGGGAATGATGGATTTAGATATGGAAAACTTTAGAACTAAGTACCCACTTTAGACTATTGTAGATTATTCCCCACCACCAACTCACTCACACCCTTTTCTTGGACTCATTTCCACAGCCATTCACAGTAGCTGAAGTTCTTTTAGGTGTTTTTAGGGTGAAGTATAATATGGAATGGGTAAGTGTGTATATTGAGAAGCTTAAAGCCACTCAAACTGTCGAAGCTTTTATTAAAAAGAACTGGGGTATTGTGGTGCAGTTCACATCCATGCGAGCCAAGAATTTGCGAGCTTCTGATATCAATGGTTTTTCAGATCCGTAAGTTTATTTTGAGCATCACCATCCTTATATCATTTTCTCGTATGCTTTCCATCACATTTGTTGCGAGTCCAGCATTTGCATGGATTGAGTTGAACTAAAGAGAGCTGATTTTCCAGAAAAGAAACGTGCTGAAAACTCTGTAGACGAAATCAGGATTTATGCTACTATAAAAAATCCCAGGCTTCTGTCTGGTCCAAGCAGCCATGGTAGTTAACATGAAGTCAGAGTTCTGCAATTGTTTCGTCAGTGTTATGATCTAGTACACAAATGACAATGATTGCAAAACTTTTCTAGCAAAATGAACAAGAGACTCAGTTGACCCAACTTTCTCAAGCATTATGCAGGTATATCTGTTTTGAAGGTGAAAACATTTTAAGAGAAACCCGCTCTAAAGTCAAAGTTCGAACTCTTAATCCAGTCTGGAACCCAAAGGTAGAAAATCTCTTTGCAAATATCAGTAGTCACATACAAGAAAAAAAATATATTAGTAGTCACAGCTAGTTTTACTGAATTCCTGCATTGCAACTATTCATGATAACAGGAGTTGAGACCTTTGGTGCTGAGAACCTTTCCACTGCAACGTCTAGAGAAAGAGTATGTGTTTCTACGTGTTCTGGATTATAACTATACGTCAAATGGTGACACTCTTGGTAAGATTCCTTACTCATTTCACAAGATGATTCGGTGGCGTTATTATAGATATTTATATAAGGATACCAGAACATCACGTATTGATAATGCTCTTGATGTGAAAGAATGATATTGTAGCAAGTGGTTACTTATAGCAAGCATGTTTGAAAAGGAAAATATTTTTCATTGTTCCGAATTGTGCAGGTTATGCAGTTATCCCATTGGCACAGGCAGTTCAAGCATTTAACAGGGGCCCCAATGGGGTTGCTCACTTTAAGGTGGGTTTATTGCATCACGGGTTACCTGCTGGAACCTTGGAAGGTGGTATACAGCTAACGTGGGAAATAAATATCTTGAAACGAAGACCGTTTGACAACAATGAGTCAATGATGAGAAAATCGGGATTCAAGAATTTCGGAAGGATCTTAACAAAGCGAAACTTTTTAAGGCATTCTTGAAGCCTGAGAATGGTCCTATTTTTGTTGCTTTATTGTTTCAATGTGACCCTTGAATCATATGGGACTTACATTCAGTTTATAAATTATTCCTTATATCTTGGATATTTTCAAAATGGCTTAGGTGCTACAAACCTGGCTTATGTGTTAGTAAAATCAGTATGAAAATGGATGATCGACACTCATATTTCATGTTGAAAAGGAATGAAAATCCAATGATCCAGTGTGGTGCCTAAGGATTGTTTTGTGATCTTGCCCACCTCACCCTAGTTTAGATCCCCCTATGTGATTGAAGATATATTAGGCTTTGGCCAACTAGGGGCACTATATGTGGTGGAAATTGGGCCTTGTGCCTGAATCTATGTTGCAACTAGGCTTCAGCCAAACTTTGGCCACTTTGCCTAGTTGTCTGATGGCCTCCTTGTGTGGTGTGTTGAATTTCAAATGTCATTGGCGACCATTGTAATTTTGTAGGTAAATGTTCTTGGTACATCATCTAGTAGGAAGTATTCATGTCTTTAGGTGTTAAAAAACAAATGACATGATTTGTGTTTATTTTACTTTGCAAAATGCAATATCTAGTCAAATTCCAATCACGGCAAGCACAAGTAAATGGTGGGCAATTAGGTATGAGGTTGAATGCTACACTTTGAACTATGGCTGCTTTGTTATGCGAATTAAGCTATGATTAATTAAGTTGGCTTTTGATGGTGTATGTGATTCATTTCATGTTACAATCAATAAAATAAGAGGATACAATGTGAAGATCAAAGTTTGATATGCTTGGAACCATAAAAGGGCGGAGCCTAAATGATGAAGGAAAGGGTAGAGTATAGACTATTGTTTTATATTTAAGAATGCATTTTTTTTCTTTTAAAAAATGTAACCATGACAAGGATCTTATATGTGATGGAATCATTGGCACATTTTAAAAATTCTCTAGTGACAAATACAAAGGAGAACTCAAAAGGGTGGCTTGAGACTACCTTGCATGGTAATTGTACCTTGTTAATGCACTTTAGCTCCTTGGCATGATGGTGGTCCATGGCAAGGGCCCACCATATATATATATATATCTTTCTCTTAAACAACCACAATGATCCAACACAATAAGGTGGCTACAGTGGCGGATGGGATATGGCAGCTATAGTGGCAGATGGGATATGGCGGATACAGTGGTGGATGGGAAATGGCGGCTACAAAAAAAAAATGGATGGCGGATGCAAACAAAAAAGTGGATGGCGGATGCAAACGAAAATGTGGATGGCAGATACAAATGAGATGCAACACTTCCAAAATAAAAAGGCAAAAGTTGATAACTCAAATACAAAATTAAAGTATGTAATGTTTGGAAGGTGAAAAAGATGGTAGGGTGAACACAAGTAGAGAGAAATGTGTAGTGGAATGACAGATGATGGATAAAATGAAAGAGGGCTTGATAGCGGCCAGAATGTAAGCAACAGCGGCTGAATCAGATCAGAAAGCAGGAAGATCAACTGAAATTTGCCAGAGAGACATGAACTTGTCCGAAAAGTGTGTAAACTGAAAATGAACTTGGCGGCTGGGGGGGTATTCATACCAAATCTCATCGGGTGCAAATGGACTTCTTGGACGCAAATGTATGGGGCGGTTGTCGGATGCAAGGTGTCGGATGCAAGGTGTTTTTCGCAATGATGGAAAGAAAAAAGAAAAGAAGGGGGATAAAAGAAGTATGAGGTAAAATACCATAGAAACACATGGCTACACAGGACTTACAAAAAAATTATCCTCATAGTACCTTCATAGTCGGCTACCATTGACTAAGCTGCCAAGGGAAATGCCTTCAAGGGTTTTGGACTACACCAGTGGTGAAAATTTTCTTGACAACATAGGAGCCTTGGCTATGGAATTTCAATTTCCCAAGATGGACCTTAAAGAATGTATAAAGTAGAATTTTATCATCATCATGGATATCCTTAGTCCTAACATGACAATCGTGCCAAGCCTTTTGTCGTCGTTTATGAACTAATTGTGGATGATAAGAGATAAGACATGTTTCACACAGTGTTGTCAACGTAAAGAGTCGATTTTGAACTTGGCGTTGATAGGTACTATCGTCACACAAGTCAGTGGCATATGCTAAAGTGACGCGTAGAGAAGGAATTAAAAACTCTATTGGCATAACAACCTCTTGGCCATATATCAGCTCAAACGGTGTTTTCCAACCCGTGGCTCGCTTTGGTGTTGTTCAATATGCCTAGACAGCATAAAATAGTTTTGTTTTCTAGTCAGGTCGACTTGTTTCTACTATATTGTTCAAGACTTTACAAATCGTTTTATTTATAGACTCAGCTAATACATTACATCTAAGATAGTACGGAGTGCTCTTTTGATGTATAACAAAGTAATGCGTTAGTAAAGTGTTGATTACATCATTAAGGAAGTGAGAACCGCGATCACTAACAAGCTCGATTGGACAGCCAAATCTAGTGATAATGTTTTCATAGAGGAAACATGCTACAAATTTTGCATCTGCCTTGCGCGTTGCTCGAGCCTCTATCCACTTGGTTGCATAATCAGTGGCAATCAAGATATATCGGGATTGGGTGCCACGTGCTACTGGACTAATAGGTCCAACAAAGTCGATATCCCATTTGTGGAACGCTTCGCTTTCAAGTATTGGAGTAAGGAGATTGTGGTCGGCTTTCTTTATATTCTTTGCGCGTTGGCAAACGTCGAAAACTTTTATATAATTCTCATAAGAATGTACACCAAGTTCTATCGAAAAGCATTGACAAGAAATTTGCGTATGATTGGATCAGAGTAGCAACGAGCAGCGGCCGGAGCATATCAATAGACTAACGAGATCTAAAAGAATAAAAAAGAAAAGAAAAGAGTATTGGCCAAAATTAAATACTGATGGAAATACCTATACTATTCCAAGATCTCCTTGGATTCTTAGAAAAGAAGAGTATAAGTACGTACAGTCAGTCATTTACGAGATGAGAACACCAACAGATTTTGCTCATTTACTACAAATATTATTTACAGCTGCAGGAAAACTCCATGGTCTAAAATCTCATGATTAGTTGAAGATGGTTGAGTACATGTTTCCAATGTGCATTCGTGGCTGTCTAACTGATGAACTTTGTGATGCCATTTACAAATTAGCATCCGTTGTCAGGTACTGATTTTTTTTTGTTCACATTGATATCTTATGAAATTGCATTTTTTTGCTAATACAAGTTTGATAAAATCATATGAATGTACTAAATGTTGAGTGTGAATTGAATACACGAAATGAAATGGAAGGGGAAAGGATTTGCGTTCTTGTTTCACACTCTTCAAACTTTTGTTGCTCTGATGCATGAAACAATAAGGTTAGCTATACCCAAATAGAGTTCAATTCTAGCTGGCGGCTACTGCCTGCTAGATCAGATCTACAATCTTTTAGAGTGTAGACAGACACTGTTGTCCTGCATTTTAAATCTGTTTAAGCATTCAACAAGAATGAGCCAGTGTGCGGAATAAAAATAAACAGTTGAACATGTACAGACAACGATCAAACATCAAAACATTCGATATTATTCAAGACAAGGATAAACATGTGCATAACAGCTACTGTATTATCAGTGATATTTTCTATAGCGATGTGTGACAAACCCACCCAACGCGTCAGCGCAAGAGATGCTGAAGAAACAAAGTGTTTCGAGCCACAAAGCTTTGCTAACTGAACAAATTACACATAAGTAAACTATACATAGGTCAGCAGTGTCTGTCTACACCTTGGAGGATTGTAGATCCCATCACAGACAGCAGTAGACCCGAAGACATAATGGAATTCTATCTAGGTTTGTTTCTATGAGAACTCTTTTCAACAGTGGTAGTAGAGAAAAATAATTTGTGTCTGGATATCAACTATGCTTGATCTGTTATTTCCAACTGTGGTATCAGACCACTGAGATTCTCAACGGTGGTATCAGAGTTGCGAGCTCATATCCGAGAGCCCTGACATAGCTTAAGAGCTATCAGATCCAGGAGACAGGCATTCAAAAAACAAGAAACTAGAAGAACAACTGAAGAGCACAATCTACAACAATGGCATCGATCAGCAGTATACATTCGAAGATCTGCACAATCTTCAACTCAGCTGAGTCGAATTTCCTAGCATGGAAAGTAAAGACCTGTCTAAAGGGACAAGGACTATGGCCTTGGGTAGACGGCACTGAAGAGATGCCTACAAACACCGGCAAAGAGCTACGAGAATGGAGAGAGAAGAATGACAAGGTAGTAGCCCTATTGTCATTATCCATCGAAGATAGCCTGACGCTTGACCTCGCGACACTTTCTAATACAAGAGAAATGTGAGATACATTGCTTACTAGATCAGATGAAATCATGCAGACAGATCATGCTTCTTGAAGATCAGCTGACGAATCTGCGATGGGACAACATAGACCTTATTTCCTTTATCAGAAAGATAAAGGATCTGTTCCTTTCATTACACAATGCTGAAATAGAGAATGTAGTATTAGTGGAGAAACATTTCACCTACCTGTTACGTGCTTTACCGAGATCTTTCCAGACAACCAGAACGTTGCTAGCAAAGGATCCAGTGATGACACTTGAAAAGGCAGTGATCGAGATTTGAGAAGAAGTCGAAGCTCGTGAGCACCTTGATCATAAAGACACTTATGATCAAGCTTTCTACAGCAACAAAGAGAAGTCAAAGAAGCAGTTCAAGCCTAAGAGGGAGTCAGATCGAAGGCGGGATCAAGCCCAACAAACAGAAGGAGCCAGCAAAGGCAGTTGGAGAAACAAAGGAAAGCCGAAATAGCAGAATGGCGACAAGAAAACATGTGTGAGATGCAGACGCGAAGGACATATTGTCGATTTATGTTGGCTTAATCCGAAGATTGAATGTATCCATTGTCACAAGAAAGGTCATGTAGCCAGTGACTGCTACCAAAACCCGAGCAATAAGCAGCCACAAGGCAAACGAGAGAACAATGCTAGTTCGTTCTACGTCGAAGAGTTAGAAAGCTCAAAGATGGGCAAGGAAAGACAATGGAAATTCGACGGCCTATCTGTGTATAACAAACATGTGTGCAGCATCGACATCTGACACACAAGAGGTAATCCTTGATTCAGGAGCAACCTCTCACTTCATCATGTCCAGATGAATAATGGTTGATTTTTGCCATACAGATCCATCAAAATTTATAGTTCTTGGAGACGGATCAAAACACTGAATAAATGGTATTGGTTCACTGTGGCTACAACACAAACAACAAAGACCGACGACTAGATGATGTTCTATTTGTGCCCACATTGCAGCAAGACTTGCTATCAGTCGCAAAAATAGCAGATGCTGAGATGCATGTAACCTCATTGATGCCAGCACCAGTATGCTGATCACGCAAGGAAGACGCAAAGGCAACTTGTATCATTTGAAGGTACGCCTACCGACAGATCAAGCACACCAAGCCCATGATTCTGCAAATATTCTATGGCACAGAAGACTATGCCACATGAACACAATGACATTGTATCAAACAGGCCAGCATGGAGCTATCATAGGGGTAAGCATCTCGAATGGAATCAGTTCGACAACCTATGATGAAGGGGAAGGTGTGTTGAACTCCATTCACCAAAGACTCCTACAGAACAACAAAGATTATGGAGCTGGTACATTTGGACATCTATGGACCTTTCGAGGTGATCTCAGTAGGAGGCTCGAGATACTATATTACTTTCATTGACGACTACAGTAAGTTTGCCCGAGTCTACTTCATACACAACAAATCAGATGCACTCGACGAGTTCATAGAATATGTGAATTGGACATAAAGATGCACAAGAAACAAAGTGAAACAGATCAGAACAAATCGTGGTGGAGAGTATATCTCGAACTGATTCACTGATTTTTGCAATCATCGAGAAATCCTTCACAAAAGTATTGCATCCTATACACCGCACCAAATGGTGTTGTTGAAAGAAAGAACATGACTTTCATGGAAGCCGCAAGGTGCATGATGGTCTATTTGAAAGCACCAAGAGTGCTATGGGCTGAAGCAGTAGCTACAGCTACCTACATCCAGAATATGATAGGCAAGTCATGTGTTCCTCACACGACACCACACGAACTATGGTGGGGTAGAAAGCCCAATCTGACACATGTTCGGATTTTTGGCTGTGTAGCGTATGCACATATTTTTGATAAGCTTTGGAAGAAGCTTGACAAGAAGGTCAAATTAGGATACCTTGTCGAGTATGACAATCTTTCATCATATTATAGGATTTACATGCCAGAGACGAATCTAGTGAAGACTATCAGAGACGTCAAGTTTGATGAGACCAGAACAATGGTCGACAATAATTCTGCCAACTATGAAGTCTTAGGAAAGTAGTACTACAACTTGTCGACCACGACAGAGGGAGCAGAACATGAAAAATCAGACGACGATGTTCGAGCTCCACATCAACTAAGCATCGAATTAGATGAAGAAAGGATCGCAAGCTTGCCAACAGCTGCAACTCTTGGCAGCTTGGCTTTAACATCCGAAGAGTTTTGCGGATTCAGTGGTGAACCACAAACATTCAAGAAAGCCATTGACAGTCCAGATAAGGACAAATGGATCCAAGCCATGAATGAAAAAATGGAGTCCATGAAGAATGAGGTATGGACACTGTAACCAGTGCGAGACAAACGAAAGACAATGCAATGCAAGTGGGTTTACAAACTCAAGTATGGACCGAATGGAGATGTTTCGAGATACAAAGCTAGACTTGTAGCGAAGAGTTTTGCTCAGAAGTATGACATTGACTACACTGAGACCTTCTCTCCAATGATGAAACATGCGTCCTTACGTCTATTATTTGCATATGCAACTTGTTGGAGGGTTTGCGGATCCCAAGACAACCCTAACCCTAGTTAATAAGTGAGAGGGATTTGGCACCTTGTGTGTGTAAGTCCAACCCAATGATCACATAGTTATTTGATTGATTAGTTAAAAGTTAATAAAGGACTTTAGACCTTTTTGCGAGACTTTTAATGTCGCAGGGCCTAAATGTCAAGTTAGTGAATAAAGTTGGGTTTCCCTCCAATTTTGATGGTTCCCACACTTTTTTAAATTTGAATAAAAAGAGAGGCAAGACTGGACCAATAGGATTCAGAGGCTAGGGTCCTCCTCTCTACTATAAAAAGGGACCAACTCGAGTTGCTTTTGATGTTCATTTTCTCATTTCAATAAAGCAGATTGGTTCTCTTTAGAAATGGATTGATGAATGTCCTTGATCTTTCTTTCTTTTCCTCCATTTCTCATGCTTCCTTTGTATTTGCTAATTGTTGGATTTGATCGTTATTGGGATTGCTATTTCTTATGCTTTTTCTAAGAGAGAAAAGGAGAGAGAGAAGAGTAAGTTTCTATCATTGTTGTGGATTTAGGGTTAATGGAAGTAGGGTCAATGGATGTAATATTAATGCTTAGTGTTAATGGATGTTAGTGTTAGATCCTCCATTCATGTTGAAATCTGAACTATACTATTGCTTTCATGGGAACGAACCTACGCGTGACAACTAACTCCGTCTCTTTGATGCTAGATTGACTAGATCTTGGATTCAGGTTAGGCAAGGAAAGAAACCCACTACAATTTTGGCGCTGTTTCCGGGGAGCTACGCCAATTTTTTAGTTTGCAGCATGTTTAGTTGATGGTTAGCTTGCATTAGGCATCTTGTCGTGGCATGAATAGTGTTAGATCTACATTTTATGGTTAGTTTAGGATTGATTTTGCTTGATTTGAGTGGATTTGCTTGTTTGAGATCTAATCTGATTATTAAATAGGGAAAGCTATTCAGATCACCAATCTTAAAATCCATTCGGATCTGAGATATTAGAGAAAATAACAAAAATCGGTCAAATCTGTCAGATTTAGTCAAAAAGAGGCAAAAAGCGTCATCAGAGCCCAAACTTTTTACCCTCTTTCAGGAAATCTTCGCCGAGTTGCAGACACCTTCGATTTTGTTTACAAAACCTTCAGTTTGAAGGGCGAAGATTAATTCCCAGTAGATTTTTAGAAACATAAAAAAAACGTCAAAAAACACTAAAAATTATCAAAACCCTAAAAATACAGAAAAAGAACCTTCGTCCGATTTATTGTGCTAAGATGTGATTCAGATTTATCTACTGCCAGGTCGGCGAAGAATAATACCAAAAAAAAAAAAAAAAGGTTTCAGAGGATCAGTTGTCATATTGCCATATTTTTGTCAAAAAAGTCACTTTTTTGCAAAATTACCAGTATTAATCTTGATCCTTCGCCAACTTCTCAGATTCATTTTTCGGCGAAGGTTCTGGCGAAGGTTATTTTCCAAGAAATTGTCAAAAAAGATTGTTCAGAGAGTTTTTGTTTTCCAAAGTAGCACTGTTTAACCTTCGCCGAGACAACCTTCGCCTAGTGAACCTTCGCCAGTCCTATTTTTAGTTTTTGATTTTCCAGATCAAGTCTATGTCAAAATTTGGATCAAATCTCATATATTCTGAATTGGATTCTGAGAGATTTATCATTTTTGAGAAGTATCAATTGATCGAATTTCGAAAAGCTTTTTATCATATAGAATCAGATTCTTGAAAAGTGGAATAGATCTAGCAGATCTAATCTGAGATAGTTTTTTGAAAAAATCTAGATCCAATCTCATTATCAATTTGATCTAAATTTGTATGATGGCTGCCCCTGGAGCTGCTCCTGGAGGTGCTCCACAGGAGGTCAATCCAATTATTGTTAAAAGAGCACCCTGATTGGATCTACCCAAATATAATGGATTAACAGATCCAGTTAGATTTCTTCAGATCTATGCTGAATCCTATGAGGTCTATGGTGAGATTTATCCTCAAGATAAACTTAAGCTCTTTCCTATGGCCTTAACAGGCGCAGCACAAGATTGGTACTATAACCAAGATGAAACTGAGCGTACATATTGGGAGGTTGTTAAACGAGCCCTTATCACACGGTTCAAACCGCGGAGGTTTATGGAAGACCCTTTCCTACTTTTAGGTAAAATTAAAATGGGAAAGAGAGAAATGGTTCAAGATTACATCGAAAGGGTGAAACGTCTTAGATCTGAATGCGAACCTGAGCTGATTAATGGAAATGCCATGATTATGTGATTTTTGTCAGGTCTATCTAAACGGATCAGATGTGAGCTAAAACGCCATAATGAGTATGCACTTTAGCAAAATGCTATGGACGAAGCAATTCGGGAGGATGATGAAGATTCAGATGATGAGCCGAATGTCAGTATGTTGCCTTATACAGCAGGGCAGACTACAGCGACATCCACCACTATTGCATCAACGAATGCCAATGCTATTGCAGAAATGATGCTCAATGAGTACGAAACTTGAAAAGACCCAACAGAAACAGATGAAAAAGTTGCAGTTGCAATTTGATGAGAAGATCAAAGCATTGAAAAATTTCCACGAAGAAGCGAACAAGGAACCTGAGAAGTTTGCAAAGACTTTTCCTACCAGGGAAAATGTCTGGTGTTCTGTTTTTATAGGAAATCACACAGTAAACGAGTGTCCTCAATTGAAAAAACAAATGGAAATCAGTGTTTGCCATCTGTGTAATTCATCTGACCATGAGACTACTTTTTGCAACTTCAACCCTCGGATAATTCAGCAACGGTATGCCTATATGGGATATCGAGATCCACAGTATGGAGGAAATCCAACAGCAAGACTGCGACAATCTACTCTTGGATACCCGGAACGTCTAGCTTTGCCTGCCCCACCAAAACACTCCGCTCCTCTTGCCAATTTGATGGAACCAGAACCTTACGGAAGTGCTGAGCAATGGAGCTATGGTAATGATCAGGAAGGTGGATTTTCAAAACAGTATGCCATTTATGCTGCCGCTCAATAACAAGCCTCGTGAAATTGGACCAAAGCACCACTTGGATGCTTTGCATGTGGAAAAAATCACAGAGTTACAGAATGCCCAAATAAAAAAAAATCTCTACCATTCTGTCATGATTGTGGATATGGGCATTGCTATAAAGACTGTCCAGCAAGACCGAAGCCACCACCAGCTATAGCACCTGTAAATTTGATAACCATCAAGCAAGGATCAATAGCTCAAAATAAACCAAGTGCACCCTTGATGGTGGTCACCAGAGCGCAAAAGCAAAAAGAACCAGTAGTGGATCCAGTACCTGCTGATTCTATACCATTGAATGACACACCAACAACATCGGGAGTCTATCCGAATCTTAATGCAGAAAAATGAAGACATCAGAATATGAGACAATGGATTAAACATCTGCAAGAAGAAGAGGAACTTGAAGTTGCTAAAGTAACAGCTGAAGTTCGGTCTTCGCCATTGCAGCCTCCAAGAAATTTATGTACGGATATGAATGATCAATTACATCATCGCGAAGAACCCTTCAAGATGACTGAACCGGAAGCACCGCATACAGAATTACTCATGAACATTTTGTCTAGCAAGATCAATATTTCATTGGGAGAGTTCCTAAAGTTGGTGCCAAAAGCTAAAGAAGTCTTAGCGCAAAAGTTAGCTCAAGAACAGCTAGAAGTCCACCAGGAGCCGCTTTTTTGTGCTGGATTTGAAGAATCTAACGATGTACTCCATGTTCGAGCCGCTTGGGAAAGTGGACAAAAGAATATCACTCTGCCGATACAACATAGACAATTTTCTAAAGAAGCAGCCGTGATAGATGGCAATTCAGGAGTTAACCTGATTTCTACAAAGCTATGTACAAAATGGGGCCTTACAAAGATTAAGCCTGTTACTTTTGCTATTAAGCTAGCAGATCAAATGACAGTTCGTCTACGAGGAATGGTGGAAGATATACCTATCAGGATTGTAGGAGTACAGTTCGTCATTACTTTCGTCGTGATGGACTTACCAGAAGCACCAAATGTCTACCGAGTTCTATTAAGACGTCCATGGTTACGAGTTGCGCAAATAATTCATAACTGGGGTACCAGAAAAATCACTTTTGAAAATCGTGAACGTGCAGTTAAAGTTGATCCTACGACTTGGACTATCAAACCAGTGGTTCAAAAAGCGGATGACGATTCATCAACAACGGATCACACTTGTGATCGACCAGAGAAAAAATTGGGAGTTCACTACGATTCTTAAACGGATACTATCAATTGGAATGAAGCTCTTGCAACAATTGATTGTACAGTAGGATATATTTGTCAACAAGATATTCAATCAGAGTTGAGCGAGATTTTCTTATCAGATCGAACTTTGGATACACCAATCACGTTTCCACTAAATGTGCTGAATGTAGCCTGGATATCAAGAGAATCTATATCGGATCCAATTGAGGATGATCTCATACCAGAGAGAGAACCAAAGAGACTCAAGAGGACAGATGGAGCTATCACCCATCCAGAACACGAGCTCTCTCATGGAGAGGAGAACCTATAAATGGATTTAGAGAGAGGAGGAAGAAAAATGGAGAAGAGAAAAGACAAATGCGTAAACTCAAGAAAATAAAAATGAGAGATATTGTCACCAAACGAAGGAAGGGGAGGGAGAATAGCCATCATCATTAGAGTCCAAGGTTGGGGAGAAGTGAAATTGGAGTGAATTCGTCTGTAGAGGAGAGAGAGCGAAGTGGTAGAGGTCAAAAAGCCCAAGCCCCCACAACTTTTTGGGAGCTGTACAGATATCCCAATTTAGAAGATTCAGTCCATTGTTTCAAAAGAATTTTTTGAAGGTCTTTGCTATGGAAAGGGAGTATGAAGGAAGAAATGATCAGATAAAGATAAAGTAGATGAAATAAGAGGAGATAGTGTGTTTAAAAACAATGAGTTGGCCGAAAAGAAAAGGGCAGAAGAGTCCCAAAGAAGAATTTTGGAACAAATTCTCTCAGTAATCCAATTGAAATGATCTTTGTTGGAAAGAGAAGCTCCAAGAGGAAAACCAAGATATCTAAAGATAGTACCATGTAGAATGATGTTGAGTCCAAGGTCCAAGCACCACAAAGGAGGAATATCGTGCAAAAGAACAATAATATTTTATTTCTGAAAATTGATCAAAGAGCCAGAGAAGTCACAAAAATAAGCTAACTCACATAGGAGAAGAGAGGCCAAAAGCTAGTGAAGCTCAATAATACAAGCCAAGTCATCAGCAAAAAGTTGAGAGCCAAGAGAAACATCGCGAAAATGAAAGGTCAAAAAGAGAGAGAGGAGTTGAGCTTATGAATATGGTAGATGAGTGGTTCTGTAGCAATAAAAAATAGGTAGTGGGAGAGGGGGCAGTCTTGTTTGATGCCACAAAAAACAGTGAAAGTAGGAGAAAAGACTCCTTGGAAAAGAATGGAGGAAGAGGCAAGGGAAAGAGAGCACTAATAAGATCAGTGATGTAATCAGGAAGTCCAAAAGCAATACGTCATGCAAGAAAGTAAATCCAACTGATGTGAGCAGAGGCTTTATCAAAATCTATTTTGAGAAGAAAGGCCGAATAGTTAAACTAAAGGGAGGAATCAATGGTTGACCAGACATTCAAGATGTTGAAAGGGATCTACGTTTAACAAAACCAAGGAGGTAATCCTTGGTTTTGTTAATCACCTCTGATTTTTTTTTAGCTCACTAGAACAGTGTTGGTCCCTTGGTCCTCCGAGCCACTAATACTGCAATAACCAAAGGCTCCTTTTCTTTTTTCTTTTCTCAATGACTAATCAAACTCATTCCTAAGATTGATTGCTCTACTAAAGACTCGTGACTATCGGCCTCTTACTATGTTGAATACCTCCTAAAAGATAGTAGGAAAAGCCATTGCTAGGAGGATTGTCCCCTTACTCCCCTCAATCTTGGGGGTCAAAGTAGGGTTAAAAAGGAGCGTGAAGTGATTGAAGAACGAAAAGCATATGTCTTCAGAGGAAGGGAGAGAGGAACCATCTATAGCGACACCGCAATTGTCTTCTCTCCTACGTTGATCTTTGAGCTTATTGAAGAAGAAGACTGAGGGAAGATCTGCTTCTCGAAGCCAGTTGAGATGAGTTCTCTTGTGAAGGATAGCGGCTTGGAGTGATCGATGATCTTGAGCTCATTGGTGGCGCTAAGAAATTCATCAGCTACAAGACCTATCTACGGTAATAGAAGAAAGGATTTGTTTGAGGGAGATTCAAGGAGGGAGGCAGAAGAACTTTCTATTCTCCCTTGTAGACGAACAAAGGAGCAAGAACAATCGATAATATCTTCAAGGTTCGTAAGAGAAAAAAGAGGGCAGGCTGAAGAGACTTATTCCAGATCAAGACATTGTTTATAATATAAATAGAGTGTTGCTTGAAGCATTTGAATGGATAGAGATTAAAGTGAAGGGAAACAAGAAGATGATAAGAAAAAGAAGGGATGATATTACAGTTAGAATTAAAGTTAGAATCACTGTGTTACTGCACTGTGGGTCCTATCAGTGGATAAGGATCAGTTGGCCTCGCCATGAGGCAAGTCGACGGGACACGCGTCCCGCCAACGGCAACCTGGGTCATGCATGGGTTGCCTGAGTGAACAACTATAGATGTACAGTGTAATTTCATTTTTTGAAATACAGTTGCTATGTGAGCTTGCTGAGGAGAGTGATTTTCTGTCTGTGTTACTGTGTAGCATGATCTGTGTTCTTGTGCAAAGCAAATTCTAAGTTGGTATCAGAGCCGTACAGGGAGTGTACACAGTACAGTGTCGCCGTTGAAGAGAGCTTCAAGAGAACTGTCTTCTGAGAGTTCAAGGTTTTACGGTGGGTTGAAGATGGAAAGAGAAGCACTGGTGCGGGGTTTCTAATTTATAGAGGCTTGCTAAGCTCAGCAGAGGGATCATTAGCCTGTGCATAGCATCAGACAGGAAAAAATTTGGTGAAAAATTGACAATTTTGAAGCCAACTGAAAATTGAAACCGGACTTGGAGTTACGGTCACCGTTTCTCCACGGAATTTTCTGATTGAACACTCTATAGTCATGGATTCAGTAGGGCGACCATGTTCCAGGCTTTAGATCATGCTCAAAACGATCCACAGGAGAGCTTGATCTGATGTTTTTGAGAGAAGGGAGGCGGGGCCGCAGGCAGAGAAGTCACAGGCAGTTCGCGCGCCCAACGCGATGAAGAACTCAGTGTACCGAAGTTCTTAGCGTATGCAGGAGTTTGGTTCGATGCCCAGATGTACTTTGAACCTTTAGATGAGGTGTCAAGTGAATCAACGGTCCAGAATCTGTGATGGGAGAGAAATTTGTACCACAAGATTTGGTTCAGCCATTGGATGAGCTTTAAACAGGGTCTTGAATCTGGTAAGAAAAAAAGTGCAGGTCATTATTTTCAACTTCTGATGTCACTGTTGGCCTCGAAGTACTGTTCTTAGCCTAAAGCAGAAGTTTTGAGCAGTTTTGCGATGGCAAACATGGGAGAGTCCATTTTGAGTGAAAGTAACAAATTGGACGGGATTTCCAACTATGCAGTGTGGAAATTCAAAATGAAAAACACACTGATGGAGAAAGATGTGTGTGAAGTCGTCACAGGTGATGAGAGAAGGCCGTCAAATGAAGCATACATCAAAGTGTTCGACAAAAAGATGAGGAAAGCTTTGACCTTCATTAACTTGTCAATGAAGGATCACATCATTACCCACATTTGTGATGCTATTACACCCAGACAGGCATGGGATGTGCTAAAGGAGCAGTTCGAGACATCAAATCCGTCAAGAATCATGTTTCTGAAGTCAAAGTTGAATAGTGCCCGCATGGAGCAAGGAGAGCACATTCAGACGTACATGACCAGAATCAAGACAATGAGAGATGAACTGCATTCTATTGGAGAACGCATACGTGATGTGGAGTTGGTGCATAATGCATTATGCGGCATTGCAGAACCCTATCAAATGTTTGTGAGCGGAATAGCATCAAGAGAAAGATTGCCAACCTTTGACGAGCTCACATGAATCTTGATGCAGGAAGAGCAATGACGAGAAATGGTGAAAGCTAGACGTCAACATACGGATGATCAGGCACTTGCGACACGCCAAAAACAAGGCAAGGGCAAGGGAAAGAAGAAGACTAAACAGCAATTTGCCAAGTCTCAGGAGGATGAGGGATCTTCCAACAAAACTAAGAAGAAAGGCAAGTGCTTCCATTGTGGTGAAAAGGGCCACTGGAAGAGTGAATGTCGCAAATTCCTGGCGGAATAAGACAAGGGAAAACCAAAACAAGCAGGTAACCTTGTCGATGAGGGTGATACTGAAGACTCTAGCATCTTCATATCTACATTGTCATCTAGTCAAGATGATCAAGCATGGTATATTGACTCAGGAGCCACAAGACACATGACAGGTAACAAGAACTGGTTCAGTAGTTTGAAGGCATTGGATACTAGAACATCTGTTTCACAAGCAAATGGTGAGGTGTGCATGATCAAGGGGATAGGCACAGTTTCAATGCAACTGCCTGACGGTAAAAGCAGGATGATCAGGGAGGTACTTTACGTACCAGGTTTGAAGAAAAATCTACTTTCTGTTGGAGTCATTACTGATCAAAAGTTGAAAGTAGAATTTGCCCATGATCGTTGCTTTGTGAAGGATGCGAACCAAAAGTTCAAAGTTATTGCAAATGGAGTAAGAGAGCCCAATACCAAATTGTACAGGTTGAGTGCCACAATCAAGGGGCAACATGGACTTGTATCATCTGTTCCTTCGCAAATGAGTTGTGGCACAAGAGGCTTGGTCACTTGAACTTGGGAAGCCTCAGTTTGATGAGAAAATTGGAGATGGTAACAGGACTGCCTACAATAGAAGATCACTTGAAATCGATGTGCGAATCTTATATATATGGGAAGCAGCATCGAGAGAAGTTCAATAAAGGGGGTGTTGCAAGAGCAAAGAACATCCTGGATTTAATCCACACAGATTTATGCGGGCCCATGAGGACCATGTCCTTAGGAAAAGCCTTCTATTTCATGACCGTTATTGATGATATGTCACGTAAGACGTGGATCTACTTCTTGAAGAAGAAATCAGATGCTTTTGATAACTTCAAGAACTTCAAAAACTTGGTCAAAAATCAGACAGGTAAGAAGATCAAAGTCCTAAGATCAGATAGTGGAGGTGAGTATAAGTCTAATGACTTCAATGCTCTTTGTGATCAATGTGGGATTAAAAGACAAATTTTGCAAGCTCATGCTCCTGCTCTCAATGGTGTAGCTGAGCGCAAAAATCGTACGATTGTGGAAAGTGCCAGATCTATGCTAGCTGAGATGAAATTACCAAAAGATTTTTGGTCAGAAGCATGTAGCATGGCAGTCTATCTTCAAAATAGAAGTCCTACCATTGCCATACCAAAAATTACACCTGAGGAAGCATTCACAAAGAAGAAGCCAAAGGTGAACCACTTGCGAATATTTGGATGTAAGGCCTTTGTACATATTCCTAAGGAAGAAAGACGTAAACTTGATGTAAAAGCTATCAAGTGCATATTCCTAGGATATGATGATCGCGTGAAGGGCTATAGATGTTTTGATCCAGTTGAAAACAAAATCCATATAAGCCGAGATGTTATCTTTGATGAATCCAAGATGTATGAAGACGAAGATGCTGAGAAGATAGACACATCCAGTAGGAAAAATGGCATAGTGAGGATACCACCTGATGATGATCCATTCATTAACCTTCCGAGTGATGAACATGAGGATACATCTCAAGATACTACTACTCAACCTCAAGAAACAGGTTGGAGAGGTAGGGACAAACCTTTTGGTGCAAGAAGGATTGAAATTGCAGGTGACAAACGCAAGGAGAAGGATGTACCGTGGGATACATTTTCACCAGGAAGCCGATCACCTGACAGAAAGCTCCCTAAGTGGTTTGAGAGATTGATGGAGAGCCGCATATAGATGACTTTCCAGGATCATCTAACCAGGGAGAGCTATGAACATCAACAAGAGAGAAGATACTACCTGAAAGGTATGAAGCAAATTATGCTCTGTTATCCAGCATTATTCAAAGCAAAGAACCTTCGACTTATGGTGAAGCGAAGGATGATGACATTTGGGTCAAGGCCATGGGAGAGGAGATGGAGTCAATTGCTAAGCATAGCACATGGGACTTAATAGAACCACCAGTTGGCAAGAAACCCATTGGTTGCAAATGGGTATACAGGACTAAGTATCATGCAGGTGGAAGTATAACAAAGCACAAGGCAAGATTGGTAATCAAAGGGTACGCACAAAATAAAGGCATTGACTATGAGGAGACCTTTGCGCCGGTGTGTAAGTGGAATACTCTACGTCTACTTATTGCTTTAGCTTCACATTTTGATTGGCCTTTGTATCAGATGGATGTGAAATCTGCTTTTCTAAATGGTGAGTTAGAAGAAGAAGTGTTCATGGGTCAACCTGAAGGCTTTGTAACGAAAGGACAGGAAAATAAAGTATGTCGCTTCAAGAAAGCGCTTTATGGTCTTAAACAAGCACCACATGCGTGGTATAGCAGGATTGATGCCTACTTTCATTCAAAGGGGATGGTGAGGACACATTCTGATCCAAATCTATATGTCTTATGCTTTGATGATATGGTTGCTTTGATTGCTCTTTATGTTGATGACTTGATTATTACGGGAAATAATCAAGAGATGATAGACATGATCAAGAAAGACCTCATGGAACAATTTGAGATGACGGATCTCAGCCTGATGCATTACTGCCTTGGAGTAGAAGTGTGGCAAAAAGGACATGAAGTGGGTTTAACACAGGTGAAATATGTCAAAGAGTTACTACACAGGTTTAGGTTGCAGGATTGCAAACCAGGATACACTCCTATTGAACTAGGTAAAAAGCTTTCTAAGCTTGATGAATCACAATCATTTGATGCTACGCTATATAGACAGTTAGTAGGGAGCTTGATTTACCCTACCACAACTAGACCAGATATATGCTATGCTGTTGGCATTGTAAGTCAGTTTATGGCAACACCTACGGAAACGCATTGGAAAGCAGCTAAACGCATTTTGCGTTATGTGAAAGGTATTTCAGAGTATGGCTTAATTTACAAAAAGCATGATAGTTTACCTAAGTTGTGTGGCTATGTGGATGCGGACTGGGGAGGTGACTATGATGATCGTAGATCCACCATAGGATATATATTCTAGTTTTGTGCAAAGGTTGAACTATCTAATTGAAATAGAGAAACTCTCTAGGGATTGTTTTGAATAATCTGGAACTAGAGGAGTTTTGGGGGTAATGAGCTGTGAGATATTCATGAATACGGATAGTAGTGGTAAAGATTAAATTAAAGTTTCGCTGATCGATTTTGCCAAGTACCATTTTGTTATGGATTGGATCAGGTGGGAATAAAGCTTTAATCTTAACCTTATGTCCAAAGATGTATGTATAAGTCAGCCTAATCTTGGTTTGAATACTAAGATCTGATGTAGGATGATTGGTTGAAGAAAATTTGTTAGGAAAAGTATGATGGTTGGAAAATTTGTGATGTGAAATTATTCACTTCAGAGATTTTCCATATATGTTATTGTTGGATTATTCTCCTACTAATCAACTAATCATTTTTAATCTTCATCCAACTCAAGATCCGTAGTTTTCTTTGTGTTTTTACACAGTCTGCAGAACTACTCGAAAATGGTTCACATGTGGTTATTGTTGCTTCGGCCACTTCAAAGACTTTGGACACTTTCGGGTTTTTGCATTTGTCGCATTCTTTGAGTGTCACATATTTCGGAAAAATGCAAACTACGCGACAAATAGTTCATTTTTGTAGAGTGACAGTTAACATTCTGTTTGGAATTAAAGCCACCAACTTGCATTAATTTATCAGCAAGTGAATTTTCGAGAAGTCCTAATTGGACGAATGCCAACACATCACAGCCACTGGATGACACAATTGACAACCTAATTTCTTAGTATAAGTAGTTGATCATACTTCTGCTTTAACATAGATCAATTTGAAGCAGTAGTTAGCATCTCTCTCAAGATTTCAAACTTGAACAGTCTTGAGCATTCTAGTTCAGTTTTTAGAGTTGATTTAGAGTTTGCTATTGTCCTTACTGCTTATTAACGGAAGTGCTTAATTCAGACATATTCTCAGTTACTCAGAGATAGCTTAGAGTACGCGGCTTCGATCCGCATTCTACTTGTGCTCATTTGCATTCTGATTTGTTTTTCTTACTAAATCAATCAATCTTCTTATTGCGTTCAGTATATGTCATTATGTATGCCTCTCTGATAATACTTTATAGCTGATAATTGTCTGATAATTCAATGCTTTATGTTTGGCTACATCACTTAGTTGCTAGTAGCAGACCTACGAAAAACCAGATGCTACCTAGGCTTGCAAATCGACCACGACTATGATGAAGGAAAGTTATACCTTCATCAGTCCAGGTACATCCAAAAGATCCTAGATGATTTCGGGTTGACAGATTGCAAAGAGGCCAACACCCTAATGCTTGCAGGAACAATTCTGACAAACAAAGATGGTCCAAAAACCAATGAAGAGAAGGAAGCCATGCAACACACACCTTTGCACAGCAGGATGAATAGGACCAACATAGTCCACTCCCCATTTTTCAAATGTTGCTTGCGATAAAACCGGAGGTAAGGGTTCATAATTCTGTCGAGTAGGCCGTAGTGCTCGCTGGCAGACATCACATGTCTGAATAAAATTTTCTGTGTCCTTATGAAGCGTAGGCCACCAACAACCGGATTGCAAAAGTTTGTGAACAGTAATATCTGTAGAGAAGTGTCCTCCACCCATGCCATCATGTGAAAACATGATTAAATCTGGTACTTCATGTGGTAAAACACATCTTCGTGAAATATTATCTGATCCACGACGGTACAATTGTCCTGTAATTAATTGATAAGGTTGGGCCTTATGAATCAATTGTCTCTTATGTACTTTTGTCAAGGAGTCATTCAGTTGTCCTAGCATCAGGTACTCAACAATATCTATCGCCCACTCAGGAACTGCTTCAACATAGAACAACGCAGCATCTGGCAGTTCATCATCCACTTCAGTATTAACTAGTGCGGATTCAATTCGCGAAACGTGATCGGCTAGATAATGTTGCTTTCCCTTTCTAACCTAAATTCAATCAATAATAATAACCATCTTGCAATACGTCCAGTATTACACGTCTTGTTTACCAAGTAAAGTAACGGTTGATGATCCGTATAAAATGCAAAGTGCGTTTCCATGAGGTAGTGACGAAATTTTCGAACAAAAAAAATCATGGCTAGCACTTCACGTTCTGTTGTTCAATAATTCTTCTCTGGATCTGTAAGTTGTCTGCTTGCAAATCGTATGGGATAATCCTTCTTATAGTCACCTGGCTGCATCAAAACTGATCCAATGGCATATTTTGAGGCATCTGTATGAACATGAAACTCTAATGTCCAATATGGAGAAAGCAGTATTGGTGCTGAAGTTAATGTTTTTTTTAACTTTTCAAAGGCCTCTAATGCCTCTACTAAATAGGAACAATAGCTAGTTTGTATATAGGTCGTGCTAAATCCGCACAGAAGATAATAAAAATTCGATAGTAGTTCGCATGACCCATAAACACATAAACTCCTCGAATTGTTGCTGGTGATGGAAATTCCACAATAACTCTGATCTTAGAATAATCGGTGGCAATACCATGTCTTGATATCACATGTCCAAGCACAACTCCGTGCGAAACCCATATCTGATATTTTTCTGGATTTAGAGAAATCTGATATTTGTGACATCTTTCAAATACTTTCTCCAATCGATCCAGGTGGTCTGTATCTGTACTATGAACTCCCAAGTCGTCCAAGTAAATTTCAAGAAATTTCTGCAGATAATCTTTAAAGGAAAATTGCATTACTCTTTAGAATGAACTTGGTGCATTACAGAGTCCAAATGACATTACTTTGTAAGCATAGGTGCCCCATTCTGTTGCAAAAGCAGTTTTGTGGCGATCAACAGGTGCAATCTTAACTTGGTTGTAACCACTAAATCCATCCAGGAAACTATAAGCTTCCGCTCCAGCAAGGCGATCCAAAATGCTTTCAGTAAAAGGTAACAAAAAGTGATCCTTCCGTGTCACTTTATTCAATGCTTTGAGATTCACACAGATTCGCAATTTCCCATTTTTCTTAGGAACAATGACAATCAGTGAAATTTATTCTGTATGCTCGATCTCATAAATGAAATTGGTTTCAAGCAATCTCTGAAGTTCTTTCTTTATCAGATCTGCCACATTAGGATTATAGCGATAGAACTTTGTAACCTTTGGAACTGCATCAGGTACTAAACGTATGGTATGTTCAATCACTGATGTCGGAATACTCTTCAAATATTGATAAGTCCATGCAAAGCAATCTTGATACTTAATAAATAACAAACGGAGTGCTTGATACTGTTTAGGAGTAAGTTGTGATCCCAATTGTACAATATTTTCCGGTTCTCCTGGTTCAGCAAGATTCATTGGCTGCGTCCTAGCTGGGCCATCGTAAACCTCTTTAGATTTCGGCATGTGTTCTTCAGGTTCACAATGTGCTTTAGGTAACATGATAACACATCATCCAATGTATAACGTTTAAAATGCTCTGGCATATCATGCTGGACAACATTTGTCTGTTCTTTTTCGAAAGGACTTGTCTTGGATCTTCGTTTAGCCTTCTTAGCAGGAATTTATCATGGTCTTACCCATAAAGGCCTGGTCACATGGAACCACATCATGAACTCTATTTACCCTCTCAGTCTTTCTCGTCTCAAAGTTGAACTTGGCCTATCAAATAGAGAAACTAACTTCCTTTTCTTTGCCTTCTCACATGGTGACTTAGGCCATATCTCTGCCTCCACTTCTTCTGACTATAATAACAATTGGATAAGGCTCTTGCAAGTCCGGTAAAATCTCATACTCCTCTGTCTTCTCAAATTGGGCTTACAAATTAAATTAGCTTTGTCCTCCAAACCAAGTCTTCATAACTTTTCTTTGACAATGTGATAAGTGATTGAGATTAAGATTGTTTATGGTTGTATCATTGTTTTTTAAAAGCAAAAATTGGACCTCTATTTTTTAGCTCTAATAGCTCTTCTTTAGAGCTTGACCTTTGTGACAAATGTGTATACACATATTCGTCAATGTGTACACATATGTGTGTACACATAATTGTCAATGTCCAATATATTAAACTTATTTTTATAATTTTCATTTTGGGGTAACAAGTTGTTGCCCAAATTTTTTATTGCAAGTTAGTGAATAAGTTATTATGCCTTTCCCCCCCTCTATAATGGTCATAATAGCAATTGGTTGATTCTATGTTTGGTGTTTCAATTGTCTCCGTCTTGATGAGACATTTTCTTGTTTTGATTCTTTGAATGCCACTACATGTTATAAACTTGAAAAGATAAGAAAAGAGTGTTTAAAAATATTAAATAAAGAGAGAGAGAGAGAGAGAGAGAGAGAGAGAGAGAGAGAGAGAGAGAGAGAGAGAGAGAGAGAGAGAGAGAGAGAGAGAGAGAGAGAGAGAGAGAGAGAGAGAGAGAGAGAGAGATCAGAAATGACATTTGTACAATACATTTGTCAATTTCTATGTAAAAATATAAATTACACAAAATTAAGAGGGTTTATGTGAGGTGTCATGAAGGGTGAGGTGTTGTGAAGCAAATTGTTTGCCATGTGAGATAAATTTGCCACGTGCCACATGAAATTGGTACAATAATGCAATGATGCTTTGATACTACTACTTCAGATGTGAAAGATATAGACAAAATTCAAAAGATAAATGAGATTTGTATAGTATATTTGTTCATTTCTATTTAAAAATAAAAATTACAGAAAATCAAGAGGGTTTTATGTGAGGTGTCGTGAAGCAAGTTGTTTGAATATTATAGATTAATTAGGTGGATACAAAATTGAAATGAAATATGTCCTCTTGGTAATTTTTATGTAAAAAAAAATATTAACACCAATGGAAGGATTTTGTGTGACATGTTAAGTGGCAAGTTGATTGAATAATGAGGATTGCATAATCATGGATACAATATATGTCATTTGTACACTATTTGTACAAGATATGTCATTTCACACTATTTTGTATTTTTTATGTAAAAGAAATCAAATCAAAAACTTCTTTTGTGTCAGATGTCATAAATTGAGTGAATAATGAGGGTGGGTAGAAATTTGAAAGGCATATATTTGGTACACAACAATTTTGTGAATATTTTTTTTGTTTTTGTATAGTGGGGTCAACGTGTGTCATGGAATAAATTGAGTGAATAATGAGCAATATGTGGATAGAAAATTGAGTGAATAATGAGAAATATGTGGATAGAAAATTGAAGGAATAAATTATAGTCGTTTGTACAATATTTTGTAATTTTTGTTTTGCGGTATAGGAATAGAATAAACTAATGTAATATAGACTCTAAGGTAGTATAGGCCAAAAAAACTTTAATTTGCTCTTAAATTGAGAAGTTTATCTTGAATAAGAGACCAATATTAGAATGCTAGACATGGACAATCCTTGTATACTAGTGACATATAGAATGTTAGACATGGACAATCATTGTAGACTAGTGGCATATATATTTCATAATGTATGCAAGGATTGTCCATGTAACAAGTCCAAGAAAAGGTTGAATTCTTTCGCTTGATTAATAGTGGTCTCTCAATCTAAGAGAATAGAATAAACTAATGTAAGTTGGTAAACAGACTAGAAAACCATTTAGATCAAGCCATCAGCATACTGCTAGAGGATTGTTAGATGTTGTGCATTCAGACATTTGTGGCCCGATGAAAAATCCTTCTCTGAAGGATGCAAACTATTCTATAACTTTTATTGATGAATTCTCCAGGAAGACTATGGTGTACTTTATCAAGAAGAAATTAGAAGTTTTTAATTGCTTCAGAATCTTCAAGGAGAGTGTAGAAAAAGAGACTAGAAGGATGATCAAGGCCCTGAGGTTTGACAATGGTGGAGAGTATGTCTCTACTAAATTTAAGGAGTACTGCCAGAGCCAAGGCATTGAGCAGCAATTCATCACTCCTTACAGTCCTCAGTCAAATAGTTTAACCAAGAGGAAGAACCGTATTCTGGTTGAATCAGCTAAATGTATGCTGACACATGCATCACTGCCCAAGAGCTTCTGGCCTGAGCTGTCTCCACTGCAGCTTACATCCAGAACAGATGTTCAACCAAGGCCCTCTCAAGCAAAACACCCCATGAGGTGTGGACATGCTCTAAGCCTTCTATGAAAAACCTACGAGTGTTCGGATGCGTCGCCTACGCGCAGATCCTGAAAGACACGAGGAAGAAATTCGACTTCCAAGGTCTCAAGACCATTCTGATTGGGTATACTTCATCTCATAACATATACAAGCTGTATGATCTCGATACCCAACAAATCTTGTACAGCCGGGATACAATCTTTATCAAGGATCAGTTCGTCGACATCAAAGGCAAAGATGTTGTTCCAGGAGAACCTTTATCACTTGCCATTGACACGACTATCCGAGCTTCAGGCTCAAGCGTGTCCATTGTCGATCCACTATTCGATAGCGAATCAAACGAAGACGTTGCTGCTACCCAAGTATACCGTCTTGAGTCTGCATGTCTGTTGGAGGGTTTGCTGATCCCAAGGCAACCCTAACCCTAGTTAATAAGTGAGAGGGATTTGGCACCCTGCGTGTGTAAGTCCAACCCGATGACCACATAGTTATTTGATTTATTAGAAAGTTAATAAAAGGGCTTTAGGCCTTTTTGCGGGACTTTTGATGTCGCAGGGCCTAAATGTCAAGTTAGTGAATAAAGTTGGGTTTCTCTCCAATTTTGATGGTTCCCACACTTTTTTAAATCTGAATAAAAAGAGAGGCAAGACTGGACCAATAGGATTCAAAGTCCAAGGTCCTCTTCTCTACTATAAAAAGGGACCAACTCGAGTTGCTCCTCATGTTCATTTTCTCATTTCAATAAAGCAGATTGGTTCTCTTTAGAAATGGATTGATGAATGTCCTTGCTCTTCATCTCTTTTGCTCCATTTCTCATGCTTTCTTTAGATTTTTCTAATTGTTGGATCTAATCATTATTGGGATTGCTATTTCTTATGCTTTTTGTGAGAGAGAAAGGGAGAGAGAGAAGAGTAAGTTTCTATCATTGTTGTGGATTTAGGGTTAATGGATGTAGTGTTAATGTTTAGTGTTAATGGATGTTAGTGTTAGATCCTCCATTCATGTTGAAATCTGAATTATACTATCGCTCTTATGGGAATGAACCTACGCGTGACAACCAACTCTGTCTCTTTGATGCTAGATTGACTAGATCTTGGATTCAGGTTAGGCAAGGAAAGAAATCCACTACAATTTTGGGGCCGTTGACGGGGAGCTACGCCAATTTTTTAGTTTGCAGCATGTTTGGCTGATGGTTAGCTTGCATTAGACATCTTGTCGTGGCATGAATAGTGTTTAAACTGCATTGTAGGGTTAGTTTGGGACTGACTTTGCTAGATTTGAGTGGATTTGTCTGTTTGAGATCTAATCTGATTATTAAACAGGGAAAGCTATTCAGATCACCAATCTTAAGATCCATTTGGATCTGAGATATCAGAGAAAATAACAAAAATTGGTCAAATCTGTCAAATTTGGTCAAAAAGAGACAAAAATCGTCATCAGAGCTCAGAACTTTTTACCCTATTTCAGGAAACCTTTGCCGAGTTGCAAACACCTTCAATTTTATTTACAAAACTTTCAGTTTGAAGGGTGAAGATTAATTCCCAGCAGATTTCCAAAAACATCAGAAAAACCACCAAAAAACACCAAAAATTATCAAAACCCTAAAAAATACAGAAAAAGAACCTTCGCCCAATTCATTGTACTTAGATGTGATTCAAATCTATCTACTGCCAGGTCGCAAAAGAATAATACCAAAAATAGAAATGTTTTCAGAGGATCAGTTGTCATATTGTCATATTTTTGCCAAAAAAGTCACTTTTTTGCAAAATTACCAGTATTACTCTTGATCCTTCGCCAGAACCTTCGCCGAGTTTCTAGAACATTCTATTTATAGAAAAATACTATTTTTGAGTTTGGCGAAGATTCATCTTGATCAGATCACAAAAAATCTTGATTTTTACTCTCGCTAGATTACAAAAACTGTATTTTCTTGTGTCAGACCTTCGTCCGGCTGTCCATAGTTTTATCTGTGTCAGATCTTTCATCTGAGAAGTCGGCGAAGGTTATTTCCCAAAAAATTGCCAAAAAAACGTTCAGAGAGTTTTTATCCCAAAATAGCACTGCTGAACCTTCGCCGAGACAACCTTCGCCTAGAGAACCTTCGCCAGTCCTATTTCTAGTTTTTGATTTTCCAAATCAAGTCTCTGTCAAAATTTGGATCAAATCTGATATATTTTGAATTAGACTCTGAGAGATTTATCATTTTTGAGAAGTATCGATCGCTCGAATTTTGGGTAGTTTTTCATCATATAGAATCAGATTCGTGAAAAGTGGAATAGAGCTAGCAGATCTAATCTGAGATAGTTTTTTGGAAAAATCTATATCCAATCTCATTATCAATTTGATCTAAATTTGTAAGATGGCTACCCCTGGAGCTGCTCCTAGAGGTGCTCCACAGGAGGTCAATCCAATTATTGTTAAAAGAGCACCCCGATTGGATCTACCCAAATATAATGGATTAACAGATCCAGTTAGATTTCTTCAGATCTATGCTGAATCCTGTGAGGTCTATGGTGAGATTTATCCTCAAGATAAACTTAAGCTCTTTCCTATGGCCTTAACAGGCGCAGCACAAGATTGGTACTATAACCAAGATGAAACTGAGTGTACATATTGGGAGGTTGTTAAACGAGCCCTTATCACACGGTTCAAGCCGCAGAAGTTTATGGAAGACCCTTTTCTACTTTTAAGTAAAATTAAAATGGGGAAGTAGGAAATGGTTCGAGATTAGATCGAAAGGGTGAAACGTCTTAGACCTGAATGCGAGCCTAAGTTGATCAATGAAAATGCCATGATTATGTGGTTTTTGTCAGGTCTACCCAAACGGATCAGACATGAACTGAAACGCCATAATGAGTACGCACTTTTGCAAAATGCGATGGACGATGCAATTCGGGAGGAGGATGAAGACTCAGATGATGAGCCGAATGTCAGTATGTTGCCTTATACAACAGGGCAGACTACTACGACATCCACCACTATTGCATCAACGAATGCCAATGCTACTGCAGAAATGATGCTCAATGAGTTCGAGAAACTTGGGAAGACCCAACAGAAACAGATGGAAAAGTTGCAGTTGCAATTTGATGAGAAGATCAAAGCATTGGAAAATTTCCACGGAGAAGCGAACAAGGAACCTGAGAAGTTTGCAAAGACTTTTCCTACGGGAAAAATGTCTGGTGTTCTATTTGTACAGGAAATCACATAGTGAACGAGTGTCCTCAATTGAAAAAACAAATGAAAATCAGTGTTTGCCATCTGTATAATTCACCTGACCATGAGACTGCCTTTTGCAACTTCAACCCTCAGATAATTCAACAACAGTATGCCCAGATGGGATATCAAGATCCACAATATGGAGGCAATCCAGCAGCAAGACTACGACAATATACTCTTGGATACCCGGAACGTCTAGCTTTGTCTGCCCCACCAAAACACTCCGCTCCTCCTGCCAATGTGATGGAACCAGAACCTTACGGAAGTGCTGAGCAATGGAGCTATGGTAATGATCAGAAAGGTGGATCTTCAAAACAGTATGCCATTTATGCTGCCGCTCAACAACAAGCCTTGAGAAATTGGGCCAGAGCACCAATTGGATGCTTTGCATGTGGAGAAAATCACAGAGTTGCAGAATGCCCAAATAAAAGAAAATTTGTACCATTCTATCGTGACTGTGGATATAGGCATTGCTATAAAGACTGTCTAGCAAGACCAAAGCCGCCACCAGCTACAGCACTTGTAAATTTGATAACAATCAAGCAAGGATCGGTAGCTCATAATAAACCAAGTGCACCCTTGATGGTGGTCACCAGACCACAAAAGCAAAAAGAACCAGTAGTGGATTTAGTACTTGCTGATTCTATACCATTGAACGATACATTAACAGCATCGAAAGTCTATCCAAATCTTAATGCAGCAAAATGAAGATATCAGGATATGAGACAGTGGATTAAATATCTGCAAGAAGAAGAGAAACTTGGAGCTGCTAAAGTAATAGCTGAAGTTCGGTCTTCACCATTGCAGCCTCCAAGAAATTTACGTACGGATATGAATGATCAATTATATCATTACGAAGAACCCTTCAAGATGACTGAACCGGAAGCACCGCATACAGAATTACTCATGAACATTATGTCTAGCAAGATCAATATTTCATTGGGAGAGTTCCTAAAGTTGGTGCCAAAAGCTAAAGAAGTCTTAGCGCAAAAGTTAGCTCAACAAGAACTAGAAGTCCACCATGAGCCGCTTTTTTGTGCTGGATTTGAAGAATCTAACGATGTACTCCATGTTCGAGCCGCTTGGGAAAATGAACAAAAGAATATCACTCTGCCGATACAACATAGACAATTTTCTAAAGAAGCAGCCATGATAGATGGTGGTTCAGGAGTTAACCTGATTTGTACAAAGCTATGTACAAAATGGGGCCTTACAAAGATTAAGCCTGCTACTTTTGCTATTAAGCTAGCTGATCAAACGACGGTTCGTCCACGAGGAATGGTGGAAGATATACCTGTCAGGATTGCAGGAGTACAGTTCGTCATTACTTTCGTCGTGATGGACTTACCAGAAGGACCAAATGTCTACCGAGTTCTCTTAGGACGTCCATGGTTACAACTTGCGCAAGTAGTTCATAAATGGGGTACCGGCAAAATCACTTTTGAAAATCGTGAACGTGCAGTTAAAATTGATCCTACGGCTTGGACTATCAAGCCAGTGGTTCAAAAAGCGGATGACGATTCATCAACAACGGATCACACTTGTGATCGACCAGAGAAAAAATTGGGAGTTCACTACAACTCTCAAACGGATACTGTCAATTGGAACGAAGCTCTTGCAACAATTGATTGTACAACAGGATATATGTGTCAACAAGATATTCAATCAGAGATGAGCAAGATTTCCTTGTTAGATCGAACTTTGGATACGCCAATCACGTTTCCACTAAATGTGCTGAATGTAGCCTGGATATCAACGGAACCTATACCAGATCCAATTGAGGATGATCTCATACCAATGAGCCATGCCTTAACTTATGATGGCAATGCAGAACTTATGGATGAACAGATTCTACATCATATGGATCCGACCAGATTTGGAGTGCATAATGTTCCTGATGAACCAACAATCAAATCGTCCAAAGCAGTTATATTGAAGGAAGATAGGATGACAAGTTCAATGACGAAGAAACAAGCAAAGCAACATTATAATACGGTCCTGAAATGGAAAAATCTCCCTCCAGAGATCGATTTAAAGGAAGTGTCACCTCTATTGGATAAAGGCAAAGGAAAAGTCAAGAATGATTCTTCAAGTCAAATCTCCAGCAAGACATCATGGTCTAGGAAGTCTTCACCTATGAAGAAAGATTTATCATCCGAAAGGCATCACCTCCACGATCAATTCCTGCTAAGAAGACTAAACGAAGAGCCAAGACAAGTCCTTTCGAAAAAGAACAAGAAAATGTAGTCCAGCATGATATGCCAGAGCATTTTAAACGTTATACACTGGATGATGTGGTTATCATGTTACCTAAAGTGCATCGTGAACCTGAAGAACACATGCCGAAATCTAAAGAGGTTTACGATGGCCCAGCTAGGATGCAGCCAATGAATCTTGCAAAACCAGGAGAACCGGAAAAGATTGTACAAGTGGGATCACAACTTACTCCTAAACAGTATCAAGCACTCCGTTTGTTATTTATAAAGAAAGAACTTTAGAGACTGCTTGACGCCGATTTCATTTATGAGATCGAGCATACCGAATGGATTTCACCGATTGTCATTGCTCCTAAGAAAAATGAGAAATTGCGAATCTGTGTGAATCTCAAAGCATTGAATAAAGTGACACGGAAGGATCACTTTCCGTTACCTTTTACTGAAAGCATTTTGGATCGCCTTGCTGGAGCGGAAGCTTATAGTTTCCTGGATGGATTTAGTGGTTACAACCAGGTTAAGATTGCACCTGCCGATCGCGACAAATCTGCTTTTGCAACAGAATGGGGCACCTATGCTTACAAAGTAATGCCGTTTGGACTTTGTAATGCACCAAGTTCATTCCAAAGAGTAATGCAATTTGCCTTCAAAGATTATCTGCAAAAATTCCTTGAAATTTACTTGGACGACTTGGGAGTTCATAGTACAGATACAGACCACCTGGATCGATTGGAGAAAGTCTTTGAAAGATGCTGCAAATATCAGATTTCTCTAAATCCAAAAAAATGCCAGATATGGGTTTCTCACGGAGTGGTGCTTGGACATGTGATATCAAGACATGGTATTGCCACCGATTATTCTAAGATCAAAGTTAATGTGGAATTGCCACCGCCAACAACAATTCGAGGAGTTTATGTGTTTATGGGTCATGCGAACTACTATCGAATTTTTATTATCTTCTTTGCGGATTTAGCACGACCTATATACAAATTAGCTATTGTTCCTATTTGGACAGTAGAGACGTTAGAAGCCTTTGAAAAGTTAAAAAAAAACATTAACTTCAGCACCAATACTGCATAATCCAGATTGGACATTAGAGTTTCATGTTCATACGGATGCCTCAAAATATGCCATTGGATTAGTTTTGACGCAGCCAGGTGACTATAAGAAGGATTATCCTATACGATTTGCAAGCACACAGCTTACAGATCCAGAGAAGAATTATTCAACAACAAAACGTGAAGCGCTAGCTATGATTTTTTCTGTTCAAAAATTTCGCCACTACCTCATGGAAACGCACTTTGCATTTTATAGGGATCATCAACCGTTACTTTACTTGGTAAATAAGACGTGTAATACTAGACGTATTGCAAGATGGTTATTATTATTGACTGAATTTGACTTTCAAATTGTGGTCAGAAAGGGGAAGCAACATTATCTAGCCGATCACGTTTCACGAATTGAATCCGCACCAATTAATACTGAATGTTGCGTTGTTCTATGTTGAAGCAGTACTTGAGTGGGCGGCAGATATTGCTACATGGAAGAGGAGTCGGGCATATCCATGAAGCTACTGTTGGTGTTGAAGATGCCAGTCAGCAACCACCCACACAGGGTAGCCCAACCACACTTCGGGCGACACATCTGTAAAGTCACCGAGGCAGTTCGACGCACGGTGCCTGAAGGGTTTGAAGGTGAGAAAATTTTTTAAGAAGAAGAGACCTTGGCACCTATTCCACGCCTACCAAGGACAGTACCATCAGGGTCTCCTGCTGCTGCCACCTCCACGACTGTCGATTCTGGTGATGCTCTTGGGTTAGTTTCAAGCCTTGGGCAAGTGATCCAGTCTATGCTAGATAAGAAGAAGGAAATGGAGCAGAGGATCTTTGATTTAGGATCCGAAAACACTCTGATCAACCAGAAAATTGTCCAGCTGGATCGAGAGGTGAAAATAGCCAAGCAACATGAAGAAAAGGCTGAAAGCGAAAAGACATTGGCCCAACAACAAGCTGATCGCTTGGAAATCTACATCAGCTCCCTACAAAACGCCCTGACAACCGCACAAGATCAGGTAGATAAGGCAGTGCAAGATGCCAAGCAACAAGTGCAGCTGCTGAAGGGGCAATTACAAATGGCCGAACAAGATCGCACATGGCTTCAAGGTGAATTGGATGCGACCACCCTTAAGTGTGATGCATATCTGCAAACACAAATACCTGATCATCCGGTCACATCGACGGAGATTACATATTTGTTCAAGAAAGTGGAAACATACAAAGTGGCCCTTCAGGGATTCCAAGGCTGCTTTAATAGGTTCAAAGGAGCAGCCTCAACCGAGTTGGCAAAGGCAAAAGAGACCATCAACGCTCAAGTGTTGGAAGCCGGACAACAAATCCCCGTCCCGATCATGCTGCAATTCTCCCCTTCGCACCAAGAAGCTGTACAGATGGATACAGGGGTTGATTCGAGCATGGACCAGGGGGGAGCTCCAGATCTAGCAGATCAACCGCCAACTATGTGGAGAATTGAAAAAGATTATCTATGTTAGATATAGGGGTCTTATGTTTTTTACATCAAGCATCTAGGTGTAGGATGTTGATAGGAACAAATTTGGCATAGATGGCAAATTATGCATTTCCACTTGTAATGCCACTATTGAGCCAAAATAGAGTAAGAGGCTAAACTCGTGCTAATTAGAGTGTAGACAAGTGTAATGCCTTTGTTTGATGAATTCTAAGAGGTCCAATAGGATTTAGAGGTGGAACCATGTGTGGTCCAATAGGAATTTGAGGTGTGCTTGAATATAGTCCAATAGAATTAAGAGGTGCATGGATCAATGGTCCAATAGGATTAAGAGGTGACAAAGTGTGGTCCAATCATAGTAAGCATAGTGGTAGCTCGTGGATCTACTAGTATCATTGTACTCCTCATTTTGGATCTAATTTATTTTGGTGATTATATGGATTTTGAGTGTTATTGGATTTCTAGCTTTCTCTCTCTACCCGAGAGCTCATGATGGTTTTTCTCTCTCTACCCGAGGAGAGCAGCTTGTTTTTACTTGGAATAATTTTTTAATACTTCCCACACATGTGAGTGAGAGTTGGAAGTGATTGAATACATGTAGTAGTGTATTTTTGCCATAGGATCTAAGATTGATCTTGAATCTCAATCTAATCTTAATCTTGGTGCATCTACACACCTTAGGAGATCACAAGTACATGTTGTGGACAATCCACACGTGTGAATTCAACATGGTATCAGAGCCTACCTAAGATTTCCATGCATTTTGATCCATCTAAGTGAAAACTTTTCATCAATCTTGAGCTAGAAATTGTCAAGGCCCATTTTCCTAGCTATCTTGTTCAATTTTGGATAAAAAGAGATCCAAATGACATTGATTGGGTCTGACCTGGTACTCGATGGAATCAGGTGCTCAGACACGTGTGAGGAACATCCAATTTTAGTTTGGAAGTTCTCTCTCATGCTTGATCCATTTATCTTGTTTGATAGCTTGTTTTGAAGCTATTTTTGTCTAGTTTCTGATGCAATCAGTTTCATTCCATTTGGTTGAGCCAATCAGAAGTTATAAGCTTTTGAAGAGGGTTAGGTAGGGCACCTAGACCTGGGTGGACACATTTGGTTTGGTCAAGAGATTGCTTGGTTGATCCAAAATCACAGTTGTATGCTTACCAATCTCATCTATTTGTGATCTAGGCACTGTTTTGAGGTCTTAGCCATTTTGTTTCATACAATATCATTGTATTTGAGTCAAATTCTATTTATTAGTGTACTTCACACGTGCTAAGAGTGTTTGATCCTAACTTTGCCTATACTCCATCATTTTATGTAAAATCGATCTTGTTTTAGAGAGATTTGTGTAGCTAGTGAGAATCAGTTCACAAATAGTTTCAAGATCTTTCATAGGAGGAGATAGTATTCTATTATTGGATCCTATTGAGAGTGTGTAGCAACATTTATTGTTCATCATTTGCGTTTTCTTCACTTCAAATGTTTTCAATGGGTTCATCCTTGTTGGAACCAAGTGAAAGATTGTCCACTTCAAACTATTCAATTTGAAAAATGAGGATGGAGTCATCTTGATCCTTCAAGACATGATGGACATAGTTCTTGGCCTTGAAGAAGAACCACAAGTTCTTCAAGAGGTTCAAAAATACAAAAAGAGAGCTAGGATGGCTCTCCACTACATTAAGATGAATGTCTCTAATGAGATATTGAGGGAGATAGGTACTTATACAACAGCCAAAGAAGCTTGGGATTGTCTCAAGACTATCTATGAGGCTAAGAATACCTCTAGGCTTCTCACTCTTAGGAATCAAATCTTTCAAAGTAGCCAAAAGAGTGATGAGAGTGCATCTAGTTATGTTTTGAGAGTACAAAATATTCATAGAGAGCTTGCTTGCATTGGTGATTCCATCAATCAAAATGAGCTAGTTCAAGTCATTCTCAATGGCTTGAGAAGTGAATTTGATAACCTTGTCCAATCCTATGCCATTAAGGAGGAGCTACCAAGTTTGGAGGCTCTCCAAAGTGTGCTAATTTCAAAAGAATCAAGACAAGAGTACAAGCTCTTGAGGATGGACAAGCTTTCTCTCACTCATAATGATGGCAAAGCTCTCTTTGCCAAGGATAAGCACAAAGAGAGGAGCAAGAACCAACATCAACAATCCTCAAGCAAGGACAAAGTCAAATCCAAAGACAAAGATGAGGAGGAAGATGATTCCTCTAATGCTTCATCATCCAAGCTCAAGAAGAAGAAGAAGATCAAGTGCTTTTATTGTGGCAAGAAAGGTCATTATGCCACCAATTGCTTCAAAAAGAAGAATCAACTCAAGCAAGCCAATATTACCAATGAGAAGGAAGACACTATTGCAAGTGATGGAGAGGGATCTCTTATGGTCTCTAGTTTCTCATCTACTCCTTTCAAGAAGGACGGCCTATGGTATATTGATAGTGGAGCCTCTTCACATATGTGTAGCTCCAAGGACTCTTTCTCTTCTATTGCACCTTATGATGGAGTCAAGAAATCAATATACACTGCAAATGATTTTGAATGTCCTATTGAAGGCATAGGGAACATTCCCTTGAAGCTTGCATCCTCTAAAGTTCTTTCTCTCTCTAGAGTTCTTTATGTACCTAAGCTTACCAAGAATCTTATTAGTGTTGGCCAATTGCTTGATAATGGCCTTGATGTAAAATTCAATGTTGATACTTGCACTATCAAGAAGAATGATGAGATACTTGCATTAGGATCTAGATTTGGTGGCATCTATAGACTAGATCCAACTGAGTATGTGAATGCTTGTAATGTTGCTCTTGTGAACAAGCTCTCTATGGAGGAATTATGGCATAGGAGGTTGGGACATCCCAACTACAAATCCATGCTCTCTATGATCAAAGAGTCCAAAGCTATTGGCTTGCCAAAGTCATTCTCCAAGAAGATCAAGTCTTGTGAGGCTTGTGCTATTGCTAAATCTCACAAAAAGCCATTTACAAGATCTTCTATCAAAAGCAAGCATCCTTTGGAGTTAATCCACTCGGATGTGCATTTCTCATCAACTACAAGCAAGGGAGGAGCCACTTGTTTTGTTACGTTCATTGATGATTACACAAGATTCACTTGGATATATCTTCTTGCTTCAAAATCTATGGTGTTTGATCATTTCCTTATTTTCAAAGCTTATGTAGAGAAGCAATTCTCATTCAAGATTAAAGCTCTTAGAAGTGATGGAGGTGGTGAATATATCTCCAATAAATTTCAAGATTTTTGTGAGCTTGAAGGCATTAAAAGAGAGTTTTCTTGTGCCTACTCTCCATCTCAAAATGGAGTGGCCGAGAGAAAGAATAGATCTCTATGTGAATGTGCAAAATCTATGAGAAGTGAGGCATCTTTGCCCAAAGATTTTTGGGGAGAAGCCATTAATTGTGCAAATTATCTTTGCAATAGGCTCCCACATATAGCTCTTGGAGGAAAGTCACCATATGAAATCTTATTTTTGAAGAAGCCTAAGGTTGATCACCTTAGAGTTTTTGTATGCTTATGCTTTGTCCATATTCCCTTGGAAACAAGGAAGAAGGAAGATCCTAGTGCATGCAAAGGGATCATGGTTGGATACTCATCCACCAAGAAGGCCTATAGAGTCTTTATACTCTCTACTTCTCAAGTTGTTGAAAGTAGAGATGTTGTCTTTCATGAAGATCAACACTCATCATTTGAAGAGGCCGAGATCAAGAAATCTATGGATGCATCATCAATTATTGATTTTGAAGACAATCATGATGTGATGGGGTCGAGATTTGAAGAAGACTCTCCTCGGATTTTTTCACCAAGAAGATCCATGAGAGATAGATCCGAGCCTAAGAGGCTCTCATATGTTGACAAAGGCAAACAAGTGGATCTTGATTCCACTAATTATGTTTTTTATGTCTCTCATGAAGAGCCAAAGAATGTACAAGAGGCACTCAATACCAAGGAGTGGTATGATGCCATGAAGCAAGAGTATGATGCATTGATCACCAACAATACTTGGGAGCTTGTGGATCCTCCTTCCAACAAGCATGTGATTGGTTGCAAGTGGGTATTTTGGATCAAGTTCAATCATGATGGCACCATCAACAAGCATAAAGCAAGATTATGTGCCAAAGGATTTGCTCAAATCCATGGTCTTGATTATGACTGGAGACCTTTGCACCTGTTGCAAAGATGGTGACAATAAGAATTCTTATTTCTCTTGCTTGTTTTTTCAAGTGGAAGGTGTTCCAATTAGATGTATCCAATGCTTTTCTAAATGGTTATCTTGAGGAGGAGATCTATATGGAACAACCTCAAGGATTCATCAAGGATGAGTCCAAAGTGTGCTTGCTCTTCAAAAGTCTTTATGGACTCAAGCAAGCACCAAGATCATGGAATTCAAGACTTAACTTTTTTCTTATCTCACTAGGATTTACTCTTAGTGACTATGATCCTTCCATGTATCTAAAGTTTGTTGATAGCAATATTGTCATTCTTCTAATTTATGTTGATGACATTATTCTTTGTGGAAGTTGTATCAAGCTAGTTGATGAAACCAAGCTAGCACTTGGATGTGAGTTTAAAATGCAAGATCTAGGAGAGATACATTACATCCTAGGCCTAGAAATTGATTTTTATGAAAATCATGTCTTTATATGCCAATCTAGATATGCTCACTCTATGTTGAAAAAATTCCATATGGAAAATTCTAAGAGCATAGATACTCCAATGGAGCAAATTGTAAAAGATCCTAATAAAGGTGATGAAAGATCCTTTGAGGACATCACACTTTTTAGGAGTCTTGTAGGCTCCTTGATTTGGCTTACCATTACTAGGCCCGATCTTAGTTTTTGTGTGCACAAATTGAGTCAATTTATGCAAGATCCTAAGATCCATCATTGGAAGATGGCTAAGAGGATTCTAAGATATGTATCTTCATCTTGTGATTATGGTCTACTCTATAAAAGTGAAGATCTATCCATTATTGGCTACTCGGATTCGGACTTTGCAAGTGACAAGATGGATCGAAAGTCTATTAGTGCATACACTATCTTTCTTGGAGGCAATCTAATATCTTGGCTTTCCAAAAAGCAAGATACTATATCTCTCTCTTCATGTGAGGCCGAGTACAAAGCACTCACTACAACTACCAAAGAAGTGCTTTGGATCAAGAGGTTATTAATGGAACTAAAGTGCATCAAGGAGGATGATCTACCAATGATCAAGTGTGATAACATCTCGGCCCAAGCTCTTGCCAATAATCCCATATTTCATGCAAGAAGCGAGCACATAGAAGTGGCACACCATTTTGTGAGAGAAAAGCTTATTGGAGGAGAAATCTATTTGGAGCATGTCAACTCGTCCTCTTGTATTGCCAATCTACTCACCAAGCCTTTGAGCAAAAGTGCTTTCATCAAGCATAGATCTAATCTTGGAGTTATATCAAGATCAATGCTCAAATCTTCATAGATAATTTTTTAGGAGGAGTGTGAAGAATTGAAAAAGATTATCTATGTTGATCCTTCAATGTAGAAGCCACTGATCTGTCCATGTACTTTGTGTGATCCAGGACTGCCCAGGAGGCTGCGGTTCTTGCAGTAGAGGCTGGTGATGTTGTTGAAGAAAAAGAAGCGAAAAGACCCATTTGGATTGACTACGAAATTGGTTCTTTTTCTGAAGGTTAGCATATGCACTTTGTTTGTACATGTTGAGTACTTGTGCGCTGATCCATTGAAGCTGACAACGATGGCAGGTGTTTTCCACTCCTTTTGCTTTTGATGATTCTCTGTCCGATATTGGAAATGCACAACACATTTTTCTATTGGAGCAAAAGTGCACTGCAATGCTTCCCTATGGCCAGAACTTCTTCATGTGAAGAATTGAAAAAGATTATCTATGTTAGATATAGGGGTCTTATGTTTTTTACATCAAGCATCTAGGTGTAGGATGTTGATAGGAATAAATTTGGCATAGATGGCAAATTATGCATTTCCACTTGTAATGCCACTATTGAGTCAAAATAGAGTAAGAGGCTAAACACTTGCTAATTAGAGTGTAGACAAGTGTAAAGTTTTTGTTTGATGAATTCCAAGAGGTCCAATAGGATTTAGAGGTGGAACCTTGTGAGGTCCAATAGGAAATTGAGGTGTGCTTGAATATAGTCCAATAGAATTAAGAGGTGCATAGATCAATAATCCAATAGGGTCAAGAGGTGACAAAATATAGTCCAATCATAGTTAAGCATAGTGGTAGCTCGTGGACCTACTAGTATCATTGTACTCCTCATTTTGAATGCAATTGATTTGGTGATTTCATGGATTTTGTGAGTTACTGGATTTCTAGCTTTCTCTCTCTACCCGAGAGCTCATGATGCATTTTCTCTCTCTACCCGAGGAGAGCAGCTTGTTTTTACTTAGATTATTTTTTGAATACTTCCCACATGTGTGAGTGAGAGTTGGAAGTGATTGAATGCATGTAGTAGTGTGTTTTTGCCATAGGATTCAAGATTGATCTTGAATCTCAATCTAGTCTTGATCTTGGTGCATCTACACACCTTAGGAGATCACAAGTACATGTAGTGGACAGTCCACACGTGTGAAATTCAGCAAACTATACCGGCAGCGGGTCCATCCTCATCAAGGACAAGACATTTATTCAGAAGGCCCATCAGCGTCGAGGACCAGATCCAGACCTTCTTAAAGCAGCATCCACATGAGTCCTCGCGTGGTGGATGGGTCCTCAAATTTAAGACCTCCGAGATTGAGGTCGACAAAGAATTGGACAAAATACCTACACTGGGAGAGCATCCGACATGGAGAATCACAGTTTTTGAGAAAACTCCGAAATCAATTAGAAGTTACGTCGCCAGCCCTCGCCAGTTGCGGGTAGATCTTTATTACGTGCCAATGCCGCGAAGACAAAAATGGAAAGATTTGGGATTGGCTATGGATAAAATCACCATCCATACGTCCAATTGGCCAATCATCCACCAGACTTACAGCTGGAATAGTTCAGTGGACTTCCACTGGGCCTTACAAGCATATCAAAGAGAGTATGTCCACTCTCCGATTGCCTTCCTACCCTGGCATTCGATCCAAATAAGCCGATGGCCTCAGAGCAAATCAAAGATCAGCTGCCGATTGTTCGACTGTATTTTCATGTGGCTATGATGGGAGGCTCTTGGGAATCTCGCTTCACCTCATGGACAACTTCCAAGTGGATTGCCGGAGGCCACCGTTGTTTCCTTCCGCATAATTTGGATTTCAATACTGCACGCCTTGACTTTATGGAGAAGGTGCAGTATCATTTAATTAAGATTCGGCGCGAAGCCAATAAAAGTTCCCAATAACTGCATATTGCAGGTGTCGTGGGACTGCCACCAGTTTTGGTGGGGAATATTGTTGGAGGGTTTGCGGATCCCAAGGCAACCCTAACCCTAGTTAATAAGTGAGAGGGATTTGGCACCCTGCGTGTGTAAGTCCAACCCGATGACCACATAGTTATTTTGATTAATTAGAAAGTTAATAAAAGGACTTTAGGCCTTTTTGCGGGACTTTTAATGTCGCAGGGCCTAAATGTCAAGTTAGTGAATAAAGTTGGGTTTCCCTCCAATTTTGATGGTTCTCACACTTTTTTAAATTTGAATAAAAAGAGAGGCAAGACTGGACCAACAGGATTCAAAGGCCAGGTCCTCCTCTGTACTATAAAGAGGGACCAACTTGAGTTGCTCCTCATGTTCATTTTCTCATTTCAATAAAGCAGATTGGTTCTCTTTAGAAATGGATTGATGAATGTCCTTGCTCTTCCTCTCTTTTCCTCCATTTCTCATGCTTTCTTTGTATTTTGCTAATTGTTGGATCTAATTATTATTGGGATTGCTATTTCTTATGCTTTTTGTGAGAGAGAAAGGGAGAGAGAGAGAAGAGTAAGTTTCTATCATTGTTGTGGATTTAGGGTTAATGGATGTAGTGTTAATGCTTAGTGTTAATGGATGTTAGTGTTAGATCCTCCATTCATGTTGAGATCTGAACTATACTATCGCTCTCATGGGAACGAACCTATGCGTGACAACTAACTCCGTCTCTTTGATGCTAGATTGACTAGATCTTGGATTCAGGTTAGGCAAGGAAAGAAACCCACTACAAATGTCTCTTGATACAGAAACCGACAACAGTTGAAAAGGCACTTAGCCAACTAGACTCTGATCTCTGGAGAGAATCCATGGACAGAAAGTATTCCTCTCTGATCAAGAACCACACGTGGTCATTAGTCAAAGCTCCTACTGGTTGCAATATCATTGATTGCATGCAAATGGATCTTTAAGATTAAGTACAATGCCAATGGAGTGATTGATCGAAGGAAGACAAGACTGGTAGCACGAGGATTCACTCAGATCCCCAACGTAGACTTCAGTGAGACTCTCAGTCCTGTAGTCAAGCATTCATCGATCCGAGCCCTCCTATCATATGTTGCAGCTATGATGTGTAAACAACTTATCTGAATAAAGTTATACAAGAGGACATCTACATGATCCATCCCGAATGATATGTTCTGGAAGGTATGAATAAGCATGTCTGTAAACTCCATAAGGTACTTTACGGCTTGAAACATTTTGTCAGAGCTTGGTTTCAGAGGATCAACACATTTCTCATCCAACAAGGTTTCCAACCAAGCACTGCTGATTGCAACGTCTATTCCAAGTCGGTGCATCAATCCTTCATTATCATCACCTTATCGTGGATGATACGTTGCTTTTCAACAACAATACCAATTTGGTTAAGGATTCTAAATAGATGCTGTTTTCTGAGTTCGATATGACTGATCTGGGCGAAGCTTACTTCTGTTTGGGCATTCAAATCCACAGAGACAGAGCAAGACGACTAATTAATATCACTCAACAAAGGTATCTTTTCAATGTTCTTGACAAACATAATCTGATGAACTTTATGTAAGGTAGCTCACTCACCGATGGATCCAGACCTGCGTTTGTCAAAGGACCAATGTCCCTAGACCAAGCAGGAAGAGTAGCAAATGAGAGAGTATCCTTTTCGATCGATACTTGGATCTCTCATGTACGCAATGGTCTGTACAAGACCTGACATCTCTTTTGCAGTAAGCTCACTCAGCCAATATATGGCTAATCCTGACATTACCCATTGGAAGACTCTCGTAAGAGTCATGAGGTATATTCGAGCTACCATGGACCAGTGCATCTGCTATGGAGAAGTCAGCAACGACAATCTTCATCAATTCAGTGGATATTCTGATGCAAGGTGAGGAGGAGATGTAGACAATTGTAAGTCCACATCTGGATTTACATTCTTCTTCAACGGCGGTCCTATCTCATGGAACAATTGTAAGCAAATCTCTATCGCTCTTTCATCTACATAAGCAGAATACATTGCTGCTTCTCAATCTATTAAAGAAGCATTTTGGTTGAGAAATTTACTGTCAGACATTAGTTTGTATCAGTATAGCCCAACAATTATATTTTGTGATAATTAGAGTGCTATTGCCTTATCGGACAACCCTAGATTTCACTCTAGGAGTAAGCACATTGAAATCTAATATCACTACATTAGGGGCAAGGTTCTCAACAAGGAGGTTAGCTTAACGTACTGTAGAACACAGGACATGGTTGCAGATATATTCACAAAGGCATTAAGTGTTAATGCACATAACAAGTTTTGTGCATTGCTTAGTCTGAAGATCAAGGCATTCACGGATCCAGATTAAGGAGGGTGTTGGATTTATCTCCTCTACTCTCCTAAATCCTATGTTAATTTGCCTCCATTTATGCTGCTGCATTTTTACTCATGTTGTCGCACAGTCTGCATATTTGAATGGATTGTTGCTACAGTTTGCATAAATACAAGTAAATTTCCACATGTGAAAAAGACGACACTGTGTTTTTACACGTACTTTATGACAGGCGAAAAAGATGACACTGCCCTACCAATGCCAAAAATCAATTTTTAAGGCATTTGTCAGAGTGTCACATTTTTCGCATTTTCATCAACGTTAATTTTAGCGAAGGCCGACATCACGGCCTCCGCACACTCGTTCCATGCACCGTGCAATAAGATTTGACAATGACAGCAGCCACCCACGATCTCCCACAAATAGCACAACCCTTTTGTACCTTCTTCATCGGCACACTTATAAAAATTATGTATATATTGAATACCATCTACGTATTCAGAGATGAGAAAATAAAAGAGAAAAGAAGATAGAACGAAACATCACTTGTAATCAGCGACAGACATTGTAGATGCCTTTGCGCATTGATTCTTTTCTTCCAGATGTATTGTCAGTAATAGGTTTATCACCTTTACAGATTGTGTGATTAGCTTTGTGAAGCACGCAGTTACGTTTGCTATTGTTCTGTGCTCACCTGCATTATTGACATGTATATTTCGTTATACTTAATCCGATTACAACTCTGTTTGTTTTGCGTTCAGATTTGTGTCAATATTGCAATGCTTTTCTTTTTCTATGTTCTGTCTAGCTTTCCAATTGCTGAGTCTGGCTTGGCTGTCTGCTGTTTGCGACTTATTATTAGTCTAGCTCTTTGTGACTAATATAGTCTAGCTTTTCAAGACTGTTGATCTAAATTACTTGCTGTGAGATACATCGTCACATTCTATGATATAACATTTGAAAAGGTGAATGGCAAAATAATCATAGTACTTAAGTTAGATGAGTCAGAAATTGTGAAAATGGGCAAAAGATGGAGATGATTAGTATAACTCTCATGAATGTTGCACTATCACAAACAATGGACCAAGAAGATTTCAGATTCAGTGCCCAGTCCGAAAATGATATATGGTGGTTGGCAGCGTTTCAGGTAACTAGCCTCATTATTACATTAGATTCAATGGATAGTATTAATTCATAGTAAACTAAGTTTGGTTAGTTTTTTGGACAGGTGCTGAAGGAGGATTGTGATATATTAAGAAATGCACAAGATCAGTAAAATGCATGAAGGAGAGTGGACCTATGGAGATAACAAGTATACTGACCTATATAGTGGTCATAAAATACTTCAAAATTGGTCCTTGAATCTAACATAGTGGTCATAAAATACTTCAAAATTGGGTTGCCACAATGTTGAAATCATGTAAATATGGGCGAAATAGAGTGTGAAAGTAGTATAAGTTATCAATAATTCCAAACTCAGTAAGTAAGAAATGCACTTAGGTTGCTGTCACAGCTAGATCCGGAGGTCGACGCCATCGGTCCCATCGGTCTTGGGCAGATATCACTCTTGTGCGCGAGATAAGCAAACTGGAGAAAAGAGATTGTAAAGAGCGCGCACAAGGGGGGATATGTACTAACAATGAGATATCGCACTTGTGCGCATCAGGTAGATGGCAAGCGACAACATATAACACAAATAGCGCGCACAAGAGCGATGTGCCACAAAAATCGAGAAAAAAAAAGCAAAAAAGTAATCTGGTTGCATGCCTTTTATAGGGAATTTTTTCACACTTGGTCAACGGTCAACGCACACGTGTTGGCTCCCCATTCGTTCGTACGTTTACGCACGTGTGACATTTGACAACCTGACATGTGTCGCATGTTCATTGCTTGAAAATGGGGAGACACCCCATGGGGACCCCCCCCCCCCCCTTCCCATTTCTCCTTCCCTCCCCCCTACCCGCTCCCTCCCTTCTCTCTGTCCCACCGCTGGCCATGGTGAATCTCACGCTGCCCCATCATCAGCCCGTGTAACACTACAATTTTAATTAATATAGATAACAAACCAAAAGGCATAAATAATAAGACGCATTAATATGCCATAAGTGAGATTCACAAAAAGAATTTAACCATAAGAAGGTGCCTTTTCTAGGCACCCTTTATTGCTTAAAAAAGAGCTTTATCTATATAGTACACTGCCGTCGTCAAGGCCATGGTGAAGAGGGGGGGGGGTCGGGGGGTTGTCCCGGGCAGTTCACGCTGCCCCATCGTCAGCCCGTGTAACAATAAAATTTCAATTAATATAGATAACAAACAAAAGGAACAATAAGACGCTAATTTAATATGCCATAAGTGAGATTCACAAAAAGAATTTAACCATAAGTGAAGGTGCCTTTTCTAGCACCCTTTATTGCTTTAAAAAGAGCTTTATCTATATATAGTACACCACCGTCGTCAAGGCCATATAACACTAAAATTTTTATTAATATAGATAGCAAACAAAAGACCCATTAAGATGCATGCCTTAAGTGAGATTCAAAAAAAAAAATGTAACCTGGGCCTTTCTAGGCATCGTTTATAGCTTGAAAAAGAGCTTTATTTATAGTAGTACGTACACCTTTAAAACAAGTATGGATCCCGGGGGAGGGCACTCAACAGTGCAAAACGTAGTGAAGACAACTGAAAAAAGACACGAAGGACAGAGCCAGGTTGTATGTACAATATATTAATAAAACATCAGAAAAGCAGATTCTCAGACAATGCAACATTCCTTAACAAGAATGCAAAAGGAATACATCACAAACATGAAAAAGGATCATCTCCTTCAGGTCAGGAGTTTGAGTCCAATCAGACCATCATTAGTTTAAATTAACTCCATCAGGAGATTGATGAGGGTACTCAAAATTATGAACACATCCAAATCAGTTTACAGGAACCTGCCATGCCAGCGTATTGATGGAAAGATGCATCTCTCATTGCAATTTTTGCATATTATGGCATTCTCTTGGTGAGGACTGATTAGAAGACAAAGCCTCAAAAGGTAAAGCAATTGCTTTACACAGAATGATTCTTCTTTAACCAATCAATTGAGGGGACTTAGGACCTCTTCGAAGCTGTCTTCTGGTAGACTCACTCCATGGACCTCTTCAAAGCTGTCTTCTGGCAAACTCACTCCATGCAAAGAGAGCTGGTGATATTCAATCACTTCATGCAAAAGCTGATTCTCTCGGGCATAGTTGGCATTTTCCTGCGTGAGGCGAGCTTTTTCTTTCAAAAGAGCTTCAAGCTGTAGTCTAACCTGAAGGATAGAAAATGGGTCAGAAAAAACTAATCATGAAGAGCATTTCCACTATACCACATATCATCATGCTGGAGTGGAATCAGCTTTGGGTCATGTATGTAGAACAAAGTTATAGGTTTTTGACTTGGAAAGCAGATAGGAACAGAAGCCTTCATTGATCAAAGCTTGCACTAACCAGGTCATCTTCATCAGGTGAAATTCCTTTATCAAAGCTTTCTCGTAGCCTTTTGTTTTCTTCCTCCACGTGTACAGACCGAGTTTGCATAAAAGCCAAATCTGCCTTCACACGCCTCAGCTCACGAAGTAAAAGCTTGGCTTTCGTTGCCATCGATTCTGCAACCTATTCCAGCTAAAAAGTATAAATATATAAGATGTTGTGACTTGAATAGAGAGTACTAGCAAACGGTTCCAAACCAATTTATCTTGGGGGTGTGCATTCTAGTAATAAAATGGAAAGGTTTAGTGTGGAACAACTTCAAGTCATAAGATTGGTAGATATTTGTTCGCACAGTCTTTCTATGAACGTCTCAGGCTAGATTAATTGCACCTCTTTTTTAGAAGTAGGAATTCAGCAAACTTCAACAAGAAGAACTATGCATGCATCATTACGAAGAGCCTACAACTCACAGAGAACTCACTGTCATACATTATGTGTTGCACTGAACTTCGTGACTTTGTTTAGGCCTTCTGAATCTTCACTTGTATCCACATGCGGGACTTTTAGATTTTCAGCCCCCTCCCTAAAGATAGGACATTTTTCTGCCCCTTGACTTGCTGTAGCTAAGGAGAACTCTTCAATTGGATTCAATTCCATCAACTTGTAGCTTTCCTGCAATTACCGTTGAGCAAGAATGGGAAAATAAATGATTGGTTGAAGTAGAAAAATAGCAATGATGCCTGAGAAATGATATGAAATGCTTAGCAATATCCATTGGAGACCGAACATGATAAACTGATTAAGTATTATTGATCGTAATAATAGATTGAAACAGCTGGAAGACTTATCATCTACAAAGGAAAATGATTAAAGAGAAAGAAAGAGCTGTACTTCTAGTGCACTTCCAAGTGTTTGGCTCAGAAGTGACATAGAAGATGCAATCGACTCTAGCCCTTTGTGTAGATCTCGAACATTTACTGGAGTCTCTCTCATTTCAAATACAGCGTGATTCCTCACTTTCTGCAAACACATATACTATATTTGTCAAAATATCAGCAAGCAAAAGCATCCATATAAGTCACATGATTACGACTCGTCAAGCTTAAGGGAAACCCTTTGAAATACTAAAGGCCAAGACTATTTAATGGACAAAGGCCACTACAAATCATTTTTGAATCACGGTTTGTCACAGATTATTAGCTACTATGTAGATACAAATCCTAGTGCTATTGCAAATAAAAAGATACCTGATGTAATCTGCAAGAATTTCCATTTCAAGAAGCTATAAAATAGATCTTGGATAAACGACAGAATGCACTAAACGAGAATAAAAGACCACGCCCTCTTAATATAACATTCCATGCTTAACACGAATTCTCATATGCGAAAGATTTAGCAGTATACAGAATGGAGCCTAGAGGCAAACTAGAGGGAAAAAAAACCAAAAGAGCAAGCTTTTAACTCTTTACATTCACTTTTGGTTAAGATTGAAGATGTTTATGACCTGCAATGAATTAAGGACTCTACACAAGTTGAGGAACAGTAAATTCTTGTCTTCTTCTCTCCTGAAGACAAGGTAATTATGAGCAAGCATGTCAGATTCGTGTCTACCGTTGTAAGACCCGTTTGATGATGCTAAGTCATTAGATCTGAAGAGCTTTCATTCAAGCTTTCCGTTTGAGACTGTGGTCTCCCTGGTATCAATAGATGATAGAAGCTGCACGAACATGCAACCATGTCGCCTCCAGGCAAGGGGCATAGGCCTTCTAGTGAGGTGTAAAGTGGCAGAGGAATATAGGCCTTCTAGGGAGATGGTAAAGTGGCAGAGGTGTTTAGCACATAATTGATGGGAAAGCAATCTCAGTCCTTCGATCTACTTCGAAATTCTGGTGCTTTAGAAAAGCACACTTTGGATACTCATTCATTCGTAAGCCTACTTAGCAGCTGGTGATTATTGAAAATAGTGCCTCCATAACAAACAATGTTGCAATAACTGGGTTGCTCAAAATGGATCCAAAAAGCAGAATATGATAGAGTTAGAGCAATCAGTCACCTCAGCTAGCAAAGGAGATAATCCCCTCACCACATCCGCTGCCATGGCCATTAATCACCACAAACACAAGCAAATTTCTGCTACTGGAGTGCAGCTGAAGCAGAAATTCAGAGCAAGCAAAGCATGCATGCAAAATAAAGCTCGACTTCAGTAACAAGGAAATTGCAAATCACACAAACAGTGAAGATGCACAAGATTGTCATCCAATCCACTGACAATAGTAGCTATACAAATTTATAAAGTGTAGAAGATGAAGGAAGAATCCATCGAGGGGGGGGGAGGAGGAGGCAGGTGGGCATTTTCCCGAGAGGCAGAATCCTGCCTCCACGTCGGGGGTTCGGCAACCTCCGGAGGTGGTGCGCAGTTTTGCTGGCTATAATAAATTTCCACGTTACCTAAACCTATGGGTTGCGAAGGCCAGCTACTTGCATGTGGCATAGTTGACTGATTGGAGGCTGCCACCGGTGGCAGTTTCCAGGTTGAGGCGTAGAGAGAGAATATGAACGTTAGAGGCCAACGGACCTCATGAGACATCCTCGGAACGGAATAAAAATAATAATAGAAGTAATGAATAGCAAGGCAAGGCAAGGCAAGTGAGACAAACTTAATTGTGGCTTCCATAAATGACGAGGGTGTTGGCAACTTATTTATTTGCAATCTTCTTTTTGTTTTAAGCTTTGCCACACACAAAGGACAAGGTAGTAAGCTACTCATGATCATCTCACGAGGCGATGTGTCACTTTTAGTTGATTATAAGCTAAACTTAGAAAAAAAATAAGTGTTTTTCGTACTCTCATTTGATACTAGAGAGAATACATAATAAGAAAAGAGAGATCTGGTTATAAATGTCACTCAAGCGAGATCCACATCACTTTTAGTTGATTATAAGCTAAACTTAGAAAAAAAATAAGTGTCTTTCATACTCTCATTTGATACTAGAGAGAATACATAATAAGAAAAGAGAGATCTGGTTATAAATGTCACTCAAGCGAGATCCTTAGGTCACCGTGTTTTTTCTCTTTTAACACCCATTGTGAATGGTACATTCTATCATTGGCAATTTGTGATATACAAATATACACCATGGTTGGAGCTGAGAATTTCTCGTGGCCCGTGATGGACATCATTTCTCTCCATGGGCCAAGCTGAGGTAGAATAAATTTTGGTTTTCCATGTAACTTGTGGTGACAACACATGGATAGATATTCATAGGCTTGCCATTGTGGTAGTCTACGTGGCTACTAGAGAACGTGCCATCAAAGAGCTAGGCTACACATTTCATGCTTGAGTAGCAGGAAAACAGGGTAAAGCAAGTTGGAGCATGTTATAATGGGAGATGATTTTTGGCGAGCATTTCTCAACGAGCAGCTCTCCCTTCATCCAGTCATAAAGTTGAAACTTTTATCCTTGCGACGAGCAGTTTCACTACAAAGGCGAGCATCTTAAGCATATACTCGCCCTTCATCCCAGTCGTGTAGGGTTTAGGGTAAAAGCTCAACACTCAAAGAGAACCTTGGCACAACTGGTTTACATGGTATGAAAAAATTTGATGAAATTTGACATTCCTAACCTTGTAGCGAAAGAAAACTGAGACTTTAGTGGCGTTATTCTTTTGAAAAATGTATTTATGATAGTACTATATTGGATCTTTAGAGCTGGAGTGGACAATCCAATCATACTAATGTGCTAAGTATGATTAATTGTCTTGTTGGACTGAGCCTATAATGGCAATAAGTTATTACCTGTTGGGATCAAGCTTGTCTATCCAGGATACATACTTGTTTTTTGTTTTATCACATGTTCCAAAAAAGTAATAAACACTCTTGATAAATGAAGTTTCTCTTCAACACTTTTCTATACTTTGTGAGTACTTGTGATTTTTTCCTTTATATCTATTCGAATTTAGTAAAGCTAATATTTTGCAGCCAGGATATGAAGCAAACCATAAAGTTTGCACCTTGGTGGCCAGCTGTGGATTTGTTAGAACTACATATTACTATCTAATCTATCAACAGTTCCTAAAGAGAGAAATAAACCCATGAGTGGTGCTCCTCTTTTACTAGAAATTTGGAGACTAATAAAAAATGTGGTTTAGTCTTTGGAATAAAATCTGTTTGGATTGTTTTTGGTGTACAGTGATAAGAGTCACGCCTTGGTTTAGGGATCTAGTCTACTAATAATGCAAAATGCCGATGCTAGGGTTTTTCTAGCCACCCAAACCTTTCTTTTCACTTATCAGTTCAAAAAAAAAAAAAGTCATCAAATTTGGTGCCTAATTCCAAACTTGACACCTTTTCAAATATAATAGTTTTTTTTTTTCATTTTGGACATTGATGTAATTTTTTGCTAGTGCACATAGTTTGCTTTATAAAGAATTTATTCTTTTTTGCAATACCCAATGGTGTTTGCAATAGTGGGGCACTGGTGAAAATGGAGCTCTTAGGCAACGAGCTATCTAGATCTGTTCTTGATCTAAGTAATTTAAGAAGCCTTATCTGATCCACACTTTCATCCCTAAACCCAAACAATAATAATGTTAGAAAAATCCTCATGTTAGAGAACTGCTCGCCACCATACAATTTCTCACAAGAGTGCTCGCCAAAATATGTTTGCCATAAAATGCTCCCCGAGAATGCTCGTTAATAAATCGCACTCATAATGTTCTTAGTGTATGTCAAATGGTTGACAAAGGGCATAAAGTGGAATATGTTGGCGATTCTTGCTTGATCAAAAGGAATGCAACCTTGATTGCCAAGGGCAAGGGACAAGGTGAGCTCTACAAACTTGATGGATGTGTTGTTTCTAACCATGTTGGTTTGAAGACAAAGAAGCAAGTTGGTGAGCTTTATTCAATGTCAAAGTCACATAGTTTGTCTTATTCTAGATCTAGCTCAAGATCTAAAATGACTTTTCATAGAGTAAATTTGTATGTTCATTGTACTAGCGCTTTGAGTATTGGTGGAGCAAAGATGTATGTGACTTGCATTGATGAGTTGAGTGTGAAAAATTTAACTAGTTTAGTTGATCTATTTTGGTAATTTTGATGCCAACATGAGATTTCAACTTAGAGATAGATTTATATTTGTCAATAAAGGCCTAAATAGTGTTTGTACTATTTTTGGCAATTAGATAAATGGATGAGGTTGGATTTGGACCCATTCTAATCGGCTAGATTTCATACATTGCATCTAGACTAGAATTTCTAGGTTTTTTGATAAAGTACCAAGAAGTTACCATTTAGTAAAAGTTTAGGGCAATTGGCCAAATGACATTTTAGCAGCTATAAATAACAGTACCAGTGTGGAAAAAGTGTCTTTGTATTCTCATTTTATGTGGAGAATTCATCTCTTTTGATTTTATGTCCATCTCATGTGTATTTCTCAAGATATCTTGATTTCTAGTGTGTAGAATGTCATTTTTATTGTTGATCTTGCATCCACACGTGTGAATGACAATAGACTTAGAATTTGCTTTGCACAGGAACACAAATCATGCTACACAGTAACACAGACAGAAAACACTCTCCACAGCAAGCTCACATAGCAACTGTATTTCTCAAAATGAAATTACACTGTACATATAATTGTTCACTCAGGCAACCCATGCATGACCCAGGTTGCCGTTGGCGGGACGCGTGTCCCGTCGACTTGCCTCGTGGCGAGGCCAACTGATCCTTATCCACTGATAGGACCCACAATATAGTAACACAGTGATTCTACTTTAATTCTAACTCTCTCCCTTAAAGTAGAGTCTACTTTTTATACAACCATATACATAGCTTTAAAGTCAACAAACTTTAAGTAAAGAAAGCATTGATCTAAACTTATCAAACTTTTCTTTAGTAAGTGGCTTAGTGAAAATATCAGCTAGTTGTTCTTCTGTACTACAATGAACAACATGAATTTCACGACTCAGCAGCCTCTCACATATAAAGTGATATTGAATCTCAATGTGTTTAGTTCTCGCATGGAACACTGGATTCTTTGCTAGCTGAATGCCACTCTGACTATCGCTATGTAAAGTCGTGGGATTTTTTTGCTTCATGCCAATTTCTTCCAAGATTTGTCTCAACCATATAGCTTCTTGTGCTGCACTACACATCGCCTTATACTCTGCTTCTCTGGTGGAAAGAGCAATTGTACTTTGCTTCTTACTAGGCCAGGAAAAGAAACTACCACAAAACTGGAATACATACCCTGTGGTGGATCTACGATCATCATAGTCACCTCCCCAATCCGCATTCACATAGCCACACAACTCAGGTAAACCATCATGCTTCCTGTAAATCAAGCCATACTCTGAAGTGCCTTTAACATAACGCAAAATGCGTTTAGCTGCCTTCCAATGTGTTTCCATAGGTGCTGCCATAAACTGACTTACGATGCCAACAACATAGCATATATCTGGTCTAGTCGTGGTAAGGTAAATCAAGCTCCCTACTAACTGTCTATACAGCGTAGCATCAAATGACTGTGACTCATCAAACTTAGAAAGCTTTTTACTTGGTCCAATAGGAGTGTTTACTGGTTTGCAATCCTGCAACCTAAACCTGTGCAACAACTCTTTGAGATACTTCACCTGTGTTAAACCCACTTCATGTCCTTTTTGCCACACTTCTACTCCAAGACAGTAATGTATCAGGCTGAGATCTCTCATCTCGAATTGTTCCATGAGGTCTTTTTTGATCATGTCTATCATCTCTTGATTATTTTTCGTAATAATCAAGTCATCAACATAAAGAGTAATCAAAGCAACCATACCATCAAAGCATAAGACATATAGATTTGGAATAAAATGTGTTCTCACCATCCCCTTTGAACGAAAGTAGGCATCAATCCTGCTATACCATGCACGTGATGCTTGTTTAAGACCATAAAGCGCTTTCTTCAAGCGACATACTTTATTTTCCTGTCCCTTCGCTACAAAGCCTTCAGGTTGATCCATGAACATTCTTCCTCTAAGTCACCATTTAGAAAAGCAGATTTCACATCCATCTGATGCAAAGGCCAACCAGAATGTGAAGGTAAAGCAACAAGTAGACGTAGAGTATTTCACTTACAAACCGTCGCAAAGGTCTCCTCATAGTCGATGCCTTTATTTTGTGCGTACCCTTTGATCACCAATCTTGCCTTGTGCTTTGTTATACTTCCACCTGCATGATATTTAGTCCTGTATACCCATTTGCAACCAATGGTTTTCTTGCCAACTGGTGGTTCTATTAAGTCCCATGTGCTATGCTTAGCAATTGACTCCATCTCCTCTCCCATGGCCTTGACCCAAATGTCATCATCCTTCGCTTCACCATAAGTTGAAGGTTCTTTGCTTTGAATAATGCTAGATAAGAGAGCATAATTTGCTTCATACCTTTTAGGTTGAGTCTTCTCTCTTGTTGATCTTCGTAGCTCTTCCTGGTTAGATGATCCTGGAAAGTCATCTATATTGCGGCTCTCCAACAATCTCTCAAACCACTTAGAGAGCTTCCTGTCAGGTGATCGGCTTCCTGGTGAACATGTATCCCACGATACATCCTTCTCCTTGTGTTTGTCACCTGCAACTTCAATCCTTCTTGCACCAAAAGGTTTGTCCCTACCTCTCCAAACTGTCTCTTGAGGTTGAGTAGTAGTATCTTGAGATGTATCCTCATGTTCATCACTCGGAAGGTCAATGAATGGATCATCATCAGGTGGTATCCTCACTATACCATCTTTCCTTGTGGATGTGTCTATCTTCTCAACATCCTCATCTTCATACATCTTGGATTCATCAAAGATAACATCACGACTTATATGGATTTTGTTTTCCACTCGATCAAAACATCTATAGCCCTTCACACGTTCATCATATTCTAGGAATATGCACTTGATAGCTCTTACATCAAGTTTACGTCTCTCTTCCTTAGGAATGTGTACAAAGGCCTTACATAGATTCGCAAGTGGTTCACCTTTGGCTTATTCTTCGTGAATGCTTCCTCAGGTGTTATCTTTGGTATGGCAATGGTAGGACTTCTATTTTGAAGATAGACTGTCGTGCTACATGCTTCTGACCAAAAATCTTTTGGTAGTTTCATCTCAGCTAGCATAGATCTGGCACTTTCCACAATCGTAAGATTCTTGCGCTCAACTACACCATTGAGAGCAAGAGTATGAGCTTGCGTAAATTGTCTTTTAATCCCACATTGATCACAAAGATCATTGAAGTCATTAGACTTGTACTCACCTCCACTATCTGATCTTAGGACTTTGATCTTCCTACCTGTATGATTTTCGACCAATGCTTTGAAGCTCTTGAAGTTATCAAATGCATCTGATTTCTTCTTCAAGAAGTAGATCCACGTCTTACGTGACATATCATCAATAAAGGTCATGAAATAGAAGGCTTTACCTAAGGACATGGTCCTCATAGGCCTGCATAAATCTGTGTGGATTAAATCTTGAATGTTCTTTGCTTTTGCAATACCCCCTTTATTGAACTTCTCTCGATGCTGCTTCCCATATACACAGGATTTGCACATCGATTTCAAGTTATCTTCTATGGTAGGCAATCCTGTTACCATCTCCAATTTTCTCATCAAATTGAGGCTTCCCAAGTTCAAGTGACCAAGCCTCTTCTGCCACAACTCAGTTTGCGATGGAATGGACGATACAAGTCCGTGTTGCCCCTTAATTGTAGCATTCAACCTGTACAATTTTGTATTGGGCTCTCTTACTCCATCCACAATAACTTTGAACTTTTGGTTCACATCCTTCACAAAGCAACAATCATGGAATAATTCTACTTTCAACTTTTGATTAGTAATGACTCCAATAGAAAGTAGATTTTTTTTCAAACCTGGTACGTAAAGTACCTCCCAGATCATCCTGCTTTTGCCATCAGGTAGTTGGATTGAAACGGTGCCTATCCCCTTGATCTTGCACACCTCACCATTTGCTTGTGAAATAGATGTTCCATTATCCAACACCTTCAAACTACTGAACCAATTCTTGTTACCTGTCATGTGTCTTGTGGCTCCCGAGCCAATATACCATGCTTGATCATCTTGATTAGATGACAATGCAGATATGAAGATGCTAGAGTCTTCAATCTCACCTCATCGACAATGTTACTTGCTTGTTTTGGTTTCTCCTTGCCTTGTTCCGCCAGGAATTTGCGACATTCACTCTTTTGAATGGCCCTTTTTATCACAATGGAAGCACTTGTCTTTCTTCTTAGTTTTACTGGAAGATCCCTCGTCCTCCTGAGACTTGGCAAATTGTTGCTTAGACTTCTTCTTGCCCTTGCCCTTGCCCTTGCCTTGTTTTTGACGTGTCGCAAGTGCCTGATCGTCAGTATTTTGACATCTAGCTTTCACCATTTCTTGTCGTTGCTCTTCCTGCATCAAGATTCCTGTGAGCTCGTCAAATGTTGGCAATCTTGTTCCAATGCACTTAGCACTCTCTTGAAAATCAAAAAATAAAACTCAAGAAGAAATCACAAAGATATGGAAACAATCTAGCCTCTCTTTTCTCTCTTCTAGCAAATCCTAGCACATAGAATGTTGATCTCTTGATTACAATAGATCTAAATACAATATAATGAACTTTTGCTAACACCTAAGATTGAAACACACTCTTGAAAAAATCCAACAATTTAAAATCAAGATTTTTTATTAAATTTAGGGTTCTTCCAAAAATGCAAAATATTGAATCAAGCTAAAACTATGTGCAAAAGCTGATCATTGCAACATGGCAACCTCAAGTAGCTTCATGTTGAAGGTGAGTATGGAACCTTTGCTTGAGATGAATGATTTGATAAATATTGTTATAGGTGTGGAGGAGAGACCTTTGGCACCTCAAGAACAATTGACGTATGACATGAGGGCAAAGAAAGCTCTACATGTGATCAAGATGAATGTGACTAATGAACTTCTCAATGAAGTTAGTAAGTGCACAAGATCTATTGAGGCTTGGGAATCCTTGAAGAGGTTTATGAGTCCAAGTCTACATCTAGGGTTCTAACCCTAAGGAGACAAATTTTTCAAAGTCTTCAAAAGAAGGATGAAGGTGCTCATGCTTTTGTTTTGAGAGTTAAAGCTAAATTAGTGATGAACTAGCATACATCAGTGAAAGCATTAAGGATGTGGATCTTGTTCAAGTTATTCTGAATGACTTGTTGGATGATCATGCTAATTTAGTGCAAAACTTTTCTATCCAAAAGAAATCGCCAAGTATGGAGGACTTTCAAGAGGTCTTGGTGGCTGAAGAGTTTAGATTCCAAGCAAGAGGAGGATCTACTTCAACATCTCAAGTTGGAGAGGAGGAAACTATGTTCTCAAAAGGAAAGTTCAAGGGCAAAGGCAAAATCACATTAGAGAAAATTAGAGCCCGACGAGGGCCTCTAAAAATATGTCTTTTTATTTTTTTTCTCATTTTTGTAGCCATGTGGACCAATAGAAACCTTGATATCAGGCTTCTACGTAACATAGCTTTTCTTAGATATAAATAATATAAAAACTTTTTAAATATAAAAATGTTTCGTCGAGCAGCATGTGGAAATGCTATTGGATGTTGAGGCCTGCTCTTCCAGTTCATCACTGTCCGAAGAGACCCAAAAACGTTGAAAATGAATATGACAGATGGTTGGATTGAGAAAATCGATGTAGCATTAATGTACTTACATTGTCAAATCATGGGTTATAGGGTTAACTAGATTTAACTCGTAGCGCCAAATGGTTCAGTGTTTCAAATTTTTGCCTACACATATTCTCAGATTCATAGTTCAATGTTTCAAATTTTGACCTACACATAACGAATGGCGCAATCAAGAAAGCCGTGCTCCTGAATCAATTTTGGCCTACACATAATGAATGGCGCAATCAAGAAAGTCGTGTTCCTCAATCGACTATGTGATTCTCTTCAATGAGAAAGATGACAATGGATTATGGGTGCCAAGAAAATATTCAAAAGCCTCTTGGGTTCTGATGCATCCATCATCAAAAAGAACATTTCGAAAAAGCAAAAGAACAAAACTATCATTTCGATTTTATTGGAAGGGCAGAATTTTGGATTTTAGAACATCATCAGGAGGAAAATCTATTTTGAAATTTCAGTCCAACATGTATATATGCATTCAGAGATAAATGTGCAAGGATTCAACCGTCAAGTTCACAAAAAAAGCAATTGAGTATTGATATATTATAATACTTTGATTTTTTTGTCATTCCTTATCATCTATTACTAAAGTTGCCTGATCATTTCTCTCTTGCAGATTTATATCCATCTAATATAAATGAATGGGAGTCAAGTAGGATCTCTTGCAAGTGTGTTAGATGTAGTACACACTGATATTGGACATCTGCATTATAGAGGTAGAACTGCAAAAGATCTTGTTGATTGTGAAATCTTTTTTTATTAATCAATGGACATTCCTGATATAAAAGAAAATTTTGGGCAAATAGTTCCAGTTCCATTACCTAGTTTTGGAAGTGATATATGGGTTGCTCTAGATGTCGTAGTATCAAAATCATTTGCAAGCTATATAATGATATAAAAAATTTATAAAAGATATGCACGAGCTTAAAAACAATTCGAAAAAGTTGGTTTATTTTATGAATATATTTGTGAATTTTTTTTCAAGTGTCAATGTACACAAAACTCCAACGATATTTGTATGCAAATTTTTATCAGATAATTTATTATTTGAACTTATGGATAAAGGTTGGGACAAAATTTTAAATGGAAAAGTAGAATGCAAAGTTAAAATGTCTTCCATGTGCTTTTGCTATCAAATAGAAAAACAAATGTTGAGCTTCTTCCATTATCAAAGATGGAAAAGAATAGGAGTAAATGGGTGCCACTCGGTCAAGACTTGGAAGCCACTAGACATTCTAAGCGAAAAAAAATTGAAATAATATACAATGATGCACTTTTGACATGTGTTGAGGTGGAAGATGATTGGAGCCTAAATTACATCAACCAGAAACTATTGCTCCTACAAGATGATATACTTTCCAACTTCAGATTTATTTCAAATGGTAAACTTGTAAGTAACTGTAAACATTCTATTCTTTTTGTATAATTTTTTCAAAAATTGCTCAAGATCCTTGCACTCGGCAAGAGGCATGGTTACTTATATAGATTGGAACATTGCTATTCTGAGTCTAGTCAAGCCTTGAGAACCTCTGCTCTAGTCAATAAAGCATTACTATGACATCCTCGCTTAGGACACTTAAATTATGCATATGTTTTGAACATGTCTAGACAATCTATGGTTCTTGATCTCGACTATCCTTCTGGTAAGGTCGATCTCCCTGTCTGTCAAAGCTGCATCTTCAGACTAGGATTCTTTTTAGATCATAGACATTGCTGCAAACGATCGGTTAGATGTTGTTCATACAGATATATGTGGACCTATACAAACTCCTTCATTGCTAGATGCAAAGTACTTCATTACCTTGAAAGGGCAGTCCACATGTAGCCGCCTATCAGATTCTCCTGACACTTTGAACTTTCTAGTTCCCAAGTCGACTATTCCTGTTGAAGGTCCAAGTTCCTCTACTCTTGAGGAACAACAAATCAACGACGGATCAGAAGATGATGTTGCAGATCAGCAACTACAGTATGATGGAAATAATCAGCTTCCTGTATTATCCAGAAGATCATCAAGGACAAGCAGACCACCTAACCAGTATATCGACGAGTCTACAACCTATCTTGTTCAGGAACTGACATCTGTCCAAGAGGCACTCAGTCAGCTTGACTCAGATCTCTGGAAAGAAGCTGTGGATAAAGAGTATTCATCTCTTATCAAGAACCAAACATGGACAATTGTCAAATTATCTGCCAACAGAAACGTAGTTGATTGCAAATGGATTTTCAAAGTCAAGTACAATGCATATGGAAGCATCAACAGGAAAAAGGCACGACTTGTAGCCAGAGGATTTTCTCAAGTATACAATGTCGATTACACTGAGACTTTCAGTCCAGTAGTCAAGCATTCTTCTATTCGACTTTTGCTATCATTTGCTGTTGCAGCAGATTTGGAAGTACATTAAATGGATGTACAAACAACATATCTCAATGGAGTTATCAAAGAAGACATTTATATGGTGCAACTCGAGGGTTATATTATCAAGGGTAAACACAATCATGTGTGTAAACTCAATAAGGATGGCTTGAAGCAATCTGCTCGAGCATGGTTTCAAAGGACCAATACTTTTCTTACTGATCACGACTACACACCTGGATCTTCAAAATCAAACGTTTTCTTCAAAGCAGTGCAATAGTCTTTTATCATTATCACTTTATACATGGATGATACATTGCTTTTCAGCAACAGTACTGATCTGATAAAAGAGGCCAAGACAATGCTATCTTCTGAATTCGACATGACCAATCTGGGAGAGGCTCATTTCTACCTTGGTATTCAAATCCACAGAGACAGAAAGCTGAAGTTGCTTTACATTACACAACATAAGTACATCTACAACATGTTAGTAAGATATAATCTGATTAATTGCAAGTTAGCTCTCTCACCAATGAAACCAGAACTCAAATTGTGAAAGGACCAGTGTTCCCAAACAATTCATGAGAAACAACAGATGCGTGAGTATCCTTATCATTCTATTATAGGATCTCTTATGTACGCGATGATCTGTACTAGGCCAGACATAACTTTTGCAGTCAGTTCTCTCAGTTAATATATGACTAACCCTAGTATAACACATTGGAAGACTCTTAACAGAGTCATGAGATATCTTCGAGTTACTATGGACTTTTGCATTTGTTATGGAGTAGTCAGCAACGACAAACTCAATTTACTTAGTGGTTATACAAATGCAAGTTGGGTAGGAGATGTAGACACTCGTAAATCTACTTTCGGATTTACTTTCTTCCTCAACAATAGTCCAATTTCCTGGAACAGTCGCAAGCAATCTTCAATAGATCTATCTTCCACTGAATCAGAGTATATCACAGCCTATCAAGCTACAAAGGAAGCAATTTGGTTGAGAAATTTACTCTCAGATATTGGTCTGAATCAATATGCTTCGATGACATTATTTTGTGATAATCAAAGTGTCATCGCTTTATCAGCCAACCCTATATTTCATTCCAAGAGTAAGCACATTGAGCTGAAGTATCATTGCATTAGAAGCAAAGTTCTCAATGAAGAGGTCAGATTGTAGTACTACAGAATGCAAGATATGACAACAGATGTTTTTACTAAAGTATTAAGTTTGGAGTCACATAGAAGATTTTGTGTATAACTAAGTTTGAAAGTCAAGGCATTTAAAGATTCAGATTAAGGGGGAGTGTTGGATTATTTTGTAGAACACCTGATCAGACAGATCTCGATTCTACTAACAAAGTGCGCAGTGTACTTGACAAAGGATGAGAAACGAATGCGAACTTGAAACATTTCTATTCTTGATCAACCTCGAAGGATTTGTGAATTTTATCTTGCTTGAAACTCGAAAGATTCGCAAAATTGTTTATTGTAAAAGCTTGTGGTTTCTTGTTGGAGCTCGAAAGATTCGCAAACAGAATCTTGTCGCGAAATATTTTGTTTCTTGTTCAAAGATTCGTGAAACAGTTTCTTGTAGAAGCTCGTGGTTTCTTGTTGAACCTCGAAAGATTTGTGAACAAAATCTTGTTGCAAAATATTCCGTTTCTTGTTCAAAGCTCACCTGTCGTAGATTGTTGCAAACAATTTGCGAAATATTTTGGATTCTTCTTCATGCTCATATATGTCTACTATCGCGAAGAGACAAGTGTTGCGAAATATTTGCGAAACACGAAGCTATAACGAAGAGACAAACTGTCATGAAATATTCGCGAACAAAAATTATTCGACCCTGGAAACATAGCGTCTATTTGAATATCAACCGTCGTAAATGATTAGATCTACTATTACAAAACTAAAAGGCCAAAAGACCTGTAATTAAAAGGCCAAAAGACCTGTCCTGTAGCAATATAAATACATGTGCACTACTTGTTGTAAAACAACTCACACTGAAGAGACTCTCAGACTCATTCAATCAAAGACACAACAACGAGATAAGATAGCAAGAGATGTATACTGATTCAGATTCAGAATTATAAATTCGTTTTTGATCAATAGTTTATGTTTGTCTAAAATTGTCTTAAGTTCATATTATTTCTACACACTAATTCAATCAAGGTAAATATTGTTCTATTAGTACATAGATCAGAAACAAACCCAATTGATGACACTGATATTAGTTTGATTTATTCAAACTTTCATCGTGTTCTATGTGAAAGAATTTTTACTATTTTTCATACAGTGGTATCAGAACGTACAAGATCAAAGCTGATACAGTGGTATCAGAGCGAATTAGTGCTGATACAGTGGTATCAGAATATACAGAGTCAATATAGTGGTATCTTCAAACCCCTCTCAGTATTCTTCATACATCCATCAACAAGCTGTATCTGGAGTTATTCAAAAAATAGAAAATGTCATCAATCAGCAATATTCAGGCTAAGATCACTACGATCTTGGATCCAAAAGGTTCAAACTATTTGATTTGAAAATTAAAGACTGCACTCATATTGAAGGGCGAAGGTCTTTGACAATGGGTAGAACCAATAGAGGATAAGTCATTAGCTACTCCTGGCAAAGAACTTCGAGAATGGAGTTTGAGAAATGACAAAGTTATAGCAATTATTGCGTCTTCGGTGCATGACAATATAATGCTAGATCTTACATCAATTTCGAACGCAAAAGATTTATGGGAAGAATTGCAAACCAAGAATGAGACTCAATCTTGTAATCAAATCATGTTCTTGGAAGACCAATTAGCTTACCTACAGTGGGACGACAAAGACTTGAACACATTTGTATGAAAGATAAAAGACCTGTTTATTTTTTTTTGCAGAATTATGACACAAAAAATTTAAGTTGAAAGGAAAAACAACTTAGTTATTTTCTTCGAGCCCTACCCAGGTCATTCCACACAACTCGAACCTTATTGGTGAAAGATGCAACAATGACATTTTAAAAAACAATAGACGAAGTAAAAAAGGAAGTAGAAGTTCGTGAACGCTATGACGACAATGGTGATTTCGAAAATGCTCTATTTACTCAGAAAAATGAATCTTCTAAAAAGTCTAAGTTTAAGAGGGAGTCGTCTAAAAAGAACGAGTCTAAGACAAATGATCAACAATCTGGAAAACAAAAAAAAAAATTCTGGTGTTAAGAAGATCTGCAACAGATGCAAAAGATCAGATCACATGAACATGGAAGCCTTGTACCAAGCCAACAAAAGTCAGAGAATTAAAGGAGTCGAAATCAAAAGTAGAGATATTCGAACTACCTGTGACCCTTTCAGTAAGGATGTTTATAAAGCAACTAAGGTACTTGAAGTTATGCATTCAGATATTTGTGGACCATTTGGAGTATTGTCATTGGGTGATGCAAAGTACTTCATAATGTTTATTGATGATTTTAGAAAGTTCAATGTGATATACTTTATACGTACAAAATCTGAAGCTTTCAAGAAATTCGTTCGAGTATATGAATTGGGCTGAGAAGCAGACATGCAATAAGTTGAAGCAGATTCGCACAAATTGTGGAGGTGAGTACATTTCCAATGAATTCAAAGCTTACTACACTGATTGAGGTATTATGCATACGAAGTCTGTATCATACACACCTCAACACAATGGAATAGTTGAACAAAAGAATCGTACACTTATGGAAGCTGCTAGGTGTATGATGGCTCATGCAAAAGAACCAAAATAGTTGTGGGCAAAAGTAGTGGCTACATCAAATTATCTACACAATCGTATTTTGAAATCTCGAATACCGAATAAAACTCCTCATGAGATATGGTGGAAATCGAAGCCAAATCTAGCACATGTTCGGACATTCGGATGCGCAGTGTATATGCGCATACCGAACAAACCGAGAAAGAAACTCGATGAAAAGATAGAACAAGGTTTTCTAGTAGGATTCGAGTTACATTCGTCATATTATCATGTCTATGTACCCAAAACTGGCAGAATAAAAGTTATTCGAGATGTTAAATTTGATGAGTCGAAATACATAGCAGATAGTGATCTAGTCGGCTATGAAATTCTCAAAAACTTTTATGAGCTACCAACGACGACAGAAGTAGAACAAATAGAAGATGAAAGCAAATTACCAGATTCAGAGGGAGGTCAAGATCGAGTACCTGATAGACTCAAATTACCAGTTCGAATTTCAGCAGACAAGGTCGAATCAAAATCGAATTCGAAACTTGAACAGACTGTGAGAAGAGCTAACAAACAACGAAAACCACCAAAAGGGTATGGTCAGGATGTTTTTAATACAGCCATCGAATTTTGTGGTTTCTTTGACGAACCTCATATATTCGAGGAAGCTGTTGATGGACTAGATAAAATTGCTGGATTCAAGCAATGGAGGACGAAATGTCATCCATGTATAAGAACAACGTATGGACACTTGTACCAATACTTGATGGCAGAAAATCAGTCAAATGCAAGTGGATCTACAAGATCAAAATTGGTCTTGATGGAGAAAACATCAGATACAAAGCAAGGTTAGTTGCTAAAACAGAAGTATGGAATCGACTACATTGATATATTCTCACCGGTAGTCAAACATACATCAATTCGCTTGTTATTCGCGTATGCAGTGGCTCATGATATGAAAATCCATATTGTGAATGAGAAGACTGCTTTCTTGCACGTAGAATTGGAAGGAGACTTATTCATGGACCAACCACTTGGTTTTTTAAGCCAAGAATATCCAGAATACGGATGTCACATGAATAAAAACATTTATGGTCTGAAACAAGCAGCAAGACAATTTTATAGAAAGAAGGATGAAGCACTACGTTCCTTAGGCTTCAAACCTCTATTTGCTGAATTTAATGTCTATATCAAGCATGTCCAAAATGAAATAATCATCCTAGTTGTCTATGTTGATGACACACTTATCTTCTCAAGAAGAGGTAAGTTAATTTCAGATGTCAAAAGAGACATTTCTGGAATATTTGAGATCGCTGACCTAGGAGAAGCAAAAATCTATCTAGGCTTGTAGATCCAAAGAGACTTTGAAGGTGGTAAGTTGTATCTTCACCAACAAAAGTATACTAAAAAGATCATTGAAGACTTCAACATGCTCGAATGCAAAGGTGTGATTACTCCCATGATACTTGGAACAATACTGAGGAAGACAGATTGTCCGCAGACTCTCGAGGAAGAGAAGCGAATGGCCAATACACCCTATCGTAGGCTGATTCGATCATTGTTATATCTAGAAAACAACACCTGACCTGATATAGCATTTGCAGTATACAAGTTGAGCCAATATAATCACAACCCAAGATCATTACATTGGAAGTTGGCGAAAAGGGTACTACAATATCTCCAGGAAACGAATGACTATAGACTATGTTATTCGAAGGAAGCTGGATTTCACATTGAATCTTACAGTGACGCAAGCTGGGCATCCATGCAAAAGTATTTCAGGAGGTTGTACTCTAGTATCTGACGCAGCCATACTCTGGATAAGCAAGAAGCAAATAACATTAGCTCAATCTTCTTGTGAAGCGAAATATGTAGCAACAGCCAAGATGGCAAACGAACTGATCTGAATCAAACAGATGTTGGAAGGATTTGATGAATCTATTTCTGAACCTTATGTCTTGTTAATGAATAACACTTCAGCAATCTATCTTATGAAAGATCTTGTATTTCACTTGAAAATGAAATACATAGCTATCAAGTATCATGTTATTCAGGACTTAGTCGAGAAGAAGATACTGAAGACAATCTTCATACCCACAGAGGAAATGACAGCTGATATCTTTACAAAGCGACTCAGTAAAGCTTTGTTCGAGAAGCAGCGAAGAAGATTGGGGTTAATCCAATTGCCCACTTTGAGAGGGAGCTGTAGAACACCTGATCAGACAGATCTCAATTCTATAAACAAAGTGCACAGTTTACTTGACAACGGATGAGAAACAAATGCGAACTCGAAACATTTTTATTCGTGATCAACCTCGAAAGATTCGTGAATTTTATCTTGCTTGAAACTCGAAAGATTCGCAAAACAGTTTCTTGTAGAAGCTCGTGGTTTCTTGTTGAAGCTCAAAAGATTTGCAAACAGAATCTTATCACAAAATATTCTGTTTCTTGTTCAAAGATTTGCAAAAGATTTGTGAAACAGTTTCTTGTAGAAGCTCATGGTTTCTTGTTGAAGTCCGAAAGATTCGTGAACATAATCTTGTCGCAAAATATTTTGTTTCTTGTTCAAAGCTCACCTGTCGCAAATTGTCATGAACAATTCACAAAATATTCTGAATTCTTCTTCAAGCTCATATCTGTCTACTGTCATGAAGAGACAAGTGTCACAAAATATTCGCGAAACACGAAGCTGTAATGAAGAGACAGACTGTCGCGAAATATTCACGAACAAAAATTATTCGACCCTAGAAACAGAGTGTCTATTTGAATATCAACCATCGTAAATAGTTGGATCTACTATTACAAAATTATGAGGCCAAAGGCCTATAATTAAAAGGCCAAAAGACCTGTCCTATAGCAATATAAATACATGTGCACTACTCGTTGTAAAACAACTCACACTGAAGAGACTCTCAGACTCATTCAATCAGAGACACAACAATGAGATAATACAACAAGAGATGTGTACTGATTCAGATTCAGAATTATAAATTCATTTTTGATCAATAGTTTTTGTTTGTTTAAAATTGTCTTAAGTTGTCTCTTATTTTCGCATATTATTTTCGCACGCTAATTCAATCAAGGTAAATATTGTTCTATTAGTACATAGATAAAAAACAAACCCGATTGAAGACACTGATATTAGTTTGATTTATTCAAACTTTCATCATGTTCTCAGTGGAAGAATTTTTACTATTTTTCCTACATATTCTCCTTCTTACCAATCGACTAATCGGTTTTAATCTTTATCCGTTCTTAATACAATTATACGGATTTTCCCATGTCTTTACACAGTCTGTAGATTTACAAGCGTTTTTACACAGTCTGCAAAAATACATGGAGTTGACAACAATGTCGTCTTTTTCTCCTGTTAGGAATCCCGTTGAAAAATGCAATGTCGCCTTTTTCACATTTTTTGCCTGACGCAAATCTCGTGTAAAATCACAGTGTCACATTTTTCACTTTTTCCAAATAGCCTCAAATGTTAAAGAAATGACTTTGGCAAAGCGTAGGGCAATCCTAAATGAGATTTAAGGGCACCTTCATCTTTTTCGTCTTTTTCCCAAAAAACCCGACAATGTCGCTTGTGGCTGTTTTAGTTCAATTCTGCAAAGCTACAATTTTGGTTCATTTATGTAGACAAAACGTTTACGGCCAATTTCGCCGCTTATCAACAATCAATCACAAGGATCTGATGGATGCCAACGGATCACCAGCCAATTGGTGATTGCAAGTGACGACCTAATCTCTTAGTATAAATAGTTGTTCATATTTATACACTTTCATGATCAGATCATCAGAAGTTGAAGTTATCAGAAGAAGTTTTTGAATAGTTAGCTCTCTCTCTCTCTCTCTCTCTCTCTCTCTCTCTCTCTCTCTCTCTCTCTCTCTCTCTCTCTCTCTCTCTCTCTCTCTCTCTCTCTCTCTCTCTCTCTCTCTCTCTCTCTCTCTCTCTCTCTCTCTCTCTCTCTCTCTCTCTCTCTCTCTCTCTCTCGTCTGCGAGCTTGAATAATCCTGAGCATTCTAGCTCACTTCTTAGAGTTGTTTTTAGGGATTGCTATTGTGCTATTGCTTATCAGCATTGCGCATTAGTTCAGACTTTTATTTTAGCCGCTCAAAGATAGCATAGAGTACGTGGCTTTGATCCGCAGCTTATTGTACTCATTTACTTTTGTTTCGTTTTGAATCAATACTATCCTTTATTGCATTCAGCTTCGTCTTAGAATGTACGTGTTTTTTGGAGTTCTTCGTGACTAATTATTTGTCTGATAATTTTTGATGTTTAATTGTTTGGCTACGTAATCACTACAGTATTGACGATCTCAAAGTTAGTTACTATAAAGTCAAACGTGACTTCTATCACTATTGTTTTGTTTGAAATTGATAGGCGTAGTCATGCATTGTGAAAGAAAAAGATAGTTTATTCTGCCATGCACGAAAAGATTTCTTTCTAAACATTCGTTTCTTTTCGAGCTAGACCTATCTTCACAACACCACTTTCCAATAGTAGGTTCATCAAAAGAGGAAAAGAAGACAACATAATTTCCAGAAACTACTTGCTTACCCTTGTCATCATATGTGAGCCTTGAAGGTACTTGTCTTTCCTTTGATGTTCTCCTTGGCTTTTGACTTGATGAAGGTCCATCATCATCACCATGTAAAGTAGGATCCTTTACATCAACATCAAGAATGTTAGATCCATCCACATCACCATCAATAATGCTTGAAGATACTTTTGGAATGTTCTCCTCATCAAAAATGACATCTCTAGATCTACCAACAATCACTTTGTTAGTAGAAGGAATGTAAACCTTGTAGGCTTTACTCACCTCACTATATCCAACAAAAATACCTTTCTTTGAAGATGGATCCTCCTTGGTCCTATCATCAAGAGTAATGTTGACACAATATGTGCATCCAAAAGTTCTTAGAAAGTTGACACTCGGCCTCCTCTTGAATAACATCTCAAAAGGTGTCCTTCCATCCAAAGTAGCAATCGGCCACCTATTGCACAAGAAATTGGCACACAACAAAGCTTGATCCCAAAATGGTTTATCAAGAGTAGCACTTAACCTCATGGCTTTAGCACTTTCACAAAAAGTCCTATTCTTCCTTTCAGCCACTCCATTTTGTTGTGGGGTCCTTGATGTTGTATACTCCCTCTTGATCCCAATGCTCATCACAAAAGGCCTTGAACTTGGTAGATATGTACTCACCACCATCGTCACTCCTTAAGCACTTGATCCTTGTGGAAAACTGGTTCTCCCTTGAATTCTTGAACTTCAAAAAGACATCATACTCTTCATCTTTGCTCTTTATTAGGTAGACCCAACAAAATCTACTAGAATCATCAATGAAAGTTACATACATCTTAGTTCCACTATTGCTAATTGTAGTAAATCCATGAATATCCTAATGTACAAGTTGAAAAGGCTTTGTAGATCTAGATGTAGATCTAGTATAAGTTAGTCTATGTGACTTAGACAAAGCACAAGTCTCAAAACAATGACTGATTCCACTTAAGAAACTTGGAAGACCTATCACAACCTTCTTTCTAGCCATTACTTCCAATGACTTGAAGTTGAGGTGTCCCATCCTTTTATGCCAAACCTCTTGAATAGGTATTTGCTCTCTTGCAACACATGCAACTTGGCTAGCAATAACACAAGCATCTAGTTTGAACAACTTCCCTTGTCTTTTACCTTTTCCAATCAAGACATCCTTCCTTTTGATCATACAAGCATTTCCATCAAACTCAACCTTGAGGCCTTTACTTAGCATTTGACTCACACTAAGCAAATTCTTGGTAATAGATGGAATAAACAAGACATCCTCCAAATGAACATTCCTATTTGTAGAGAGAGAAACATGAATTGTGCCAATCCCTTTGATTGCACACTCACCATCATTGGTCGTGTAGATCACCCTCTTGTCATCTCCATATGCCAACAAAGAAGTGAAATACTCTTTGTGAAAAGTCATGTATAAACTTGCTCCACTATCAATCCACCAAGGATCTAGATCTCCATCATTAGCAAGCATACATGAAGACATCACAAAAGCATCATCATTTGCATCTTGAACATCCAAACCATCCTCATCAAGAGTAAGATTACCTTGCTTGTCTCCTTGATCTCTCTTCTTCTTGTAGCACTCACTTGCAAAGTGTCCTTTGATGCCACAATAGAAGTACTTGAGCTTTCATCTATCCTTATTTTTGCCACTTTAATTTTAAATGGTTTTGTAAATTTAAAGGTCAAATCGATTTTAAATGACAATCTTTAAGTGGTTTATCTATATTACTTCCTATACCCCTTGCACTTGCCTTTGTAAATACTCATGTATATGTATAGTATGACCAATTGTTAAACACATATCTTAATGCTTTAGGTCCTCTATACAATTTTAAGATGCCTAAGACAAATATTGGTCTTCCCCTTTCTAAATTAGATACAAGTGAATTAGAAAGTAGGTATAGAATGCTAGGGGACAATGTAAGAGGGGAGGTAATGCAGTATTAGATGGAGTTTTTTCAGACTCCACTGTTTATAGTTGTAGCATTGTTTTCACTTCAATTCATGGCTGCTTTTGATTTCCCTGATTTTAAAAGTCTGCACGATGATATGCTCCAATACATCAGACTGGGAAGTCCAATTTTCGTGCTCCCATACATAACAAAGTAAGTGTATTTTTTTTTCAAATTTTATTAGGTTGAATTTTTCATATGAATTTTGATTTCACATTCATTCTCATAAATGATTTGTTTTCTGATTACAGTGAACATTGGAGCTTATATGTGTTGTCCTTATATGTCAATGATAAGGGTGTGTGTAATCCAGTTTGTATAAAGATGAACTCTATTACACACACCCACAAAATTGCGAGGAGCCATATCAAAAAAATACTGGAACTCTTTCCAGTACTAGGTGCAACAACATATACAAAACTGAAAATGGTTGATGCCGAGGTAAAAAATTTTCAATATCGGTTCGACGCACCCTTGTAGTTATTGTTGAGTTTCTTTTCATATCATGCGCGCTGATCCGATATTCAAATAATATTTTTTGGATATCGTTCGACGGACACTTCGTTCCTTTGTAGATTTCATTATCACCTCGTGCGCGTTGATCCGATATTACATAATGTTAAAATTTTGTTACTATCTTTTGTTTATATTTGAATACGACAGTCCACCCAGCAGATTGATTCTATCAACGTGGTTGATATACGGTATGCAATGCCAAATTCTTTTTGAATTGGCTTGCACTACAAGATAAACTTCCTAATCTAGAAGAGGTAATCTATTCCTGATAATACCTAATAACTAATCTTTGATTAATAACATTTAATTGTGTTTTTGGTTTTTTCATAATCGCATTTCTGATAATCACATTTATAATAACATTCCTAATAGCTAATATTTGATTAAGAACATTCAACTGTGTTTTTGTTGTTTTCAGTTTAAATGCCCGAAGGTCTCCCCAATGGAGATAATGCACTTCAGGTAGGAGATGATAAAACTTGTGATCAAAAATTCATATTCAGTTTCAGTGGCACAATGTTCTCCACCCAAGCTACTTCCAACTGGAGACATGGATTTAGAGATCATAGATTAGCATGACTCTCAACTTGAGGAATGATTCTCAAGTTGATACTGATAAAAAGTTGGCCTCCCTTGATGTGGATGAGAGACATGTACAGAAAAAATTTATACAAAGACATTTACATTCTTTTATGGTTGTTCTTACATGTTTGTTTTCATGTTATTATTTCAAGTTGTTATTCATTCATCTTCAATTGTATGGTGTTCCATCTGGAGAAATGGATTTAGAGATTATAGAGCCAAAGATAGATGATAAAGAAAAATGAATGGCCTCTCTTCATGTGGATGAGCCATTATGTATTTCACATGTACAGAGTTATTTTATACAAATATATTGAGATTTTATTATATTTATTCATCTTCAATTTCAATTTTTGTTCCAACATGTTTGCATTTGAGGTTCTTATTTTAGGTTCTAAGTGAGATAAAGCTCGTCCTCATGTTCAAACCTTTGTTTTTCATAGCCTTGGTCTGCCTTGCCTTTACCATGGTTTTTTTGGATAAGTTCAGAAGATGATTTGATTGAACCTTTGCCACAACCAATCCAAACATGTGGCATAAGTTCACTCAGATTTGTTGCAGAAAAGCTTCGATCAGATCATCTTCTGAACATATCCAAATATGCCAAGACAAGGACAATACAAACCAAGGCAATGAAGACCAAAAATACAGCCGATATCGGTTCAACGCCCGAGACTTCAACAAGGGCAAACATCGATTCGATATCTGATTGTAGTGTCACGGGAGTTCAGGTGCCTGAAGATCTCCCCAATGGAGAAAATGCATTTCCGGTCGGAGAAAACTAAGCTTGCTATTGAAAACTCATATTATCCAGTTGCAATTACATTGTGTCCTCCACTATGGAAATGGAGATCATAGAAAAGAAAGAGCCTCATAGAAAAAGTGGTTCATATATTTTAAAAAGATGATGTATACAAAAAATCATCACTCATGTCCTTACAAATAAACATTGTTTTCGTTCATCGAACATTGCATTTGAAAAAAAAATCAACAAAAATAGTAAAAGGTAGATATCAACTTAATCTATTATTCTTTGAACCAGTGCTACATTTTAATATACTCTGCATATCAATATATAGTCTAGATCAAAAACTTTTTGAAATTGCCGCATCAAGAGAAATCCATTCCTCACTCGATAAATCTGGTAGAGGATATGGCTCTAATCTACCAATTAAACCATTTTTATCAGGAAAATAGGTGTGATCATAAAAGAAAACTCCTGACTCTAAAAGTGATTTTGGAGACGACCTTTATATTGTAAAATATCGATATTCGAATGTATGACATCAATTGTTCCTGCAATCGATTGAATTATTTGCCATTCAATGAAATTTGTCTGCAAAACCAACAAAAATATCACAAGAAAAATTTATCTAAAGAAAATGCTAACACTAAAGAAATTAAATCAAAAAACTTACAATTGCATTTTCTTCTATCATTTGGATTCAAATCATGAATGTTGAGCTCTTTGTGAAGACTTCAACATTAAATGAATGAGTCTAGGGTCGAAATGCGGTCTAACAACGAACCGCCAGACCACCGCCAAGCTGTGGTCTATGTGCGAAGGCAACAAACCACAACGCAGCCACAAGCTACCGCCATGAACCATTGAAGGCACCACCTTACCGCCGGGGCACCGTAGGAGTCAACACTGCGGCCACTCAACGAAGACCATAAATGTTCATGTACTGCCAAGGCACCAAAAAGAACCACTGGAGCATCGCAGGGGTCAACCCTGCGGTCACCCAACGAAGACCAGCAACTGAAGGGAAGCGCAAGCTACAATTTGCAATCAACGTTGCGACCGCCAGGAACTGCCAACATTGTGACCGCCAGGAACCGATTGCGGTCTACCTACAGCTTTAATGACAATGCAACTTTGCGACTCCTCTTCACGTTCTTGAAGCGGAGCTTAAACTTGATTGATGTACGATATGTATAGATGTCGTTGTACATTGTTTTGCGACCAAGTACACAATTTAATGTGAACTAATCTTGTAATTAGTTAAACGATTCTTCTAATTATAAGAACGATGTGTATAAATACATCTTCGTCTCTCATTTAGCGTAAGGACGCAAAGAGTGAAAGATCTGTAATCTATTTGTTGTTCATGCTCCTGACAAGCATTTAGTGTAATATACAAGCAACATCCTTTCATCATCTGTGTCCAACATAGATGTTTGCATGTTGTGTTTGTTTGCATTCTTTTAAAGCTTATTCACTCACTCTGACAGATCACGGACATCTCTGACTCCTAATAATCTGATCAGAGAACGGACATCTCCAACACCTGAGGAACAAGCCTAATCATTCTGTACCATTATTCTTAAATTTGTTTTGAACTCTCACATTTAATCTGATTGACAATAAATCCATACTCTCAAGTGATTGTGCTGGTGATTATCTAAGCACGCATTTATTTTTATGATCATGTAGTGAACGTAGGAGCTGTGATTTCCTTTGGCATTTGCAATTGAAGATCGTTCTTGCTGGCAGTTAATAGCAGCCCAGAGCTGTTCCACACAATCTCTCTCTCCCGCTTCATTCTTTGTACATCAGTTGGTAATGGAGCATTTCTATCAGAGCTTGTGTTTATCCAGTTGTCATCCTATTTCCAACAAGAGAATGTGCTCTTCATGTAAGCTATCTATACCATGTACATGCTTGGCATGTTTTTATTTATTTGATTAGAATTCAACATTTGCATATCTATATTTTCTACATTGAAACACTTTTGTTCTGTTTTTGTTTAGTACAAAAAAATACAACACAATGTGGTCACATAAATAACATTCTCATTTGGCAGAACATGTAGATAAAAATAGAAACACATATGATTGTGGAATCATGGCAAATTTTGTTTAATAGAGTCTAGCAAGCATGATTGATAATCTACTCTCTTCTCAACTTGATTATTGTGGGACCATACATGATATTTTGGAGGTTGGATTTAAGCAATTTAACTTTTTTGTATTTGATGTGAAATGGTTCAAGGTTATCTACAATGGTCCCAATGCAATTCTGGGAAAAGATGCCATACGCTCCGCCAAACTATGAACAAATCAGAGTGATCTCAACAATGTGAGTAGGTGCACACATGCACACACACACACACACACTCACTCACTCACTTATGAGAACAATACTTCGTGCCTTGATTTTCAAAACCTACAAGTGCATTGATATGAATATCATTGCATATGGATTGATCTAATTAAAACTACAAATTGAAAATGTTTTTTTTTTTTGTATTTGACATATACAAACTAGTGATACCAAGCCTTTTGCACCAATGGATGCACCTTTATGTTCAAGATAGAAGTAGAATTAAGTTTCTCTCAAGCTAACATGATCCTGTTTCTTTTGTACGTCCACCTCATAGCCATCTACACACTATTTGGTAGCATGTAATTTCTAGAACTAAGAATTTTTTAGGGAATAAGTATTTGAAAACATATCATAAGATGAAAAAGAGCAAGAAAACGTAAGCACTTGATAGGATCTGCTCATTTGTAAACATTCTTAGAAAGGTGTTCTATGAGTCCCAATGAATATTGCCCATTACATTAAGATGACAAGATGACAATGAAGCATGGTGATGCTTCTTGGTATTATCAACCCACGAAATCACACAGATAAACGTTAGGCCTTGTGAATCTAGGGAATAAAAAAAGAACATGAGCATTTATGGAGGGAATCAATTAAGAACATGAACAAAGAATCATAAAAGGCATTAAATGAGGTACTTTGTTGATTTTCTTACTAAGTTTTGTTGATGTGTTGAATTGACTTGTTTTGTAGTAAATCCTCCCAATGGGTGACAGATTAGTGATGGATCTAAATCTTCAGAGCTAACAAAACAATTTGTTGAAGTCCTAAACCCTAGCAAAGGATGGATCGACTTTAGAATAAATTCTCGCCAAAAAACAAAATTACCGTGGTTGCCATTCACTTGTTTTGTTGAAAAGCGCACTTTGAAAAATACTAGGTGCACTATACATCAAACCTCTTATCGAGGTCATGTTCTTTTAAGGAAGGAGTAAATTTTTTTAACAAACACCAGTTAAGGCTTTTGCATGGTAAAATTCTTGAGAGTAAATGAAAAGTAACCAACACAAAGGGCTAACACTTATAATAGAGGTAACATTCAACCGGGGTTAGGGGTTAACTGGCTCCCCACGTGTGGGAAAGATCACATGTGATATGCCATATGGTTATGGATTTTCTGGACACTGTCAATTAAAAGAAGACACTTCACATAAGTGGCTGAACCCATGACATTTATTACTTTACATGCAATTACTCATTATTCTAGCACCCCTCTTGATCAAGAATTATCAATTCTTCATCATATTTTATTTCACACACAAAGCAAGGCATCGTACTACACACTTCAACGCACATCGATCATACCTGCAACAAGCAACGGGTTATAGCAACAATTCTAGATGATGCATTCAAGATCAGTGCAGTAATCCGACGTTTACACTGAGATCCATCGTATCATTTGGGTTGAACAGAGCAATCAGACAGCAGTGAGAGACAGAGTCTTGATCGCTATAAGCACACTATGTATATAGATAGTTTTGTTGATGAAGCGCGAACTGCCCATTTCACTAAGATGACAAAGACACATGGTGATATGGAACAATGCCACAGAATTAACAGACCGCACTTCACATAACCAGCTGAATTGTTGACAATCATTACTTTACCGACTATTATATATACAAGTTATTATTTTAACACTATTTTGTAGCAAGTATCAAAGCAACTGAGATTGAAATCAGGTGGAAATTGTTGTTCATAGTCCAATATCCGGGAAACATGAAGCATCTGATTATCACCGGATCATCATGCTCGTAGATGTTGCGTAATTATATGATCTGTTCGGTACTTTCTGCCACAATCAGCAGCACCAGCGTTAGAAGAGCGAGCGGCCACCAGTGAGGAAGTTTATTTGTGCTTCGTGCTCCTCCGACGACAACAACGACTGCGCCACATGAGCCATCCGCTCTTATCTGATCCGGAGGACAGGCCGATGTCGACCACTTTGCGGCTGTGCTCCGGTCGACACGGCTGCTCTTAATTGTCGCTTCCCTACTTTGGATTTCCTTCACTAGGATTTCTGTATTCTCAAGTAGATTGGCTCCCCTTGCTTGATCTACACAATTTGCAAGCTTTGGAATGAGAAGTACCAGTGAAAACATTGCCAGCATCAGCAGTTGAGTTTGAGCCATTCTCTCTCTCTCTCTCTCTCTCTCTCTCTCTCTCTCTCTCTCTCTCTCTCTCTCTCTCTCTCTCTCCCTCCCTCTCGCTCGCTCGCTCGCTCCCGGATATCTTAAAAATTTAAAGAAACCTTTACCCAGAGATGGTGTTAGGCAAACGAAGCTCAACTCTTCTCACCTTCAAAAGACGGCAGCTCATGATTCATCTGAGATTTGTTCCTACTTAAAGAACAAATTCCTCATTGTATCTACATGAGATAAAAGTTTAGACTGTTATCAGCTGGTGTAATTAAACTATAGCTAAGTTTGTAACATTTGTGATTCATCTAAAGCTTCTGTGGTTGAAACTTGGTGGGACCAGATCATGCTTTTACTTCATCGCTATCAAGTAGGTTTCTGCAATCTAAAGCTTTTGAAAAAGATACGATAAATTAATGAAAAAGAGTGTACAGGAACAGGAACACCTGTAGGTCATGGTGCAACCTCTAGCGACCGTTTATAGCTTCACAAGAATGTTCTAGAGAATGTGATGAGAATTCGGGACTCTTAATACAGTGCAAGGATCTTATAGAAATGAATTTTAATAAGAAAATACTCTCCAAGATACTTTTCATCAAAGACTCTAGCATCATGTACTGTAGGCACCCTCTGAAGTCTAGACACGGTGAGAGATGTTGAATATGATCGTGGCTGTGGGACAGACTCCACAGCCCACTGCAGCTGGAACCGACTTGATGCTTGAAACAGCCATTGGATTCAACGCAAGGACAAGACACGAGCAATCAGTAGATAAGTGTGCATGTGAGAAGGTTCTTTATAAAATTGTACAGTTTTGTTAGTAGGTATATCACCCTCAACAAATTGCATATCCACTAACTATAATATGAGAGCGAAAATATCTCCAAGGACTACAACCATGGTGATGATGGTGATGGGGATGAGAACCCAAATTCAAAGTCCTTGCAGAGAATCCGTGGCTTATAATTCTGAGACTGATGGTGCAGCTGCTGCGGCATTTTAATATTTAGACTTATCAACAACCTTGTCAACATGTCCATGGAACACGATGTAGACAATTATATAACTGGTTCAGATCACTCAAAAGTCACCCAAGAGAAACAGTCCTCTCCTCCAGTAACCGGTGCATTGGTGAGGACCTCGTCTGCTCTCCTTTAGGTCAGAAATTAGACCCCGATCAGCCACAAATGAAGTACATACAAGAGAAGACAAGGTCATTGAAAGATCTGAAGCAGCAACTTTGCCATGCATGTTGAAAAATTAAAAAGAAAAAAGTGGTCATCATTGTCACAAACCACCATGAAATTATAGAATGCTAAAAAATGGTCTTATACCTAAGCGAGTTAGAGAAGAACGGTTGGTTAGACTAAATAGACCAAGCTCGTAAGTATGGGGCTAAGTGTGGACAAAAATATGGTACATCATTTGAAGACCCATTGTAAAGAGTTGTAAACAAATGTGAATCTAGGTACATACATGTACTTTACAATCTAAGAAAAAACAAAAGTCGTGCTTCTAGAACAATCTCAGACCAAAATTTGGAAGCAATTATCATCTAGTTAAGCAACTCTCTAAATTTGTGGGCTCTTCCTTTAAGATTGATGTTTCAAAAACTTTTTTGTGACTAGGTTGAACACACAATCTTGACTTTGCACGCAAGGCCAAAAAGTTAAAAACTTTGGTCATACGAAAATAGACAACCATCATGGACAGGCAAGTTACATTGTCACGTAGAGCTAAATATATTGCCATAAACTACCCTCTTCTAACATGCAAGACTAAAAAGAAGTTGCCTTTTCCTCTCCACATACTACTTCTAAAAACATGTGACTCGTAGCCTTATCTTTTCGTGCACGGTGAATAATCGGTCATGCTTACATGGATATGGTACTTGATAGAAACTCTTAATAGACTTATTTTAAAGTGTAGGGCCTTTTAAAGTTGTCTTTTCATGTAATTCAACTTGGAGAATCTTGTGTTCATGAGTTGCTAAACTTGCAAATTACACCTTGCTCTTAGTTGATCATTGCCACAACCTTAGCCCCAAGTTACTTTTAAGTTTTTGCTTCTTTATCGCCCATGTGTGGGCGAGGTTTGAACTTGGATGGTCAATCCCAAACCAAGAACAATCTACCACCATACCACACATAGGGTGGATTAAATTTTGGCTTTTACATTTGATTCTCCTCCAGATGTTGAAATTCTTATATTCTTTCCTTTTCTCACAATAATTAACAATAGTTGAGAACATGCTACATAACTCCCATTTAGAAGCACGTAGAATTTTCACTCAAAACAACTTCTTCTTGGCAATTAAAGTCTCTCATTTTCCAACACTTTCAAGGCTTCCAAAATATAGATACATTAAGATTGCATCCCCTAAAATTCTTTATAAAATATCTAAAATTGCTTATTGAAAATTTTCAACCTAGTGACTCAAGTAGGCACAAAAATGATTCATTCCCAAAATACAACATCAAACTGGGTTTTGCAAACTAAGCACAATGTGCGTAGAGATTTTAACCTTCGATAATTGTGAGCATACTATGAGGAGACACGACTAGCATGCTATATAACTTGCTCATCATTAAGCAAAATCCATACCAAGGTAACAATACCAATGTAAGATCGTGGCCAAGCCACGTCCCCATTATGCTAAGTTAACAATGCCCACGAGATTCCAAAGACGACAATACGAGAACTTATGAAAATAACATGTTTTAGCAAAGAACCAAAAAATTATACCTTATGTGAAAAGAAAGGGGGCCGGTATGCCTTCAAGAGCCGTCAAGCCATGAGTGTGCCACAAGATCTTCCTCTTCTTATGGTTTTTCCCTTCAAATTTTTCTTCTAAATAAGCAGTACTTGACTGACTCTAATTCTGGCAGAATGCGTGACTAGGAGGAGAGGAAATCGAATACACCACCATAGCTGCTCGTGATTGGGAGGACTGCAAAGACAAACGAAACAGAAAAAACGTGTTTATGTACTAGAATATGATGGGATATCGTTTCAGCGCACGAGGATATGAAATTGCAAATGTGCGTTCAATCGATATTAGAAATTAGAAAATAAAAAAATGAGATATCGGTTCAACGCACACCGTGAGTTTTAGTTATAAATGAGAAATGAAAACGTACGCCGAACCGATATCTTAGATTTTAAAAAAGAAAAAAAATTACAAAAATCACCTTTGCATCTATCCACTCCAGTTTCATGTATGTCGTTGCACTTGGCATATGAAAATATTCTATCAACATCCGTATAAGGTTTTTTGCAGCCCAATGCATGTGCGCGATTGAATTCATTTTTATGCACACTGAGTTGCATATACCATCGCTATTTACACATAATGCCAAAACATATACAATCCAATGTCCACTACAATAACAAATTGGCATGTGAGTCAAGATAAACTCATGTAATATAGCAGTAGCTGAATTTTGAAAAACAAAAAGCTTACTTACTTGTATATGTTGTATGGCATCATAATCAGTTCGTTCTAACATTTGCCACGTAACCATCCACATAAGATTCTTGAAATTGGGGATAATGAATACTATTTAAAAAATGAATAAGTAATAATTCTAATTCTACAAAAATTAGTGTCTGATAAAATTCTAGAAAATACCAAACCAACCCCACTCCTACATCGTCCCCTAACATTTTAGGAATGAGGCATCACACCAATAGCATCATGCCACCGATCATGCTATCAAGCATACACTAGTGAGAGCCCAATAGGTATACTTATACCCTCCAAGGCCCATGCACCACTAGTAGTGCACTGTGACACTTCACTGGACACCTCTGCAGCCTTTCTGGGCCACGTCATCTAGTTCCCCAATGACTCACTGATAGACCCATACAAATTCACCATCAAGTGTTTAGGCCTACAACCATTAATTATGACTATGTACACATAAGGGCCCCAATTCCCTTATAGTTACAATTAACTTACGGGTTGTTGGTCTACTTATCTCTAGCATGGACATGCTTACCCAAGACCAGTCATGGGCATGGCATTCTTCTCCCCTTATTCAAGTATTGTCCTCAGAACTTAAAACTGGGAAAGTTCCTCCTTAAGTTTCCTTCCTGTGGTATGGGATGCATGCAATTCCAAAATGAAGATCTGAAACTAACTGGATCAGTTGACCATAGTATGGCCGTAAGTCTTAGTGATGCCAAACACTATCGATCATAAAACAGGTGTTTTATCAGAAATTTGAGATATTGGTCATGACCTATTTTTTTGGATATCTCAAATTTACAAAATTGGAAACCCGGCAAGCCATTTCTTTATAAAAGATATATTGGTGAATTTCTTAACACATGAATTAATCCAATTTTTTGTGATTCCTTGGAAGGTAATTCTGATTACCAGTTGACCATGGACGATGTCACAGAAATGATTAAAGAAACCGTTTTCTTAAATTGTTTTCTCTACTTGAATCTTCAAGTAATTCTTTTTTGATTTACGGGTCAATTCTCAAGCTTGGTAACGAAGAAGATCTTTGGTTTAGTCATTGTGTTGGGACATCATTGGCATTTGCTAACAATGATGCAACATTTCTTTGGCTTTCAAGATTTTCTCGTATCGTTTCTTTGAAACTTCTCCTGAGCAAATCATGAATGATATGCACCTCTTGGAAACTCGTGGCATTTCATGTTAAAAAGGGAGAGAGGTAGGAAGAAAAGATGGTTATCAAGGAGAAGCATCTGTCAGAGATTCCAGGAGGAATCTGTTATAGATGACGAACCTGTTTTATAAATAAAAAATGATAGGATATTTTGATATTATAGAAACCCTTTACGGATTATAGTAGATATCAGGTTTGAAGATTTAACCGCGGAGGGAGGGGGGGGGGGGTAAAAATTAGAAAGTACTCTTGCGGTAGAAAAGTGGCTAATAACAAGTCCGATTGATTTGTGTCAGAACTTGGTAATACTATTGCACGATGGGGGTTTGTTGGAACTTGTTTCTTGTTGAAAGCAGTCAACTTGATCTGGTGTGGACTGAGATCCGTGGGTTGATGCAAGGGAGGAAATTCATGCTAGCAAAATATTCTTTTGAATTAATCTCCGATTGAGATTTTTGGATGTGAAATAGCACTCTTTGAGAAATATTCACTCTTAGAGGATAACCAAGTTATAGGATTCTCGGTTATGAAAGTGTTATATGTATAGATCAGGAGTTATCTGTAGAGATATGCTATGTAGTGAATCTTTGTGGGATCATTAAAACCTTTTGTACAAAATATTAATCTTGTAAAACTACAAAGTATTCCATGAACTAAGTTATTTGCATGCATAAACTAGTTGTTGGTACATAGACATATTGATGAGAATTGTGTTTAAGACAATTTCTCGCTGGGTTAGTAATTCCTCATTCAGAATTGCTTATTGACCTAGGATTGATTTAGGTTCAAGTATTTGAACAGCGCGCCATACCATTGAGTTAGACAGTTTTCTGAGATTGTCTTCGAATTTTGTAACCAAAAATTGACAACTAATATTTCAAACTATGAAATCATAGAGCTTCTTGAAGAAATAGGACCATCTCAAGCACTGAACCCAAGAAACAGTGTTGACATTATTGCGACTTCAATGCTCCAATAAATTTGGCAAACAACTATCCAACTCTCCTGAGTCTTCCGGGATAGCATTACATCCTTTCCGAACCTGAAAATATAAGTCCCAAAAGTTCTCATGTATTCTATGCACATCCATCTGTAAATGAATCCAAAATGACTCATAAATGTTGTGACTTATAAGCAATACATTTCAACAACAATATCTATAAGTAAGATTATATTGTTGATTTGCAACAACTAACTCAGAAGTAGCGCTTCTGACTCGGTTAGCTGTATCGGACTCATAAAATATTTAAATGTCTAGGTGTGATACCAAACAACATCACTTGAGAAAAGACTTCTTTAACTATTCTAAAAAAAGGAGAATAAGCATTTCTGCTAATTTCAGAATCATCACATGCACCTTGTATCAGATTTGCATCCAAGTAAGTTTGAATCTTATTCAAAACAGTCTCTGCAAATTTTTTTTTTTCATTTTTTCAAACCGAGCATTTTCCATCATTGCCTTTGCTGACTTTCTCACTAAAGTGATTTAGAGATTCTCCATTGCATGAACGATCTGCTAAATAGTTCTTTGCCACCAAACATGATTTGCAACAAACATATAAAAACTCAAACTATGTTTAATAAATTGATAATGCAAATCAAATTTCAATGACAAATACAAATCAAATAAACAGTTTATAAGAAAACATACTTAAATGTTCAAATCTTCTTTTTTTTTATTGCCACTATTTGTGGATAAATCATCAATATTCTTCATCGGTACTCTCTTTCTTTTTCTTTTCATTATTGCCTTTTTTAAAACTTGAATATCAACAACAGATTTTAAACTGTCAGATTGCAGCTTCTCCATGGATTCTAACATTTCATGGTTTGAGCCCTGAAGAGTTGTGACTGTAGTATTTTACTCTGATATAGCATGCTTGAGCGCAATGTTTTCAGCACTAGCATGTTGCACATAATGAAGCAATTGTTGATTTGATCGTTGCAATTGTTGATTAGCAAATTGCTTATTAGGACAAAATACACTATGCATTCCAATATCACGCAATTTTTGACAATATCCCAGTAATCCGCCATTTCCATCACATACAAATATAAAAAGATGAGTTACGGACTTAAAATCTGGACACAAATTAGTAGTTGGATCATTAGGATAAATTGATCCATCCACTCACAAATCTATATTCTTATGATTATTCATTCTCAATTCCCTAACTATTGTTGCAACATTCTCTACAACAATAATTGGAGTGCATTCCAGAGGAAGTGCAACATGCAAATGGAACATTGCCATTGTTGAAAGCTACAATCTGTAAATGCTTCAAACTACAATAAGTCTAACTGAATAGATCTAGCATACCTTACTTTTGTAATGTATATGTCGTGCTGAAAAATCGTCCTGCCTCATATTTCATTGTAAGCATACAAAGATTTCAAAAGTGATCATTGTACTCACACTTCAGTTTTAGCGATGAGCACACCAAGATTGACACTCTTAAAGTTCTAGCCTCGAATTTTGAAACGAACTTGAAGAGAAGTAATTACATCTCATGTTAACTAACTAATGTCCATACCAGTTAAATGACAGGCAAGGTTGAAAACTCAGAAAACGGCGACCGAAAGTTACTGGTTCACATTCTCTCTCTACATAATCTCTCTCTAAAGTGAAATTTCTTAAAGGGCCCATTTTGAGCCCATATTTCTCCTAATGGAATAGTGAAGCATCCAGTATGGACACTATTATCTACATCAATCATGAAAGTTAATATATAACCTTAGAAAGGAGGTCTATACTTAGGATGGAGATCATTTAAAAGTTGGATCAAATTTGTATGGTTAAAACTATGCTAAAACTAGTTTAAGAGGGATTGTGATGAAAATCAACTAGTTTTGTCATTTGTTATTTGGCATATTGAGGCCAATTGCCCTTGAATCGGATTTTCGGGTCGGATTTTGATTGTTCGATCATTGGGTCGGATTTTTTTGTTGATCAGCAATGAGCTGATTGAAAACCTTGCATCCAGATCAGAAGGCATACAAGCTCTACAACTTGGACACTCAGAAAGCATTCACAAGCAGAGATGTCATCTTTCTAAAACATCAATTTTTCGACCACAAAGAGAAAGCTGTAGCAAATTCCGACCCAAGTATCCGACCCAAGTATCGAACAACAGAATTCCTATTCAAGGGTCAAACATTCAAAAATCGATATTGACTCACAAAATGAGTCAGAATCTCAATAGACCGAATTCCATCAGAGGATCGAATTTGATGCTAACCAGTCCGAAGTAGCAATGGACACCAAATCTGCCCTATGGTCTATACTCAATCTAATGACTTTTGCCACTTCCTAAGATTGAAACACATTCAAATGAAGTCTAGCAACCTTACTATTTAGAGATCCAATCAAAATTAGGGTTTTGACAAAATCACAAAAAAGTGACTATTCCAAATCTACATGCAAATGCTGAAAATTTGATATGCAATATGTTAGCCACCACTTAGGCTCATCTAATGATCCAAAAATTGGCCAAATCTAGTATATGAAATCAAAAATCGAAATTTATCAAGTTTGAAAACCTATATAGGGTTTTGATTTACAAAAAATCTAATCTAGAAAAGCAAAAAACTCGATTTTGGTGTAGATTCCCGCTAGCATGCTCTAGCCTTGATATCATCACCAAATCGTTGGTAGATCTGATCTCCTCCTTCATAACCTGAAACACAAGCTCTGATACCATGTGAAAGTTTTCAAATTATTAAGGTCCAATCCACTTGAAAGATCTTTGGTTAGAAAGAGAAATACATTACCAATCTCACTAATGTAGAAAAATCAGCATCTACACACAAAATGAGATGCAAACACTAATAGAACTTGATCAAACTTGAATGAAATGATAAAGTACTGTTGCTGTTTGTACAAAACCAGCAATCTACTATATTTCACATGTGTGGTGTGGATCCAAAAATAGCAATTATAGATCATTCTACACATAAAATTGCATGCAATCTCAAGTATAGTGCACCAATGGATAGTAGAACCCAAGAGAACCATGTATAAGCATGAAATGAGACAGAGACGAGAGAAGATCACTCTCTCCACGAGTTACATCCTTTTATAATAGGTCCAAACCCTATTTGGCCACTTGGCTTTCCCTCCAAAATGCTAACCCTACTATTTTTGGATCTAGATTCAAAGTGCCCAACATTCAAATTTGAATCTACTCAAACTCGCCTTCTAACTTTTCCACACTTTTAAAAAGTGTTTATTCAAATGACATTTAGACTAATGAGCTTTGGAAAGTCAATCTCTAAGTCTAAAAACAAAGTTGGCCTCAATATGCCAAATATGGAAATATAGCAAATATGATCAAACTAGTTGAATCTTTCACATTCATCTTATCCGTACTAATATCAGTTCAACGCGCGAAAGCCCAAAAAGATCTCGGGAGGTTGTACATCTGCATGTCAAATCGATATTGCATGTTGTCTGTACATATTGAATCAAGCGCGAACAACCAAGTCAAGGACTAAGAGTCATACCTGTGCGCACTGAACTGATATTCGGGCGTGAAATTCGAATGTAACCTAAAGGTACAATTTTTTTTATGATCCTGTTTGTGCTTACGTAGAGTGGAGTTTCGGAAATGACTTCCCTCGTGAGTTTCGACAAATGTATCGTATCTCTAGGTACGGAATTCGACGACCATTAGGCTTTAATGATAGACTTACTTTCGACATGGGTACCGTTTTGTAGTATTATTTTTGGTGGACGTTTATAGCCCCGGATTGTATGACAAATGTATGGCTGTTATTACAAACAAGCTTACTAATTAATGCCTGAAGTTAGAGCTAGTTAGAATGCGGGCATTACCAAAAAACTCGAAAAACAGCAACCAAACGGTATTGGTTTCCATTATCTCTCTATGTAATCTCTCTCTAAAGTCAAACTTCTTAAAGGGCCCATTTTGAGCCCATATTTCCCCTAATGAGATTGATCATGCACATATGAGAATAATCTCACTATGACCCAGTACATAAACACATTATTATTTGGTAGATTCCTCCAAAATCTGCATATGTTACTCTCATATCTCACTAAGAATCTTGTAACTTAGCTACAAAAAAATTCTATTTCTCTTGAGTAAATAACATATCTGGGAAATCTCTGAGACCAAGAACACATCCTCTCTCATGAGTTTGAGATGATTCCACCATGCTTCCAACTCTAAACTCTCTAGAAAATAATAGTAACCAAACAATAAATGTGATTGATGACCACTTGCTTGCTTGTCCCCTCCATCTTTGTCCTTTCTTGATATGTTTCCATCATAAAAATCCATGAATGAGCCGCCATCTTCATCTTGCCACAAGATATCATCAATACTTGATGACTTAGCCATCACTCACATTCATAAACCTGAACAACACTTCTTTGTTGTTCTTTTAACCTTACTTGAGTTTTCAAAGAGCTGCAAAAACATATCCAAAACATCTTTGCCATTCGACCCTTTGATGCTCTTGATTGGCTCCAAATTGCCACTTTTCCTTTTGTGTTTTGAAGCCCTTTGAGATCAGTCTCTTGATCTTCCACTTGACCATCAAAGTCATTGACTAAGACCTATTTTCTAGATCCATTAGTTTCTGGAAAACCATGAGAACCAGTATCCACTTGCATAGCATCATCTACACAAGACGATTCTCCAAAACATGTGAGTAAAGCAAAGTGAGTAACTTCCACTTGCTTACTTTTCTCATCATATGTGAGCCTAGGTGGCTTTTGTCTTTCCCTTGAGGATCTTCTTAGAACTTGACTTGGAGAGGCATCTCCACCATCACCATCCAAAGAACCATCTTCATCACCATAAAAAATGTTAGACTGATCAACATCAATAACATCAAGCTTATCCACATTCTCCTCTTCAAAGACAACATCCTTAGGAATGTGAACTTTCTTTGAATTAGGAATGTAAATCTTATAAGCTCTCCTTAATTCACTATATCCAACAAATATTCCTTTCAAAAATCCAAAAGATGAGTTGACATACCAAGTACTACCAAAGATCTTCAAATGCTCCATCCTTGGCTTCTTACCAAAAAGAACTTCAAATGAACTCTTACCATCCAAGTCTTCATTTGAGTACCTATTGCAAACAAAGGGAAAGGCTTCACCCCAAAATGACTTAGGAAGATTTGCATTCATCCTCATGGATTTAGCTCTTTAAAAAATATTGGCCTTCCTTTCTTCCACACCATGTAGAACCTTTGAGTTTGAAAGCTCCCTCTTGATCCCATGTGCCACACAAACCTTTTTTAACTTTGTTGATAGTTCTTCATTAGCCAAACTTAGGCACTTCTCCTTCATGTTGAATTGACTCTCCACAACATTCTTGAACATGAGAAAGACATCAAATACTTCATCCTCACACTTTAGAAGATAAGTAACAATTTCTACTAAAGTCATCAATGCAAGTCACAAACATCTTCGCTCCTCCAATACTCAAAGAACTAGTACAATGCAAATCCAAATGTACTAAATGAAAAGGCATCTTAGATCTTGAGCTAGATCTAGAATAAGACAACCTTTGTGACTTTGACATTGAAGAAATCTCACCTACTTGCTTCTTTGCCTTCAAACCACCATGGTTAGAACCAACAAATCCATCAAGTTTGTAGAGCTCGCCTTGTCTCTTGCCTTGAGCAATCAAGGCTCCATTTCTTTTGATCAAACAAGAATCACCAACAAATTTCACTTTGAGACCTTTGTCAACCATTTGACACACACTAAGCACATTCTAAGTAATGGAAGGTGTGAACAAAACATTCTTCAAATGAACATTCCTATTTATAGATTAGAGAAAAATAGGAATAGTATCAATGTCCTTGATAACAACTTTACCACCATTGGCCATGTTGATGACCTTCTTTTCTCCTTCATAAGACACCAAAGAAGTCAAGTACTCTTTGTGACATGTCATATGAAAGCTTGCTCCACTATCAATCCACCATGGATCAATATCTCCATCATTGGTTAGCAAACAAGACGACATCAAAATCATATCATCATTTGAGCTTTGATCATCAATACCATCCTCATCAAAAGTGAAATTGCCTTGCTTTTCTTCTTGATCTCTCTTCTTCTTGTAGCAATCACTAACAAAATGCCTCTTGATGCCACAATAGAAGCACTTCAATTTATACCTATCTTTCTTCTTGTCAAAAGAAGAAAACTCACCATGTTCTTGTCCTTTAGACCACTTGCTCTTCTCTTTTCCCTTGAATTTGCCTTTGATGAACATAGCCTCTTCTCCATCATGAGATGTTGATCTAGATCCACCTCTTGCTTGACGCAACTTCTTGAAAATCCAACATTCTTGGCAAAGTCTTTTGTATTGCAAATCCTTAAAAAATCTTAGCATGCTCGTCCAACAATCCATTAAGTACAACTTGCACAAGTTCTACTTCCTTAATGATATCATCAATGCATGCTAGCTATCATTAAGTGCTTTAACTCTCAATACAAAGGAATGAGCTCTCTCTTCCTTCTTTTTCAAACTTTGAAAGATTTTTCTTCTTAGGGTTAGTACCCTAGATGTAGACTTGAATTCCTAAAGCTTCCTCAAAGCTTCCCAAGCTTCCAAAGATGATGTGCACTTACTGATCTCCTTGAGTAGCTCATTGGTAACATTCATCTTGATCATGTGTAGATATATTTTAGCTCTCTTGTCATACCTCATTTGATCTTGTTGTACCAAGGGTATTTCCTCCACTCCTACAACAATGTCCAACAACTCATGCATCTCAAGAAGTGATTCCATTCTCACCTTTTATGTAGAGTAGTTTGATGAGGTAAGCCTATCATTGCTCTCCAACATAAAATTAAACTTCCATTTGTAGCCATGTTGAAGTGAAATTATCCTCTCTTTCAACCTATTCCAATGCACAAAGCACTCTTTTGAATAACAACAAATGTTTCCAAAAAGAAATCACAAGGATATGGAACATCTTGATTCTCTTCTAGCACTTATAACTAGAAAATCAACACATAGAATGAAGAAATCTTGATTAACCTATGATCCACCCACAATTTAATGAATCTTTCCACTTCCTAAGATTGAAACACACTATTTTAAGGTTCAGCAACCAAATCCAAACAAAATTAGGGTTTTGACAAAATCACAAAAGACTGAATCTTCCAAATTCTACATACAATTGCCAAAAACTTGATATAGAATCTTGTAGCCTCCAATGAAGCTTTCCTAATGCAATTAAAATCAGCCAAATATAGTAAGACCCGTGTGAAATCAGCCTACTTCAAGTTCATAAATCTAAATTGAATTTCGACCTACAAAAGATCAATTCTACATATGCAAAATGCTTGATTTTTTAGTAGAAATCAATTTAACACACTCTAGAGTTGGTAACTCCTCCAAATATTTGCTAAATATGGCTGATCCTTCAATAACTTGCAATACAAGCTCTGATACCATTTGAAGATTTTGTTAATCACTAAGGTCTAAAATTATCTCTTGATCTTTGGTTATGAAGACAACACAATTAGCACCGTTGGCAATGTAAAAAATCAATTGGCTATGAAGACAACACAATTAGCACCATTGGCAATGTAGAAAATCAAGATCTACTAATGAAAGAGATGCAAACTCATTGTGTTTGACTCTCTCATCAGAATGAATAGATTGAACCTTCAAGATGTCCTTATGAGAAAACATGGGCCAGGAGTAGAGGCCATTTTGAGACTGGGTCCAATAGGATGAACTTGCACCAAGCCCGTATGAATTGGTTTACAAGTCACAAAAAATTTAGCATATTTTTCGTTGTCGCCGAAACATAGAGCTAACAATTTAAATTTGTTATGCACACATTCAACAACTTCATCCGGAGAATCTATGTTATATAAGCAAACAACATTGGCTGCAGGTTTTAAACAGACAAATTTCCCTGCTTCAATGGATCTGCGAGCTCGTAGTAACCTTCTAAAACTTTGCATTTTAAATCTTTCATTTTGTGAAGGCTTGCATTTATTCCCTCTTTCATATGTTGCTCCAAGAACAAGATGACAATGCAAAGTTTATGTTGCGTCATGAGGGTTTCCATGCAATGCCGCACCATTGACACGATATAGGAAGAATCTATATTATCAAATATATATGCCACTTGGCTTGTATGTTTTGGGACCCACTTTCAGGTACCCAAGATTAAACTCTCATTGACTTGGGAGTACAAAAAGTGATCAACGTAGCCCCCATGATTGGAGTTGGTCAATTGCTTTTCCCGTGTAAGGATTGTGTGGGTCTTTCCCTTGTTAGGGCTTTTTGTTTGGACCAATCTCCTATAGAAAAGCGCCCTAACAATTAAATACAGATTTTATGTGACTTCCAATGAGTTTATTTGAAGTTATTTTAGTAATTTTTTCCGCCCTCTTGAATTGATGGGAAGTGCTAGGGCCTTGGCATTTTGCAAGTAAATTTTTTGCGATTTTTACGAATTTCTCTCTTGACATGATTCAACAAAAAGATAACACATGGTGATCTTTTTTATGCTACTACTTCAATGTTTATTATTAAGAATGTGGTTTGGTACATAGTTAAAAATTTTACAAAGTAAAAAAATTTCAAATTAATTTTTTTTCGGGCAGTCTCGCTGTGTATGCCGGTGTGCTATGTTTGGAGGCTACAATTTTTTTTTTCGTCATTTCATATAGCACGTCGGCGTGCTATCTTTAAAGGTTGTAAGAAAAAAATTGTTGTTTTACTTAGAACGTCGGCTTACTATGTTTGGAGGTTGAAAAAAATATTCTAAAATAATGTTTTTATCAAAATTTGATTCTCAAATGTGTCAAAATAGCTTTTCTATCTTATAATCTACTCGGCTAGCACACTGGCATACTAGTCGAATAAGCTCCAAAAAGAAATTTATTTTTTCAAAAAGTTATTAAAAAAACTTCATTGTTTTTCAATAAAAAATTTGCAGGCTAGCACGCCGACATGCTAGCTTTTACAACTTCAATAACCAGTTTTTTTAATTGTAAAAGTAAACTTATAGTTATAGAGTAACAAAGTATTTTGTGATGGACCTTTTAAAATTTGATGGATAGTCAAAGTTTTTAAGTATGCATCAAACCACAATTCTTATTCTTAAAAAATCATGTAGTGGCATAAAAAGAGTAGCACACTATTTGCTATCATTTTGTTGGATCATGGGTAGAAGAAACTAGCAAAACTCACAAAAAAATTTACTCGCAGAATGTCAAAACCCAAAAGTGCTAGAGGGAGAGTTAATGTCCATCTGGGCATCTTGTGCGTCATTGAGAGTCTCGACCAATCAAAGAAGTGTAGTCAATGAGGTGACTTGACTCTTCAGTCAAGCAAATTGATCCAATGGGCCATAATAGTTTGGATGGTTTTCTCATCAGGTTTATTTTTTAGCGCATCCAGTTGTTATTGAAGGGCCAAACAATCTCGATGTGAGATGAGTAATTGCCCTTGGAGGGTTCGTGCGGAGGTGGCGTAGGAGGTGGAGAGTTGGCGCTTGGTAGTCATGGAGTCATTGAGCTTCTGGATATGAGTGTGTAGCTTCTCGATTTTCATTTTCCTTCTCTTTATTCACTTTTTTGTAATTTTTGTTTTTTTTTTATGAAGTTTAGAATTCAGATCCTTGGCGTCATTCATCTGTTGAGTCAACTGGTCAACAATGTCGGCCTTGGCCTATAGGGCATCCTTTTGACGCATCCAAACATCATGCTCATTGAGCTTGAGGATGCATTGGTTTGCCAACTAGTTAATAGTCTAGCAAACCATGTTGACTTGCTACTGAACTGCAAGTGCACCTTGCACAACATGGGAAGCATAAACATCCATGGATTGAGAATGGGCAAAAAAACTCAACCGAGGTCCATCGAAACTACTTAAAGAAATGAAAGGAAGGATAAAATGGAAAGGCAGACGTAGGTAGTTGGGTGGTGGTAATAGGGGTGGTGGAGGCAGAGGGGAGTAGAAATGGTGGAGGTGGAGGTGGAGACAGAGGTTGGAGGGGAAGTTATAATTGTCATGTGCCTGTGCTAAGCAATTAGCAAGCCAAATTAGATATGCCAATTCAAAGAAAAGCTATCCAACATAATATTAGAGAAAAGACCAAACAATGTAAGAGCATTGAAAATCACAATAGATTAGCATTGAATGCCAAAGGACATAGGAATCTCATCAAGAAAGACATAAAAACATCATGTGGGATAGTGGCACATGAGGCCATACTTGGAAGTGTCCCATAGCTCCTATTCACAATGAAGGAGTAGAAACTCACATCACTTTGAATGAGCCTAGAACATGTTGATCTATGGTAGAGTGAGTTTACTTAAAAAGAACCTCCACAAGTTAACTATCTCTAAAAGTTCACCTACCATTGTTATCTCATAGTGGCCCTACTATTAGCTTGGAGGAGTCTAAGAGAGATACAAATAACTTATTAATTCCCTTCAAAGCCGTCATGTTTACAATCCAAAGTATCGATAGCTAATGTGCTGAGCCTAGCACATGACACTAACATGCTTAAGCATTTTTTACCTAAAAAATGAAATTAAAAAAAAAAAAACAAATTGGATATGGCAATGTAAATGCTTTTAGACCAGAGTTAGAGTAGACTTGTTGATCTAGATTTCACTTGATTGCCAAGCCTTGATAAGTGCCTGATGAAGAAATTGGTGATGCACGTCATATCTTGTAGAAATATTTGGATGACCTCTTCACCAATGCCATTGCCTTAAGGTTGATTTACCCAATGCCAATTGCATTTCTTTGTGGCTTAGCATCCAATGTTGTTGCTTTGTCCTTTGCACCTCGTAGTGGATCATCTCAATGGAAATTACGTAAGTGGTATATGAGGTTCATGAGTGACAAGGAAGGGGAAGTTGCTGAGTCTAGCCAGGAGGGAGAGCTATGACGTTCTACGAGAGAGAAGACAGAACCTGACATGTTTCAGGTAAACCTCGCGCTTATGAGTAACATCATTTCATCTACTGAACCCTCTTGCTTTGAGGAGGCCAAGGATTAAGAGATATGGTAAAAAGCAATGCAAGAGGATATTGATTCCATCAAACACCATGGCACTTGGGAGATAGTGGATCTTCCAAAGGGCAAAAGACCCATTGGCAACAAATGGGTGCACAGGACAAAGTGCAATGCTGATGGAATGTTGGAAGTAAATCTGGTTTATGCGTTGGCTAGATCTACTCACGTCATCCCTAGACCCTAAACTTGTTGATAAGAATGAAGGCCTTATTATCCTTTCAAGATCTTGGTATTTTTATGGAACATATAAGCACTTTCATAACCCTTTGATTTATCTTCTTGTTTTTTAAAATCCTTGATCTTTTCTCAAAGGTTGTGTGGAGTCTTTTGTTGTTCAGTTATAGGTATCATTTTTTTATGTACTTAAGTTTATTATTTTTGTACCTACTTTAGGTTTAGGATTTGGGGCCAAGGTTTAGAGTAAGGGATCTAGAAAAAGAGGTTTTGGGTGAGTTTTGGGTTTTGGATTTTGGGTTTAGGATAAGGGGATTGAGATTAAGGGTTAAGGGTTTGGGATTTCGAAAGAGTTTCAACTTGAAGTGAGGCACAACCAATTACAGACTCTCGAGGGTGCTATTTGCTTTGCGAAAAACTTCGATGACGCTCACATAGACTCTCGTAAGGAGCAGAGTTTTTGTCTAGGGTTGAGCCGAAAAAAAACATTTCAAGAAGCGGGGCAAGGACAAGACAAACACCGATTCTCAAGGTGAGAAAAAGTGCATGAAGCTGGATTGTGATAATTATGTCAAGGCAAGGACCGATATGAACAAGATCTAATACATGCTTTGATTTGATGGAATGAGATTTTGAAAACTTGCTTCTAGAGTGATTCCCATAGATGCATGATAAAAGAAAAATTTCCTATTTGCTTTACGTCGAATCTTTATTAAATGATACTGCACCTTCTCCATGGGCAATGCTAAAATCTAAATTGTGCGACAAAAAACAACGGTGGGCTTCGACAATCCACTTTGAAGTTGTCCAGACTGTGAATCGAGATTCCCAGGAGCCTCCCATCATTGCGACATGGAAATACAATCTAGCCACCGGCAGTTGATCCTTAATGCTCTCTGATGTCTCTACTGTCCAAATAGAAACAATAGTAAGTTTGTATATAGGTCTTGCTAAATCTGCAAAGAAGATAATAAATTCGATAGTAGTTCGCATGACCCATAAATACATAAACTCCAAGAATTGTTGTTGGCGATGGCAATTCCACAATAATCTTAATTTTAGAATAATCTGTGGCAATGCCATGTCTCGATATCACATACCCAAGCACAACTCCGTGGGAAATCCAGATATGGCATTTTTCTGGATTTAGGAAAATTTGATACTTGCAACTTCTTTCAAATACTTTCTCCAATCGATCCAGGTGGTCTATATCTGTGCTATGGACTCCAAGGTCATCCAAGTAAATTTCAAGAAATTTTTGTAGATAATCTTTAAAAGCAAATTGCATTACTCTTTGGAACGAACTTGGTGCATTACTTGCTAAGAAGGCTAAGTGCAAAAACTGTTTTGTGGCGATCTGCAGGTGCAATCTTGACCTGGTTGTAACCACTAAATCCATCCAGAAAACTATAAGCTTTCGCTCGAGCAAGGCGGTCCAAAATGCTTTCAGTAAAAGGTAACGAAAAGTGATCCTTCCGCGTCACTTTGTTCAAGGCCTTGAGATTCACACAAATTCCCAATTTCTCATTCTTCTTAGAAACAGTGACAATCAGTGAAACCCATTCTGTATGCTCGATCTCATAAATGAAATCGATGTCAAGCAGTCTCTGAAACTCTTTGTTTATCAGATCTGCAACATTAGGATTACAGCGATAGAATTTTGTAACCTTTGGAACTGCATCAGGTATTAAAGGTATGGTGTGTTCAGTAACTAACGTCGGAATATCCTTGAGATCTTGATAAGTCCATGCAAAGCAATCTTGATACTTAATAAGTAATGTTCGGAGCGCTTGAAACTCTTCAGGATTAAGTTGTGATCCAACTTGTACAATCGTTTCTGGTTCTCCTGGTTCAGCAAGATTCATAGGTTGTGTCCTAGCTGGGCCATCATAAACATCTTTCGATTCTGGCACCTATTCTTCGGGTTCACGATGTGCTTTGGGTAGCATGATAACCACATCATCCAGTGTATAGCGTTTAAAATGTTCGGGCATATCATGCTGGACTACATCTGGTTGTTCTTTGCCAAAAGGACTTGTCTTGGATCTTCGCTTAGCTTTCTTAGCAGGAATTGATCATGGAGGTGATGACTTATGAGAAGATAAACTCTTTTTCGAAGGTGAAGACTTCCTAGACGATGATGTAGACTTGATAGAACTCTGACTTGTAGAATCATCCTTGACTTTTCCTTTGTCTTTATCCAGTAAGGGTGGCACATTCTTTGAATCAATCTTTTGAGGAGGATTTTCTCATTTCAGGACCGTATTATAATGTTGCTTGGCTTGTTTCTTCGTCATTGATCATGTGATCCTGTCTTCCTTCAATATAACTGTCTTTGGCGGTGTTATTATTGGTTCATCAGGAATATATTACGCACTCCAAATTTGGTCGGATCCATATGATTTAGAATCTGCTCATCAGTAAGTTCTGCATTGTCATCATAAGTCAAGGCATGACTCACAGGAATGAGTTCATTTTCAATCGGATTTGGTATAGGCTCCATTGATATCCAAGCTACATTCAACACATTCAATGAAAAAGTGGTCAGTGTATCCAAGGTTCGATCCAATAATAAGATCTTGTTCAAACCTGACTCATTATCTTGTTGACACATATATCCTACTGTACAGTCAATCGTTGCAAGAGCTTCATTCTAGTTGACAGTATCGGTTTGAGAATCGTAATGAACTCCCAAATGTTTTACTGGTCGGTGAATCATCATCCTCTTTTTGAACCACTGGTTCGATAGTCCAAGTTACAGGATCAACCTTCACTGCACGTTCACGATTTTCAAAAGTGATTTTTCCAGTAACCCAGTTATGAATTACTTGCACAACTTGTAACCATGGGCGTCCCAATAGGACTCGGTAGACATTTGGTGCTTCTGGTAAGTCCATTACTACGAAAGTAATGTACTTCGGCAATTCTGATAGGTATATCTTCAACCATTCCTCGTGGACGAACTGTCGTTTGATCAGCTAGCTTAATGGCAAAAGTCATAGGTTTTATCTTTGTAAGGCCCCATTTTGCACATAGCTTTGTAGAAATCAGGTTGACTCCCGAACTGCCATCTATCACAGCTGCTTCATAAGGAAATTGTCTATGCTATATCGGTAGGGTGATATTTTTTTCTTCACTTTTCCAAAATGCTTTGACATGGAGTACTTCATTAGATTCTTCAAATCCAACACAAAAAAGTGGCTCCTGATGGACTTCTGGTTCAGCTTGAGTTAACTTTTGTACTGATACTTCTTTTGCTTTTGGCACCAACTTCAGGAACTCTCCCAACAAAATATTGATCTTACTAGACAAAATATTCATGAGTAGTTATGTTTGCGGTGCTTCCGGTTCAGTCATCTTGAAGGGTTCTTCATGATGATGCAACTGAGCATTCATATTTGTACGTGAATTTTTGGGTGGCTGCAATGGTGAAGAACGAACTTCGGCTGTTGCTCTAGCAGCTTCAAGCTTCTCTTCTTCTTGCAGATGTTTAATCCACTAACTCATATGATGATATTTTTTTTTTTCTGCATGAAGATTTGGATAGACTCCAGATGCTGTTGGTATATCAATTAATGGTATAGAATCAGCAGGTACTAGATCTACTATCGGTTCTTTCTGCTTCTGTGCTCTGGTGACCACCATCAAAGGTACACTTGGTTTATTTTGAGCTACTGGTCTTTGCTTGATTGTTATCAAATTTGCAGGAGCTGTAGCCGGTGGTGGCTTCGGTCTTGCTAAACATTCCTTATAGCAATGCCCATAACCACAGTCATGACAGAATGGTACAAATTTTCTTTTATTTGGACATTCTGCAACTCTGTGATTTTCTCCACATGCAAAGCATCCAAGTGGTGTTCTGGTCCAGTTTCTAGATGCTTGTTGTTGCGCGACAGCATTCTGAAGGTCCACCTTCTTGATCATTACCGTAGTTCCATTGGTCGGCTCTTCTGTAAGGTTCTACTTCCATCAAATTGGCAGGAGGAGCGAGGTGCTTTGGTGGGGCTGGTAAGGCTAACCGTTCCGGGTATCCAAGAGTAGATTGACGAGGTCTAGCTGCCGGATTTCCTCCATAATGTGGTTCTCGATATCCCATCTGGGCATACCGTTGCTAAATTATCCGAGGATTGAAGGTGCAAAAAGCAGTCTCGAGGATTTTCATGGCATCCTGTTACAAGAAGAACACAGGTGAGAAGTGGTGAAATCTCAACAACCCTAATCAGAAGAGCAAGCAATGATAGCCAAAGGGAAGCACAAGGACAAAAATCAATCCAAGAAATCAAATGTAGAGGATGATGATCAGGGGTCCTCATCACAAGAAAAAGAAAGACAAGTGTTTCTATTGCCAAAAACCTAGACTTGGAAAGATGTTTAAATCAAGATGAGACATATTCTTGTGAGGGTAAAAAGGACAAGTCAAAGTTGAAGTGCTTTTTTTGTGGAATTAAAGGTCACTTTGCAAGTGACGTCTTGCGAGGAAGAGAGAGGAAAAAGAAAACCAAGGCATTTTCACTTTTGATGAGGATGAACAAGATTATGATGATCTCTTTTGATGTCTTCTAGTTTGCTAACCAATGATGGAGATATTGATCCATGGTGGATTGATAGTAGCGCAAACTTTCATATGACATGTACCAAAGAATAATACACCTGTTTGGTGACTTATGAAGGAGAGAATAAGGTCATGAACATGGCCAATGATGGTAAATGTGTTATCAAGGGCATTGGTTCTATTCCTATTTTTTTCTCATCTGCAAATAGGAATGCAAAATTAGAGAATGTGTTGTTCATTCCTTCCATGACTACGAATGATCAGTTGTGCTTTTGATTGATGCAGGAGCAGACACCAATGCATTCACCACTGTGAAATTGATTATAGTTGGCTGCACTTGACAGTTTGATTCTTCCTAGCAGAGCACGATTCGTCACTGTGACCTTTCAACGCCTTTTCATTATGAGAAGGCTTCAAGGGATGCTGAGACCTGCCAACCCCTTTGTGGGCTCTGTTTTTTGTGTTACGCTCTGGTTGCTTTTGGCCATTAGTCTATAAATTTGACTGCATTGGGCTGAAAGCAATGTAGGGACATTCTTTTCTGAGATTTTTTTTTTCTGAAATGCTACCAGATCTTCTCTGACTTGCAGCTCCTTGATCTGATTAGCCTTTATAAGTGTCAATGAATGGTTCTTGCAGATCGGACTCCTACCTCACTCTATGTCTGTTTCTGGTCGCTCCTCATTCTCTACATACTCCCTCTTTTACTTCCCACTCGTTTTGATGCATGCATAGGTCAGCTTGCCTCGCTTGCTCCTCTGCTGCTGTCTGCCAGGTTGTCTGCTAGGATGGCGTGATCTCTGCTGATGTGCTAGCTCTCAGAGGTATGGATATGACAGATAAGCCACCGCTCAAAGATGGATGTGAAGCATTGCTCAAACAGTAGGTAGCTCAGCGAAGGTCCTCCCGACCTCTAAAGCTTGGAGCCTAAACATGATTATCAACATCTCTTGCAAGCTCAGAGGGTTCAATACATCCATGGAAGAAGTGAACTCAAGAGAGGAGTGATCTGGTCCATATATTATGTCGTTCAGACATAGACTCTAGAGCTCAGAACTTGTGGTTCTTGGCAATCTGAAAGCATAATGGATGAAGAGATTGGAGGAGGGTGCTCATACTCATATAGAGGGTTCTTGTGTATGTCTGATCGGAGCTTTAGAGCAAGGCATTTGATCAGAGCTTTAGAGCAAAGCATTTGTCGGTTAAATTTCATATAGCATGTAGAAGATGAGGCTTTGAAAAACTAGCATAACCACACAGTATAGAACCTTTTCCAGCATCCAAAAGTAAGAACTCCTCATATTACCCTCACCTCACAGTCACACAACCAATTCTCATATAGAATATTTTCTTTCTGATTCCAATCTACCACAGAGGAAAGTACAACACCAAAGGAGATTTTAACACCATTTTTACTCACCCTCTTACCAGAAAAATGGAACTATTCACACCAAAACCAGAGGCTAACTCAGCTTGGGAACACACTCTTGAGCAGACGTAAAACACAGCACCCCATCTAGAGAACACATTTCTAAACTCTAAATAGGCAGAAAACCTAGCATAGAGAAGGAAGTTGGTAGTTAGAGGCAGAACTACAGGACATCTTTTAACAAGTTCCAGAGCTCAGAGGGGAATGTTTTTCAATAGGGTGTATCAATGTATATGCTTATATTATATATCCTCATGTTCTTCAAATAGGTCCTGTATGCCATAGGATTTTTGATAGAAGATGAGATATTTTTACTTTCATAAGTCGTGTGGTAATGATCTACATGTCTGGATCTAGGGGGGTAATTTATAGGGGCTGTCCATACTAGCTCATCTACTTCTTCCCACTCTGAGTCACTATCACTCTTTGCATCTAAGGATATGAGTTGACTGGGTTGATCATTGTATTTCGAAGGTACTACCTCCTCAAACTTAGTGGTCTTACTAGGACTCACCTGTCGGACACTCTTTTTCATCCACTCTTTCCTAGAACTTACTTCGGGTTATTGTCAGTGCTCTCGCCCTAGCCTCTATGGGTACGAGTGTCCTTACTAAGTGTGTTGGGGGTCTCTTGTCACTAGCTTCGACTCCTCTATCCTGAGGGATATTCCCATCATTTTCAGTCCATTGGCTTACATGTTCATTGTCTCGTCTGCTACTACCAACTAGCCCACCTTTCACTTCATCCTCTTGTGTCTGATGGCATTCTTCTACTTGACTTGTTCCTCCATAAAACATCTCAATGTGAATAGACATTCTATCTCCCTCATCATGTTGTAGCTTAGGTAACTGTAAAGGTGTATCCATCTCAGTATTTTCGAATCCCGTAGAAACAATTTTATCCCTATGGTGTGCTTCCTCTTGTGTACTAAAGGGCTGCTATATCTTTCTATCACTTGGTTCTGTGTATGATAAGTTGGCATCACGTTATCCCTCTCGAATGCATAGGGTAGTCTCTGATCCGATGGTTGGGGCATATGCTGCAATCCTACCCTATTTGACAACTCGTTTGTAAACGAATGAGAGCCGTCATCTAGGTTGATCATTCTTACTATTTGGTTGATGTTTTGAATGTGCCCCAATTGGCCTCTTCTATAATTTGTGCTCTAGATACTGCTTCCTCAAAAGATGAAACTCCTAGTTGGCGTACCACTAGCTGGATATCTGCCTGTGATCCTCTAAGGAAGAAAGTCGTCATTAATTCGGGTGGTATCTTAACTGCTAGGCCAAGATTCAACTGTCGGACAATTCTTTCAGTCTCCTGACATATAAGCATATGGTCTCACTTGGCTCCTGTCGTATCATAGTCAAGGTAAACATCAGATTATTAACATCATATGTGGGTCTAAATTCCTCTAAAAATACTTGATATAGCTCATCCGGTGTATTGATTAAATTTATGGGCAAATTATAGTACCATCTTTTGGCTTCTCCTATCAGAGTTGTGGAGAACAACATTTTTTGCACTGGATCTATGATTCTACTAACGGCCATTAGTGTGTCGAACTCTTCAATATGCCTATGAGCATCTTGATCAGTGTTTCCATGGAACTGCGGTAGGGAACCTACTATTCGTGGTATCTTTCCGATATCACCAGTGTTTCCATGGAACTGCGGTAGGGAACCTACTATTCTTGGTATCTTTCCGATATCACCAGGGACAACTATTGGCAAAGTGGCTCTTCTTGGTACCGGTGTGACAAGTGTAGGGCTAGGTGTCGGTACAGTTGGTTGAGTCTGAGGCAAGTCTAAATTTTCTTTTTCAATGTTTTCAGCATCCTGATTCATACTGTTTGGGTCTAAACTTGATTCGATCTCACTTTCTGACATATTCTCCCATTTGGACACTATCTCATCGTCTACGATCTCTCCCTCACTTTCTTCTCCATCACAACCCGCCTCATTTGGATTTAGTTCTATTTCTTCAGGCATGGTTTCCCACTCAGATTTATCGTTATAAGTGTCTACTGGAGTAGGAATCTCATTCTTATTGTCATACAAGGAATATGTTGTAAATAGACTAGTGATGTTACTTAGCTACTCAAAGACCAATGACTTCCACCATTCCAAAATTCACAAGATACCCATTCTTATCATAGAATGACATAACACCAGAATTACCAGAAAGTTACCTCAGTAATAGCTGCAGGTTTGCGCACAGTTGGAAATGGGAGCTCGGTCGTTGCTTCGGAGGGCATCCCATTAATTTTCAAAATGGGTTTGTGAGGCCATTTTTCTCATTACTCTTAGACCCTTCTTCTTGTGAAATTCGACTCTGCATCTCTCTGATGTAACTGGCAGATTGTGCTGATTAGGCGCAAACGTACTGTGCGCTGGGTGCTCTGCACTGCTCGTCCTCTATTTGCTTACTGTCTGGGTCGTGCCCTTCTCTTTGTTGCCTCTCACAGGTGGTCGCGATCAGTTCCCTCTCTGACCCGAGCTCCTCTTCCTCTTCGTGCTCGATTCTTCACTGTCTGCTCGCTGATCAGAAAAAGAGACGGTGTGGCAGATCAGTTGTGCTTTTGATTGATGCAAGAGCAGACACCAATGAAATTGATTATAGTTGGCTGCACTTGACAGTTTGATTCTTCCTAGCAGAGCAGGATCCGTCACTGTGACCTTTCAACGCCTTTTCATTATGAGAAGGCTTCAAGGGATGCTGAGACCTGCCAACCCCTTTGTGGGCTCTATTTTTTGTGTTACGCTCTGGTTGCTTTTGGCCATTATTCTATAAATTTGACTGCACTTGGGCTGAAAGCAATGTAGGGACATTCTTTTCTGAGATTTTTTTTTCTGAAATCCTACCAGATCTTCTCTGACTTGCAGCTCCTTGATCTGATTAGCCTTTATAAGTGTCAATGAATGGTTCTTGCAGATCGGACTCCTACCTCACTCTCTGTCTGTTTCTGGTCGCTCCTCATTCTCTGCATACTCCCTCTTTTACTTTCCACTCATTTTGATGCATGCATAGGTCAGCTTGCCTCGCTTGCTCCTCTGCTACTGTCTGCCAGGTTTTCTGCTAGGATGGCGTGATCTCTGCTGATGTGCTAGCTCTCAGAGGTATGGATATGACAGATAAGCCAACGCTCAAAGATGGATGTGAAGCATTGCTCAGACAGTAGGTAGCTCAGCGAAGGTCCTCCCGGCCTCTAAAGCTTGGAGCCTAAACATGATTATCAACATCTCTTGCAAGCTCAGAGGGTTCAATACATCCATGGAAGAAGTGAACTCAAGAGAGGAGTGATCTGGTCCATATATTATGTGGTTCAGACATAGACTCTAGAGCTCAGAACTTGTGGTTCTTGGCAATCTGAAAGCATAATGGATGAAGAGCTTGGAGGAGGGTGCTCATACTCATGAAGAGGGTTCTCGTGTACGTCTGATCAGAGCTTTAGAGCAAGGCATTTGACAGTCTACTTGTCACATAGCATGTATAAGATGAGGCTTTGAAAAACTAGCATAACCACACAGTATAGAACCTTTTCCAGCATCCAAAAGTAAGAACTCCTCATATTACCCTCACCTCACAGTCACACAACCAATTCTCATATAGAATATTTTCTTTCTGATTCCAATCTACCACAGAGGAAAGTACAACACCAAAGGAGATTTTAACACCATTTTTACTCACCCTCTTACCTGAAAAATAGAACTATTCACACCAAAACCAGAGGCTAACTCAGCTTGGGAACACACTCTTGAGCAGATGTAAAACACAGCACCCCATCTAGAGAACACATTTCTAAACTCTAAATAGGCAGAAAGCCTAGCATAGAGAAGGAAGTTGGTAGTCAGAGGCAGAGCTATAGGACATCTTTTAACAAGTTCCAGAGCTTAGAGGGGAATGTAACCAGAAACAACTCCTACATTCCTTAGAATACTGCACCATCACCATCATCTTTGAAGCACAGCCCTCAACCCCCGCTTTGGAGAGCACAAAAACAATTTAAGATCATCATCTTGAGAACATAGTCTGAAGAGAGTGAGAGTGATATGACAAAAGACAGTTTTCAGCAGAACTCCAACATCAAACTCTCTAAAAAAAAAAAACTCTCTCTTTGCAGGCACGTTCAGTTCCTTTCTTATAGAGCTGAAGTCTTTTCCATTTATTCACATTGCCATTTTGCCACTTTTCCCCATCCTTCACAACTACCTTTCAAGATATAAAATGTGATTTATCCCTTTGATCCCATGTGCTTAATTGAAGGTTGGCATGCATAATTTGCTTTTAGGCTCATGGTAGTTAGATAATGGCCTCTTAAAGTGCCAATAACCTTTGAATGTCCCATTATGAGCCCTTTTCGACGACGTCTATCCGAGCACCAGAAAGCAAGCCACCCCACAACCAACAACAGAACCTGTTTCACCAGCACCACCCACAAAGAAGCAGAAAGGGAAGGCAATCAGCACGGACGACACCATCTCCCCTGATATCTTATCCAGTGATATAGGGGCAGAGTATGCTGAATCCGGCAGGAGCTTGAAACCCTCTCAAGTCCCAAAGGACGTCCTAGCGCAGCAGGAGGCCTTACTCCACTAGGCCCAACAACGCCGACAAGTAGTAGCAGCAGCAGGTAGTTCACTCGATGTAGACGCTTTCGGTTCTAGTTCCATTGGCATGGTTCTGTCCACTCCGCCATCTATAGCTCCAGTTCTCTTACTTGCTATCACAACTACACCCCCACCCCCACCATTTACGACTATCTCCACACCCTCATTCACTCTCAACACGGGCTTTGATTCCACAATTCCACCAAAGCCCTCACCTATACGTTCTTCCACCCTACTTGACTCTGCGGTCAATGTAGACGACTTTGCATTACAGCTTTCAATAGCCTCCACCTGCTGCTCAAGGCTCGTCATTTCAAGGCCAAACCCAAGGGCAAGGAGCTCCAGCACCAACCAATCCACAAGGCTTTGGTGGTATCGGCTCTCAACACTATCTTTTTCCTTCCTCCACTTCCAATCCCATCGACACCACTAACATTTCATTCATTCAACGCCAATTTTCTCCCGAATCCCAAAGAATTGCTACAGCTAACCCTTCACCTCCTCTATCACCTGAACCTAATCCACAACTGAACATGTCATTGTAGCTGAAGCACCAACCATCCGATACAGAATCACGCCCACTGAACCGAACAAGGAGTTGTGTGCATCTCAAGAATTCGCCAAGAAATATCCAACCACAAAAGGGCGTGGTGGCTACATCCTGCCAGATCTGGACCAATGCAAAGCCCATAATGAAGTCGTGAAGCTCCTGGATCCACAACCACTCTGGCACCATCAGCTCTTCCTACAGAGCAAAACATCCATGGCATGGTATCTCGAAGCGCCCTCCTACATACGCACCAATCCATACTACTATCCGATAGGGCGGCGAGAACCGTTCCTAAAGTAAGACTGCATATATGTACCTTTTTAGCTCTTTTGTGAATATAGTTTATGAAGCATTCTCTGGGGATCTGGTGTGCTCTTTCCTTCAGTCAATGAATGCCTTTGATGAATTGTAATTTGACTCTCCACAACATTTTTGAATTTGAGAAAAATATCAAGGACTTTATTCGTACTCTTTAGAAAATAAATCCAACAATATCTACTAAAGTCATCAATGCAAGTCACATATATCTTTCTGTCACATTAAGCAAGCCCAAGTTTGTTTTACGGTTCCATGATTATTTCAAGTTTTAGCAATGTTTTCAAATTTTTTGTTTATATGACAACGCGCATGAGTGCCATTTAATGACACGTACTAAGTAAAGTCGGGACACGCGTCTTGTAACAGGGACCGTTTTGCCATGCAGTGGTACCCCCCTAAAAGTATATATATATATATATATATATATATATATATATATATATATATATACCTTTTTATCTCTTTTGTGAATACAGTTCATACAACATTCTCTTGGGTTGTGGAGTGATCTCTCTTTCAATTTATGAGTGTGTGTCATGAATTGATTGCTAGAATAGCTAACTACTTACTACTAGTAAGATGCTTGACATGGTATTAGACCTGCGAGTGGAGCAGTACGATGTTAGTCTAGAGCTAGAGCCGAATTCAGGGAGAATTTGAGGAACCGTTTATGGTTGGTTAAGCAAGCAGTTCAAGGGAATAGTACAGCAGTGGTGTTTTACTTAAGGTCTTGTCAGAGAAATAAGAAAACATTGGGTTGGATTTGAGTAAAAACCTAAAGGTTTTCTAGTGGTTTGGATTTTTCAAGCCAAGCATTAGCCTCTCGGTAGAGATGGATTGTTTGCCGTTGAAATTACACCAACTGATACTCTGATAGGTTCAGTAACTATTGTGGAGTGGGAAAATCTCTATCAGAAAGAAATTTGCAAGTGAAGTTCTGAGAAAGAATATTCAAGATCCAAGGAAGAAGTAAAATCCTAGAGCTAGGGTTTCTGCCCATAAAATAATATATTTCTCTTTGTAAGAAGAGTTTCTGAGAGTTGTGAAGCAATAGCTAAGGGTGCCATGTTGAGATCGATCAAGTGTTAGGAGGCCATTGTTAGTTGTGGACTGAGCGTGGAGCAGGATCATGTCAAGCGTTTAATCTGCCATAGCCAAAGTAGTGGTTAAAGAAGGTGAAAGAGAATAAGGGACTTTGGAGAGGGTGCGGCCAGTGCATTAGCATGCACTGAGGAGGAGCCTTGCTTTGTGCCATTGAATGCCCAAATAAATGTGTTGAGCATAGTTTGGTGCACAAGACAACCATAGCTGTCAAATCGCAAACTAGATAGATCAACAACCAATAATTTTCCATTAGGGGATATTAGAACAAGATAGATCAACGGCCAATAATCTTCCATTAGGGGATATTTTTGTGATTTTCAGATATCTCGTTGAGCAGAACAAACGATTGTGATTGGACCACAGTTACTGGTCGAATTCCCTTTTGCTGCCCGTATTTGTACACTGAAGGTTGATTAACGTCAATAGTCGTAAATTGTAGTTAACTAATCCTTGTAGTTTAGGAATTTCTTGTCATTCTTAGGTATACCTCTCATTCTCTTCATGCTCTCTATTCTTAGCTTCCATAGACGTATTTTGAGTTGAAATTCAGATAGAATCTAGTGCAGTATGCAGATCACATCACACAATCACCATAGCCACTCCTCACAAGCTCTCATAGATGGCACAACAAAAGTTAAGTCTATTATGAAGAAACACTGTACATATAGCAAAGCCCCAAATTGCATGGGCTCAACAGGTGTCACTAAACTGGCCTACCACCTGCCTAACTAGAGTTAGGCCCAATATGGCCACATATACTGACAAACGCAGGACATGCCCCTGAGTATAGCATAATGAACTCAGAATCATTGTACAGGCTAATTTCTTCCTACATGTGGCTACCTGGCTAACCCAAGTAGCCGTCTACGGGATTAGTGCCCGATCAATATATCCTAACGGGTCACGTCCCGAACACAACTGAATACAGCAAATCTAATTAATTGTACACTAATTACAATATCACATTTAGAGCTTACATAAAATGTATATCAGATTAACTCTGATTTCTAACTCTCTCCCTTAAGCTCAAATGTGATAAGAGTGAAAAACAATAATTTGTAGCAACGTCTGGAGTGTCCAAAAGATGTTATGCATGTCCTGCTACTCTGTACTTGACTCATACTCAAGCACACCAACAAACCACCAGGTTTGACTCACAAAGTATCATGCAAACATAATGCTCATACATAGAGTCTACCATACTCTCGACCAATACAAGTGGACCACATGAGTGACATGGCTCAAACTGAGGAAATCCCACTGCCACAATGAGACTTACATCCTCCATCTAGCTAGGCTGACATCCTATCAGACACTTACAAGCACAAACCTGTAAAGCTGACATAAATGAGCAACTGAGGCTCAACTTGAGGAAATCTTACTGCCACCATAAGACTATACCCCACCAGATAAACAGCTAGTAGACATAATGACAAGTCAAAGAGCATAAATGACTACTTTGTTTCACACGTAGCAAATGCACAACCACATACAATTCCGACTCAGATCTAGACACCCATGACAAGGCAACATGCAAGCCCACACACACTCATGCAAACCAACATGAATGATAAAGTGTCAAATACATGACCAAGGCCTGCCCGGTGGTATCCTGTCGTACCAACACTTGTGCCACCTGTAGATCTGCTGCTACACCACTGGTCATCAAATCAGGTTCTCAACCATGGCCTGCACCTGTACCAAGATGCTCTCACGTCCAAGCATATCACATAGATGTCCTCATACATCATCCAAGATCAACCATCTCGAACCAATGAGTGCTCCAAGCCTCATCCCTGATGTATCTCCCAAACAAAGCTATGCTCCAAGCCGCTTTGCCTTGACATCCTGTCCAATAAACCTTGAAAGCAGATCCCCATCCATTCCCCATGCTCCAAGCACAAGAGTCTACCAAAGACTCAATGAATGAATGTAGACAAACCTCACCATAGGCTATACCTGAGTAGCTCACCTATTTCCCAGAGATATTGCTGATGATCTGCCTCTCCTACAACCCATGTAGGCTCAACTTCCCATGCTTGACGTTGCCAACTCTGATTTGACCAGTATATAGGCCTCCCACCAAGGAGCCTATCTCCCCACAACTATATCCATCATAGCGTCCAAGCCAAAGCAAATGCAAACTAGATCCACTATCGTGTTTTATAACTCACCCACGATCCATAGCATATCAGGTGGGATAGCTCCAAAACCCTGTACCCTGTACCATCTGATCACCAAGTATCCATTACCCGCTGATAGCTCCCCAAGAATATGTCCACCTGTAGTGCAACTAGACTCCAACTGGATCTAACCAAAAACTGCATCCTGCTTACCAAATAATGATGGATAGACACAACATCTGACGCCAACCTGGAGATCATTGTGCATATAACCATGCAGCTCACCTGATTTCTCGCCAAAGTATCAGTTGTCACTCCCTGAGCAACCATCTCCATCTATGTCGGCTCACAACCATGGGCATGCTGGATCCGCATTACCCCGTAATGCACTCCATGCCCTCAAGATATGTACCACCACAGGTACACTCCATGCCACCTACCTCCAAGTAGGCATGACCTGTCCCTAGGTCATCACATGATGCACCAACTGAAGAACATTGTCTATAAATCAAATGACATATCATACTTGAGCAACTATAGCATCTCCCTGAGTGCCACCCCAATGGACTCGTCATCCACATACTATGCTCACCTGATGTCTCCGATCCTGGTCACCATCCTGCTAGACAAGTCGAACTCCAAAGCATCACTTGCTCCACCTAGCTCCTAGCATCTGCTCGCTCTCCCTGGCTATGTGCCACCCAACACCATGCCAACGCAAGCATATCCCTGAGTTGCCGCTCATGGGATCCTGAGACTATTGTCTCCTTGATCGTACTGAGGTATATGGCTCTGAGTGACTCCCTCTAGGCTTATCCCTAATCTCACCACCTGAGAATCTACAGCATGGAAATTCCAACACTTGTGCCAAGCCTAGACTCCTGCAAATACAGCCAACTGCATGAAAGCTATAGGTAGCTTATCCACACCCGTGATGGTAGATGCCTCCCCATCGATGCCAATGTCCAAAACTGGCCCCCTGATGTAATGCCAACTTGTACTCCCAAATGAGCACACCATGAAGTCCTCGCCATCAATGTCCTCTGCAGTAGATCGCTAGCAAAACACCCATCATAGTGTTTGCCCTCCGATCACACCCCGCGAGATCTCCATCAGCTCTTCAACCTAGAGCTGGCTCCCAAAGCTTCACGCTTTGCCCATTTGTGTTTGCAGCTTCCTGATTCCATCATGAATCCCACCTGTAAGTCTGTCCATGCCAATGACTCAAGTCCAATATGAAATAACTGCCCCCTGATGATCATCCCATGTCATCCTGCAGTGCTATTCCTACCAGGTATTCCAATGTCATCCCTGATCACAAAGATCTGAGCATCTACCCTGTAGTGCCCACCTGTATTCCCTCAAACTAGCTCCAAGCTGTTCCTATGAATGGTTCCAAACCACTCCCTGAGAATACACTGAGATGTGAAATCCAAAGCCGCCATCATGTCCCTCACATGACTGTGCATGCCAATATCCCTCCAAGTGAACCTGTGAGATCTTCCATGGCCTAAACCAAATGATCTGCACCCTGTCATCACTAAAATCTGCATCCCTGATGCAATACTGATATGGCAAATTGACTTGACTTACCCAAACTGGCAGCTGAAGTGTATCTCTCAATGACAAACCTGATACACTGCTCCACAGCTACAATGACTTGATCAAAATTGACTTACCGACTGCAAAACCGCAAAATCATCACCCTCACCACTCGCCAAGAGCATCCAAAGTATGATTATTGACCCGTTCTTCATCCTTCATGTAGCCATCACCGATGATTTCCCCGAAACCACCCAAATTGCAAGTTTCTCCGTGAATTCTCCCCGGAATCCACCTACGACAATCATTCTGATCTTCCCCGAAGCTCCGATTGAAGGAAGTTTGTTGTCTCCAGCCATCCGGACTGCCTATACCCCGTATGGAGTCCTCTCTCCTAAGACGCTTTGAGTGTTATTTCTCCTGGTAAAAGACGCTATCCCATAGCTCCATCGGATCGTGCATACCTGCATCACCCTGATGCTCTGATGCCAAGTTGAAATTCCGATATAATCTAGTGCAGTATGCAGATCACATCACACAATCACCATAGCCACTCCTCACAAGCTCTCAAAGATGGCACATCAAAAGTTAAGTCTATTATGAAGAAACACTGTACATATAGCAAAGCCCCAAACTTCATGGGCTCAACAGGTGTCACTAAACTAGCCTACCACCTGCCTAGCTAGAGTTAGGCCCAATATGGCCACATTTACTGACAAACCCAGGACATGCCCTTGAGTATAGCATAATGAACTCAAAATCACTATACAGGCTAATTTCTTCCTACGTGTGGCTACCCGGCTAATCCAAGTAGCCGTCTACGGGATCAATGCCCGATCAATATATCCTAATGGGTCACGTCCCGAACACAACTGAATACAGCAAATCTAATTAACTGTACACTAATCATAATATCACATTTAGAGCTTACATAAAATGTATATCAGATCAGCTCTGATTTCTAACTTTTTGCATTGTCATTCATAGGTATACCTCTTATTCTCTTCATTCTCTCTGTTTTCTGGGAAAGAAAAAGATCAGAGAACATATATAGAAGCTCTTGGATAGACAAGATAATGGATTTCAAAGTATCAACTGCTGGTCAATCTATCACAAAAGTTTTAGTTCAGCATGCTTATTTTCACAAAGAGCTCAACATTCCGGATTTGAATCCAAATGATAGAAGAAAATGCAATTGTAAGTATACGATTAGTATGTACATATTCAAATTAAATTTCTTTACTATTAGCATTTTTTTTCGAAAAGTTTTTCGAAAAAACTTTATTTTTTTTAAATAAAAAAATTGCAAGGTAGCTCGCCGACATGCTAGCTTTTACAACTTCAATAACACTTTTCTAAAAATAAAATTAAACCTATGTTTATAGAGTAACAAAGTATTTTGTAACAAAGTACTAACAATGTAGTATGCAATTTGTTCAACGATGGATTATAGCCTCAAAAGGCTTCCGATTTTGTTTTTTATACAAGTAAAGCATATGTAATGTAGCGATTGTATGTTGAGGCATGATGTCCAAATGATATATGAAGGTCAGAAAACAAAATTTTAGCTTAATGGAATATCGGATCAATCCACACGAAATGATATGGAAATATACAAAGGCTACAATTACTCATAGGCTTCCAATCCTCATAGGCTGAGTGCAGAGCTTCAACTGTCGTGAATGTTCATTTCACATCTGCAGAGAGACTTCTTGTTACCTGTCTGATTGATCTCTGGATGTGAGCTTTCAGAATCAAAAGACTATTTGTCTTCTGAAGCCTCCGGATATTTTTCATCCATATGGCGGGTCACGTGGTCTGCCTCTTGGCCTAGAAGGAGGTGGTGGAGGATGAGGCGATGGTGAGAGGTGATGGGGGCAAGTTAGAAGGAAGAACGCGAATGGAGAAGAGAGTAGGAATATTGCGGAACAGCTCTCCCGTTCTAATCAGCCGCTAGATGCAAAAATAGTCTAATAGACAGCTTATGCTAAATGTAATCACAACTTTAAGTGTTCTAATTGCCCAATAAGATCTTAAAAATTAATTCATACTCTCAAGAACGAAAGTACAGTATACTGAAGAGATTAGAAATGGTTTGTGTGTGGTATTACCAAAAATCCGATTCAGTGTGAAGTATGGTTCTGAAATAAATAAAAGAGTAGTATGATATCGCGAGTTCCTCAAGCGTCAAAGACAACCATCGTTTGATCAGAAACTGAGGAGTCGTAGACGTCCGTGTTCTGATCAAAGTGAGTAAACCAACGCGATTAAACAACGATAGAGTGCATTCAATCACAACAAGCATTCATCTATGTTATACACAGACAGAAAAACTCTTGCTGCTATATTACATTGAAGTACAATACAAATAGCAGTTACAACCAAAAATTGATGGCATAACTGGGAGGCCCAAATAATACGTCTCATGGATGGAGCAACCACTAATCTGTGCTTGGATGATCTATTTATAGATTTCATCCATGTATTAACTACATTGAATGTTTGTCACCTAATTGGGAAAGTCGTTGTACTTGGAAGTATATGGCTTATGTGACAATTGTACATAGTGTATGCGGTTAACAAATCAGGATTGTTGATGCGGACGAGGATGTCGCAAATTTTCGTCACTTTGCAAAATTTCATGAAGTAACGTGGGAACGAACCTCGTTCATTTTTTACGACCTTCGGCATTTTTCTCTCTCTTTGGGTTTTTGCAAAAAAATTGAAGTGTCCTAAATAAGTTTAAGCCCTCCTTAGAAAGTTGAAGGTGCCCTAAAAAAAGCGAAAATCTCTGTAACAGTTTGGCTTTCCTGCGCTTTCTGGAAAAAAGCGAAGAAGCCGAAGGTACCTTTAAAACAACTTGAAGGTGCTCTTAAAAAGTTGGCGAAGGTGCCTTTAATAGTTTAACTCTTAAAAATAGAGGACCTTATGGAATTTATCTTTTCTCGCATTTTTCGAAAAAATGTGAAAAAGCTGAAGGTGCTGAAAAATAGTTAAACTTTTGAACTGTGAACAGGTTTGACTTCTTCAAAATAGTTGAACGGAAGAAGTCGAAGGTAAGTGTTGCATTTTTCGGGAAAGTGCGAAAAAAGCAAATTGTGCGACACTTAGTGTATTTCTGTAGACTGTTCAAAAAGTAATGTAAATCTGTAGACTTGTTCTAAATGCAAGTTTGTGGAAGTCCTTGAAGATGGCCAAGTCTTCAATGACTTCAAGTTATTAAACTTAACATTTGAACTCAAATTTATAATGGGATTGGTTACCCTTTGCTGGCGATCAGTCGGAAGTCCGTTGTAGACGTTCTTCAAGTAATTGGCTATCTAAGTTATGATTCACCAAGGAGGCAACTGTGGGCTTAATTTCCAACAGTCCCCCTTAAGGTCACGGTTGGTGCCTTAGTATCTTCATCAGGTTCAACATGCTGAAGAACTTCTGATGCTTGATCTTGGGAAGCGCTTTGGTGAAAATGTCTACGACCATTTCCGTTGTGGAGCAATATTGAAATATCACTTGCCCTGAGAAAACTTTCTCCCGAATGAAATGATACCGGATTTCTATGTGTTTGGATTTGCCATGAAATATGGGATTCAATGGTAGTGAAATACAGCTCACGTTGTCACACAGAATGGTGGTAGCATTAAACTGAGTGTGATGTAAGTCGTGAAGTAACAACCTGATCCATATAGCTTCTTTTGAAGCTTGACATATTGCGAGGTCCTCTGTTTTTGTTGAAGAAAGCGCGACTGATTTCTGCTTTCTTGAATTCCATGAAATCGGTCCCCTTGTCAGATAGAAACAAAACCCGGAGGTAGATTTTATAGTAAAAACTGTTCCTGCCCAATCTGAGTCGGAGTAGCCTCGCAGGACAAGTGGGTCGATAGCATTTCGATCGTAACATAAGATGTGATCTAAACTTCCTTGAATATATCTCATTACTCTCTTCAATACTTTCCAATGAGAGATCCTGGGATTAGACATAAATTGACTTAACGTGCTAATAGTGTATGCTAAATCTGGTCTAGTACACAGCATTGCATACATTAGAGATCCAATTAGTGAATGATAAGGGTACTTCGATAAGTCGAGTACTTCACTATCAGTCTTAGCACAAGAAGGTTTAGTCAATACTATACTTGGATCCATTGGAGTATCAATTGGTTTGCAATCAGACATATGAAAATTTTCTAAAATGCCTTTTAGATATGCCTGCTGACTAAGATAGATCTTCTTCTGTAGTTTATCTCTAGTAATGTGAATTCCTAGCAAAGAATGAACAGCTCCTAAATTAGTCATGTCAAATTCCTTTGACAGATTACTCTTAGTGGTGTGTAGAAGAGAAGTGTCGTTAGACAAAATAAACACATCATCTACGTAAAGAGCTATGTGAACTGAATTGGTGCCTATATGCTTTGAATAAACATTACAGTCAGATGAATTGTTTGCAAATCCCAATTGAATGAGATAAGAGTTGATTCTATCGAACCATACTCTTGCGGCCTATTTCAGACTGTAGATTGCTTTGTGCAGCTTGCACACTTTGTGCTTTTGGTCTTTGACTTCAAATCCTTCTGGTTGGAAGGTATATAGCTCCTCTTCAGCGTTTCCATTGAGAAATGTTGTTTTGACATCCATTTGGTGCATTTCGAGGTCTTCTGTAGCTGCTAACACAATTAGAGTCCTGATTGACTGCATCTTGACGACATGACTGAAAATTTTTTGGTAATCCACTCCTTAGACTTAAGTGAATTCCTTAGCCACCAACCGTGCTTTCCATTTAGCAATGGAACCATCAAAGTTGATCTTCTTCTTGAAGATCTACTTGTTGTTGATAACTCTCTTGTGAGTGGGGAAGTCGACCAGTGTCCAGGTCTAATTCATTAAAATTGAGTTGTACTCGCTTTCCATAACTTCTTGCCACTTCAGAACATCCTTGGAGTTAATTGCTTTGGCTAGGCTCTCTGGTTCTTCTGATGAAGTCCAGAATGATTGAGGTGCATACCTCTCAGGAACTGTCCGAGTCCGTGAGGATCTGCAAACATTGGGTTGACCAGGATGCGCTGATTCTTCTTCTTGAACTTCTCCAGATCTACTCGAGCTTGCTTGGTCTGGTTTGGTGACAGGTACTATCTGCTGCTCGACTTCTGTAGTTGTAGCTACAGGTTTTGTAGAAGAATCATCAACATTGGAAGGTTGAATGCTACATAGAATAGGATGAAATTACATAGCATCATCTATCAATGGTTGTTTGAAATCATAATATGCATGTTCTTGAAATATTACATTCCTAGAGACAAACACTATTAGAAATCAATGATAAACTTCATTGTTACACTTCCTAGTTACTGTTTACGATGTACTTTATTATTAGTTGTAACTAGCCGTAGGCTAGTCTAGTAGTCTACTCCTAGGTTCTCCCTCTCTATCAGGGTTCAGGGTTTATATGTACATTTTACATTCAGTATGTGTTAGTGTGATAGAGTGATATTGTGTGTTCTTCTTCCGTCTCCCTACTTGGTGATTGCTTATGGTGAATGCTTGATGTTGCATTTCTGATTGTTACCATGGTATCAGAGCTACGATAGTCTTGCGTGCCTGATCAATGGATACAACTTGTCATAGGCTCCGCAACGAAGTGAAAAAGTCCTTCACAGGAGGTGAAATCTTGGAGAGACAAAAACGGCTGGAAGAAATCCTTCTTGATGTACTTTGCAGGTTTTGGAGAATTATTAGTGGGGAATGAAGACACAGTCTCGGAGGCATCAGAAAGGCCAGGGTAGCATCAGACAGATTGAAAATCTGTTGAGTGGAAAAAGTTTTACAATATTTTTTTTTCGTCTTTGTGAAAAGTGTCATTTGTCAGAGAGTTGTGCCAAGAAATCTCTCATTTGTTTGTTTGGAGTACTGCAAATCACACCAGACAGTGTCTAGTACTGCCATTTAGAGCTTTGAGGCTTCATACCTTTCACATTACTGATATCTGTCTGTTTGAACGATCACTCGTTTCAAAATCTAAGCAAAGAGGAGGCGGCGTAGCCGCTGCGCCGAAGTAGGGAATCTGGAATATTCTCTCTGAAAGTTCTTATATTCTCTCTTTTTTCCGTACCAATATCGGATCCAAGCGCGCTAACTGAAGAGAAACCCGAGAAGTTGTACACTTTAGTCATCGCAACAGGGGATTTGATCAAGCTCTTACAATGAGAGGACGTGTTGGCAGATTTGGTCGTGGAAGACACCAATCAAGAGGTGGAAACTCATATCATGAATCGTTCCAACAATCTCAAGAACAATCCAATGATGGCCCAAATAGAGGCAATTAGAATCAAGGCCGAGGTCAAGGACACGACTATTCCAAGCAAAATAAACCTGGAAATTGTAGGTATTGCAACAAACTTGGTCATTGGGAGCGTGAATGCTTCAAGAAACAAAAGGAGATAGAACAAAGAAAAGGCAAATGACAAGCGGGCAATTATGCTGATCAACATCAATACGATGATGATCAATATGAAGATGATACAGGTAAGAGTTCAAACTTGTTCATTACAACATTAATGACAAGTGATGAAGCCAAAGATACATGGTACATTGATAGTGGTGCATCCAAGCACATGACTTCAAGGAAAGAGTGGTTTTCAGAACTCAAGGAAACTCACAATGGTGATGAAGTTGGACAAGCCGATGACAAATTGCTATCTGTTAAAGGAGTTGGAGTGTTACCAGTGAAGTTAGCCAGCGGGAAGATAAAGCAGATAAGCAATGTGCAATATGTACCTGGCTTAGCTAACAATTTGTTGGGACGATGGCTGATCAACAACTAAAGGTTGAGTTTGACAGCGACAAATGTCTTGTCAAACTCAACTCTACTATCTGTTGGGACGATGGCTGATCAACAACTAAAGGTTGAGTTTGACAGCGACAAATGTCTTGTCAAAGACATCAAGAATCACTACAAAGTGATTGCTACAGGAGCTAGAGTCAATGAGAATCGACTCTACAAATTGAATGCGAGATCTTTTGCTCAAACTATGGTAAGCACGGTTGATAGTCGAAGTGATCTTTGGCATCAACGATTTGGTCATATTAGTGCTCAAAGTTCACAGATTCTCAAAAGAGGTAATCTAGGTATAGGATTGCCTAATATTTCTTTTGAAGGAAAAATTTGTGAAGGTTGCATGTTGGGAAAACAAGACAGAGAGAGGTTTCTCAAAAGTGGAGCAAGGAGAGCCAGTGGCATCCTAGATCTTATCCACAATGATCTATGTGGACCTATGCAAACTAGATCTCTTAGTGGCTACTATTACTTTATCACCTTCATTGATGATTATAGCAGATGCATTTGGATTTATTTCATAAGCAAGAAATCAGATGCTTTTGCTAAGTTCAGGGAATTCAAGGCATTAGTTGAAAAGCAAACATGATGTTGCATCAAAACTTTGAGATCTGATGGAGGTGGTGAGTATTTTTCGACAGAATTTATTGATTTCTACAAAGATCAAGGGATCAAGAGGCAGACTACAACATCTTATTCACCACAGCAAAATGGAGTTGCAGAACGAAAGAACGGATCTATTGTTGAGATGGCCAAGGCGATACTCAAAAGCAAGGGTCTGCCAAACACCTTTTGGGCAGAAGCTTGTAGCATAGCTACGCACATCCTGAATCGGTGTCCTACAAAATCCGTGGAAGGTAAGACACCTCATGAAGCTGTTACTGGAAAAAAGCCTAATATTTCTCATTTGAGAGTATTTGGTTGTGATGCTTATGCTCATATTCCTGATGAGAAACAAAGGAAATTGGATGCAAAACCTATCAAGTGTATTTTCCTTGGATATGATGAGAAGGGCCAAGGCATACAGGATGTATGACACAAATGCACAGAAGCTTGTAATTTCTAGGGATGCTACATTTGACGAGATGGGCCGAGGTGAACAATCTGAAGTAATCACTGAACCTTTTGGTGAGGGAGCAAAAGTATAGGTCAAGAAGGAAGTGGATTTTGATATAGAAAATCCATTGGAAAAAGGCAAGCTTGATGCTGAAATTCCCAAGAGAGTACCTAAATGGCACTTATCAGTCACAGATGGTGCAAAGAAGGGAGATACTCCCGAATCTAGTGAGCAGGGAGAGCTTAGAAGATCAAGTAGAAATCAAAAACCTCCTGCAAGATTAGAGATGAATCTAGCCCTAATGGGTTCTATGCTCAAGGCTCAAGAACCAAAAACTTTTGATAAAGCAAAGGAGCATGAGGAGTGGCGTGAAGCTATGGAAATAGAAATGGAAGCTACATCAAAAAATAGGACTTGGAACTTGGTTGAGCTACCTGATGATAAGCCGCCTATCACTTGCAAATGGACATACAAGATCAAATATGGAGCTGATGGGCAACTCAACAAATACAAAACACGGTTGGTTGCGAGAGGATTTGAACAGTAGGAAGGTATTGATTTTGAGAAAACCTTCGCACCCGTAGCTAAGATGGTAACTATACGTTCTATCATCGTTATTTTTGCTTTCTATGGTTGGAAGATCCAACAAATGGATGTTAAATCTGCTTTTCTTAATGGAGTGCTGGATGAAGAGGTGTACTTAGTACAACCTCAAGGATTTATTGAACTAGGGAGAGAGCACCTTGTTTGTAAGTTCAAAAGAGCTATTTATGGATTGAAGCAAGCACCACGGGCGTGGTACTCTTGCATTGATGAACACTTTAAGCGAAGGGGAATGGTAAAGAGTGATGCTGATCCTAATCTTTACTTAAGACAAGATTCAGATATAGTGTTCATTGTGTTGTATGTGGATGATTTGATTATTACAGGAAGTAATGAGAGCTTAATTGATGAAATCAAATCAGATCTTTCCAATGCTTTTGACATGAGCAATCTAGGGTTGATGCACTATTGTCTTGGCATTGAAGTATGGCAAAAGAAAAACGTGGTCTTTTGTACACAAAACAAATATGCACGAGATCTGTTTTATAAGTTCAATATGCAGGATTGTAAGCCTTTGAGTACACCTATGGATGTCAACACGAAGCTTACTGCATATGATGAATCTGAGAAAGTGGATGCTTATTTGTATAGACAGCTGGTGGGTAGTTTGATTTATTTGACACACACAGGACCTGATATTTCTTATGATGTTGGTGTTGTTAGTCAATTTATGCAAGATCCTAGTCAGACACACTGGAAGTCTGCTAAACGTATTCTTAGATACATTCGAGGGACATTAAATTTTGGTTTGAAGTATGGTCACGCCTGAAGCGCCAATATTGATAAGATATACAGATGCTGATTGGGCAGGTAATATTGATGACAAAATGTCTACCAGTGGTCATACATTCAGTTATGGTACAACTGCAGTTTCATAGAGTAGCAAAAAGCAACCTACAGTAGCCTTATCCTTGACGGAAGCTGAATATCGAGCACTCAGCAATGCTGCACAAGAAGTGGTATGGTTACGAAGATTGCTTGTGGATTTAGGTCAACCATAGGTGGATGCAACTACTATATCTTGTGACAATCAAAGCTACATTCACCTTGCCAAAAATCCATTTTTACATGCTCGAACCAAGCACATCGAAATACATTATCATTTTGTTCGAGAGAAAATTCTTGATGGAGCCATTGATCTTGTTTTTTGTAAATCTGAAGATCAAGTGACAGTTATTTTTACTAAGTCATTAGGTAAATTTGAAAAGTTTCGTACTCTACTAAGAATAGAAGAATGTAATTTTATCATTGAGGGAGAGTGTTAGAAATCAATGATAAACTTCATTGTTACACTTCCTAGTTATTGTCTACGATGTACTTTATTACTAGTTGTAACTGGCCGTAGGCTAGTCTAGTAGTCTACTCCTAGGCTCTCCCTCTCTATCAGGGTTCAGAGTTTATATGTACATTTTACATTCAGTATGTGTTAGTGTGATAGAGTGATATTGCGTGTTCTTCTTTCGTCTCCCTACTTGGTGATTGCTTATGGTGAATGCTTGATGTTGCATTTCTGATTGTTAACAAACACTACATTGGTGGATGGGTCATAAACTTTATAAGCTTTATGTTCATCAGGATAGCCAATGAAAATACATTTATTTGTCCTATGATCTAGCTTCTTCCTAAGCTGTTTCTCCTACATGGAAAAGGGGCATTTGTCAAAAGATTACCCGAAGAAACAAAGAACCATGGTAGGTATCTTAAGTCTTTCAATAGATAATTCTAACATTCTTTTTGTTGATTTATCATTTAAGGATGGCACTAGTTGTGAGAATTATCGTTTTAATACAACTGTTTTTGGCCCCCATGACTTCGTTCTTATGAATGGGGCTCGTAGGATGCCAAGCTGTGACTATTCTTTTTTATGATGGTTCAACCCATAATTCTAAATTGGCGCAAAAACTCAAGGTGGCTAATGGGCCAAGTAACCATTGGTATGTGGTGAAAATGGCACCTGGGAAAGATCGGCAAGCTTGGAACCAACTTGTTCCTCAATTCTCGCTCAAGATTCAAGATTATGTCGAATTGCGATTTTCATATTATGGATTTAGATAGCATAGACATAATTTTAGGAAATGAGTGGTTTTACTCCAATTTAAACGAGTTTTTAAAAAAGGACTGTTGTAATTTATAGTGTAATCTTTTTGCATAACTTGGAGGCGATGTGGATAAGTCTTCTCATCCTATTGTATCTACTTTAGAAGTTGTTAAATATTTAAAAGACTTTGTCGATGAGTATAAAATTTAACTTTGTTTTCTGAAAGATGAAATTTATGTTGATGATCATATGTCAATGTACAAAGTCTAAATATTGATTTATTGCAAATGCCTTGGAATGTGTTTGTAAATAACTCGTTAAGTGGTAATTCACCTAAAAGTAGGGTATTTAATAAACTTAGGCAAGAATTTAGGGATGTTTTTCCTGAAAATTTACTTGATGACCTACTTCCCCAAAGGAGTGTCAACCATCAGATAGAGTTACTAATGGCAAATCTGTATCCCTTTTTCCATACAGGGTTAGCACTAAGAAAGAGGATGAAATTTTTAAGTAGTTACAAGAACTTCTTAGCATGGATTCTCCGTCCATAGTTGGGAAAGTTTTTTGTGGTGTATTTGGACGACATATTGATTAATAGTTGGACCCTTGATGAGCATGACGAGCACTCTTTGTATTGTCTTGGGTCTTCTAAGACAAGAAAAACTCCATGTTAAGGAGTCGAAATGTGAGTTCTTTCAAACTAGACTCACATACCTAGGCCATACAATATCAGATCAAGGTATTGAGATCGATTATGATAAGGTTCGTAAGGTATGTGAATTGTCGTGACCTCAAACAATTCGTGATGCTTTAATAGCATTGCGTTCTTAAGGGGGTGAAGAGAAAATGTAGCCACAGAAAAAATCCATTGATAACACAGATTGATGAAGTTAAATAAATAAATCTTGAAAAAAAAACGTGAACAAATATTATAAATATGTATTGAAAAGAAACTTTTGAAAAGGTGAGATCACGTGTGCCCTAAAAACAACCTAATCTAAATTTCCAAGTTGAAAATCCTTCATTTCATTTATTAAATCAAATTGCAAAGCACACAAAAAGCCATGATTCTTGCAAATCTAGATATAAAAAATGGAATTGCCAACAAAGGGATTGAAAGAATCCACGATTTCATGTATTCAAAACATACCAAAGAAATAGATTCTTTTGGAATAACAATCGATGCATCTAACAAAAGAATAAGAAATACTCCATTGATTTTACAAAAAGTAAGGCATGATTCAAAGACATGTTAGAATTGTATTTGTGCTCGTACGCAAATATGGCACACAAGTCCAAAGACACAAAATCCATGGCTGCATAATAATTGACATTTGTTTTTTCCAATCTAACCTATGTAATGTTATATCAAGTCACAAAATGGAAAAAAGTTTCTATTACATGTAAATCAACACTTGAAGAGTTTGATCCAATACCAACTAGTACAACTCAACCAAAAATCTAACCTGCACAATTTTGATCTAATTAATAGGGCTGGAGCTTGGTACAGGTGTGTAATTATTTTCAATTTATTTTTCATATTTGTACTGACATGACATGACATATCTAAACCATAAATTTTGTTATTTATACTCTCTGTTTTAAAATAAATAGTTCATGGCACAACATGAGCTTTTAGAGGCTGAAAGGTGCACGACTTCTTGTATCAGATTTCTATTGTGAATTAAAATGTCTAAACAAACCATATTTGTAGCTATTCATATTCTAAAAATTGAAAGAGGTATTTGAAAGTTTCAATTCATGTTGTTCCTTTTGACTCAATTGGTTATAGAATTAAGTTGTGATTTTCCATGTTTTTTCTATAGACTAGCCACTTTTATCTACACATCCACAACAACTACAAATGAGTAATTTTTATCCACGCAATATAAGCAAAAATGTTTTTGAAAACTCAATAGTCATATTCAAGAATGTGCATTTTGCCATAAAAAACCAAAAAAAAAATGGGTACATTTTTTTAGTGACAAATTCCCACGGATAGACAATGTCCCCACAGATAGACAATGTCACGTATTTTATAAATAGACAATGTCATGTATCTTATAAACTTCATACACATAGTTAAATCTCTTGGTTCACTCACTATGCAAAAATTTCAATCTTAATTATGATTTTTGAATGTGTCATTTATTATGTATAGTTTTCACATCATTTGTTAAAAGGAAGGAATCTATTATCTCTACTGATTTCACTTGGAATTACATTTTGCTTATCATTTGTACTTTGGGTTCTTTTGCATGTACACTCCCAAACAAAATGGTCTCTAGTTGTAGCAATATCCTTGCATGTATATCGCAATGGCGTCGTCATTCCTACTACTGCCTTCTTCTTCCGCTTCCTTATTAGAATGTGACCATCGTCATCACACACGCCTCCTCAACCATGAACGCCCCTGTCGGACTCTATCCTTGCTTGCAGCACCTCCCTTTTGGGCTCCTCGCCTACACTCACACACACAAAACGCTAAAGTCTCTTCCCTCCAAAAAATTATACTTTTACAGATTGTAACAGGCCATCTTACACGATTTGTAGGAGCAGGAGCGATGGCGGAGGCAATTCCTGAAGGTCTGTCTGCCGCTTCTTTGCCTACAACAGGTGTTCCTGATAGCTGGGGTACGGATGTGGCGGCAGACGAAGTGAGGAAGGTGAGTCCTCACGAGCTGTGGGTGTGGAATGCGGTGAATCACTGGAAGCACTGGCACGGAATTTGGGTAAACTGGCAACCCCTGGAAAGTCCTGAAGTGCGGAAGATCTACAAATCTGTGCGTTCTCTCAGAGCAGCCGATGGCCCGGAGAGGAAGCATCTATTTCACAGGAACCAGTGGTACTCAGCCGTTGGCGAAGGTGGTGATGTCAATTGGGAGTTTGGGCCATGGAACATGTATGAGGATACTCACAGCCTCGAGGATGGCATCCTCCATCCCAACAAGGACGACTTTCGGATTCTTCAGTTTCCCAACGGAGACCTAGGTTGGCTTCAGCTAGCGCTCAAACCTGGAGATCCAACGTGCGTCGTCTTTGGGGAGGTTCACTTCATGCTGCCATGTGAGTCACTTCAGGGCTCATTGTCTCTTTTACAAGTTTTCGCTGCTTTACTGCTGACTAAACTGGCACGCTTGTTTTGATTAATATTGCTTCTGGAGGCTGCAGCTAAGGAAGGGAGGGTTGCAGTGGTTATGGGCTATGACAGTGAGGACAAGTTGGGGGTAGCCCAATTGCTGGAGGAAACCAGGGAAAGTGACGAAAGGCCGGAACCATCTTGGGAAGGGACTATATGGAAGCACCATAAGTCAGCTTTGGAGCAGACCAGGCAGGAACCTGAAGGCACGTTTGTAGGCACAGAGATGATTTTAACACCAACTTTGAATCTGACAACCAGAAAGGCCGTGTGGAGGGGATTCAGTGGTGGGCTGGATGAGCAAACATTCTCATTGTACACCTTAGTTCATCTGCCATACCAAATCACCTGCTTGGTGCCCAAGCAAGCCTCCGTTGGGAAAGAGCATGCTTTTGTGGTGAATTGGGCTGTCAGCGAAGATGTGGTGAGGATGATGTCCTGGAAATATGGTGAACATGGTCAATTGCTATTTGTGAAAACAGGGCAATATCAAAGGATCTAGACTGACGTGCAAAATTCTCAGTGTTAGTTGCGGCTTCTCGTGTGCGACAAAGCTCTGCAGGCTTGTGTATTTCCTATATGTATTTATTTGCTTGCATACATTGCCATATTCTTTGAACTTTTAATTGTCCCTAAGTTATATTCGCGTTTCTAAATTCCTCTAGTATCGAATTTCTGAATTGCTCATTTATCCGTATCGTAGAACCCGTATTGTGCTCTCTTAGTTTTCTGAAAGTTTTGCTTTGATGTGTAGTACAGATTAGTAATGGCTTCAGATACACCAACTTGTGACGGATGATGTGTGTGATTGCTGATGAAAATTTAATTATCCCTGATTTTATTAAAAATGATGCGAAAACCCATGATCAAACAAGAAGATTAAAGTATTTAAAATAAAATACCGTAAAACGGCAGAAATGAATTAAGCTTCCTAAAAGCTAAGTTAAACTTAGAATAGTAAGCTAATTACGTAAAACCAACTGCCCGATGTAAGTCAGAAATTAAATATTAAACTAATTACTCAAAACCAACTGCCTGATGTAAATCACTAACTAAAATAGATCCAGTAATAGGTAAGGCAGGAAGCTTTGAAGCATCCGCTCCTGCAAATTGAGCTCGTCGAAGAATTGAAATCGCCTGTGAACATTGTAATGCTATAGAAATACGCTGGCGATAGAAAGAAATAATGACAGAAGGTAAGTTAATGCTTTGTCCTTGGTGTTTCACTATAAGCTCCGCACATATAGATAAAAAATCATTAAATTTCTTGTGAAGATAACCATAAGTTTCCAAGGCAAAGGGGATGAAATCTTCATCGGGTGCACGATCATTATAATCTTGTTCTTTTTCTTGAGTTGCTTGAGATGCAGCGGCCCCTTGCGTGGTGGAAGAACGACGAAGAAGGTCCTGACGAGAGGGATCAGCAATTATAACATCTCCCAGAGTACGAATTCCATCACGCGAGAGAACAAGGTCAACTCGTCGTCGGGTAGATTGTGATGAAGGCCTTGGTAAAATGTGTGTCTGTTCTCGAACAACATGAAAGCCACTATCATGAGCAATAGCAGCCAGGGCATCACGAATGGAATCATGTGAAACAATCGTTCTCCACCTGATGGACAACGCATAAGATGAGTACCCAAGGAATCCAATACATGCCCACATGAACACTTAGAGATACCAATTAACATTGGATGTGGAAGTCCCAATCTGGTTCGAAGGGCAGTTATAAACAAGTCATTATTGAGTCTCAATAGTGGAAGAACTGGACGTGCAACGAACCAAGCCCCAGCACCTAGACCAGCACAAGATAGAAGACGAGCTCGAACTGCATCAGAAGGTGAATCTTTGATAAGTTGACCGAAGGAATAAGAGTGAAGATGCTCCATAATAGTCTTCTGAAAAACTCGTAGTTGATTTGTCACCAAAGATTCAAAGGGAGGCACAAAAGGCTGTACAAGTGGTGGAAGTAAATCTCGAGCAGTGCGTAGAGCTTGTTGAAAAGCAAAATTGCCAGTCTCCACATGAGCTACCATATTAAGAAGAAGAGGCTGGTTACCCTACTGAAACCTGGAGACTAGTGCCGAGGCAACAAGAGCCCAACTTCTGAGAAAAGCAGCTGGTGCAATGCAAGCAGTAGATACAAGGCCAACACCACCAGAGGAAGCAGGATGATTTTAGTCTTGTTTAATATACAAATTGGCAGTAGGCAGCCCTTCCAATTTGGGAAAATAGCGAGTCCCTGCATTTTCTTCTCCTTCATTCTGCATTCAGCACATTTCTGTATCAAGAAACATTGTGAAATCATTTTTGATCTTCCAATTTCAGCTTAGTACATTTATGTATCAAGAGGAATTGTGAAATCATTTTTGATCTTCCAATTTCAGCTTAGTTGCAGCTCTTGAAAAAATCAGCATAGTATGATGAGAATGGAAGTGTGATCAAAATGGAAGTGGCATCTTTCACCAAAAATTGGCTCCTAAAAAATGTAATGTAGGATGTTCACTTTCAAAAAAATTGACATTCATTCTCTTATGTAAGAAATCTTATGTTTCATGAAGATAGTTGGAGGATTGAAAACTTTAAAGTTTTTGGCTTGTAGTGATGGTCTCATTTAAATGATCTATATTTGATAGCATTGTTTGTGTTGCATCTAATAGTGTTCGGTTCTTCCTTTTGGTTACTCCATTATGATGTGGGGTGTAGCTGCTGTTGAACTGATGATGCATGCCACACGAAGATAGTGGGACATTTTGTTTGACATATATTCTCCCTCACAATCAGTGCATAGTATCTTGATCTTTTGACCAATCTGTGTCTCATCAAACTGCTTGAATTCTTGAAGCAGTTGAATGCCTCATACTTGTTCTTGATAAACATTGTTTTGGTGAGTTTGGAATAATCATGGATAAAAGTGATGAGATAAAATGCAAAACCCAAAGAAGGTATGCTCATGGGGCCACACAGCTCACTATGTATCAATTCTAAAATGGACTTAGCTCTAGTGGCTTGTCCTTTGGAAAATCTTAATCTAGGCTATTTAGCTAGTTGATCAAGCAGCTGTTTGAAATCATTTAGATGATCACTAACTAAAATTCCTTCACTCATCTTGAACTATAGGAAGACGAGTCGAGATATCTATCATTTCGTATAGACCAGTCAGAATGTCTCAATTTTATTTGGAAGTAGTATAGTTAGCTACATGAGCTATTTGTGAACCTTTTAGATTCAGAGATACAATGGATAAAGCTTACCCATAGTTCTTCTTCGATCATTCTCATTTTGAATTTAAATCATTAATGCTGAACAATCGGATCTCTGAGGTTGAACTTTCCATGATTAAATAATGATCTAAAAAATAGCAATGATCGTGAATTTGATGAAATTTGATCCTGTTCTAATACCACTCTGTTGGAGATATGGTATGTCACTTTAGTTGTGAAATCTAGATGTGATGTAGTTCGACATGGCCGAACTTGTCTCCCCAAACAAAGGAAAACAATGAAATAGCAAGGACCGAATCAAAACGTTGAAATTCAGACAATTGCTTAGAACATTCGTTTAACCATAGTAGAATATTTGGTAGGTGTATGTTTAAATAGCAATATGGTTTTGGTACAATGAAAAAATAAATCTAAAACATACAATAATAATGATATTAAGAATGGAGTGAAAATTTAATGCACACAGAGACTTGGGAAGCCTAAATTAATTAACTTTTAAACCCATACAAAACAGGTGTAGAAAGTGTTTGAGCTACAAGATTGACTATTTTTTGTTAGTTTAAGTGACTCTTAGGGTGCATTGCTTTGAGTTAAACTACTCAAGTTTTGACTAATTACTTGGGTCTAGAAAGAAACTCAAGATGTTTGTTTACCACTTCAAACTGTGCTACTACTCATTTTTATGTACATTACTTGGGGTTCGAGGTATTACTCAAATTTTTCTTTTTCGTACTAGTACTCAAGTCTAGGCTATAGCTCAATTTTTTTTTTCCTACTTTTCAAATCTAGTCTACTAGTTAATTTGTCTATCTACTATTTGACTATGGGCTACTACTCAAATTGTTGGTCATGGAATTGTTTTATGAGTGGACTTAAGCCTATACATTTTTTTAAGGGGTCCTCTTGAACAAATAAAGATCAACGTCTTTTCTTTGACCCTATTGATAAAAAATCAAATTTTCTTTTTTGTTGAGAAATTAACTTTTGTTTTAGCTTCTTTATAAGGCCAGCTAATGCCCATTTTAAAGTTCTTTGAAAGGACAAAATTCCACATCATCATCTAAAAATAAAAAACAAAAAATCCACGTCATCAATTTTTAATGATGATGTGGCATTTTCCATGGGTGTATATTCAGGTCTTTTGACGGATGTCGCACACCGTCTACACCTACACGTCGTCTAGGGTCTCTCTTGCATGTCTCTCTCTCACGCTAGCTCCCTCCCTCTCTCTCACGTCTCTCGCAAGCTCTCCCTCGCCCCGCTCTCTCGCTCTTGTGCGTCTCTCTCTCTCTCTCTCTCTCTCTCTCTCTCTCTCTGCTTACCTCTGTTCGGGTGTCTCTTCCAAGTGGGACACGATCATTTGGCGATGGCGAGGGATGATCCCCACAGGCATGGATACAGATCAGACAGCGGTGATGATATCAGATGGTGTGAGCAAAGCAGGAGGTTAAGATATGAGGATGATACGCCCTATCGGGCAAGGAATAAGACCAAGAGCACATCAGGAGGAGGTTAAGATATGAGGATGATACGCCCTATTGGGCAAGGAATAAGACCAAGAGCACAGCAGGAGGAGGTTAAGATATGAGAATGATACGCCTTATCGAGCAAGGAATAAGACCAATAGCTCGTTTAGCAACAAAGAATGAAGCAGGAACCATTATGGAGGCCGGATAGACAACGACGAAGATGGGCGCCTTCTGCATTCATCACTTTGATCGAGAGAAGAATCATGCTTCAAGAGATGTTATGACATCAGTTATGATCACAAACACATAATCACCAGATTTTCAAAGGGAAAGCAGACATTCCCACCATTCAACCACATTTGTATGAATGGTTTGCCATTGGTAGTGTGCAACAAGAGAGGACAGAACCTCACGGCTGCCAGAGTGATCATCCGTTATTCTTGACACTGAAGCCACTATAGTACATAATACTGCCACTGCCAGACCTTAATTTGTCCCTTTGCTGGATATGCTGCAAAGTTCTAGCAGTATACTTTGCCATCTATAATCTGTTGGACTGGACGCAGAAACTGTGAAACATACTTCATTTTTGTGATCAATCATGAGCTCTAGAAGACATCCTTAGTTTGGAATCCTATATCAATAATAAAAATCTAAGCCCACTACACATTTTTCTCACTCTTCATTTTATTTCCCAAGGATCATCGGGGTGCTATCACGCTTCACGCGATCCATGAAGGCACCATTATTACATAGATGGAGCTGTATGTTGGGAGGCTTTGTTATAGATTGGGACTTCAAAGAGCCAACACATCTAACCTTCTGTTGTCTTCAGATCGGATGCACAAATTACTGGTTTGTTCATATCGACAACATCAACAAGTTGTTTTTTAAGTTCGAAATCAATCCAAAAAATTTGTTTTTATCAACATGAACTGTACAAAGTTTTCTGGCATGCCACATTTTCATCATTATATGTGCTCTACGTTGATTGTTGTTAAGCAACATCTGCATATCCAAATTAGTTGAGGCCTCGAAGATGGGCTTGTATCAATTTTGTGTGCTCGTGCTCCTCTCTTACATTTGCACCTCTCAACTGATAAATCCTCTGCTGCCTTTCAACTTTTTGATTTTTTTATGGTCACTAGATTGCATTCTGCTGATCGCCATAGAAATTGCAAAATCACATCATGCCTTAATGAATGCTAAAGTAGTGTGCTTGGACTACTTGCTAAATAATTGACATCCTTTGCATCAAATTGTTCTTGCAACTAAGATTTCATGTGCCTTTTGTCCCTCATTTCACATGGGTGAAGAGGAGACTCGGCTTACCACAGTTACATAATTTGAATGTCAATTTCACCATTCAGATTGCAAAACCTTTTCTTTTTTTTCCTATTATCCAGAATCTCACAAATCAAATACTATGTCATCCATGTTCGATTCTCAAAGGGAACTTATACTCTCCACTTTTTTTATTGTTTCAATGCAATAATTTAACTTAAAGTTTAAATTTGCACAATATAGTCTGCATTGTGGTCAAGCTCAGTTCATGAATGAATGTATTGTACTTCATTAAGACAGAATGAGGCAGATTAGGCACTTCATTAAGTAGTTTGACTTTAGGTTTTCTTTTCAAGTTTATTATATTTTTTATGATCTATTGGGGTTTGTCTTGTATGCAATATTCACCTTATTTACAAAAATAAATCTCAAAATTTGTTATCATGAAGATGAAGTCTTGTTGCATAACATACAACAAAACCTATGCAAATTGTAGGCAGGGCCCATGTGGCTTGCCACACTCCCTTGTTTGTATATCTTTATATCCAAAAAGAAAAAAAACATGCAAGGCAAGGGCAACTAGTTTTTTTTTCCAAGAGATAACAAAAACCAGTTGCGGGATAGAGAGCCTCCGTCACGCGAGGGAGGAGGGAAAGTGCACTTGGATACCACCCCCCCAACAGGCGCCTGTAGATCTTCCTTGTAGAGATGACTTGCAAGAGACCATGAGCCCACTCAAGGTGTTGTCACATTTTTTAGTTATTATCAGATTGAAACAATTGTTCCATTGCAAAACTTGTAGATTAGCCTTGCAATCAACATTCTCCAATTAGAACTGTGAGATTTTCTTTCAATTTACCAACGTTGAAATGTGTTATCAAAGAGTATGCAATGAAAAAAGGATTGTAAGGTGTGAGTTTGCAACCAATGGTGTAAACCTTTTTAGCATACAAGAAAGTACATTATCTACTTGGCTAGCGATGTAGAAGATTCCCCATGCTAAAAATATAAATTGAGCAGTTTATGATTTACAATTCCTATTTATGATCAATATACAAAAAAAATAGGAATTTTCATGTTGCACCATTTGACGAGGAATTGGAAGAGCTACAAAAGACAATCCATATGTATGAAGTCTCACATTTTATTTTTGAGATTTTTTTTGTTGCTTTTCATTTCAAGGTGGACAATATATGATAGATCAAAATTGGATGAATTTCAATCCATCTTTTATATTCTAAAAATTATGGAATACATTTTTTTTTCAAATAGGTACATTTGCTTATAGCTAACCAATTTGCTTATACTCATCTTCATTACATCATATAAGACATTACAAGATTTTTTGACTTTTGTAAGCTTTTTAAAACGATTGAGCGCGCATGCGCACATGTGCGTAAAAGATTTGAGAAAGAAATCTCTCCAAATAGGATGTTTCCAAGGGATATGCACAATCTTTGCTTTTAATCCAGCAATAAGCCACTCCAAGATATACAAAAGCAAGCTCTATTTCATTTTTGTATCATATTGAAGTGATCTCTTCATCATTTGCCAGTATGATCCAATGCACATATTTAAAAAAATACGAGTTAGTCAATATGGAGACTTTTGATTGGTGAGTATAGCCTTGCTCTTGCACAATATCTAGAAAACAAAAGCTCTCTTGAAGTTTTAAAAATAGCTTTCAAATTAGATAGTTTCCTATTAATTCATCACATGTGAAGAAAATATTTGCATTCATTTGAGGAACCATGCTTGGATGGTGTATGTCATGCCAAATACAAAACTAATCACCTAAAAGTTTTAATCATACACTTTTGTATATTCAAGTTATGGATTAAAGTGGCATCATCATTGAAGGAGACTTAGGGCCACAAAAGCATTATCAATGCTTATTCAGCACAACAAGGTTAAGCACATAACAATATTTAAGTTTGCAAAAATGAGATGATAAAATGTAATTGTATTGTCACTAACATCATGATTGCAAGCACACAACTACAAAAAAGACGCTTTTCTCAATCTCCTTAGCAAACATGATGGGCTATATAGAAGAGGTTGTATACATCAACCATAGAGAAGTGTATGCATAGTGGAAAGAAAGGAATGTACACTAGTTGATCACACATCTAAAATGCCTAAGAGATGGACTTTGACAATATGCACAATGATGGAATAAATGCCATGTTACATCATTAAGACGATATTACAGGTTAATTGATATTTGAATGGTTGACAATTGCTTTTTTCCCCAAATTAGGCTTCAACTTGGAACACAATCATTGGCACAATACTTGCAAAGTGGTGTTTCTCAAACAAGATTTTTCTCTCTTGTATGTTCTAGTTTGTGCGCTGAAGCAAACTCCTAACTTCAAGAAGAGGAAAGGAAGCCCTAAACAACGAGAGTCAATCAATAGGGGGAATTTTTGTGTGAACCTACCTAAATCGACAGTGCGAATGGAATTACTGATTCTCCAATTCATAATCAGAAGAAGTGGATGAAAGAATAATATTGATTTGTGAGATAAATTTTCTTTACATAAGTCTCCCTCATCATTAGCAAACAAGTTAGGGGCATCATTGTCAAAACCAGTGAAAACACTTTGAACTTATGCTCTGCAAGTGTAGCTTGATCCATGAATTCTAGTGCACATACATTGTTTGCATGGCTGTTTTGAGGATACATCCCTCATGATTCTAATCCCCATGTAGCTTACTATTCAAATCAACTTCAAAAAAGTATCAACAATTCGGTACAATCATTAACTCACGTATGATTATGAGGAAGAATTTGACAAATTATACTAAAATAATTGCAAAATAATATGACCATGTTGACAAAATCAATGAGAACGCTAACAATCTTTTAATCTAATAATAAGATATTGGAAGATATCAAAGTCAAAACTTTGCCCAAAAATGATTTAAGTTATGAAGATCTTGATTTAAAAATATTTACATAAAGCAACCTAATACTCAATGTTTAACTCTATTTATAAGGATGGGGACATGTAGGGTCACAATGTATTACTCTAGCCCAATCAGGAAAGCTAATATATAATATCAATCAAAGTGTATCAAGTCCTCAAGGCCCAAGTCCCAAGATTTACGACTAAATGCAACAAGATAATTGTTTGTGCCCAAATACTTGCATTGCGGGGGGGGGGGGGGGGGGGGGGGGGGGGGGGGGTCGGGGGGGGGAGGGGAGAGATAAAATTTAAGTTAAATAGCATTATGGAACCAAGCAATTGCAAATGAACGCTTGTAACTTTACCGTCTTCCCAAAATTGTTCTCAATGCCAATATAGCAATGATAATAATAATAATAATGATAATAATAGTAATAAAACAAGATATAGTACATCAAGAACAACTATATATTCACTTTGTAGAGAAATGTGAGAAGTAATCGCATCAATATTTACTTGAGCATAGAAAACCTCTTTGGTTCCTCAAGTACATTGGTTGATAGTTCCCTTCCATTGCACCAAGAACTCAACAATGGATCTATGTCAATGTTGATGAATATGTGCCTAATTGATAGCACATGAATACAATGACAAAGGTTAATACTAGTAAAAAAAGAATACACGATAGCATCAGTCATGGGAACAATGACTAGGAGGAGATTGACATGGAAGTAAAATTGGACACAAGCTCAAGCTCATGAGTGATAGGAGTAATCACACTACAAATCTCCAAGGGCCCTTGACATCAAGCAACAAGCTTAGCAATAAGCGTGGGATCTTGTAAACAACACTTATGACCAAAATGGAGACACACGTGTTGATCCTCAATAGAAGCAACAAAGGCCTTATGATAGTCATACTAGTCAATAACAAACCAAAGAGCATATTTTTTTTATTGAACAATTGTCATGATGATCGTTTTTAGTATCAAAAGCCGTCTTGAATTCATCATCTTGGCAATAAAAAATGCGATGATATTCAAAACATAAACTTAATTAAAAAAAAAATCTTAGAACCACACACAAAGGTCATCAAGGAAAACGATTTAAGTACAATGGTATCCCTTTTGTCGGCAAGTGACAGGAGAGGCACAAATGTCAATACTAGGACTTATAAAACCCCCATGAAGAAACTTAGCAATCTAATTAGAAACCTCTACCAACTGAATATAAGATAAATGTTACTGTCAATGAACAACAGAAGAAGCACATGATAAAGAGGATAAAAAGCTCTAGATATCATGCACTGATAAAGAGGATGACAGCTGAAAAAGAACATAGTTTTGAAGCAATTTTCCTATAGCAGGCTAAATTGCAAAACATACTTGAGAAGAAGACAAAACAAAAAGAGAAGAGACCAATGGAAGTAAACGATCAGGGATAGAATGAGCAAAAGCTTTTGAACGGACATTTTGGAAACATGAATATCAAAAAGAGAGTGAGTAATATCACACAAACTAACAAGCAAAAACTGCTTTTAGAAATTAAAGTAACAAATGAAAGTCGTTGCAACCATAGAACACCAAGCACAACCAGCAACAGAGAACATATCAAATAGGAAAACACAGCAAAATCAATATTAGAAAAAGAAAACTAATCAAAGACACTAGCTCCGAGCATATGTTGGCCATTGACAGTTTAAACCTTGAGAGAGGAAGACAATTTTACATAGAATATTTACGTCCTACATTTGCATCTTCCTCTCCCAAGGCTCAAGTTGCCCCTGTTCTAATTATTAAGCCCTTCTTCATACATGAAGCAATTATAAATTAATCATCCCATCTACCCTATCCAAGTGGTCTACTGCATTTAGAACAATAGAGAACGAGTAGATCCAAGCTGATCTTAAACAGAAACATTGATAGCATAAGATCCAAAATGTACCCCTTTTGACCAAATTTTGAAGTTGAAACAAAGAATGCCACAACTCTGATTCAAGAACTGTAAGTTGCAAAGACAGGCACCTAGATGCAGAAAAGATGAAGGTCCATTCAGATCTTAAACAAAATATTCATAGTCTCCCTATTTTGACAAACTATTTGACTCATGAGTTTGAGAGATCTGATTGATAAGCTGTTTGTTGCAATGGAAGTGCCCCAGTCTAGACACTGATGCAGTTATGGCCTGAAGTCGTTGCCAAAAGGTACGTAGAAGATGAATCAGCTGAAAGCTACAAAATTACAGTTCCAAATAACCCAAAATCTAATGGATGATTTTGGAAAACAAATTGCGTTTTCTTAGGCAATCTGATGCTAGGAGCCTAAGAAAACTGACAGAATTGAAGTCTCATCATTACATGCAAATTAGAGCCCAAATAAAAAATAATTAGGGGGGTTTTTCCCAAAATGTTGAAAGCCGCCTTCTCATTTTGCAGCACGCACTATAGCAGATATCCTTACTAAGAAATGTGGTGCCTCCACTTGGACCAGAAAAGAGCTCCGATACCAACTTATGAGTCAAAGCTATACCAGACACACTGAAATGGCTACAAAAGAATGTTAATATGTTGATCAAAAGTATGGAGAAAACTGACACTCAGACCCAATTAAAAACATTGGTAAAGTCAAGCCAATACTTATTGAAAAGTGATTTATGTTAGCTAAGATTCCAATCTAATGCTGGGAACAGTCACAATCCGCTTTTGCTTGAAAACGTAGCCCTCCTTCCATTTTGTTGAGTCCCTTATATTATTGGGCAACATAGTATACAGGCTCGGATTTCTACCAAAACCATCACATTCTAAATAAATCTCATGTACATTTATCCTTCAAAATTTGCTCATATACTGTTATAAGTAGTTTGTAATTGCCTAACTCATCCCTCCAGTATGTTAAAAATCCAAGAACATTCCTTCTTTATTAAGCAAACACATGATGGGACTCAAGTCGTTGGACATTAGAAACTTTGTTGATCTTTTCTCTGTTTTCAACACAATGTTCCAAGCACTGGAGTTCCATTTCATAATTTTCATATCAGCTCAAACTGCCTCTGTGATGTACAACATCAACTAGCAATATTTATGTTGGCATAAATATGAGGCATTTTCCATAAGCTCCATCAAATGCAACTGAATTACAAGCTGAGTGGTAATTTCTCAAAACTCAAAGCTTACACTCCACCATGATGCTGAAGACAAATTCAATTTAGACTAGAAGCCTTATCTTTTTGATAAGCAAGACATGACACATCTAGCTTTCAAAATGGCATCCTTTTGTATTACAAACAAGGAGATGTACACAATCCATGTACAAAATACTATACAGTGTTTTCTCCAACTATTCTGCAAAGAGCAAAAAATAACGAAGACATGGAAGCCGCGTGGTGGATCTTAAAATACCAACAAAAAAACAACTCGTCATAATCAGGATCTCAACGAAAGTGAACATTTCAGTAACCCATCTACAAGTCTCATCGCATTGCTGCATTAACAAAGCAAGAGAATGAAGTTTCTATACAGGAGAACCTATACAACATATTCTGCCAACAATGCAGTCATTATGACATCAATATCATCAGTAACTTATTAATGCAGCCAACTTCCAACTTGACACTGAATCTGCAACCTAGTTACAATCGAACCTTGGACTAAGCACTTCATTCATATAGCCTCTCTCTCACATTTGACCAATGGGGTCATTCTAGGTGAAGGGTAAAGGTTAATTGAATCTATGAACCATAACTTCTCCCAGCAGTCAAAAGAATAGTACAGCCAACTAAATGGACCTCCACTGCTGCTCAGAAACATGGTAATGAAGCCGGATCAAATATGCTCAGCAAAAGAGACCTTATTTACATGCTTTTATACCAGGCTGCCATTAGATATGTACCTGGAAGACTTCATTTTCTATATAGCATTCTTCAGTTGTAAATCTTCACAGGTTTCTCAAAACTGTGACGACTCTGCCAGCATAAACACAACTTCTAGTTTACATGTATTTTGGGTAAAATTTTCCATGATGTCATCACAGGCAACTCTGCTATAGTAGCAATGCACATAGAAGAAACTTGATCATTGCAGTAAGAGGCAGATCACTAGACCAAGATAGGCATTCCAACAAAAATATTTGCAACAAATGGAACTTGTTATGAATGACTAGAAGTTTCTATTTCAATCTTTACTAGCTTTTTGTACTGCAAATGTAAACTTTTCTAATTACTGTGCAAATTTCTTTGCTTCAACAAGGGCTTCATTTCAACCTCATTAGTAAGCAATGGAGGGAAAACCTGATTCGTTTGATGTAACCTCTTGGGAGCACTGTCAGCATGTTCTAAGCCAAGATAGTGTTCCCAGACACCATACGTATCTCTTCTCTGCAATACAACTTATGTCAGCAAAGAGATTGCACCCTTGTTATATTTCCAGAGCTGCAAAATAGAGTGCTTCATTTAAAGAACATGCCTGGAAGCGCATATTGACTATGTCATCATTTTGTAAATACTCAGGCCGGCCCATTGAAACAAAAGCAAATTTCCACTGCATTCAACCAAAGTCACAGCAACAGCTGGTTATACATCAATCTTTCCCAAACTTGCTGAGCTTGCTGATCATAGGAGTAAAGTCAAAACTTCACTTTAACTTGGAAAACAATAGCATTTTCAAATAAGAATTTGTTAGGAAAATTGTCTTTGAAAAATGGACATTTCATGCTAATCTGAAACTCGGAAATTTTTGAACTTTTGGAGATTAGGGTTTGAAGCTGATTGTCCAAACAGAGATAAATTTATCGTATCTTTCATCTTATGCATTATTGTCCATGCCAACCTTAAACTTCGCTGGATGAAAAACCCTTGAAAACCAAAGTCAAACCCTTTATGTAGTTGGCCAAACAATCTCTTTTTTTTTCTTTTATACAGGATTCGAGATGCAGATTAAAGATGGGCAATCTGATGGTGATTTTTTGAAAAATTTGAGGCACTATTCATAGATTTAGCCGTCCGGATGGATCACGATCTGGATGTTGTGTTAGGGTTTTGAGAATTTTTTATTTTTTTCAGATTTTGTGGGCAATATGGGCCTCAAATTAAAGAGTCGGGGTCAGATGCGTCCATTTTTTTTTTATTTTTTTAACCCTAATTAACACTATAAATTTAAAAAAAAAAGAAGGGGTGGACGCGTCCACCCCTGGACGTGCCCCTGGCGCATCCACGTCCACCATCCGCTTCCTTAGATATATATATATATATATATATATATATATATATATATATATATATCATAGTGGCACGTGGTACCGCCATTATGGTACCGCGGTACCATAATGGTGGTACCGCGGTTATGGAGTGGCACGTGGTACCGCCATTATGGTACCGCGGTACCATAATGGTGGTACCGCGGTTATGGTGCCGCCCTGGGATCTGCGGTACGCGGGCCTTCCGCGACCGCATCCGGCGTCCGGACCCGGATGCGTCAACACCCAGACGCGGGGTCGGACGCATCCATATTTTCTTTTAATTTTTAAACACAAAAAAAAAAAAAAAAGAAACGGATGAGTCTGGGGTCCGCCACGTTAGGTATATAATATTTTTTATTCTATTTTTTTATTAATTTTCTAATAAAAATTGCTTTTTTTAAAGTAAATTAGGCCCAAAAAATGTGAAAAAAAAAGGTCTAGGGTTTAGAAAAAAGGGGGGACTGTATAGGGGACTGTACAGGGGGCACTTTGGGGGAGCAGACCTTGGGGCCAATGGGAGTGCAGCATGTGGGGGAACAACAAATTGGGGCAGGTACAACGTCACATGGGCACTGTGGGGGAGCAGACCACAGGCCCAATTGGAGTGCAGCACGTGGGGGAGCAACACATGGGGGCAGGTACAACAACACATGGGCACTGTGGGGGAGCAGGCCATGGGGCGAATGGGAGTGCAGCACGTGGGGGAGCAACAAATGGGGGCAGGTACAACGGCACATGGAGGGATCATCAACAGCTACACATGGGGAGATAGGCTGTGGTGTTAAATAGGCACTCACAAGGCCATTGTGAGAGGCATTGTGAGAGGCATTTTCAGAGGCTATGAGAGAGCCAGTAAGAGGCTATGAAAGAGAAGCTGTGAGAGGCATTGTGAGAGGCTGTGAGAGAGCCAGTGAGAGCCAGTGAGAGGCTGTGAGAGCCAGTTTGAGAAACAGGGTGTTGTGAGATGGCGGAGTGCATACCACGGAAGCCCGAGGGCGAAGCTAGGAGGAAGCTCGAGGAAGATGTCCGAAGGCACAACGAAAGGCATCGGAAGCAAGAGGCAGACATTGCAGAGATGCTGCAACAGACTCGGCAAAGAAATCCGGAACCGGAGCCACCCGCCCCCGCTGTGGCCCCTGCCCCTGCTGTCGAGCTGGATTTGGATGAGCAGATTGGAATGAACTTCACACGACGGCAGCTCATCTTGGTCAGGGAAAGGGCGGCCCGCCGCCATCGGGCTAACCAGGAGGCAAATCGGGCTAACTGGGAGGCAGAGCGAGAGCGACAGAACAATGCATTTGACGAGGGCGAGGAGTCAGTGGAGGATCCGTAGGAATGTTTAGAATAGATAGGGTCTAGCCGTATGCTGACTGTTGTTATGTAATTTTCGGCAGTGCATTTAGTGTTTAACATAGTGTAAAGAATAGCCCAGCCGTATATGGCGGGATACGTATTGTTACTTTGATACATCTGTTGAATTAATGTATAGTGTGTTTTTTGTGCAACGCGTGCCTGGTGTATTGCAATGTAATGTATGTGTTTATGAAATGATATCAAGGGGGTTGTATTTCTGTGAAGTGCATCTGCTATCAATCTTTGCAGTTGAAACCAATTGAAAATACGATTCACACACACATACAATTCGAAATAAAATTGAAAACATAGCATCACATTTACAAATCGACAAATACACAATGTGCAGCAAATAAAGTATGTCCAACACTGCATATAATATGTAAAATGTTCTGAATACAGTGTTCAACCATCTGGCCGCCAAACATTGAAGTAATATCAGACTGCTAAAAATAAAATAACAGAGCTACAATCAATGCTCTGGCTCTGACACGGACGAATGCTCTGGAGACAACTCAAGGCCCCGAGCTGACTCTCGCAACCGATATCTATGCCTGTCTAGAACTAGCATGGGCTGTGTATCCGAAGAGGAGGACTCGTCATCCACATCCTCCCAATCTGCCTCCGCACCAGCCCTCAAGCAAGCCAAACCAACTAGACTTGCTCCAGCTGAATGTCACTGTGTATCTCTCGCTGTACCTGGAGCCCTGCGAGGTCGTCCTCTCTTCCCTGGTTGTTTCTGTGCTCTGCCTTTCTTGTTTGGTGCACCCTTGGGCCTTCCTGGTCTCTTGCGGACGAGGGGAGTTGTCAATGCCTCATCACCCCCATGCAAATCACCTGGCTGGCTAGGCTGGGCCCAAGCTGAGGCCGGCTAGGATAGGGAAGCCAGAGAGGGGTATCCCTGTGCAGTTGAGCGGGGAGAATGAGCCCGTGGAGTGTGTGCCCGTGGGGCTGCTGCAATTGGAGGAATTGGCTGTGCAGGAGGCAAGTACAACGACGATATGTACTGAAAGGGGCGCTGTGGTGGCCGGTACTGATACATCCTGGGGTGCTCCAAAGGAGGAGCTAGTGGAGCGGGTGCTACCAAAGGAGGAGGATGTGAAGTGGGTGCTGCCACTGGAGGAGCCACTGTGGATGTGGGCGTTGCAAGAGAAAACCTGGGCACAGAAGGTGGCCTGCAATGGAGACCTGGTGCCACAGAAGTGGACGACGATGGAGGGGCTGCATGCCTCAATGGCATCGGTGGCACTGGACGTGTTGTGTGGTGCAGATATACCCTCTGAGGAGCTGGAGGAACTGGAGGCACCTCATGTAGCTGCTTTGGCTAAGACTCTGTGTATGGCATGCTGGCAAGAGATGATGGGGGTGCCCTGACACTCGGCATCTGCTGGGCGAATCCAATGTGGCAATCAAGTCGTCTAGCTGGGCATCTGAATACAAATGCTCTGGGCTCTGAGCCTCATCATGTGCACCATCCCATGAATCATCCCGTGCCTCATCATGTGCACCCTGTAGACCCTGCATGGCCTCCCAATCGGTGCAATCAAATTCATCTGATGTCTCCTCTGGTGTGTTGTCGTAGTAACGACCATGACTTTGTGCTGTACGCATCCAAACATCGACGGGACCGGCATGTAAATCAGTCTGCCCTCTATCAAGAGCCTCCTCCATCATATCAACATAGGTAGGTATGCCATTGGCCCCCCCTGTGTGCCCTGCCTGTCTCCCGATATAACCTGTGCCATGTGCCCCACCTCTGCCACGTGATGTACCTGTGACCCCTGCCCGTGGCGTGTGCCCAACACCTGTATCATCTGCCTCATCCCACTCTGATCTAGCAAACACAACCCGAATGGGCTCGTCCTCATATTGCTCATCCTCTGACACTGGCTCATCTGCCTCATAAAATGGATGCTCTCTGTGCTCAAGCCCAAGCTCTCTCTCTCTCATCTCGGCAAGCTCCCTCTCTCTCTACCATCAATTGTGTGCCCAAGTCATCTGCAGGCATGGGATGGGTGTTGTCCGTAGGCAAGTCAACCTGGCGCTCCAAATAGATATCTTCGCTGCAAGGTTAAAATTTTGCATGTCAAAGAGACAACTTGATCAAGAAATAAAACCAACGTACCAGCCGTCAACCAACATGCTATGGGAGAATAGCCTATCACCTGCAATGCGCTCGTAATGGTCGACAATCTCCTGGCGAGACGTGCGTTGGTGCTACAGAACACCAACCGCTCCAACTAACTCACTGACAACCTGTTTCTTCTCCTCGTGTGAATGAGGGCCCATGTGCTCCAATTACGCTCACACACGGAGGCATCGCAATCTTGTGGTACATGCAATGAAATGGTTCAGCACATGTGCACGGGTGGAACGTCAACGAAACATAGCAAGGGAAGATGAAATGAGATGCATACCTGAGAACGGACACGCAGTGCAAGACGCTGTATGGATGGATAGGTGCTACCGAACATGGTCCACCAGGTAATGGGAAGCCGCCTCCTCTCTGGATCCTGAGCAGCCGGGTGGCCGAATGTGCCCATGCCGAAACGAAATGCAGCTAGCTCCTCCATGAGTCTGATAGGATCCAAACCAATGTGTGGACCCACCTTGTGAACCTCGAGCTCCCTGTCTGCGATCTGTGTCGGAGAGAGGAAGAGGGGATGCAGTACGTGTGCAACGTTGTGGATACTCCTGTGGAAGTAGTTCCATCGTGTCTCCCAAATGAACTTCAGCTCGGTCATTTTGCATGTGAGAGGCATGTGGTTTAGGGCATTACGGAAAAACGTAACATCGATAGAAAAACAAACTAGCAACTACTAAAAAGATAAAGACCAATTACATTATTGTACTGCTTACCTCTCTGGCTGCAAGATGGGCAACTGCAGGAACTGTCCAATCCGATCAATGAGCTCATACACCAGCCCAAGTGTGGACCCCTCGCTGTCAGCCATGCGGAGCACAATGTAGAGTGGTCGAAGGAGTCCTGACAATGTCTGCGCATCCCTCCAGAACTGGTCTCCTCTCACCGTGGAAGAAAAGTGTTGCCCATCCTCTGTGCGCTGAAATGTACTGGCACGCCAAAGATCGCTGGCAACCATCTATAGAAGTTGTGCCCTGCACCTGATCAGACGGTGTAAGTGAAAGTCAGTTTGAGCATGTTTTGCAAATAGAACAAGGTTTGAAAGACAGTTTTATGGGCTTCATACTAGTTTTGCTTCATTGCCCATTTCCTGAACTCGGACACCCAAGGAAGCAGCATTCCTTTTAGGGCAATGATCAATACTCTTTCATCTGGATATTTGGCCAGGAAGCTTTGCAAGAAAGCAATGGTCAAAAAGGTCCATCCAGTGCATGCAGATGATAGGAGTGGTTGTGTCACCTTTATGTACTCAAGGATTTTACCACGTCATTAATTGCTCTTCAAATCCACGTCAAACGTTTTTGGTGAGCTTTTAGAGACAACACCCACTGGTTTCCAATCAGTGGATTTTCCTGTCGAGGAAGTGAAGGTCTTGGGGTACCAAGAAAAAGCGGAGCTAGAGTATGCAGAATGGCTTGAAGCTGAGAAATATGTTGAGACCCAACGTAGTGTGTTCAAGGATGTTGAAGAGCTTTCAGAAAAGGTGCTGGATATAGAGCTCCTGGAGCTAGGCAAACTTCAAGATCAAGCTATGCAAGCTGCTCAAGCTATGCTTGACCACAAAAATTTTCTTGGATAAATTTTTCCAATGATGTTTACTATCCTGCCTCTCTAACCCTAAACCCTAAACCCTAAACCTACACACTAGTATGTCTTATAGGATGAGATCGGTTTCTCCCCGGATGAACTTCAACAGCTTACTAATAACTCCTGCCTCTCTAAGCCTAAACCCTAAACCTACACACTGCTATGTCTTATAGGATGAGATCGGTTTCTCCCCAGATGAACTTCAAAAGCTTACTAATAATTACTTATGCTCCAAACCCTAGACCCTAAACCCACACACTACTATGTCTTGTAGGATGAGATCAGTTTCTCCCCAGATGAACCTCAATAGCTTACTAATTACTTATGCTACAACTTCATCCCTAGACCCTAAACCTTAAACCCTGGCTGCAATACGTCGTCTCCCAACAACCCACTATCATCTTTGGAATGGTTGTATCACATTGTTGTCTGGAAAGTGTAGCACTGAAAATAGTTGGTAAAATCTATCAAAACACTGCAGTGAAAATAGGCCGCTTGATATTCATATACTGGTGGAAAATCCCTCTAATTAGCCTACAGCATCTATATTCCTTTGACATATTTGCTTGAATCAAGAAGTTCGTTTTTCCTCAAAAATATATTACATCCAACACTAATTGGACGAGGTTCCCCATTACATGAAGATGACTTCACAAGCTCATCCTCACTCTTAGGATGAGGGGTAAACCTTGGCGGTCTAATAACTTTATGTGGTGGGCCGAAACAGACGGTTCCCCATTACATGAAGATGACTTCACAAGCTCATCCTCACTCTTAGGATGAGGGGTAAACCTTGGTGGTCTAATAACTTTATGTGGTGGGCCGAAACAGACGGCACCTGAAACGGATCCCGTTTGGAGAAACTTCGCCTAAGAAATACAATTGAATTCAGTCATACCTGAAGAAGAGCATTTTATAACAAGACTACCGGAGCGAAACCTATCTTTCGAATGAGCCAACTGCTTTTCGAGCTCTAGTCTACCTATTTTGGTGCAAATAATTTGTTTATGGCTTTGTTGTTGCAAAAGAATGTGCGTGATAGTGTTATGTGAAAGGATGTGAGACTAACCACTCACATCCTTTTACAAAACTATTATAGTTTTTTGTATATAGGACATGGAGCACTTAAGTGCTTGTCTGCACAACTAAACACAACACCTTCTTACTTACCCAACTTCAGTTTTTGGCACTTTGTAGCACCAACACGATGATTCATCATGCCACAACCACAACACTAAGCACTTGGAGGTTGATTTGGATCATTGACTGATTACTCCAGAATGAATTGCTTTCTAGATGCCACCCACTAAAGGATGATAAAATACTCTACTTACCATATTCAAAGATGAAGAAAACTTGCCAAAGGCATAAATAAGTTACTCGAGCCATGGCTCATGCAAAGCGGGAAACAATAGTGAGGTAAAAAAGATGGAGGTGCAGGAAGAGAATCAAGAGAGGTCACAACAGGCTTATCCTCAAGGGCTTGCACCTTGAACCACCTGATGAGAGAGTAGAAAAGGCAGGCCGCAGCCGCTGGGATAAAGTTTTTGATTAGCACTGCATATGAAATTGTCCAGGAGGGAAAGTAGAGTCGTACATAGAGGTAGCTTGTCTGGCAATGGTGGAGACAGAGATCTCAATCATAACTTCACATTCTCTTGCGATTTGAGAGAGAGCTACTTTGTCCAAATTATAGCCTTCGTGGCTTTCAAGTTTTGTATCACATCTTGTGGGAACAGGATTCTTAAAGTCCTTTTAGTATAACAATTACAGTTTGTTACTCCCATGAAGCTTCACATAGCATGTCTCAGTATTTTTCATTTCACTTTCACATAACTCCAATCTTGCTTAAATATAGTACATATTCACTTTGAGTTCGAGTTGTGTGCTCACTACCAAATGTTGTGAATCTGAATTTTAACCAAAATTGTTATGACAAATCCTAAATGTGGCAAATTTTATTTGAGAAACTTTCTATCACAGTCTTGCTTTTGAATCTTGGATGCTTCTTCAAGACTTGCCTCTCTGAAGCTTAAAACATGCTATATATCATGCTCATTTTGTTAGAGATTGTAACTTTTACAAAAAATAATTTATCTAAAAGTTGTTTAAGGGGAACAAAAATTTCTCTTTGAATTGCTCCTTTCTGTTTTCACTAGGTAATATTTTCTTGTTAATGAATACCACAGCAATTCTTATTTGACTTGGTGATAGAGACCAACAACAATGTAAATGTTTTTATTACTAATGGAATGCAAGAGTTTTGGTTGCCATGTTGGTAAAAAGTGGAATGGCATCAGCAAACAGTGGAGCGACCACAGCTTAATTAATCCAAACTGCACTCTCACTGATTAGAGGTTTCACTTGGCCACATCTACCATAAATTCCATGCGTAAAACATAAAATCATAATGATAAGCAAGGTAATGATGCCAAGTACAAAATTACGAACCTTGGCAAATTCTTCATCTGGCACTTGTAATTTCCTCTGAATTCGCATCTTCACATCAGTCAATGTCTCTTCATCATGCACCAACAACAAAAATGGCTCCCCAAAATTTTGCACCTACCAATGTACATGAGCTGCATCAATAAAACCAAAGAAGATAGACACTAATGTACTGAATAAAAGCTGCATCAAGCGAAAATCATTAAGTCAGATATGCATGCATCCAGCTCAAATGTTCAAGCTCACAAAACACAAGGAAAACATTTTACGTGAAGGCAGGAACAATCAGAATAAGGGTTTACGGCAAGAAATAATAACCAAATTCACTTTCAACTACTATAAAAGCTTACCATATTGGTCTGAGAGGCATCACGCGTAAAATGGTACACATGAATCAGCCGATCCTGTTGTTCCAAATTCTTCTCCTCTTCGGGAATCTGCAAGCCTCAAGCAAATGAAACTATCGACAGAACAACAGATTCCACATTTGCAATATCAACTACAAGTGGCAATTAGCATTCTCTTCCCAACAATCTGTCCCCATAGGCATCCCAAAGAACCAAGAATGACATCAAATAAGAGACTCTTTTGAAGATATGCTACATAGATTCTACCTGAACTTCAAACAGAAATCACAAGCAACACACTTGCCTCTTCTGCTCTCAAGGTCCAATACTGATCATTTATGTTTTCAATTTTCTCATTCAAGGGGAAAATCTGCACGCAAGATGCTCCTCTTATTAAATATAGTTACAAACATGACTTTATACATCAACAATGAACAACAGATTGAAGGATCATATGATAATCTCCAAATAAAATCACTCTTTAAACAATGAGCTGAAGAATAAATGAACCACAGACGCTCTCAAAGGAGCTGCATATGAGACTCCTACAATGTACTACAGGAACCAGATCAATAAACTTTCGAACAACACAATTATCCTATTTATACTCTCCAGTTGGGATCTCTAAAAAGTTCCACTACGGCCCTCTAGATAGTATATATAGGGCTGTCATTTGCTAATTACATAACTTATGATCTAGTTCAATCTTTCTTCTATCCATGGGTAGATTAGTCCTCTGCTAATGCTTGTAGGGCTTTAGCCATTGATTATATCATATGCTCTTGACCATTCTAATGGGGGATTGATTGATTGTGTCTCTTATAGTCGTTTATGCTTCATTGATATAGTATTCATAAATTGAGTCTATAAGAGTGCCAAAGAAAGGAAGCAATAAAAGTGTAATAGAGAATGACAACCATAAGAAGTTTGCAAAACTAATTGATAGCAATGTCCAATACTACCAAGTCAACTACATAATGTACATATACCATGCACTAAGAGACATCTCATGATAAAATAAGATACTCCAAGCCAAAACCATAACCCAAGCCAGTCGCAATAATTATGAATAATATGTAGAAGTAGAAAAAAATCAGGAATGCATTTTCCAACCGGTTTAGCCAATCAAATTAGAGTCGATTTAGGAACCAATTGAGGACCAATATGCTCCGAGTAGAATGGAAAGAACCACAAAATTTAGGTTTTAAGAAAAGGTATATGTAACCTAATTCTACATGGCTGGAAATAATGGCCACAATATAATAACTTCAAAATTCCTCAAGTGATTTACATGATAAATAGGTACTACGATGATCCTCTTCTATTTGAACAAGCCAAATTAGTTTGAATCAAAAAACGGGCTTCAAAAATGTATGAATCGCTATTCGAGGAAAGACTACATGTAACTTGAATCAACAGGCTGAACCACGTGCAGTGGTATGCACAATGAAAAGCATATACAAACATGGGCTTCAAGGGTAAAAGGAGTGGCCAATGGAACTGGATGGAAAGACCCCAAGCGATGTTGCATTTTACCCTTCCCAAATATTGGCACGTAGAAAGCGAATTGGCGTTCAACGCGAATATCTAGTGAAGTGGCTACGGGCTCCACTCATTGAGGCTTCTTGGGAGTACGAAGACAAACTTAAGGTGGGAGCCCTTGAAGTACTGAAAGATTACCTGCAGAAAAATCAACGCAACAGCCGTTTTCCCAGATTGGCACACAATGCACTACCTAGCGGCATGTCTCCTTTATGAACACTCACGACCACTCTGAAGTTCAAGGAACTTCTAGGTATCTTTCTTAGTTTGTCAATAAATCACCTGCAGCTTAAAACAGGTTTTAAGTAGGTGAACTTGATCTACACTTTTCCTGTGCTACTGCCAATGTAATAAATTTGTTAAGGTCGGTGAATTAAGCCTGTGCCATGCATCCTAGGTCTAGTTTGGCCCTGATGAGGACATTAGCTTTTTCAAACGAGGGGAGGATGTTGTAAAGCTGGCTCAAGTGCACCAAGGTGCCTTGTAAGATTCTAAGGGGTGACACTCCCTAAAGGTCCCAGAGCGAGTTAGGAAGTCAAGGACTAAGCCTCCAACCTGTGGTGAGCCAGCCAAGTAGTTACAAGTCATGAGCTAGCTCTGGAGCTCGAGTCATGGCCTAGTCAAGAGCCAAGTTGATTCTGCCGCCGGGAGGACTCTCAGGACCCATGTCTGGGAGCCAGACTGATTTTACCAGGCTTAATCAGCAAAATAAAAACTAAGTCCAGAAAAGCGTGCTTTACCAGAAAGCACTATATTCCAAGACAAGGGGGGGCGCCGAATCACACCAGAACTATAGGGGGAGTCTGGCAGATAGAAACTTGGGCAGCTCAACAGGGGGTCGCCAGGTCTCAACTCCCTCTACCAGCGCGAGCCAGGCACAATGCCCAACACGTGGCCCCGAGACTAGTCAGTCTATGTATGAATGTAACCTCTTCAACCTCTTCCAAATTTAATAAAGTTGATCCTTGGGAATGATTACCATTTCGGTTTCGCCTCCGGGGCTGGTCCAAGTGGAAGGACCCTTGCTACAACCTTTTTGCATCGCCGGCGCCTAAGGGTCCACGTCACCGACGTGTGGCTTGCCGCTATGCCATTTGGTCAGTTTGGTGACCACTATGCCTTGGGCTTCATGTGTGGCTTGTCTTTGCCTTTGGTTACCTTTTGGGGACGGATTCTAAGTTGGCTTTCGGGTTGGTTGGGATTCCAGTTTTCTTAAGTCTGAATGGTTAAGCTCGTTACGTTTTTAAGTTGGCTTTTACGTAAGTGCATGAAGGATGAATGTTAGACTTAAGCGCGTGTTGGGGAAACCGCTCAAGTCCCAGTGCCCTTTGAGGCGCCGGCGCAACAATGTCAGAGGGAATCGAGATATAATGGTGTGGTTGAGTAATGTGGCCAAGATGGGTGCAAACATGTTGGTATCATTAGGCAGGAGTTCTGCCTCCAACTCTCTCCAAAATGAACCATAAGATGAACTAACGAGAAGATCTATCAATCGTTTTCTATCCCTACTCTCATAAGTTTGTTTTCTCAAGCGAGCTACAATAGATACAACTATATAGATGTTGGATGTTATATAAAAGATGTCGAGTATTAACTACATATGTATACCCAATGTATGTACGTACGAGATTTTTTCTTCTTTGCCCTTCCTATAAAAACCAGCCACTTAGCTCCTTAAGTGAGATCGGACGAGATATCAATGCTACAATTTGACTTCTAACAAATGTTTTCGAAGATGGTGCAAAACTGTTAAGAGTGACGGAACCAAGTCTTTATCCTCTATTCTCTCTCTTACAATTGCCATTGGTCCCCTTACGTTCTTCAGCTTAGTGATATGATCAACAAAAGTGTCTCCTTCACACGTCTTGAACTCTAACTCTATCATGAACTACTTAATTCTCTCATCAAGGTGATAAAACCTCACATCATTATGTGCATATGATTTTTCCATCCTGTTAATGAAATCATCCATCTTACGGGTTTCTATCTACAAAGTAGTGGCCCTAATAGAAGACATGATCCTCAACAAAATGTGAATAAGAGTGCATAACAAATGCTAAGTAGTTGCCAAGTATTGTACCAAGGTAGCACACCTATTATAATCATCATGATGACCTTAAAGAGTGCAATGGGAGGATAAAAGACAATGTACTTGGAAATAGCCACCAAACTAGTACTCACAACTCCATCAAAGAAGGAAAAATGGCATCAATTGAGCAAAAATAGGATCGCTAATGAAAGCAAATAAAATGTCTATACCTTAGAACAGAGTCAATAGTCACAAAATATTGAGAGATATGGTACATGGACAACAATCAATATGTAACAGATGGCATCCCCAATATGGCCAAATGTTACCACAATTCTACTATGAATGGACAACGATTATTCCTCAAATGAGATGAAAAGTAGCCTTAAATTTGAGCCAATCTGTGAAAGCAATGGCAAATATAAATGAACCTAGAGTATGAATACCAAAAAAGGTGCCTCGGCTGCTCCAAAGAATGCAGATGTTGTAGTGGATGAACAGTAAACAAATATGATTAGTGCAAAATGCCAAAACATACCAATACCATGCAAAAACCACTCCAAAATGTGTGATAAATGGGCTGGCTATAGACAACAAGCCAAAATAGAACCGATACAACATCAAAACTAAGCCATAGCTGCCCCTTCTATGTAAGTAAATGGACTGTCACCAAATGAAATGTATACTTGAAAAAAAAATTGCCATAGAATGATATGAACAATGACTACTTGCGGACAACAACAAATCTTGATATCTTCATTGGTCAGATGGATCAAGATCAGGCTCGATCGACAACAGACTTCATATAGAAATTAGGAATAGGAGTAGATTGGAATTGAAAATACTTCAAAGTCATGCGATGTCTCTTATCTTCTAATTGATTTTTGCATTAAAAAGCTGCCATAGAACAATGCCTACTTGTGGACAACAACATAGGTCAAATGGATCAAGATCACGCTTGATTGGTGGCAGACTTCGTATAGGAGTAGGAGTAGATTGAGATTGAAAATACTTCAAAGTTCTGCGATCTCAGTTAGCTTCAAATTGATTTTCGCATGAATAATGAGTTTGATGCTTGTTTGAGATCTTCAAAAGCACCTTGCCCTCTCACCCCACTCACAAAATTTCTTCTTCAAAGGGCCGATCAAGGGTGAATCTCTTTATACATAATGCTTCAAGATTCAACTTTTGCCAACTTTTGCCAAATGTTGAAAGAGATTAGCAATTGGAAACTCTACAAGCTAGAATTTAAATTTCTTTTCTTTGAAGTTTGGAGACACCCAGTTTTCAGCTTGAAAAGATATTCCTAGGTGCCCCATGTGGAAAAATTCAATGATTCATTCAGAATTTTGAAAGCACTTGATGACGTGCTAAAATTGTCCTAGATCTTCAATATTTTAGCTTCTAGACTAGTGTTGGGCAAATATAACATAAGTCCAATGATAATCAACAATTATCAAATCTCTCACACTGGAAGTCCATTAAATCTCTTCGTGTGGATAAAAGACCATGTGGTCCCAAAATGCTAGTAACAGATGTAGCTTGATCTAAATCTCCGTATTTAACGATACCCCAACATGTCCCTGCCTCCACTAAAATCTCTCTTCATTGCCATATCTCCTAAATACGATCCTTATTCGCACTTGGACTCCATCAACTCTCAATTTGTCACTAAAGAGCCCTATGCCTAATATAAATAGTAATGTACTCAAAACGACCAATGTGGAGCCCACAGTCGATGCATGTGTGATCTAGAAGGCAGATAACATCATAACTTGGCTTGTAGATAAACGCTCACCTTGTGGCCCATTTGGCATGGTGATCTCCACCATCTTATAATGAATACTGAAAAAAAAAGACACTTTTCAAGAAGGGGCCTATGAAAGACCTCCCCAACCTAGTCCATGAACTCACACATGATGCCAAGTGTGCCTCTAGATTTACCAACCATAGCACACAATACATTTGACAAGGAACCTACAGAACAATGTTTCACAAATCGGCGATTCGAACAAGGAATTGCGGTTCGAATCGGCCGATACGAATCAGAAACCTTCAAATCGGTTCCCGTGTAAAAAAAATTCAAATTGGCCCCAGAAATGAAAAATTGTTCGAATTGGCCGATTCAAACCTGACCTGGCCGGTTCAAACCTAACCTCGAGCCTGACCTAGCCGGTTCGAACCAGTCAAATCGGCTGATTCGAACCACCGATTTGAATCGGTGCACAAAACATTGCTACAAAAGATGCTCTTCCAGTCACCAAACTCCTCTGCAAGTACCTTGGTACAAACCTATGACCAACATCACCTCTTCAACCCTAATACAAGAACTCTAGGCTAGTTACCATCTAGCAAAATGCACCTCACACTTGTAGGAGTCGCTCCACCACAACTTGAAACTGAACAAGCTATATGTATGGAAAAGAGTAAGGGCTCTCCTCTTACTGGTACTTAAAGAGACTAAAAAGAGGCCAAGAAATGATATGGCCAACAACATGCAAATATAACCCATATGCTATCAGGACTAATTTGTATACCTTGATCAGTTAGTAAGAATTAGTAAGATCTAAGACAACCATTGATAAAGTATCGAATCACTTTGCTCAAGTTTTGTATCTAAAGGCATAGAAAATCACCTATCTGATGACTAGGGAGTACATTGTGATGGGTACAACATAATTTGGATCGCTATGTTATACCTTGGGACTTCGCCACTCTTGTAATGACACAATACTAATGCTATTGTGGTGAACTCGAAAATGACCATTGAGAGAATTGGAGCCTAGCATGAAAATAAGGGTTTTCTTCCAAACCCCCAATTGGAAACCAAGCAATACAAGTGCCCGCTAGAGATGGATCTATCATGTCTAGAAGTAGCACCTTCCACCCACTATCTCTCTTCCTAAGTGTGTGCTTCAATGCAAAGTTATGAACACGATGTCATTTATAGCAAACAAAAAATTTCATATAAAGCATCACATATCACTATAATGAAAAGCAAACTCAAAGATCATATAGCAAACTCCAAGTAAGACATCATACAACATCAACGATCTCAAAACAACATGAATCACCGACCCTCCAAGAAGTTGCATACAAGTATCCACAAAGAAACTAACCCAATCAATCTCAAATGAACAGATTGTTTTTAAATTATAATCTGCAAGCCCAATGTACTCAATACTTTGGGGGTCTATATGAACTAATAAGGACTCAAGTACACTAAAATAACATGCATACCCAATCATAAGTCCATAACAATTACCAACAGTATATAACAAAGACTGGAATCACAATAAATAGGCTAATCCAACAAAACTCTGCAAGAAGTCTATAGTAATCTATATTGCAACATCTCAGCATATGCTAAAAGATCGCAAAATAAATGGCTTCTTCGAAATACTTACTTTATAGATCTTATGATAGAACACCTCCAAAACACGTAACTCTGATTTTGGGTTCAAAAGCTCCACCTAAGCAAGTACCAGCCAGCATCAAGTAGAATGTCCATATTAAAAAGTTAGATAATCTACGTCTCAACAATCAGAAAAGATAGGAAAACAACAATTGATATACAAACAAATAAAATCAAGATACCAATGCTCCTAATGATGTGAGCAACAATGAAATTTTCATGGCAAAAATTGAAAATTGAAAAAACATCTGACAAAAAACTCATGTGAAATGCAAGCTTGAAGTCTTCTGAAATTGTCCTTCCCAAGATTCATACACCAACTTAGTAGGTTGTTACTAGCCTTCATCTGGATTATTACTAGAGGCAAACAGAATTTATATAGAGAGCATGTTTTCCTTTCTGATTGCCTTTGAAAAAACCTTCCGTAGGAGGTGCTAGAGAATATCAAAACTCTATAGATGAGGTCCATTACAGGCATTCCAGAAACTGAGATATACAATGGTCTTGGAGAGCACAAAAGTGGCCAAAAATATATAATTAGATGAAAAATAGTATTACTATCAGGAAAGATAGACGAAACAGATTCTATAAGTCTTAGAGGCAATTTCAAAATGCTAAATAGCTAGTAAGCCATGATATCACAGTCTTTGAAATGTGAGTTCTCACAAACTTAACATAAAGGCATAACTGCTATTACTGTCAAACTGAACTCCTGCTGGAGAATGTTAAGGTCAAGAATCATCAGGTTAGAGCACCCAAAAGAATGACTTGAAGCTCCAATACATGTGAAACTTTCTTGGCACATTGACCTTATCAACCTTACCAAAGAAAGAAGGTTTATAAGACCTTTTTGACTACATTATAAGAAGCAGCACTCAACTCAAAATGGACGGTCCACGTACCAACAAATATCTTTCTAAACATCATCGTAAAATAATGAAAGAACTGTAAATGTTTCGATTTTGTTCATATTTGTCAATTATTGATTAAAGCAAGATTCGCGATTTACTATTTTCTTCTATGCTTCCAGAAAATTACTCAACAGTCCGCAGATGCCATGTACAATATGCCTGACAAATGGCATCCTAGATGGAGATTATTTGGCAGTTACCCACATAGCTAGCCACAGCAAGTTTAGGGCTCATTATAATGTCTTTGGGAGATTAAAACATATTGAAATTAAGTCCAATGTCAGAAAAAAGTAGCAATATAAGGTAATGCTTTAGACAAATGATAAAACTGAACCATTAAGAATATAGATGGTGATGTTTTACTCAACAAGCAATAAGAGCTCTCAATCTATTCAAATCCTTCTGTAAAATGTGGCTACTCTCTATCGCTCTCGACGATTTTGTTGTTGACTTCAACTTCCACAAAGTCTCACAGTAAAATCAAGAAGATCCAATGAATCTGACTTTACAACAAAACATCAATATCCAAAACACAAATATGTTGAAGGGCAGCAAACATATAAGACAGTTTTTTCAAAACAAGTACTGAGATTTCACACAACAGTTGGTACATACTTTTCCCTTTAGCTCATCGATGACATCGCCAACAGTACTTTGTTTCGGTAACCTAATATAATGTACAGAAACCTGCAAGTATATAGAACTTCAATATTCTGAAGCAAAAGTACAGGAACGCCAAAACAAGAATATCAGATGAATTTTTTGGAGTGATCTCCTTGATAATGTGAAAGTCATCTTCAGTCAGAAACTCTTGAAGAGACTAATCCCATGGTATAGGCACCAACCTCTTCTGTCTTAGCATTATGAAAAGCAACTTTTAGAGTCTTCAAGCCTTGCAGTTCTGGAAGAGGTAGATCCAAAGTCTCAAAATAGAGAACATCAGACATCTGTTAGAGGACAAAAAACCTCAGATGATAAATATGCACGCATTAATGAAAGCTCGAAAAACCAACACAAGAGAGATCACCAAGCAAGCCATCTCTGATTACAAGTTGAAGAGCAAGCTAATTCCCACCAAGAAATGACTAAAGCTACTAGCTGTAGCCACCAACAACACTTGTAGCCTCTAGGTTCAAACCTTCTTTCAAGGGAGAAAAACAAAGGCAGATGGCAAACAGCTTGCCTGGTTGTAATGGATAAGCATGTCACTAAGGTGCTCAACACTTCGATACTTGATGGGCTGTGGTTTAGGCTGCTGAGAGTAGCAGTTGTGCGCAGTCAGCCTTATCTTTGAAGGATCGTCTAACCCCAACTGCAATGCCACTTTCTCCACCACATCATCATATGTGTGCTGCTTGGATCTAAAAGCTCAAACACCAATTTCAATTATGACTTTCAAATATGAAGACAACATTTGCAAAGAATATCAAAATTACTAAGAGAATGGGACATGCAATTCACAACAGTCTATGCTATAAAACAGCTGCATGCAATCTATCCCTGCACAACAGATGCAAATGGATTAGCTTAGTTACACTCCATTGATAACAATAAACAGATTCCAACAAATAAAAAACATTGCATTATACAAAAAGCTTCACGCAATGCATCTGCAATGCTCTTCATAAAAAATAAGTCCTTAAGTACGAAAGGAGGTCACTATGTGTCAATGATGTTACAAACTTAAAAAGACAAATAGAGACTCATGAAAAGTGTTAAGAAAACCAACAATTAAACATGGAAATTTTCGCAAGAGGACATTTCTCATTACTTTTGGAAACATTACCCACTCCGGAATGTAGACTCCTTGCACCATCGCCACCAAAGTAATATACTTACCAGCAAGGGCCCAGAAAAGGGAAAGGGGGGGGGGGGGTGGTCATAGTAGGAATGTATGCTAGAATTACCTAACAACGATACTATATAGAAGCCCTCAAGGGCTTCTATCTCTAACGCAATGAAGGCTCTTTCATGCAAATAAACAAATATCCTTCGAGATGAGCGTCAGGGAGCCTTGAGCAAGTTGTTGTCCTATTGATAAAGTTTTAATTCTATGCAATTACGTTCTATTTAATTTCCGTTTAAGCATTATGACCTTCTTGATTATTGAATATCTAATTGATATCATGCATGTCTAGGCTTTAAGGGATGGAAAATACGCTAGTGAGAGGGATGGTTTAGAGGCCTACATGTATGGAGCATTTACTCTCAGTTTCATCTACTGCAAAGCAACATATGATTGTGCAGGCAAACAAGTTAAGCCCACAGCCAGCAATGGACTATAGGCAACAGTCTTTGGCAATGGAGGCAAAGAAAGGTCTCAATAAACATAAGATAGGTCATGTGCTACAAGTAAATCACCTTTTCAACAACAAGATTAAACCTAACAAGTTAGAAGAAATGATAAGTGAGTAGATATACATCTCATATAAGGGTTACCACTAACCCAAAACAATGGAGCAAATGATGTGTTATTAGTTCTGCAATCAAGAAAGCAGCAAGATAAGAAAAGTAATTTATCAACAAGTTGGAATACTCACAGCTCTAAGACAAACTCATCTTCTTTAGGCTTGTCTAGGCGTCGAAAATGTACAACCTTCACAAAAATAAAATAAGAAATGTCATCATAGCATTTCAGTTGTTTATTTGGCAATTTCAAAAACACAAAAAAAGTGAAGCAAATTAAGGTAACAAAGTCTTTTTCCGTCCATTATTCAAAAGCTTCCACTTCAACCTTCTAGAAACACTGAATTATTAGAGAGCTAGAAAATAGAACCATTTGATTTCACAATCAAATAAATTCAATTTAAGACACTGCAAAGAATGAAGACGAACAGCAGAATCAGCATAGCTTTAAAGCTTAGATTTCTGCAATAGACAATAGATTGTGATTTGTGTATTGGGCTATTAGCGTACACTTTCAGTGGTTGCCAGCTAGATACAAATGAAAATTAACTTGACAATTCCAAGAAAATAGTCAAACGATTTGTTCCCTATATTGTGAAGGAATATGAAACTGACTTATGAAGAAACCTTTCATAAGCATGTGAAGGATATCTGTCTACAAATATGCAGGAGAATTACCAAGTTTACTGGTTTCACAGATTTCACAGATTTTTTGGCTTTTTTTGGCCTTTTTTTGCATATTTTTGGGATCTTTTTGGGGGTAGGAACAAAAGAAAAAATAATTAATTAATTATTTATTTAATTAGTACGGTTCACCACGGTTCAGCCTAAAATTTTTTGTGAACCATATGGTTCTGAGAACCATGGTGAACCATACACGGTTCTCAGATTCTATGATTCGATCATAGTTCCCTGTTCCAGAAATGTTCCAGAACAGAACACCATTCCGGAACGTGACCAAAAATAGATAAATAAATATTCTTAATTATTTAACAAAGGAAAAAAACTTTATTTTATTTAGTACCACGTTCCGACCCAGTACATTCCATAAACTACTGTATGTTTCGGAACGGGGGGTCAGAACGGGTCTCTAAGTATGAGATGAGGATCCCTAGATTGAGTTGAATCTTTTTTCAAATGCTTTTTGGTCTTCTTATGCTAGATAGGATAGCTAAATTGAGTTGAATGCCAATTTTACCATTGTGGACTCTTGCAGTTAATCAGTTCTCCTGCAAAAGAAGAATTTCTGAAATAAATTGAGCCTTAAGAGACGAGCTAAGAGATCAATTCAAATTGCTAATAGGGCTCCACCGAACCACCAGTTTTGTGCTAGAAGTGGACCCCAGAAACTGGGTTAGACTTGGAGACTCCACCTATTTACCAGGAGTGGCTAATCATAGATAAAAAGTTGGATCCCATGACATTGCAATTCATGGAAGAGGGACCTGTGAACTAAGACTTTGGCAAATGAAATTCCAGGCGTAACGCACATTGCAGCATTTGGATCTTACACTGAGTTTGTAAGCTTTCAGGCCAATCAGCATGGGTCTCTTCAAGGTGTTGCTTGTAAAGAAAGTAAAGCATGTTATTTATGGCTATAGCGAGGGACATTATTTTTGACAAATTTCGAGACATTTCAGTAATTGTCCGCTATCAGTCCAGACCTAGAATTTCCATTTGTTGTACTTTTGATTATAAAAGAAATTCTGTACAAAGCAGAGGCCACCCACTAACTATTTTGGCCTCTCAATGAGTCTGTGATGGATTCATATATTCTTATTAGGCCAGTCTTGTTTAGAATGTTACAAAGATCTCTAGAAAACCAAATTTGTATTTGATAACTGGTTCTTAAGTGATGGGCAAAGACCAGAATGTTTTCAACATAGTTTCATAGTGTACGGCATGGGGACCTACAGACCGTCGCTCCATATATGTTTCCGTACGTAACTTTATTTTTTATAGATAAATAGTCCTGAAAATGCACCTATATAGCAGGGAATTCCATAGCAAAAACTAAGGATTAATTGGAATACTAGGAAACCCATAGTTGATAAGTCATGCTGGGAATACACAATTACCCCAAAAATTGAGCCTGTACAGCTGGGATAATCATGCCCTAAAAAATGCGCCTGTCCAACTAGAAATCGATAGCTCCAACCTTCAGAATTTTTTCAGGGCTATTGGAAACCATAGCTGCAAATCAAATATTCCAAGTTCGAAAACGTTTGCCAAAAACAAATCTCCAGAAACGATTGGCAAAAAAGAGCCAGAGTCCAGAAATGACTGCCAAAAGAATTTTTTAACTTAGTATTCTATGCATGACCACGAAGCTCTATATGGAAAACTAGGAACGTAGATATGTAACTCAATTATAAACAAGAAGAAACTCTGATACCAAGTTATAGACTTGGTGTATGGATGTTGTATCAATAAAGCATAAATGACTATAAAAGACTCAATCAATCAATCCCCCATAAGAATGGCCCAAAAGCATCTAATTTATTGAATGGCTAAAATCCTACAAGCAATAGCAAATCATAAGCTACCTAATGATTGAAGAATGAGCAAACCAGATCATATGCTACCTACTGAGCAAATGACAATCCTATATATACTATGTAGAGGCCCTCAGAGGAACCTTCTAGAGATTAGGGCAACATTGGATACCAGTTATGAACGTAGCCACGGCTGATCTAGATTTAGTCTATGAAAGCATCACATAAGCAAGACTTAACCCTAGAAAGCAGGAGAGAGAAAGCTTAAAGAGACTAAAGAAGGAGATCATATCATAAGCCCCGTAACAAATGACACAAAATCCTTACTTATAGCCAAGAGGAAGCCCTAAAAGGAAGCTTCCAGTGGCTAGGGCCAAACTAAGAGGGAAAATAGTGCGCTCTCCAAGAAGGCCCCCACTCTCAGTAATATGACCAAATAACCAATATAGTGAATCATAGGGCCCAAGGCCAATAATATGGTCTAAATGTCAATAATAGGGCCCAAGGCCAACCATATAGTCTAAATGTCAAATAATGAATAAAAAAGGGCCCAAAGCCTGCCTATGCATAAAGTGAAGTAAATGTAAATGGACATGGCGAATGTAATGAGCCGAGTCCATAACTATACCTGGGTCCCATAACGACATGTCCTTAATGGTAACGGCCCAATACCTAAGGGTATAATAGTCAGGGGCTAGTCCCAGTAAATAACTAACTCAGAACAAGAACACTTTTGTGTGCGCCTAGGAGAGGTGGGTGAATTGCAACTAGATAAGGGAGACTAACTACAAGAAAAGAAAACCATTGCTACGATGTTGTAAACATGACTTCGATGCACCAAGAATACCTAAAAAAAAGACTTGGATGGGAGACCCTCCCAAGGTCCCAAAGCAAATCTAGACGAGCATGGCTAAGTCTCCAAATTGTGGATGAGCTAGCAAGATATATATGTTCTAACTAAGCCTCCAACCTATGGATGAGCCAATCCCTTATCATAATCGAGCTAGCTCTGGAGCTTGAGTACGGGCCTAGATGGCTCCTAGAGCGCATTGCCCAAGAGGCAATTGGAATACCATGAGTAACCTTCTTAAGGAAAAAACATGCAATACCAAAAGGGCACTACGTGCCAAGACTAAGGGGAGGCATTAAATGACCGAATAACTATGTGGGAAGACAGGCAATCAAGACGTGGCAGCTAGACAGACTCAAGGATTCCTTACCAGCAATAGCCAAGCTCTATGCCCAGCTAATGTTGGTGGCCGTAAAACCAGTTAGTGTCAATATCAATGTAGCTTCTTAGTTTGATTAATAAGGACGAACATTGGGGACAATTACCTTTTCGCTTCTCCTTTGTGCCAAGTCCAATAGAAAGGATCAATTACAACCTTATTTATTGCAATGCAATTACAAGTATCACTCATGCACACTAGGCTCACCACTATTCTAATTGGTTGAGTGGGCTAAAAACTTGATCTTTGGTTTCATTGACATGTTGGCTCAGTTGGTATGGAAAAAACTCATGATATTTTGGATGTATTGGTTAGCTTGCTTGGGGTTTGAGGCTAGCATGAGCATCGGGGCGAATACCTTTTTGTTTCACCTTTGTGCTAGATCTAGTGGAAAGGACCAACTACAACCTTTTTCTTCTTCACAAAGTGACTAACGGCATAAGTTGCGGATGCTAGGGACACCGCCACTATGCTAATTGGTTGGCTCCAGCTTTCTCTTTAGTTTTGTTGTTTGACATATTGGCTTGGTTGGTTGTAAAGACTCACAATATGATGACTGTGTTGGTTAGCTTGCTTGGATGGTTTGAGCTACCTCCGCGAAGCTCATGCTAGCATGGTGCCAGGTTGAGACTTCTTAGCACTTATGTTGGATGTAAGTTGGGTTAGTCACCCGGGATGCCCTTTTCATGGAGCCAATGCTAGCTTGCATGTTTGTCGTTGTGTGCAGACAACTAGTCTGGTTGGACAAGTGGTTGAATGCAAGAAGCTAAGTTCGTTGTCCCAACTCACCTTGAGGTACCGAAGCAACATACAACTAGGAAAGAAGTGGCAATTGCTAAGCAAGAAAAGTGGGGCTTGTTTTATTTTCTTGATAGCTTCTCTCGAACATGCTCCACTAGAATATAGGGTTTCTTATGTCTGTCCTAGCTAGGTAATATTGGAGTCTCTCAAGTCCAAGATTGCAGATTAACGACAATAATACCTTTCCTAAATCAGACGACTGTTTATCAAAGTCCACATTCCGCTTTGGGTTTATTTTTGTTAAAGCAATGAGACATGGACAACTACTAATTCTAGTCAAACAAATTGGGAAGACCAATCTACTGCCACAAACCTCTGAATGTTGTGTGAAAAATTCAACTAGTTTAGTTGAGTTATTTTGGCAATTTTGAGGCCAACATGGAATTCCAACTTAGAGATAGATTTTTTTATGTCAATAAAGGCCCAATTAGTGTTTGTACTATTTTTGACAAGTAGATTTGTGGATGAGGTCGGATTTAGACCCATTCTAATTGGCTATTATAGATACATTGCATTTAGTCACTAAAAACTAGGCTTTTGGTGAAGTACCTAGAAGTTGCTATTTTAGGGATAGTTTAGGGCAAGTGGCCAAGTGACATTATGGTTGCTATAAATAGCTGTATCAATGTGAAAAAAGTATCTTGTAGTTCTCTTTATATGTGGAGAACTTTCCTCTTTTGATTCTATGTTCATCTCTTGCATATGATCAGATCTACCTGAATTTTGCGATTCTAGCATGGTAGATGTATGATTTCTAGCTTGTGAATGATTCTAGATGTGCATCCAAATTTAGCCAGGATCTGTTGATCCAACAAGTGTGTTTTGGATCTGAATTTCTCACATGGTATCAGAGCAGGTTGCAGGCTAAAGTTGGTGGATTTGCCAAATCTAGAGGTGGATTTGAGGGCGCCATCAATTCTACGAGGAGTTGGAGTCGTTTCTATCTCAAATCAAGCATTTTCAAGTAGCTTTTGCATATAGCTTTTGCTTGATTCAATATTTTGCATTTTTGAGAAAACCCTAAATTTGATAGGATCTCTTGATTTTGAAGTTGCTGGACTTTTCAAGAGTGTGTTTCAATCTTAGGAGTATGCAAAAATTCATAATATTGTGGAAAGATCGAGTGTGATCAAGAAATCATCAATTCTATGTGCTAGGATTTGCTAGAAGAGAGAAAAGGAGAGGCTAGATTGTTTCCAAAACTTTGTGATGTCTTCTTGTCATCATTTGTTGACTTCCCAAAGAGTGCTAAGTGCATTGGAACAGGTTCAAAGAAGAAGATCAATCGTTGCAACATGGCAACCTCAATTGGTTTCATGTTGGAAAGCAATGATAGGCTTATCTCAAGCAACTATTCAACTTGGAAGGTGAGGATGGAGTCTTTGCTAGAGATGAATGAGGTGATGGATATTATTGTAGGTGTGGAAGAGATACCTTTGGCACCTCAAGAGCAATTGAGGTATGATAGGAGGGCAAAGAAAGCTTTTCATGTGATCAAGATGAATGTGACTAATGAACTTCTCAAAGAAGTTGGTAAGTGCACTACATCTAGTGAAGCTTGGGAAACCTTGAAGAAGGTTTATGAGTCCAAGTCTACATCTAGGGTTCTAACCCTAAGGAGGCAAATTTTTCCAAGTCTTCAAAAGAAGGATGAAAGTGCTATGCTTTTGTTTTGAATGTTAAGCTTTGAATGATGAATTGGGATGTATTGGTGAAAATATTAAGGATGTGGAGCTTGTTGAAGTTGTTCTTAAATGGCTTATTGGATGATCATGCTAACTTGGTGCAAAGTTTTGCTATTCAAAAGACATTGCCAAGGAGGACTTACAAGAGGTCTTGGTGGCTGAAGAGTTTAGACTCCAAGCAAGAGGAGGATCATCTTCTACATCTCAAGTTGGAGAGGAGGAAGCTATGTTCTCAAAAGGCAAGTTCAAAGGCAAAGGCAAAAGAAAGTGGTCAAAAGGGCAAGATCAAGGTGAGCCTTCTACTTTTGTTGGCAAGAAGAAAGATAGATCTAAGCTAAAATGTTTCTATTGTGGAGTCAAAAGACATTTTGCTAGTGATTGCTTCAAGAAGAAAAGATACCAAGGTGAGAAGCAAAGCAATCTAACTCTTGATGAAGATGGTGTTGAAGAACAAATTTCAATTGATGCTTTTGTTATGTTGTCATGCTTGTTGGCTAATCATGGAGATATTGATCCTTGGTGGATTGATAGTGGAGCAACATCGCATATGACATTCTATAATTCATCATTGATGGCATTTGAAGGTGACTAGAAGGTGATCTACACGGCCAATGATGGTGAGTGTGCAATCAAAGAGATTGGCACAATTCCTATCTCTCTCTACCAATAGGAATGTGAATTTGAAGGATGTCTTGTTCATTCCATCTATCACTAAGAATCTTCTTAGTGTTAGTCAAATGTTTGACAAGGATTTCAAGGTGGAGTTTGATGGTGATACTTGTTTGATCGAAAAGGAAGGTAAATTGATTGCAAAAGGGAGCATCAAAACTAAGAAAGTGGTCATCGTAAGAGATGTTATATTTTGTGAAGGAAACATTCCAAAGGTTTCTTCAAGTGGTGATGTGGTGATTGGATCTAACATTCTTGATATTGATGACAATGTTGATGATACTTTGGATGTTGATGGTGAAGAGCCTTCTGCAAGTCAAAAGCCAAGGAGGAAATCAAGGTAAAGGCAACAACCTTTAAGGCTCACTTATGATGAAAAGGGTAAGCAAGTTTTTGGTGATACAAACTATGCTTTCCTAACCTCTTTTGATGAACCTACATGTGTAGATGAAGCAAGGCAAAAAGAGGAGTGGATCCAAGCAATGGATCTTGAGTATCAAGCTCTTATGAAGAACAATACATGGAGATTGGTGGAACTTCCTAAGGACAAGAAGGCAATTGGATGCAAGTGGATCTTCAAAGTGAAGACAAACCAAGATGGATCAATCAACAAGTACAAAGTAAGGTTGGTGGCAAAAGGATATGCTCAAGAGTATGGTATTGACTATGATGAGACCTTTGCACCCGTGGCAAAGATGGGCATTTGGGTCATTATTTCTCTTGCAACACTTTATGGATGGGATGTATGGCAATTGGACATCACTAATGCATTCTTGAATGGAGATCTTGAGGAGGAGGTTTTTATGGAGCAACCCGAGGGCTTAACACTTTTTTACTTTCTCAAACCTTCATAATGTCAGAAATGGTGAACTCCTGCAACTTGTCGCAGCACGAACAAGATACGAAAGTCGACGAGAACAGTTCGCGACAGTCAACGTCCCTTGACTCGAAGCACGAACGATTCGCGAATTATTCGTGGATCATAAACACACCTCCAGGACCGCAAACCGCAAAGGGACGCAAAACGAAAAACTACGAAACAAACGAATAAGAATCTTTCGCGCTGCCAGCTGGCAGCTCAACGGGCTTCACGCCCAGCTGAAACGAATAGCAACGACGGAGACTAACTAACTAGTTGATTAGCGTTAACTAGTTTTGTGATTCTACGTCTAGCTATCCTATAAGACTCCACATAGTGGAGGTATAAACGATCCTCTCTAGATCACAAAATAATCTGGATACAAAGATCTGTAAGAGACAGAGAGAGAGAGGTAGCGAGGAGAGCAGAAAAAATACTAGAAACTATAGCTGTGCATGAAAGTCTGCCAACGAGCAGAACACAGCAAAAGAGCAGAGTGTCATTCCGCCAACAAGTGAGACACTGACGATCTCGCTCTAAAAACTAAACTGATAATACAGTCGCTCTACTTTTCGTGCATCTCCCTATCTTGTGCTATCATTTGTCTTGATTGCTAGAATAGAATGTGTTCTGTGATGTGTAGTCACGTGTCTGGGATCCTGAAAACCACTTCCGCGCAAAGGAAAATTCAAAGACACAAAATGATTCGCGAATGAGAAGAGAGAGAAGAAGAAAACGAAACACTCTCGCTTTCGCTACATGGTATCAGAGCAAACAGGTTATCACTACTAATATCCCAACAGTGATTCTTCCAGACAACACAATATGGCTACAACAATCCAAACCAGAGTAGCAATCAGTCTAGATGGTGCAAATTACAAAATCTGAAAATTCAAAATCAAAACGCTTCTGAAGGGCGAAGGGATCTGGTCGGTGAACGAGCTCTCAGAGGTGCAGCCTCCAAAGGGAGACCCGAGGAGAGCTGAATGGATTAGAAAGGATGAGCGCGCAATGGCAATCATCGTTTCGTCCATAAATGAAGATCTACTCATGCAGATTGAAGACTGCGAAAGCAGCCATGCAGCGTGGGAAAGATTAAAGCAAAAGTATGAAGTGAGGACTGCAGCTTCAGTCATGCACCTTCACAATCAGCTGCAAAACATACGGTGGGATGGCAACCAGTTGGATCAACACGTTGAGAAGATCAGAACGATCTTCGCTCAACTCGCTGCATCAGGACAGGAGCACCGGGTCCCAGCACCACAGCAGCTGATGTACTTCATGAAATCTCTACCGATGTCCTATCAGCCACTGAGAATGCTCATACTGAGTCTACCAAATATGACATTAGACAAAGCAGTCAGTCTTGTCGCTGATGAGAGACTGATGAGAGACGAAGGAGAGGGAAGCAGTGATCAAGAGAAGGCTCTCTTCACGAAAGGAAAGAAAAAGAATAAAAACAAGCCAAGATTCAAGAAGACGAAGTCCTCGAATCAACAATCTTCTTCCTGCGATCACTGCCACAAACCAAGCCATACGGCCAACAAATGCTAGTTCAATCTAGCAATACCTTGCATGCACTGCAAGAAGAAAGGGCATGGGCATTCTGCATACGACTGCAGATTCAACCCAAAAAGGATAAACAAAGCTGAAAAGGCAAACATTCCAGAGTCATCAAAGGATGCTGAAAGAGGTGACGAAGCTTTCACGATACTCTAAGAAGCTTCGACAAGCTACTCTGAACACGACTACGATGTAGTCATCGATTCAGGAGGAACATCTCACATAACCTGCAACAAGAAGATCTTGATCAACTTTCGCAAACTCGAAAACGACAGAGCGGTGATTCTAGGCGATGGAAGCAGACACAATGTCAAAGGCATCGGCTCTCTACAGCTACGAACCCTGTCAGGCCAAGCAGAGCTGCCAGGAGCACTTTATGTGCCCTCACTCAGAAAGGATCTGCTATCTGTCTCCAAGATGGCAGATCTAGGCATTCGAGTTTTATTCGACGGCAACACTTGTCGTATGATCGAGAAGACGACAAACAAGTTGCTGACGGTCGGATGCAGAGAAGGAAACCTCTACCAGGCCAAAATAATCAGCAACTCTGATGGCATTTAAATGCTTCTGAAAACGAAGATCAGCTCTAGCATAAGAGAATGTATCATCTGAACATGCGGAGCCTATATGACATGAGCAGAAAGGACATTGTCACAGGTCTCAAGATTTCAAGGCCCGAGGCTGAGTTCTGCGAAGCTTGTCAAAAAGGCAAGCAACATCGGAATCCATTCACACACGAGGGAAGAAGAGCCAAGGAAGTTCTTGAGCTCGTCCACTCTGATGTCTGTGGACCGATGAAAACAAATTCGCTCTCAGGTTCGAGATATTTTCTAACGTTCATAGATGATTACAGCCGGATGACCACGATCTACTACTTGAAGAAGAAATCCGAAGTGTTTGATTCCTTCAAGAAGTTCGTGGCATCTGCAGAGCGACACACCTCAAAAAAGATACAGATCCTTAGATCTGACAATGGAGGTGAATACAAAAGTACAAAATTCTCAAGATTCTGCGAAAAACAGGGAATCGAACACCAGTTCACTCCTGCATAAACACCAGAATACAACGGTGTGGCAGAAAGAAAAAACAGAACGCTAGTCGAAGGAGCCAGATGCATGATGGCACAGGCTCAATTGCCAGGTCAATTCTGGGCCAAGGCAATAGCTGCAGCTGTACACCTGCAGAACAGATCTACAACGACAATGCTGGAAAACAAAACACCATACGAAATGTGGACAGGCAGAAAGCCTGATCTGTCATACGTACGAGTGTTTGGATTGGATGTGCAGCATACAAGCACATTCCGAAGGAAAAGAGAAGCAAGCTCGACGACAAATCTGAACAAACAATCATGGTCGGCTACTCGAATGGAACACATGTGTACAGGCTCTACGATCCAACCACGAAGAAGGTTGTTTCGAGCAGAGATGTGAAGTTCGATGAGTCCACATTTCCTGGACTAAAAGACGAAAGAGGCCATAAGATCTTCACGCTGCTGCCCATTCTAGAGGGAGATCGAGGACAGACATCAAATCATAATGCAGAGCCCCAGACTCCAGAGCAGCAGGAAGCAGAGGATCGATCCCACGAACAAGAAATGTTCGAGCAGCGACGAAACGAACCTCGAAGGTCAACAAGACAAAAAAGACCTCCAGACCGCTCCTCTGACAATCTTCAATGGAGCGAAGACACACAATTCGAGTACTGCAGCTTCACAGAAGAGCCAACAACATACCAAGAAGCTATCCAGAGTCCAGAGGGAGAATTCTGGAAGCAGGCAATGTCAGAGGAGATCGAGTCGATGAGGCGAAACGAGGCATGGACATTAGAGCCACTGCCAGAAAACAGAAAAGTAGTCGACTGCAAGTGGGTGTACAAGAAAAAGCTGAAATCAGATGGCACTATTGGCCACTACAAAGCAAGGCTTGTCGCGAAGGGCTACACGCAGACATATGGTGTTGACTATTTCGACACATATTCGCCCATGGTCAAGATGACAAGCATAAGGCTACTCCTTGCATACGCCACACAGTACAATCTGGAAATTCACCAAATTGACGTGAGCCTTTCTCCACAAAGATCTAGAGGAGGAAATTTTCGCAACCTGAAGGCTATGAAGACCCCGACAACAGACAATATGTCTGTTGATTGCAGAGACACATCTACGGTCGAAAACAGGCATCACGAGCCTGGTACAAAAAGCTTGATGGTCTTCTGAAGTCTCTAGACTTCAATGTCTACATCAAAAGAGTAGGAAAGGATTTTGTGATACTGACCATTTTCGTCGATGATTCGTTGATGATAAGAAATTCCTTGATGCTGATCAAAGACACGAAGAGTTAGATTTCTGAAAGCTACAAAATCACAGATCTTGGAGAAGCAACAAAATGCCTAGGGCTGGAGATCAGAAGAGATCGAACAAAGGGCGAAATGCACTTGAGTCTGTCAAAATATTCCAGAAAAGTGCTGAAGCAGTACCACATGATGGACTGCAAAGAGAAAGCGACACCAATGATAGCTAGAGCCAAGCTCACGAAACAGGATTGCCCAAAAACGGAAGAGGAAGAACAAAATATGGCAGGTATACCCTACCAGAACTTAATCGGTAGTCTGATGTACTTGACAATCTGAACCAGACCCGATCTGGCTTTCTCTGTTTATGCATTGAGCCGATTCTCTGCAAATCCTGGTATGGCACATTGGCAAATGGCCAAACGAATCCTACAGTATCTGAAGGGTACCCAGAATTAACCTACAGAGCTGAAAACGAAAAAAAAGGATTCGAGCTGCATCACTACAGTGATGCGAGCTGGGCGAGCTGCAAAGATGACAGCAAGTCCATTACTGGAGGATGTACAATAGCGTGCAGAGCTGCAATCAACTGGATATGCAAAAAGCAAACCTTGGTAGCTCAATCCTCTTGCGAAGCTGAGTATGTCGCAGCCTTGAAAGTGGCGAATGAGGTAGTGTAGCTACAAATGATGTTGGAGGCAATCGGGATACCACAAGAAGGGCCAAGCATGGTGATGATGGACTCTCAGAGTGCCATCTATCTGTCCCAGGATCCCGTCTTCCATTCCAAGACAAACCACATACCTCTGAAGTACCATCACATTCGAGATTTGATCTCGAAAGGAGAGCTCCAGGTCCAGTATATTAAATCAAAAAATATGATTGCAGATCTGCTCACGAAACCGCTCGACAAGCCACTCTTTGCCAAGCAAAGAAGGGCAATTGGATTAAACGAACAAAGCTGCAAGGTTCAAGAGGGAGTGTCAGAAATGGTGAACTCCTACAACTTTGTCGCAGCACGAACAAGATACGAAAGTCGAACGAGAACAATTTGCGACAGTCAACGTCCCTTGACTCGAAGCACGAACGATTCGCGAATTATTCGTGGATCGTAAACACACCTCCAGGACCGCAAACCGCAAAGGGACACAAAACGAAAAACTACGAAACAAACGAAGAAGAATCTTTCGCGCTGCCAGCTGGCAGCTCAACGGGCTTCACGCCCAGCTGAAACGAATAGCAACGACGGAGACTAACTAACTAGTTGATTAGTATTAACTAGTTTTGTGATTCTACGTCTAGCTATCCTGTAAGACTCCACACAGTGGAGGTATAAACGATCCTCTCTGGATCACAAAATAATCTGGATACAGAGATCTGTAAGAGACGAAGAGAGAGAGGTAGCGAGTAGAGCAGAAAAAATACTAGAAACTATAGCTGTGCATGAAAGTCTGCCAACGAGCAGAACACAGCAAAAGAGCAGAGTGTCATCCGCCAATGAGCGAGACACTAACGATCTCGCTCTAAAAACTAAACTGATAATACAGTCGCTCTATTTTTCGTGCATCTCCCTATCTTTCATTTGTCTTGATTGCTAGAATAGAATGTGTTCTGTGATGTGTAGTCGCGTGTCTGGGATCCTGAAAACCACTTCCGCGTAAAGGAAAATTCAAAGACACAAAATGATTCGCGAATAAGAAGAGAGAGAAGAAGAAAACGAAATCCTAGTGTGGAGCATTGGAAGCTAGGCGAAAGAGTATTGAGGTACATCTCGGGTTCTAGAGATTTTGGCATTGTTTTTAGAGGATCATCACCTAACTTGTTTGGATTTTCAGATTCGGACTTTGCTGGAGATCAAAATCCATAAGTTCACATGCTATTTTCATAGGTGATGGATGGATGTCGAAGAAACAAGCAACAATCTCTTTATCATCTCGTGAGGCCGAGTACAAAGCCTTAACTTCATGCACAAAGGAAACGCTATGGATCAAAAGAATGGTAATGGATCAAAAAGTGTCCAATCATCTTTTGTGATAACCTTTCAGCCCAAAGTTTGGCACGCAATCTTGTTTTTCATGCAAGGAGCAAGCATATTGAAGTGGCTTATCATTTTGTGAGAGAACAAGTCATGGCAAAAGAAGTGGAGCTTCAACATGTCTCATCAAGGGAGTGTGTGGCTAATATCTTCACCAAAGCATTGGGAAAGGACTTGTTTATGAAGCACAAAACTCATCTTGGAGTACTATCAAAATGTATGCTAAAACTAGTTGAAGATGGAGTGCGAAAAATTCAGCTAGTTTAGTTGAGTTATTTTGGCAATTTTGAGGCCAACATGGAATTTCAACTTAGAGAGATTTTTTTATGTCAATAAAGGCCTAAATAGTGTTTGTACTATTTTTGGCAAGTAGATTTGTGGATGAGGTCGAATTTAGACCCATTCTATTATAGATACATTGCATTTAGTCACTAAAAACTAGGTTTTTGGTGAAGTACCTAGAAGTTGCTATTTTAGGGCTAGTTTAGGGCAAGTGGCCAAGTAACATTATGGCTGCTATAAATAGATGTACCAATGTGAAAAAAGTATCTTGTAGTTCTCTTTCTATGTGGAGAACTTTCCTCTTTTGATTCTATGTTCATCTCTTGCATATTTCTTATGATATCTTGAGTTCTAGTGTATAGAATGTGAATTTTCTTGTTGTACTTGGATCCACACGTGTGAAGTACTGTTTTCTGCTTCTGTTTTATGGACAGGGACAGTACCTATAATTAATGAATGCCTGATTAAGGGCCCAAGGACCAATTGTATACTCAGCTTACAAATAATAATGAATAACACCCTGGGACTTAAATATATATCCAAGGTCAAAGTAACCACCACCCTTATGCTTGTTACACTACTTGTGTTGCAAGTTTAGCCTTGATAGCAACTTTTTGAGGGGGAGGCATATCCTTCACAACTCCTTGAACCTCGGGCCCCATGTGGCTATCTAATATTATTAGAGACTTGTCAGTGTGGTTTGGGCCCTTGGTTATTTGGCCATGTTTGGGCTACAACTGGCAAGGTGCAGCCCTATCCCGATTCATGCCTCCTCAAATGATAGAATTAAGTGTGAGGCCTCAGTGTTACTCAGTTGATTGTTTGGAGATTAGTTGCTTAGATAAAATATTAAGTTTAGCACAACCTTAACACACCAACCTGCATGCTGGTGGTTTCCTTTTTAGTATCAGTTTTTTGGAAGAAAACAGTGCTGAACTAGATTGTTGACAACTTCTATTGGCTGGTTAAATGAAAACATCAACATGTGATAAATTTAAATCCAAAACACACTTGTTAGATCAATTAGATCTTGGCTAAATTTCATTCACAAGCTAGAAATCATACATCTACCATGCTAGAAAACAGTTCCAATTTGAGTACATTTCATAAGTTGTTTCGAATAATTGTTTTTGGCAAGATCCCTATTTACCTCCAGCTTTCTCTATATTGGCCCAAACTTTCAAGTTGACTGTATCCTAAGCTTCCTCTCAATAAATAGCTGAAGATATTGTCCACATTTATTCAAATTGGTTTCACCACTAGAAATTGCAGATTTTCTAGTTTCCAGTACTTGTGAGCACTTATGGCCCATTTATGCTATCCAAGGACCCACATCCTGGGTTTGGGCTGAGACAACCAGTACGGGCTCAAATGTGGCCAAACAACCAATGAATTTGATGATAAACATAGCCAAAAAATGGAGGTTTGAAAGCACCATACTATTTAATCGTAATTTTGAGTGAGAGCAAATTAGTAACCTAGGGATCAAGGAGGTGCCAATATTATTCCTGAACTTGGATAAAAAGAAATGTTTTGAAATAAATGTATGTGTGTGTAACAGATTCATAACATAGTCTGTTTTCTATATCAAGGAACAACCGTTCCCAAGTCATATTTTCTTGTCCATTGGTAGTTTTGGTCCTTTGCATAACTAAGCATCTTGTCCTAAAAGATTGATGCCTGCTTCTGGCACATGGGTTTTGCGTGCTTGTGTCAGAAATGAAGTCAAAATTGGTACTAGTTCTTTGGGAAACATCAGGGGAAAAGTTTGCAAGATTAAGATCAGTAGTTGGGCATATGGATTACTCTCAGATTTAGCTAGAAATTTGGAGAGCTCTAGACAGTCTAGGCCATCAAATATTATTAGTAATGACTGGTATCAAAATGATCATGGGATAAAGATCATGGGATCGTGGTGAGACTGAAAAGTTTCTTCTTGAAGTTGAAGGCAAGCAAACAATCTGTCTAGAAATTGCTACAAAATAGCAGATCTTTTGAATGTAACTTGAATCCAAAAAAAAGAGAGTAGCAGCTAAAGGTAAATCTACGCAAGCTTCTTGTCAAAGCTAAAAAGATTTCAATATATGTAGATCAAAGATGTATCTAATAATAAATAAATAAAATTTCAACCAGCTTGTTTCATAAATTTTAGACCAATTTTTTCATAAAAAGATGAAATTTTATGACAAGCTACTAGTATCAATGCACATGGATAAATAGATCATGGCCATCTATTAAGTTTTTGGACTATCGATACATAGATTTTCATAACTTCTCCAGAACGGTTACAACTAAGTGAATGATAAGGTTTGAACCTTTTCGCTACTGAATATACCTGCTCAACATAGAAGGAAATATTCATGCAACTTTGTTTCCCACATCTTCCCAAGTCCGGTTTTCTTAAACCAATTTTGAACATACTTAAATGATAATTGCACTCGATAAGCAAGCTTCCCCATAAAATTGCCATGTACAAGAATGCATCTTACTTGTCGACTACGAACATAGTCCAAAAATGCTGGCACATCTGGGTATCTATATTTGTCCTGATCTTCCTTATTGAGAGCCTTTTGATAGCAAATAATATCTCCATCTTCAAGCTGCACAAATGTCAGATGTAGAAGTCACCTAAAACTGAGTCATGAATTTGAAAATGACCACCTAGAATGGGAAATTAGCATGATATTGAAGGATGCAATCAAAACTCTTTTGGAATGCCTCCAAATATCTGCCCTTGCAAAGGCCTCCAAATATCTGCCCTTGCAAAGGCTTTTTAAAAGAGATATAGTGGATGAAGGCGCATTCATGGTCAAAGACCAAAGCGCATCTTCTACAATTCCACTTCTTCACGAAATTGCAATGCTCTTCCTAAATATGTAAGATCTTGGAAACAGGTGATGAAAGCATTATACCACCTGGCTAGCTTTGAAGGTTGCTCTTTTATCGACATGTTCGCACATCACATTTGGATCAAATTTGATCTCCTGAAGGGGGAGTAAAATCAGCTAGGTTAGTTGTGCAATGAAGGTGTTCCCGTGACTTTCACAGAAGAATATCAAGGAGCAACAATTTCTTCAAATCAATCACTTAATTTGAATGTGATGACCCTAAAAGATAAGACTTTTCTGAATGAGTCCACTTATGGTGAATGAGTATGCTTGTCACTATGTGCCACAATCACATCACAACTAATCCTCGATGCTATTACATAAGCATCCCATTCACATTACAAAATAAAAGTACTTTAAAATCTGTACACTCACTTTGTACCGCAAAATTCCCTTCAACTTCTCTCATTACAATATATAAAAACTTAGGGCAATGTTGATCAACTATGGTGTCAAAGCAAATGCAAAAAATTTTCAGGAGTGTGCACATGCACATGCATGCTTCACACATAGGTCGAACATGTACTTGATTAAAAAACAAATATAAAGGAGATTCCTAGTATCATTGTGATAAGAGTCAACTTGTACGGGGAACAAACATAATTGGCATCATGATGTTGAAAAAAGCAGATTGCTAGGTTAGCTTCAACTTGACAAGACAGGCACTTACAAAACAGCTCATGCTCATAAAAACCACAACTTCTTGCATACAAGCATGAAAACCCAAAAGCACATGCCTAGCATTGAAATATCAACATATCGCATGTAAATTGTGTGATACAAGGAAAAGCAAGTAGAAAGCGTGAGGACGTACACTAGACATAAGATAAACTCAAGTTGGCCAATAGCTCAAAGCTTTTCATCACATTGGTAACTATCACTTCAAACTATAAGATCTTGGCATATCATACAACCAATGCCTGCCCTAACCATAAATTTAGATAATTTTAACAAATCTATTGTAATTGGCATCAATGTCCCTCAAAACTAAGAGAAAATAATCTCCCATGAAGTATGTTGGGTGTTGAAATACATTTAGGTTGCAATGAAAACTTAAAGTCAAGATGGGGTAGCAGGTGGACAACTACCCACCTTCTACAAGGACGATGAGTTTCCCACAAAGAACTCAAGAACAATCCAAATCAAAATCTATCAAATGAATGTCTCTCCTCTTATTTATACTCTAATGAAATTAGGGCTAAAACCGTCTCACGAATAATGAAGAGGCCCTGTGAGTTGACCAAACCTATCCAATCTTTATGTATCCCTCTAACATAGGCCCATCACTAGTCTTCCAAATAAAATGGATCATGTGCCCATAATATCAAGTAAGCTCTAAATATATTGGATGTTCATAACACTCCCCTACTTTAAAAATTGCATTCAATGTGCACTTAGAAAGAAATTGTAGTGAAAAAATTGGTTGGTGTTGTAGATACTTAAATAAAAGGTTCAATGGTCAAGGAGGAGAATTCGGTGGATCCTGCATAGGGGTAGGTGTATAAGTGTGGCCATTGACGTGTCTTCCTATCAAGGATCTACTACCGTGTTTCAAACCAATTTTGAAGAGCTCTTTAATCTTCTTAAGTTAAAAGTTAAAGAACTAAACACCAAAGCCACTAATCCAATTCTAAAAATCACATACTAAGTGTCTTGCTATCACTGATCAAATACCTACTACCATCTTTCACAAAGATTCTAAAGAGCTCTTGAGATTTCAATCTTTTTAATTTATAACTTATAGCACTGAGCAAGCCTTCATTTCTTGTGTGCCAAAAACTATGGTTTCTACTTACTATAAACCACATGGATTCAGGTATATTGTAGGTTTCACGAGTTATTGAGCCTCTGCAAAACTTGGAGAATGTGCTTGCAAGATGGATTAAATATGTGCCAAGTGGCTTGACCAATGGGATTCTTCCACATTGTTGCCCACATGCTACATTCACAACTTTCTTGATTATGTGCCCCTCCCCTACTCATGTACATTCTAAGGAAGATAGAGTAGAATAGATTTGATTTTGAGAGGTCGAAGGATGCATTTCAGCTAGACATGGCTCCTAGCAAGAAAATGCAACTAGATCTAGTGACCTTCTCTATTTGCTATCTTTGGAAAACACACAACCAAGTTGCAAACCCTAGCCACTCTCATCATCTCACAAGAATGCTTTTGACGGAATTGAAGATGTGGTCACTCAAAATGCAACGGAAGCACCTAGTACACTGGTAACACAAGGCAATGAACAAGAATTTAGGTGACACTTGTATAAGGTGTTCTTGAACAATGGTTGAAGCATTCATAAATCCAAAAGGCAACACTAGAAATGCATAACGACCAAATCTAGTCCAAAAAAGAAGTGGAGAATATCGAGAAACTAAATCTTTGAAAAGACACATTTGCGCCTCGCACCCTATGCTAGAAACTTTAGGTGGCATTAACAAGAAGATATTTGCATGATGCTTTTAGATTTGGGGGTATGCAATCAAGAGGCATTGGAGAGTCAAAAGGCCCACAAACTACAGGGGAGAGGCCAAGAGGAAGAAAAGAAAAATGAGGTAGCCTAAGAGCAAATGAAGGAGATAGTTTTGGCGAGAAGAAAAGGAGGTCCTGATGCAAACAAATTCTAACTCAAGACCATTAGATGGTAGAGGCAAAGTTAGGTCCAAATAGTGGAAAATAATGGGGCACATGCATGAGCACACTTGTGGAAAAGCACATTGATGCAAACATGATAGTCGTCTCTTAAGAATAGACCACATATCCGCATAGGGACTGATGACCAAGTTGTAGAGAAAGGACTCAATGCAACAAAATGGGAATGATTCTGCAACTAATAAGTTATTTCAAGGCCAAGGCAACCTGATCGAATGATGAGTACGATGATCCTTAGATTGTCAAAGTTCAGTTGATTACTATAGGCTATAGCTAGGGTTGATCCTTCATGCACAGGTTACATGGCTTATGTTCAAATGCTAAGACATCATAGTGCACCTAATATGACTAAAAATTAATACGATAGCTGAGATCCAAAATGATAAGGTATCCAATCTTGGTCCATAAATTTGTTCCAAATAAACATACTTGCATTTCAATTAGCTAAAGACGTGGAAAACCCATACGGCGTATACTAGTCTAGGTACATCAATCTAAGTTAATGATTAAGCAGAAAGAGAAACTCAAAGGTTCCAAAGACAGATCACAACATATAAAGCATGACAATGCAAGATTCCATGTGTTTTCAGCTACGTTTCCAAACAATAAGAGGGCGAACTTCATGCTAAAAACAAGACAATTTACAGCATACTAAACAAGAAGTTGTCATACAAATCCATAGATTCTATGAAGCTAACAAACTAGGCACTACCACAAGTCTGGAATCTAAAAAGGTAAGGAGTGTTGTCTTGCCATTGACTTGCAATAGCTTGTGAGAATGCAAAGGTAAGGCAAAAATCTACACTGGTAAATCTTTGGTAGCTTTCACATTAGAAGATGAGGAACAAGGTACTACTGCCAATTCCCAACCTATGGAAAATGTATCATAAGCAATACTCCTAAAAAACTATGTCACAATAAGATTTGGGAACAATCCATCAAAGAAGAAAAACCTTAGTACAAAGGTGGTGAAACTCAAAGTGTAAGGAAGAATTTCATGTTGTTTTAATGGACTAATGTCCAATATGTGGGAAAATCTTTAAGCACTAACATAAGATCCCAACAAAGAGAAGGCAAGCAATAAGTTGTGAATTTTGTTGTGTTATGAATTTATATATGATGCTTGTAAATCAAGAAGCTAGTAAAAGATACCAAGTTGGTAAGGATTGACAAATGAATTTTCTAACCTTGTACACATTGCAAGATAGGTAAGAAATCTTATAAACTAAGTTACCTAGTTGATGAGATTGTACTTTTGAGAAGATGGATGTCATGATTCGTCCAACACAACAAGTTCAAAATCAAGTCTCAGTTCAAAGCACCATTTAACCTCCAGAAATGGAAAACAACCAAATAACTCGCAATTGAAATCTTTTCTTCTTTGTGTTGAACAATTTTTCTTCCAATCACCAAGACAAAAAGTTCTATTCCGATATTGGTGGAAAGTTCGACAATACCCACAGCCTCTCACCCAAGTACCAGTATCAGTAAAGCTACTATGAACGTATCATACTAGGATTCTTCTCTTTAGACCGTGTACCTGGCCATTGCACATCTATGTAGTTTATTCTTTACGTGGGACAAAGGTGCAGGGACAAAGGTGCAGCAATTGAAAGGTAAACATATAAAACTTTTGAGAATTTAAAAATTCACCCAAACTGAAAGGCCTATGAGCTATCCAACTTAGAAAAGGCAATAACCTCATATACGAGGATATCTTCAGTAGGTTGAACACCAGCCATATCTTTCAACTTGTCCAATATATCACTAGGCCTGCCCCCAGCTTTAACAAACATCTTACCCACAAACCTGGAAAAGTACATGGCCACGTGACTCAATGTACAAAATTTAGAAGTCAAAACTAAAAAGCATTATATTGAATTCTTATACACCTGTTTGTGGGATTGGAATATTGAAAGTTAAGGAATGTCATTAGGTATGCCTAGCACATAATCCACATGCAACTAAAGCAATCAAAGGCACCATATCAAACCAACAAAATAAAAGACAGGATATTAGCTAGCGATCATTGCTTACAATCTCATTGTACACAAGCATAAGTAGCTAATTTATTATGCTGATGTTACCATACTCTGGTTTCTATCTTTTATCAAATGTATCAAGTAAAATAACCAACTTACTACAGCTTATGAAAGTTTCAAAAAAAATTAACTAATCAGCACAAGATATAAAATTTAGTTCACATCAGTCTCTCGGATACATGTTTCCACCAAACTCTTGCATGAATTAGCCCATCAAAAAGGATGGGAAAAGTACCCATGGAAACCAATCTTTGCATAAATTCAGATTGATAAGGCAAAACACCACCAGATGAACTCTACAACAAGTACCCATCGAAATAACTATCCTTTGTTGTTGAAAACACAAAATTTAGGGCTTTAGATTTCCATTCCAATAACAAACCATGGACTTCAAATGATTCTTCATTGTATTTGATAAACTTGGTAATACTCCTCCTGACCCCGTCCTTCTGCTTCATCTTTCCTGCTTCGTCCACCTCTACACCTTCCCCTTCTGTTCCGGCTCCTTCCATTGTCCCTTCGTCTCCCGTCCTTCGACCCCTCCTCCTGCTTTTGTCCGACGTTACACGTCTGCAGAGTTCTCTAACCTTCAGCAGAAGCGTCTTTGCTTTCGTTGTAAGAGTCCTAACCATTTTGCCCATGATTGCCGTCAGCCCCTCCCTACTACTACTGTTGTTTTTTACCATAAGGGCACTACTCCAGATGATTCTGATATCTACATTCATATTTCTGATGACCCTGACCTATCTCCTGAGCCTTCCACTGATTTACTTCCTACTACTTGCCATGTTCAGCTTGCCTATGCTACTTGGACAGGGCGTCCTGGTCCTCGCTCCATTCGGTTACGTGTACGCATTGCTGGTTGTGAGTATATTGCTTTAGTTGATACAAGCAACACTCATTCTTGTATCAGCAGTTATATCACCAGTCGGATCCGTGCTTCACCTGTTCCTGCTCCACAGCCTCTCACAGTTGAGGTTGTTAGTTCACACTCTTTTCCTAGTTCTCAGATGTTTCATGGTTTACCATACCGCATTGGAGATTTTTCTGGACAGGCAGATCTTTATATTATTCCTATGCAGCGTTATGATCTTATCCTTGGTGCTGATTGGTTTGCATCTCTTGGGGCCGTTACAATGACACAGCAGACATTGACATTTGTACATGGTGCAGTTACACACTCACTTGTTGGCATTGATTCTCAGGGAGACTTCCAGTTGATTACTGGGAAGCAGTTTATTCGCAGCCTGCCGAAGGCTCATTGTGCAGCCTTATTATGTGTTCAGCAAGCAATGTCAGTTCCTCCAGTTTCTACTCCAACAGTTGTTCCTCAGGTGATTTGCTTATCTCGAAGGGTGCCTTTCCAGTAGATCTGTTCACTTGGTTGTTATGTGCGAACTCCAGGATATCCAAGTAGCTGACCCAATCGGATTGGTCCCAAGAGACATAATTTCGGAAATATTGTTCAATCTGTCGATTGACTTGCTCAGTTTGCCCATCTGTCTGAGATGATATGCAGTGCTGAAATTCAAGCTTGAGCTCCACATTACTGCCTTTTTAGATCAGGGTCTCATTGTTCCTAGTCACAGCCCTTTTGGTGCCCCTGTTCTCCTTGTTAGTAAGAAAGATGGTACCAAACGTCTTTGTATTGATTACCGTGCTGTAAATAAGTTGACTATCCGTAATCAGTATTGATGTCTTTTATCATACACCATCACTTGCGGATCAGGCTCGTGCTCTTGCTGCACTTGTTGATTCCTCTACATCATATGTTGTTCTAGATGTTGATCCACCAGGGCTTGCTGCTATATGATCCACTTTCTTTTCGGTAGTTGAGTCTTATTTTTGTGTCGGGAAGAGTTATGGACTCGGTCCATTTACATTTACTTTACTTTATGCATAAGTAGGCCTTGGGCCCTTTTTTATTCATTACTGACACTTAGACTTTATGGTTGGCCTTGGGCCTTATTATTCATTATTTGGACATTTGGACATATTACTAGAGAGTGGGGGCCTTTTTGGAGGGCGCACTATTATCCCTCCCAGTTGGGCCCTTGCCACTGGAAGCTTCCTTTTTAGGGCTTCCTTTAGACTATAAGTAGGGAATCTGTGTCATTTATTATTCAGCTGATGATATTGATCTCTCTCTTTAGTCTCCTTAATCTCTCTTTCCTGCTTTCTAGGGTTAAGTCTTGCTTATGTGATGCTTTCATAGCTTAGCTCTAGATCAGTCGTGGTTGTATTCTTAGCTTTGTGTGTGTGTGTGTGTGTGTGTGTGTGTGTGTGTGTGAGAGAGAGAGAGAGAGAGAGAGAGAGTGAGAGAGAGAGAGAGCCTTGAGGGTTTTTTCGAGAGTATTTGTAGGTTTGCTACTTTACTACTAAGTAGCCATGTACATTGTACATTGTACACACAATATGTAAGGTGTGACTTTAATGTTTTGAGTGACGAGTAACAATGATCAATTTTCTAGTCATGTATGGATGTTGGTAGTTACTAGCTAATATCACAGACAATATCAGATACATCATAGTTAAAACTACATGCAATAGATGGATCAAGAACCCTAAACCACAAGTGACAGGTATTGTTAGGTAACAAGACTCAGGAGTTAGAAGTTCGAAGTTCCGCATCAGGATTCGAATTTCACTATCGATTAATCACGAATCATAATCTACATGTTACCCATTAACACTAAGAAAGCACTTGTTTTTGACATAATCGAAGGGTAGAAATTAAGGGAGGGGGGGGAAACCCTAAAACCAATTCGCCGGTTCGAACCTAGAGAAGCCGATTCTTTCCCGATTCAAACACGGTTCGAAAAGGCGATTCGAAAAGTACCATAAAACTTTGTCATACAAAATACTTTCCTAATCATCACAACGTGTCATGCACACCAGAAAAAGATATATCAATAAGAATTTGAATTTGACCAATAATTAGACTTGAAAAGAAATTCATGAAGAATTTGCTTGCCAACTACAATGACAAAACCATCTCTTTGTAAGATTGGTCACAACTTACATTTAAGAGTATAATAACGTGATTAGAAGAACCTTAGAACAAAACACTACGTAACCAAAACAGTCAAAAACCCCATCTTAAGCCAACAACATGTGAAATATTATGCAAATCTTAACTTCATGTTCTAGGTCTCAAACCTAACACATGTATAGGCCTCAAGCCTATGTCAAATGTAGGCCTCAACCCTACATTAATATGTTTTCAAATGGGCATTCAAGCTTGTGAATGGAGCTATGCACCATGTGAGCCAAATTGGGCTAAATGCAACCAAATACCAACTTTATAGGCAAATTGGAAAAACCCTAATTTTGGCACCTCCTCTTTAAATCAATAAAGATCAAAGGTGGTTTGTACCTTGATCTCTTTCACATCGTCGTATGTAGTGAGCTAGTATCGAGATAGCTTGTGATTTCTCCATACATGTCTTGATCAAATTATTGTTCTTCAAATTTGACCAAAACTTGATGTTCTTCACACATGCCAAGTCTACTTGTATGTATCTTATATGTCTAAGTTATCTTCAATTTAAGATGTGACTGCTTCCTGCATTGTAACAATATTGGAATCCTAGCTTTCTAGTTTTAAATATATGTGGTCAATCATATCCATAGTCAATCTTAAGCATAACTTTCACAAATCATCGTACATAGATTCTTAGCCATCGAGTAATATATATGGCCTCATTAGTACCCAAGCGTATGTTTCTTAATTTTGAGAGAATTAGATTTTCTTCATTAGGCCCATTGCTAACTTATAAATACATGACAACCAACAAGAGGAGATTAAGAACAAAACAAAAACAATAAAAAAGGTAAAATTAGCACCAAGGATCGTTAGGTCGTGAATTAGAGTAAGAAACAATACAATACACAAAAGACTAGAAACATGGTCATGCAAATGAACCATTTTGTTTTACGATTAGCTTCCTACAAATTTAGAAAAAATGAACTAACAACCTAATATCAATTAACGTTGTTGTCCAAACCTAACCTAATATCTTCAGACCACCAAGGTGGTCACAATCTATTCCAAGAAACATAAAAAATTACATCTATGAAAATGAAAAAACAAAAAAGAAGCTCAAAAGGAGCAAAATGCTTTACCGTAGCTCCTCTTTCTCCGGATTGTAAAACTTAAAGAAAAGTAAAATTTCATCCTTATTTTTCTCAAGTGGAGGTACAGCAACTTTTTTATCCTGAAAATAACAAGCCAATAAACTCAAAAGTCACAAATTCTAATAAATGGCAAGTCTTTCAAGTAGTTACAAGCTAAAGATCATAGCGCACATAGAGCATCCACATAATCTACCATATAGAAATAAGTTATAACATATAAAAATGTATGCTAAGCCTAAGTTAACTTATCATAAGCTACTTGATGCCAAGAAGTACTCTCCAAACAGTCAACCATCAACGATGCGGTTCACAAGGCCTACCTGTACTGATTGAGTCCACGAGTTAGGGCTAGAGCTTGTAAGTTAGGTCTTATCGAAGCTAATAATTTTTCCGTTATTCGTTGTCTATTTCCACCAACTACGCCTACATCATGTTTGTAATGTTAATGTCTTAACTTTGGCAAACAAAAAGACCTGCTATTGTGTATAGTGACCAACTCAAGGTACGAGCATCAATTAAGCAAGCTGATGGTAGATCTACTCAAAAAATTGGAGGTAATAATCATAAGCAATGCTTAGCCTTGTCAAGAAGTGCAAGCTATATAGGACACAATTTTCTAGGTTGGAATAACTTGTTTGGCTCCCCCCTTCACCAAGTCCACATATGTGTGAACTATCTTGTACTTTTTTGTAACTTGTGTTGGGTCTTGGTTTGGCTCCTCCCTTCCCCAAGACCACATGTGTGAACTATTTGTTAGAAAACCATTCTAACTGACTTGAACATACAAGTAACCCAAGACAAGATTCCTATTAAGGCAATCACACACACAAGGGAGATGGTAAGGGAAGACAATCAATGATCATGGTGTCGCTGAAGCTGCAAAAAGCGGCTACCAACCAACATACTGAAGGAAGGTCAACTTCAGAAGTTCTAAGATTGGACAAGGTTTTGTCGAGGTTGGAATCGACAAAGGTGCAAACTCTTAAGAGGGAGTTGCATGAGAAGTATAGACTATGAGTCTATATAGGATGCTTCATTGATTCACAGTTTCTTATCATGGTGGCAAATGATAAGTTCGTTGCTAGAAGTGGCAGGTGTGACAAGTTGTGTGGTCATCATTCTGTGTTGTATCGGTTTGGTTTCTATTCAAGTCATAGTAACTTGGTTATGTTGTTCAAACTTTCTTGTCTATCTGAACTAGTATCACTTGAGATTTATGATTAATCGAAGTGATTGCTTGTTGTGGTTGTCAAGTAATGCATGGATACCATCCAAGTCATAGTTGATTGTTCAAGTGGTGGTACCAAGTGAGATCGATTCTTCTAGGAAATATGTTTTGAGTTGGAGAAAAATTGTTTCTTCAGGTTCTTGAATCTATCCAAGTTCATGTTCTATCATGTGGTAGATTCTGTTATAAGATTTGGAAGCCACGCTTGATGATTAGCCGTTGAAAATCAATAGTACAGTTGTTTAGCCTCAAGAAAAACAATAGGGTTCATTTCTATTGACAGGTTATTGATCATCCTTAGAAAATCAATGTGAAGTCTTCTTAAGTGAAGCAGGTTTCTTCAAGGAAGATGGACGTAAACCAGTTGGGAAGTTTGCATATGACAAAGTCCGGACAAATAGATGTCATGATGAGATGCTTTCTAAGTTGAAAAGCTGTTTGGAGCAAGTGACTCTATGTGTGAGATAGAGGTTGGAGATTCCATGGAAAAGATAGTGTCAAGTACTTTGTGCGAGAAAGCATTTGAGGGGGAGTATCAATTACCTTGTGTGAGGAAGTATTGTATACGTTTTATGTTTCTATTGGGGATGCTCTATTACTTGCATATTTGGTTTGGAGTTTTTCATCACTTGTGTTCTCTCTCATGTGTTTCGCTATTGTTTCATCACAATTGGAATCGTGTCTTGGGTTACTTGTATGATCAAATCAAGTTTTCTAACACTATCTTGTACTTTTTTTCTTGTTCAATAAGAATATGCTTTTTTTCCTCTTAAGTTCTTGTATGCTCTTTTCAAAGTTGATGATTGCTTGAGTTCCCTACAATTTGGAAATCTTAGCTTCCAAGCAATCAAGCATATCCTAGTGTTGCCGACGCCAATTTCTACATTTGGTAAGGGAGATCCTATTCGTGCAATGAGTGTTTGCAAGCAAGAACTCACAATTTGTATGGGTGAATGATTGCTTTAGTGATGAAACTCAGTCTTACATGTTTTTCTTTTCTTTTCGTTTTTTTGCGGGGGTGGGTTGCCTATGTTTGAGTTGAATTTATCAATGTCATGTTCAGTCGGGTGCATAGGAAAGTGTTGTGTTTGGATGACCCTCTCCATCTAAGATGGCCAAAATCTGTGTTTTGTATGGGGTGATCCTCCATCGTGGAGAAGAGCCAAGTAGTGGCCAATATAATGTGATTGTAAGAAAGATTTCTCCAACCATGGGAATGAAGGTGCAAGGAAGACCTTGGGGTTGCTGGACATCATGAAAAAGGTATTTCTGATTTTGGTGTGGAAAACCCCGAAAGTGGGTGCAAATAGCTGTTTAGAATCAGCTGCACGTAATAAACCAATTGCAAATCTCCTGCATGCTACCATGTTCACACTAATCTAGAGGCCTAAAAGGGAATCATCCAAGAAGCTATCATTAGGGTTAAGGCTAATGTCACCTAGCCTCATCCAAAAGGACATGCAAGACACTAGGTGTTGTTAGTCCACCAAGTTCCATAAAGCAAAGAACTATACTAAGTGTTACACGGTCCAAAAGGGTGTTAAAACCAATGGATCATCATGACTAGCATCATAACTATGATATATGACAATAAACACATCAATTGCATGACAGAAATCATTCAAGTACATGGAGAATCACGAAAGTTAGCAAACACTAAAGTGCAAGCTCCTTGACAAAGAAAGATGGATTCCAACAAGTGAAAGGGGGAGGGCATGGAAACCCCTCATGGTTCAAAAGATATTAGGTGTCATATGTTGCATATGCTTTATCAGTAAGCATGAGGAGTCTCCTACTAAATTCAGCTCTAGGCCCCTTGTGGGCCATGTATCCTACTTGCCCTAGTTATTATAGGCGTAAGAAGGGTTTACAATATATTTAATTGATACCCCCAAGGCATATGCACAACTTACAGGTTACAAGTATACAAAAGCGAAAGGGCTAAATAGGAATTTATTTTAACACCTCCCCTTGATGGCTATTTTAGTTACACTAACACCTAGCATCTATCGAAATTTCGCTTTACTGAGAGCCTTAGTAAAGACGTATGTTGCTTGGTTGTTAGCATCAAAATAAACTAGCTCCATTTCACCACTCTAGACCTTCTCTTGTACGAAGTGTCGATATAGCCTCACAGGCAGCCATTGATGATAGAGCTTTCATGAGTTGTTTCTTGTTGCACCAAGGAATTGCCCCTGAACCAAGGCTGAAAGCAGAACCCAAAGTAAACTTGAGATCTTCTCTATCACTTTCCCAATTTAAATTGATCTAGCCTTCAAGTTGAAGCTCAGCTGCATCTGTGTATCCAATCCAAAAACTGGTAGTCCCCTTGACATACCTTAACACCCTCTTCACTGCTTTCTAATGAGCTTCAATTGGATTCCTCATAAACTAACTTGCCACTCCGACTGCATAAACTATATTTGGCCTGGTAGTAGTAAGCTAAATCATGTTGTCCATAATCTATCTATAAAATTTTGGTCCACAAAAAGGGGTGCCATCCTCCTTAGAAGGCAACTGGTATCAACAAGAGTGGAGCTGGGTTTGCAGTCCTACACGTCGAACTAGTGCAAGACTTCACATGCATACTTTGCCTACGAAATGAAAACACAAAGTTTTTTCTTCCACACTTTTGACCCTAGTTAATGGTGAAGCAAACCCAAATATTTCATATCCAACTCATTAGCTCTTTTATTGCTACCTGTGATGACAAGATCATTTAGATTATAATTTGACTTGCTCTTTATAACATGTTTTTTTGCAAAACAGCTATCAATATGACCATATCATGCCTTGGGTGCCTATTTCAAAAATGGGACACTTTCCTCTTGGCAATTCCACAAGATCATATGCATCATTCTTGAGAATAGAGTCATACATTACTTGCATGGCTTGATGACATACTTTCAAGACCTCCTCCAAGGATCAAACTTAGGATGCCAAAACAAGAGAAACAATGGAAACGGATGGTGGCTCAATCCTACCCAACAAATCTAGATCAAACGGATCCAACCCCCAAGCTATGAACCAACAAAAACTCGAAGGGAGAGATGTCACTCCAGCAACATGTAGCTACCACACACAAGATCAAGCTCCCTCCAAGGGAGACCTATGGGTATACTTATACTCTCCAAGGTTCCTCCTCAACCAAATGTGAACTGTGACCCCTCACTGGGAGACCTCAGCAATGCAAATGGGCCACATCAGTCACTCCCCCTATGGGTCACTACTAGCACCATGCAGATCCACTATCATGAGTTTTAGGCCTCTAAACCATTAATTATGAGTTTAGTACCATGAGGGCCCTGCCATAATTAATATACAAGTCGAGATATATTGAAGAGACAAGTCAAGGAACATTTCTACGAGAGCATAGATACTTTGGGACCAGCTTAAATATGTGACACAACTCAAAGACTCAAAAGGTGCATCAATGTTATAACAGCACAAAATTGTACAAATCACTTCCTATATGAGCAGTGAGATAAGAAACGCAAGCATACAATAACACTTCACAGTTCACTGAGTCTACAAAGGCAAGATAAGTTCACAGGACAAGATTGTAATATTGAGCTTTACATACTTGGCAAATCTGCACCTCCAAAAATAATTTTAAGTCTGCACCATGAGTTCTATTGGAAACGTCCTTCAAGTGGCCGACCTAGGTCAAATAGTAAAAACATAATTACATAAACCACAGCATCTATCTTCTAAGTTAGACAAGAGATTCTTCCGTGGCAATTTATCAGCAAAAAATTTACAACGGACAAAACTCTCAATAACTCATATCATAGAAATGAACATACAGTCTGCAGCTCTTCTTGTTCTGTTAAAGGACGATTGGGTCGGTACGTGTGATTTTGGCGTTTTGCCCACAGCCAAAAACGTTGACAATCAACTGGGATACCAAACTCCTCCGCTATCTCTTGCTGCAGACAATATAATACGTAAATTAAACTGGAGATTGACTGACGTAAAGCATCCCATTTACTAAGCAATTATTGTGAGAACAAAATCTTCTCACCTTGAAAAAAGAAAATGGTTTTTGCTTCTGAACACGAAAACTCTGGACCTTATCGTGATCAACAAGATCAAAAAAGATATCCTTCCCTATCTGGCCCGCAAGATCCTTGTCTCGAGCAACCTTGTAACACATTACAGCTGGAGAATGTATAAATCATGTGCTAGGCAAAAGTACTGAAGAAATCAAGCTTTGTACATGGCTTATAGATCCTGGTAGGAAAACAACCTTAATTATTGTATATAGATGAGCTTCTGTCTTTTCCTTCCTCTTTCTTTCCTTCTCTTCCTGTTCCTTCTTAAGCCTCACCTAGGCAATTGCTCCGAAGAAAATTTTATGAATGTCAGAATGTTGCAATTGAGAGTTTAACACCATCAACCAAAAAATTGTGCAGATTGAAGATAAATTTACCTGCAGATGCTGTGCAATGTCTTTCTCATCAACATTGCATATGACCTTATCCTTATCGCATTCTCTAATATATACAAGCATGTACGCGTTTGAGTATTTTGTGAATCTGAAGGGTGCGTTGTTGAATCCTGGATTAGTTTGAGGCAACTGCATTCCAACGACCACATAGCCCAATTTGTTGAATGGCACCGAACACGCAAACCATCATTCAAAGCAACAACTCAAAGCTTTAACAAAAAAAGACTCATTCCCCACATGCAAATTTGAAGGTAGATTTTGCAAGTTGCTGGAAATTGGGTGCTCAAAAGTCCACTTCATTTTGTCAAATTCCAATATTGTACATGAGCTGCTAAAGACGAGACTATTTTTTGTTCTAATTGGCTTATGCACTTAAATTGCATTGAAACAGTGACCAAAATCTTGAAAGCTGCAAAGCAAATGGACCTCTTCTTCTCCTCCATACTGCTCCTCCAGAGCTCTTTTTGTTTCTTCCTTTGTAACCCGTTCATCATCAAACTTATACCTGCAAAGGTACAAGTTCAGGTCCCAAAACAAGCAACCAACTTGTATCCAAAAACAAAATCCTACAGGCAGGTAATGAATGCTAAGCTTTTGTTGGTGAGCAGAGAAATCAGCATCCACAAAGTTCAAGCAATTTAAGTGTGGGCAAGAGATTGGTTGATGGTTGATGCTGCAAATAGATTCTAGCAAACCATGTATATAGCCAAAAACAGCAGAGCAGGCATCAGACAACAAAATTTTACGACATGAAATCCGCTAACAGCGAATCAACTGTGCTTCTAGTGGCAATAGCATACAAAGATATATGCCAGCTAGTGGTGATTTTTGCATGTCCAATAGCAACAAAGGCAGGTAGTCTTCTTTCTACGCAACAAGGAACAAAGAAACTAAGAGGCATAAGGGCTATGGGTTTGCAACGGCAATAATGAAGAGATCAGTATGGCATAAAAAACCAAACTCGCCATCTACACAAGCAGTCAACCAAGCAGTTTCTCTCATCTCCATAGCTACAAGGTTATAAGCTGTAGATTTGAAATTTCTAAGCAGTACTTAGAAATTTTCTGCTTTCTCTCCCCTATGGCATTAGAAATGTTGGACTTTACCAATAAAATGGTTTCTTATGCCTTGTATGTATCCATTTTTGAATCCTGTATATCTTTAACAAATAGCTGCAAAATTTACATCACCCCCAGTTGATCTCTCCCTTGAATTTAATCTGGAGTTAATGTTTGATTATTCCTATTCATATTGCAAATGGTAAAGGATAAGTGGGTAAAATATGGGTGCATGATTGTATGTGATGGTTGGTCTGACACACGTAGACCCCATCTATCATTAACTTTGTTGCTACTAGTATCTACGGTTCTATCTTTTTATGCAGTGTGGATGCTAGTGGTTTGGAGAAATCAGGTTTGTATATCTATGAACATTTAAAAGAAATCATTGGCAAGGTAGGAGAGCACAATGTGGTACAAGTTGTAATGGATAATGCTAGCAATTGTTTGCGTGCTGGTGAGATGCTAGCGGAGGAGTATCCAAAGGTTTTTTTTCACACGTTGCACTTGCCATTGTCTGAATTTGTTGTTTGAGGACATCGGAGCACTAGATTGGGTAGCTCCTGTTTTGCAAAAGGCATGGAAAATAGTGACTTTCATCACATGTCATCAGAGGGTGCAAGGTGTTTTTCGAAAAGTGAGCAAACATGAGCTTTTGAAGCCAACTCAAACACGCTTTGGCTACATCTACATTATGCTTGCAAATCTCTTGCGGGTAAAAGTTGCCCTTAGGCGGTTGGTGGTCCATGAGGAGTGGCGTAACTTGAAGTCCTCATCAACTGAGGTGGGGAGAGACATTGAGCATCAATCCTTGGTCCCTACTTTTGGGAGGAGGCAGAGAATATTGTGAAGCTATGCAAGCCCATCCTTAAGTTGTTACGAATTGTTGAAAGAGAGGGAGCCACCGAGGTGATTTTTCAACAAATCCTTGAATGTTGAAGACTTAAAGATCCTCACAGGAACCGGAAGTGGTATGATTGTTCAAGTGTTTCATTTTGTGGAGGGTTAGCATGGAAGTCTCAAAACCTTTCTCGTAGCCTCCAAGGAGCAGTTCAGATAGCTCTGTGTTTGAAACACGGTAATAAGGTTAGTGGTGAGCCTTGGCCTCAGACGGTTTTTGGCCTTGGGATAAGAAGAGGCTCAAAAGGTTTAAGATTCAATTTGTGCAAAGGCAAGTTTGAAGGTGACCTAAAAGGAGGAGGAGTAGGGCTTCTGAGAATAGAGGATTGTATGGGCGGTCTAGTGTCCAAAGAGGTCAATCTCCTTCAATGCAACAAGTAGTTGTAGCTTCTAGGGACGACAATTGTATGGGCAATCCGATGTTCAGAAGGGGCCAGCAATCTTTGTTGCTATTGCCACATGACCAAGAGAGAATATATTGGCACGTAGGATGGAAGCTCTACATCGCTTGGGGTACTCATGTATATTAGTTTCAACGCGATGGTAGAATCCATTCACTTCAAGGTGAGTCCGATGTGCCTTCAAGACCTTTGATCATGGCAGCTCAGTATGTGGGGGTTCGCTGTAAGTATATGTGCTTTCTTTCTTTTTTGATATGTTTACTACTGGGCAAAAGTAACATATGGCAAGAACAAATTGACTTACTTAGGAACCTAGACTTATGTGTGTGGGCTTATCGACACTTGAACTCCCCAAGAGCAAAGGACGGTATGGGATGCCCAATGTTCAAGGAGTTTGTCAATCATCGGTAACTCAAAGATCGTGAAGGACATGCACATAAGGCTGCCTTGAGAACTTGTATCGGTCACTTTGACTTTTTGTTACGCCTTTCAGATTGACGAACGCCCCAGCAACATGTATGATGTTGATGAACGATGTACTCATGTCGTTTATGGACGACGATTTGGTTTACAATTGTGGTGACGTGTTGCATGTAACTCACCTTAGAACTGTTTGTCAACCCTGATGGATAAAATCTTGTCTGCTAATGATAATAAAAGATAGCATATTTGGGTTTTATCGTGTTAGCTGAAGGCATAAAACCGAATCCAAGGAAAGTTGTTGTTCTCCTTCCGTGGCCTGTACCTACACACTTGACGATATTGAGAGGCTCTCTTGGATTGGTTGGGTTTTATTGCAAGGTGTGAAGGGTTGTTCACACATGGCTGCGCGAAGTTTCAACGCTTTGAAACAAGCTATGGCTAACTTTGTCATGTTAAAGATTGTAGACCCTCATAAAATATTTGTCATAGAAACGGATGCAGTGATGTCATCGTTGGGACAATTCTGATTCAAGAGGGTAGGTGTTACGAGCTCGTAACCAGTGCCGAACCCTAGAGAACACAGATAGGTTAGATACCACAGTCAGGGTCGTGTCCAGCGTACATGACCAATAGGGCAAGACAGTGTGAGTAGTGTGCCCCAGCACAGTCCATAGCCATGGCGGGCCTAACACAGCCTAGGGACCCTGTCAGCAGGATAGGGCCCCCAGTTGGGTCCCGACGTGCACTCGGCCACGTCAGTGCCACGTGGCCGACACTTGGCAGTAGCATGCTACCAGTCCTCACACTGGGCTAGGAGGGGCTTACTCTATATCAGGGAGTAGGCAAGGTTGGGTGGATTAGTTAGTGTTTGCCCTACTGTGGTGTTAGGATCTATTACACTGGTATCAGAGCCATCTCCATCCTAGGGAAGTTAATTTTCAGCAGTGGAGAAAGTAGCTAGATTGCTCAGAACTTCTTCAAGTTTTCAGAAATCTACAAAGCAGGGTCAGCGCTGGAAAATCAGGAGGATACTCGGAAAATCGTGGTGAAAACTTCTGTTTTCTACCAGGGATTTGAGGCAAAATAGAGGTGCAGGTCCAGCGCTGCCAGATCAGGCTTCAATCCTGATTTTCGAGTGAAATTCTAGCAAGTTCTCAACGTTTCCAGAGCAGAAAGGTTGGCATAGGTTCAGTGCTCCCAGAGCTGAGGAAAAATCAGAATTTGGAACACTTTTTGGGCCCCAAATCAGAAGAAATTGGGCTAGTTAGGTTGCTTCCCAGCCAACAAGGGTAGGAACTAGTTTGTTCCGGATTTTTCTTGCACCCTTTCTAGATTTTACTTGACTTTTGGGAAATTTCAGGGCTGCCACAGATCAGCGAGCAGGGTACCATCACCAATTCCAGGATTTGCAAGTGGATTTGGGCTTTGAATCTGGTTTTTTGGTACCAATACTGGAGCTGTCAGATCAGCAAGGGGGGATAGCAAAAAAATTTTCAGAATCACAGGTCTGGAAGCAGCTGAAGAAGAGCTGAAAGGGCTTTTCTTGATTCTCTCTGTGGAAGTACAGTTCTCAGAAAGAGCTAAGTTTTCTTTCCCTCCTTGTACAGTTGTAAATTAATCGTTTAGACTTTTTTTTTCCTTTAGAAGTTAAGGTAGCTCTCTTTCAGTTCCGAAGATGACCACTCCTCAGGGACCTGATCAACCCCCGGAGAGAGGCTTCGACGAACTTGAAACAGAAGCCTTGGCTTACAGAAAAGGGAAGGAACCCATGGAAGTAGAAGAACAGGAACAGTTCGCCGAAGAACTCGACGAACTGGTTACCAAGGAGCAGTTCCTCCAATTGGTAACAGAAGTGGATGAACTGAAGTTGGCATCAGCCAATTTCAAGTCCAGTGTGGACAACTCGTTCGCTGAACTCAAAAACTTGATTTTGAGTTCCGCGAAAGGAAGCCTTCCCTCCACTTATCAGTTATCCCCTTCTCCACTTCCATCAGTTTCGGGTGAGACTTTACGGTCTCACCCCAATGTTTTTAAAGACTTAAAACCTCCTACTTTTAATGGGGAAGAGAAGGATAGAAATGCAGATATTCTACAAACCTTCCTCAGCAAATGGAAGAACATTCATGCTCTTAAACAGACCCCTGACCATTTGCAAACTATTGAGGCCAGTCTTTCCTTAGGGCCTATGGCCTATAAGTGGTGGTTAAATCTCCAAGAGACTGGGCAGACTCCCCGGTCATGGAAAGCTTTTGAAGAAGCTTTCCTAAGAGAATTTCTACCAAAGAATGAACTTGATAGAGCTTGGGAAGCCTGGGAAAGAACAGTAATGGACAAGTCCCTCATCCAATATATCTCGCAATATCGAGAAGCAATTTTAAAGATTGAAAATATGGATGACTATCAGAAAATCAAGGGATTTGTCCGTGGCCTCAAAGATGAATATAAAGTAGAGGTCCAGAGAAACTCGCCTACTACCCTTGAGCAAGCTCTCAGATATGCTCAAATCTATGATGATTCAGTGGGTAGGAAGAGGGCGAGACAACAGCCACTTTCTGAGCAGCCTTCTCAGAAAGACTTTCAATTTAAAAAGAAATTTTTAAAAAGAAAGAAAGAAGATAAATTTAAAGGTGAAGCTCCTCAGAAACGCCCTTCACTCATACAGCCCTTAAAACCAGATGATTTTGAGAAAGCCAAACAAGAACGTTTGTGCTTTGTGTGTATGGGCAAGGGACACATAGTCAGACAGTGTCCCAAGGGGCCTTTCACTAAAAAAGATAAGAAAGATAAAAAACAAGTTCATCTTGTTCAGACTGTATGTTTCCCCAGTGACTCGGCAGCTTTCGAGATCAAACTGTATCATGAAGATCATGAACATTGTTGCCAGCTGACCTCTGCAATGCTAGCGAGACCCTCCAGTTTTGGGCCGCATGACCTAGTACGTATGCATGGGAAAGTTGGTAACCAGTCAGTAAGAGTCATGGTTGATGATGGGGCAACCCATAATTTCATCAACCACACCCTGGTTAAAAAGCTTAAACTACCAGAAGTACCTAGTCAGCATAGGTACATAGTTTCATTAGCTAAGGGTGAAGATAAAAAAATATGGGAAACTATGGTAAGTAAGTTAAATCTTGGTATTCAGGGGTACCAAGATGAAATAAACTTTCAAATAATGCACCTGGATCGAACAGACATTGTTCTCGGGAGAGATTGGCTCTACAGTTTAGGACCTTCCCTCCACAGAAACTATCAGGAGAACACCCTCAGCTTTCAGCATAAAGGCCGAGAGATCCAGTTGCATGGGGAGCATGATGTTCCCAACAGCCCATGGTCTGCAGTTCAGAGCTCTGTCAGCTAATCGGAGACGAAGACCATCAGGTATTCTTATGTGACTTTCAGTTTATTCCTGAAGTTTCTATTTCCAGTTCTATTCAGCAGAAAATCAGTAAATTAGAAACTTTATTGTCTAAATTTAAAGATGTTTTTCTGAAGATTTGCCACATGGTTTACCATCTAGCAGAGAGGTAGATCATGTAATAAACCTAGTACCAAGTACAGCACCTGTTTCTAAACCTCCGTATCGGGTCAGCCGAACAGAGGATGAAGAAATAACTAGGCAGTTAACAGACTATCTTGGGACAGGCCAAATTCAGACCAGTAGTTCACCATGGGCCTCACCAGTCCTATTGGTGAAAAAGAAAGAGGGGTCTATGCGTCTTTGCGTAGATTACAGAGCCCTCAATAAAGTCACAATTAAGAATAAATACCCTATGCCTCGGGCAGACGAGTTGTTTGATCAACTCGACGGGGCTAAGTTTTTCAGTAAAATAGACATCAGATCGGGATATCATCAAGTCCGTATAAAATCGGAAGATGTCTCGAAAACAGCTTTTAGGACTCGTCACGGTCATTATGAGTTTAAGGTGATGCCATTTGGGCTCACAAATGCTCCAGCTACCTTTATGACCTTGATGAACAGTGTCCTCAGACCATACTTGGGTAAGTTTGTAGTCGTATTTTTAGATGACATCCTCGTTTACAGCAAAACGAGGAAGGAGCATCTAAAACACCTCAGAAAGGTGTTTCAACTGCTCAGAAAGCATAAGCTCTATGCTAAACAATCCAAGTGTGAATTCTTCGTTGAAGAAGTAGCATATTTGGGTCACATTATCTCTTCAGATGACATTAAGATGGACCCAAATAAGGTTAAAGCCATACTCAGTTGGCTGAGACCTCAGAATATTTTGGAACTTCAGATCTTTCTTGGTCTGGCGGGATATTACAGACGATTTGTCAAGGAATATGCTCAGATAGCAGTCCCTATGACAAATCTCCTTAAGGGGAAGGGAAAGGAGTTCATTTGGGAGTCCGCGCAGCAGGAGAGCTTTGATGCTCTCAAAACAGCCTTAGCTACAGCACCAGTTTTAAAAGTCGTCGACCCCAATCAGCCATTTGTGGTCGAAACAGATGCTAGCGACTTT